>CAWUFW010009099.1:0-600000 GCA_963921515.1 Calotriton arnoldi
TGTGCGCAAACTTGGTGATTGTGCGTTCACCCTGTTGACGATCCTCTCCCACATCTTGGTTTTCTGCGACATGGGTGTCTGTTGACCAGTGCACCAAACAGCTGTGGCTCTACCCTGAGGATCTCATCTACCAGGACTTCCAATTCACTATCTAGGAACTTATGATTCTTCTTTGGGGGCATGGTGATGGGTGGTGATGGTGAGTGATGTGTGTGTTGGTGTGTGCAGGTGAGGGTGTGTGAGTGTGTGTTTTGCTGGGTGTATGTGAGGGTGCTATTTTGTTGAGGTGCTGATGGTGTGTGGCTTGTGTGATGGATGAGCTGTGGTGTGTGGTTGCTGTCTGTTGAGTGCTGGCAGGAAATTTGAATTTGCAAAGGATCATGGTAGGGATTTGTGTCCTTTATATGGGTGGAGTTGTGGGTGTGTCTTTGTTCCTTGCTGCCCCCTCCCAGTATTTATTGGCTTTGTAATATCTTGTTTGGCCTTTTTTTGTGTGTTTTCCTTTGTACTTTTGTGCATGTAGGAGACGTTCTTGTGACCGAGTCGGACCCTGCAGTTGTCTCGCACGAGCTTCTCCGAGTCGTTCACGCTGTGTTTGTGCTGTTTTCTATGCTGCGTACGCGTCAGTCGCGTGTGTTTTGGGTTGCTTCTGCTCGCAGTTTTGTATGCGTGTCGGTCGTACGGCTTGTCCTCCGTGCGACTCGGTCGTGTTTTCCACCGCGTTGCATCGTACTTGGCGTGGTAGGAGTTCGGCGGGTACGTTTCGTTCGGATTGTTCCGGGTGCGTGTCGGTCGGTTCCGATTTGTGTGTTTTTCCGGCCGGATTAGCTGTTTTCCGCGCGGCTCGGTCGTTCGGCTTGTGTTCCGTACGTTAGTCGGTCGGGTTTGCACGCTTCTCATCGTACTTTGCGGGTCGGGCTGCACCGGTACGTGTCGGTCGGAATGAATTCCGGCTCCGAGTCGGTCTGTACGTTTTCCGGCCCGAATCGGAGATCGACCCCTAAGTGTATGCCACACTAAGACCCACCCGTAGGTGCAAATCCCAGGATCTGAGGCCTCGACGGACCCGTACTCACTTGGGCCTCGACAGACCTAAACTCAATACAACATAGACATACAATTTTCACAATATGACATAATACCTTTGTGATCACAAATCCATTTCAGTCTTTGATCGAGTCAAGATTTTTACCAATAGTCAGAACCCTACTACTTCTTTTAGGCTACTAGGAACACCTTTTAACCACGTCTCCTCATATCAAACTAACCATCCGTGACAAGCTACCAGAAACCTGCTGCAGCGGAAAGCTTAACAAATTTAATTTCCTCTACAACATTACAATTCATCCTCACCAACTGGGCCCATAAACATATAACTTTTTCTTACTTTACAAATTATTCACAAATCCTAATTATTAAACCTTGGTCCTCCAATGGATCTTTTTGTTGATTTAACAGGGACTTGAGATATTTGGAGAACGTGAGGCAATTTCCTTATGAGGACCCTTGAATAAAGAAATGCCAAATACATGCCTATTTGGTCACCAAACTTAGGGGTCATTAGGATGGCGTGACGATCGCCACCGCCGGGCCGGCGGTGGTGATCGTTGCGCCATCCTACAGTGAAATACCCCCGCCATATTATGATGGCGGGGTATTGCGGCAGACGCAAAGTGCGTCCGCCGCTTTTCCGCCGGTCGGCAATCATTACGATTGCCGGCCGGGCGAGCTGAGGCCCAAATATGGTGGCGGTGCCTAGCAGGCACCGCCAGCCATGCTGAGGATGTGGAGTTTTGAAGGCCTTTCCATGGCGGCGATGCCGCCATGGAAAGGCTGGCGGAATTTGCTTTAGGGGCCCGTGCGGGCCCCCGGGGGGGTGGGGATGCACTTGGGGGGTACCCCCCTGCAGTTCCCTGCACCAAGTGGCAGGCACCATGTGGTGCCTGCCACGTGGTGCAGGAGCTTCCAGGCATGCCATTTTTACATCGCTAGGCGGGTGCTGCTGCAAGCAGCACCCGAGCAATGTTAAATGCGGGATGCAACCGCCAGGGTGGCGGTCGCATCCTAGTTCACGGTGCGGGACCGCCACATGTCTGGCAGCCGGTCCCAACACCGCGGGGATGGCGGGCGGACTCAGGTCTGCCCGCCATCCTAATAGGACCCTTAGTGTCATCAAAAACCACATACCTTGAGACAAGAACGTTTTGACCCCAAGTAATGACACGCATACGATAATGATTACTTACAGAAAACATTCATCTAAAGCCTCAATTTGAATGGATAGAACATGAAAATGCGCATTTCATATTAGATTTAATAGCAGTTAAATAGTACAAATAGCCTCACAATACAATGCAAATTCAATAAGAATATTTGCTGGTTGCCTAAGAGAGAGAGAGAGAGAAACATAGGAAATTCGAGATTCAGTGTTTAGACCATACAAACCGAAGAAAATATGATTGAGATATTACCCGTCTTCGACAGAGATCATGATCACAGTCAGAAGGTAGCACAACATGCCACAGAGGGAGTCAGTTAACCCTTCAGCCTAAAGGTTATTTCCTGCTCAACTTTACCAGCTGGCAAAGTGCAGGTTTCGGAACAGTCAGGAAAGTTCAGTTCAAAGGTTTGGCATTGAGGGAAAATCAAAGGTTAGAGGTTAGTCCGATAGCATGCCAGGCTGGAAATGTAAAATGACATAAGCCCGACTCCTCCTCCAAGGGGCAAATATAGTTCCAAAAGTTCATGGTTTACACCCACAAAGTATCTTTTCCTGCAGCCCTTATGGTTTCCATTGGTTGTTCATGGTGGGGCTGCTCATGGTGTTATCAATACCTCACTAAGAAATCCAGAAGCATTAAGTCATCTTTTTTGCAGATTCATTAAGTTCCAATTGTATTATATTTCCATCCATTCCCCGGAAGATAAGGAAACTTCCCTTTACTCACCGTCTGTCCGTTCTACAGGCGCTTCTACTGGGATTGCAATAATATTCATACATTTCTGTCAAATGTGTTGCTAAATCAAGAGTGAGTCCATTGTTGTAAAATACTGAAAAGAAACTTCACAAAAGGTTCTCACAGCGTCTAAAGTGACTACTTCAGCTTGATTCTAGCATTTTGAGCAAGAAAGAAAAGGCCTCTGAAGCCTGCATGAAATTTTGCAGATGAATCTTAATCACGTTATGATTAATATATGAACACACATTAATGATTGTATTTCACACTATTCTTTAAAGGTTAAATGTCAATATTAAGTACTATTAAAAAATCATTTGCATGTTTATCATTTTTCAAAACTAAATATTTTCATGTCATTCTGAAATATCACGTTTTTATCACATAACATTAGAATAAGCTGCAGGTTTACATACTATCGATAATTACTGAATTATGCATTTTAATCATTTCCAAGAGCTTTATTATGCAGACATTATTTCATTTTGATACATATTAGAAGTTATAGTCACAACAATCTCTATGTTAATTAAAGATTGTTTTTCAAAACACGTGATTACATTGCATAGGCTAATATCATTGTTTCTCTCTCCTTGTTTACATTTTCAAATTTTCATGTTTCAAACACTTCTGCATGCTTTTATGATGCAGTATGAAATCTCACATTTTTTCGACTTAGCCTTTATAGGTTTTCATCAAGAAATAATTATTGCAAATCTCTTGTAATAGCGAGAATTGGTAGAGGTAAACGTCCTTTAACATTTATGCTGCATCACTGCCAACCCAACAAAAAGTGACCTTTTGATAAAGGTGTAGGCAACTGGACAACATTATGACTAATTGTATGTTTCAAAGCTTAAACCTCAAATCAACATTTATATACAATACCCAAACTGAAAGTCTTCCTTTCATGTTCACAGGATCTATGCCATTTGATAAGCCTACATTTTAAGTCATGTGGTACATCAAACAAGTTTTTTTAGACTGTTTTAATAAAGGTTTTGCAGCATTTTGGTACGTGAAGTGATAAAACCAAATCTGTAAGTGTGAAAATTTGGGGGCATATCATCAAGCCCCGGAGATAAAATTATCGCCGCTTTAGCGTCCGTTTCGGACGAAAAGCGGCGATAATTTTATCGCCTAATCAGCAGGTCACGCTTATCGCGTGAATCCTTGCATTATCGCCCTTTCCCCCAACGCCCATCTTTGCATCTCTAATGAGATGCAAAGTGGGCGTTCCGTGCTTAAAATAACTGGAGAAATGTACGCTAACCGACATTTCTCCAATTATCAAGCTGCACGCAAACAAGCAGAGCGACAAGCAAAGTAGCGATAACCTCTGTTATCGCTACTTTCCTTACGCCTGCTTCAAGACTGACTTAGCCATGATATCCTATGTAAGGTGGATATCATGGCTAAGCATGTCTTGCCCTATCAGCAAGCTATCGCTAGACCTTGTGCGATTATCGCTGTATTTCCAGCGATAATCGCACAATTGGCAACTTGCACTCTGAATTTTATCGCTTTGGAGATAAGCGTTGCTGATAGCACGCTATCTCCGCGATAAAATTCAGAGTTGGCCGGCGATAATTATCCTCGCGCTAAGAGCGCTGAGCGATAATTATCGCATGGCCTTGATGATATGCCCCTTAAATCTTACCTCTATTATGCTCATGTACTACTATGTAATATAGTGTTAGTATTGGCAAACGTAGCCCAGAATGTATCAACAATTTTCAACAAATATGAATGTCTTCTTATAGTTGAATAAAGCTTCCTGTGGTAATGAATATGTTTGCTCATTTTCGTGGCTCAAGTAGGCCTGGAAACCACAGGGCTTAGGGTTGCACCTTTGCACATTTCCTAGTAGCCCAACCTCGCTTCCAAACCAGGCAAGTGAAAACAGAATATCAGGAGAATAATAAATCTAGTATTGTATATGTGAATGATGTGTTCTTCTTAAGGACTGCCTCAGGGAGATGATCCTGACACCTGCTCTGTAAATACACTTTCACCGGGAGTAACATTTTTCTGTCGCATGATTAAGTTCCATTGACTTGTATTGATAAAAACATAAATATCCTGGCCTCATTTTCTATCAATTTTAGCTCTATGCTGCAACTGTTCGTGTTCTAGTGAGAGCCCTAATCAGTTGAAATGACAATTGTCTTTGATCCTTTGCTGTGCTGACTGCTTTTTTTTGCATTAAACGCCAGTTGACCTTTAGGCTACCCGACATGTTGTGCTTTATTTTTAACAGAAGGCAAGAGGGTCAGGTAGGTTATCTTACAAAGGACACCCAAAACACAGAAGGGGGGGTTATCCTTCTATTATTCAAATCATACTTTAATGGCAGTGCTGGAGTCCCAATAGGGTTCAAGGCCAGGGAATAAAATCCTGCATCAGAAGATCTGAGATTTCCATCTCAAAATATGGAGTCTTAGGCCACCTGTATAGATGGCCCAGTACTCCCTTCAATTTTCACCAGACACAAATCATGCCGGTCATATTGGAAGATCTTTGCCCTCAGTAAAATGGTCAGAATTACTGGTTCACGTGTGGAGGTCAGTGCATTAGCATTGATTTCCACATAGTATGTCCCATTCCATAGGATTCTATGGAGTAGCAACTTGTTTTCCCAGGCAATACTAGGCACTGGAATTCCTGTTGGCCCAAATATCGGTAACACTAACACTAGATAGAATATTACTGCACAGGAATTCCAGGCTACTCAAAATGGGCCAGATAGTCTTTTTTCAGTCGTGAGTCATACTCCAGTTGTGTAACGATGAGGACCCTCATGCAGATGTAAGGGACAACATGAAACTGACTTCTTTCTCCATAAATAGCTCCAGGGGGAGTATTTTGATCCCATTCTCTAAGTTTCACCGAAGCAGAAGGAATATGTGCATTTCCTTTTCCTACCTACGGAGCATACTTTAACTCAAAGAAACCATGAGTTAATGTATGGGCTATAGGCAGCAGAGCTCAGAAGCACAGGGCAATAATTGCTTCTTTGGTTTTCTGAGCTCTGATGTCAGCAGCACCTAGGGGAAAGAGCGCTCAGTGAAAATGTATTTTAAATGTTTTTTAATTCATATTCAACAGTCATTGTTTAGAGTTACTTAGCCACCAAATAATAAAGAATGTTTTTTACTTTATTACTCCATGTGATAGGAAAGAAGGTGTAGGAAACTGAACATCAGGGAAGCTTTCTGTGTCAAATAATTTTCAGTCAATCCAAATGAGTATACAACATCGTACTGAAAAAATCGAATTTGCTGATGTGAGTCTTGGTGAGATGATGAATTGTCATCTATGTCTAACTTCAAGCGACTATCCCTTTGTGGACTGCCATTTTTTTGGAACACTTGTCAAAGGCTATATGGTAGGCTCGAGGTGAAAGGGAAGGAAGGAGTATAAGAAATATGTGGAAAATGCCTTAGTGTTTGTTACAATAAAGCAAAAAATAGCTCCTTGGCAATTTAGTCCAGCCAAACAAAGAATTAATTAGCTAGGCACTTGGATTCCTAAGCATTTTAGCTATACCAATTTTGAGGCAGGTAACTAGGGATAGAGATGTGCTTATCTTTTACGGGGAAGGTTAAACTTGAAATTATATTTCCACCAGAGCAATGCCTTTACTTAGATTGTTGCCCCTAAAATTCAGAGTTGTATACTTTATATATTTTAGCATTTTTATGGGGTAAGAGGAAACAGAATTAGTATGAAGATGATCAAATACCCAGTTGGAATGGGGACAGCTGTTTGAAAAAAATATTCTAATCGCCTGGGAACCCTTATCAGCAATAACCAAGAGTAATCTGTCCAAATTCAAATACAACCAAATAGCAAGCGGGGAAAAGAGCCTTTGAAAGGAAGGAAAAAGGAATAGTGTACTAGAGGAAAAACTGCAAAGAAGCTTGGTGCAAAAGAAAGAAGTATCGAAGTGGTACTGGATGCTGATACTTGCCGGAGGGGAGGAATTCACACTACCCGCAGAGATCTGGGGGAAGCACCTGCCAACGCTGGATATGCAAAATCTACGGAAAGTATTGATGTCTGCTTTGTAGAATACAATTAAATCTGCACCTCTCAGAAAAAAACATTTGTTTACAACACACAGAGCGTACTGGACATCAAAGAGGCTGACGAAGCTGAGCAGGAAGAGACGAAGTGTTGCCCTAGATGAGGAGAAGAAAGGGCAGACGATATCCATATGTTTCAGAAATGTCCCCAGCTCCAGAGAAACTGGCAGGATGTGGGTATGGTGCTTACAGAGGTAGTGGGCCAAGAAGTAGAGGTAAGCAAAGAATTAGTTATATTTGGGGCTATACGTGATTGTGGAATATTGGCCAATATGAGCAAGAGGCAAAAACATCTGCTATTTGTACTAATATTGCTGGCAAGGCGAGAGATATGTATAACGTGGACACTGTTATATGGGGTTATGTGGCACTTAGATACATTGTCGACATTGCTAAGTTAGCATGAGTTTTGCTTGCCCTATGCTGCTGCTTTTGCGCACACCTCTGCTAAGAGTTTGTTTTCGCAACACTTTGCCTCTGCCCTGTAAATGATAACAGATTGTTTTTCCCCGCCACCCACCGACCACGTACGCAACCTAGGGGTCATCCTCGACCCCACCCTCTCCATGACTAAGCAGGTCAACGCCGTTTCCTCATCCTGCTTCAACATCCTCCGAATGCTCCGCAGGATCTTCAAGTGGATCCCCACCGAAACAAGAAAAACAGTCACCCAGGCCCTCGTCACCAGCAGGCTGGACTACGGAAACGCCCTCTACGCAGGAACGACGGCTAAGCTCCTGAGACGGCTGCAACGCATCCAGAACGCCTCTGCACGTCTTATCCTCGACATCCCCCGACGCAGCCACATCACACCCCACCTGAGAGACCTGCACTGGCTCCCTGTCAACAAGAGGATAACCTTCAAGCTCCTCACCCACGCACACAAAGCACTCCACAACTCCGGACCAGCCTACCTCAACATACGACTCAGCTTCTACACCCCCACCCGCCAGCTCCGCTCGACCAGCCTCGCCCTCGCCACAGTCCCCCGCATCCGGGAAAACGACCGCCGGCGGCAGATCCTTCTCCCACCTCGCCGCCAAGACCTGGAACACCCTCCCCACCAACCTCCGACAGACCCAAGACCTACTGGCCTTCAGAAGACTCCTCAAGACCTGGCTCTTCGATCAGTAGCAGCACCACCCCCCTCTTCCCCCAGCGCCTTGAGACCCTCGCGGGTATGTAGTGCGCTTTATAAGTGACATGATTGATTGATTGATTGATTTTCACGTTCTCCGCTTTCCCTTCAATTCTGTCTGTACATAATGGGCAAGGTCGATCAACAATGTCTCTTGTTATTCTGTTCTGGTCAGTCCCTATTACCTAGACAAAACATGTTACCAACAGCTGCAGTATGGAAGAATCGAGCTTTGATATAGCATTGTTGCATGTTTTTGAAACACACTCGAAGAAAGCCGTTCCATGGAGCTGAACTCTGCTGTTCCTATGATGTAAACCTTTGCGTTTAGGCTTTCAGGTAGGGGGTCTGCTAATAACGCCTAGAGATCTTCTGTTATTTAAAATAGCTTCTTACTACCAAGGGGAGGGTGATTAGGCCCAGTTATTTTGCCTTTTTCACAGTCTTTATAAAATGACGACTCCTTTTGTATTCTATGGTATTGTAACAATGCTAATGATGCTGGCTTTATGCATTTTGCTGCTGGTCGTGGTTCGCATACTGTTTTATGAATCACTATAGTCAAAATAAACATTTTGAACTTATTTAGTGACTGATTATTCTTATTGTGGACAAGTACGTGAGAGCGAAAGATTGTCTTGTTCCCGCGACTCTGAGGTGAGTTGGGAGTGCTCGTGTTCTGGGTTGTCTAAACATTCGTAGCTTCTTGATATTTGTAGGAGACCGAATGAGACACTATTGCTAGTCGATTGAGATTTTGGGTACTAAGGTGATAGGAGGTACACCCCTATTTACTGAGGTCCTGTTTTCTTGTGCATAGTTCTGTGTATGAGCAGAATCCCCGCAACATGGCGCCGCCAACGTTTGGTCTGGTTCTTATCTGCGAGACGCTTGAGTAGTGCTCGTGCTGGTCCAAAATACCCTCACTTCTGTTTCCGGAGACAGCAGTGACGGAGTAACCTCCTATATTGACAATTTTATAGGTTTATTCAAGCTTGAAGTTTTAAAAGGTTTTTCTTTTCATATAACCCGGGTTTGCGCTGCCACTCTTTAAGTTGTTCTACTGTCTTCTCCATAATGGCTCCACTTGATATACCGGCTCATAGCAGAGCCGCGCTGAGGGTGCACTTGACTCGTTATGCAGTCCCTGATGCTGGGGCTGCACTTATTTTCGTGGTGGAAGCCGATCCGGCTCACCAGTTTGAAGTTTTTTACTCTTGGGTCACCTTACCGGCGGTGGATGGAACTGATGATATGTTTCATACATATACACTTACTGCCATTCCTCAGCAATATCAGCCTTATAGAGCTCTTGAGATTCTGCTTACAGCTTGGCAACACCGTATTTGGTTTAATGGCGCCCTTCCTCACCCATTAACTGCAGTCCGTTTAGGCCCTTTATCTATAGATGGGGCCACAAGGCCCGTTTTGGCTGGGTTTACCCCACACCCACGTGTTTTTATAACTGCAACTCTGGCAGAGCTCCGCGTCTTACATACATCGTTAATACGTGTATATAGAGCGGTAATACAGTACGTAACCCGCACCGTCCAGGTGGGACAACCTGGCACTGCTATACAACCTGCGGGTCCTGGTGGCGTGACCATCAGTCCCCTTATGGTTAATGCTGTCATGGGCAAACGCCCACAGAATAAGGATGAATTTCCTTATTGGCTTGCCGAGAAATTTGGACAGATAGAAGCTGTCTTCCCTAATACAACTCCTGTGGAGAAACACAGGATCTTAACTATTAGTTTACCCAAAGACTTAATTCCCGAATTGGCTGATTGTAACACCTGGGGCAGGGTGTTTGCAGCGGTATATTCTATGTGTTTCGGCACTCCCTCCATGACCGTACTCCCCTCTGTGATTAAACGCGTTCAAGATGAACACATAGCCGAAGCGGCGGTCGAGCTGGGGATGAGACTGGTGGGGGTGTTTGACGTGGTTGCTGATATGATCCTTGCGAATATCAAGGGCGATGCCGTTAGCTTTCAAGTAGCAAACCGCTTAGAGGCGGTCGCAGAGGCTGACAAACCACGAGAATTACCTAAGATTATTGCGAAGGCTTATAAAACCATAGGCCGCAATAGTTTGGGAAATAAGCCTACGACTCAAACACAAACGCAGTCTCTAAATCAACAGAAAGCCCAGCCTGATAAGGATGGGCGCCCTTTCTTTCCTAAAAAGAATTGGCTAAGGTATAAGAAACAGGGTTCCCAACAGCAGAAGCAGGGTTCGCGTGCCAGTTCACCGACCCCTGAAGTTTCTGAACGTACTTATGACTTGCGCGATCGCGCTAAAATTAAGTCTTCTGATAGATTTCAGGTTCCTGATCAGCGTTCTCCTCGTTCTTTACAGGAAACATCAGGCTCAAATGCCGGTGGAGGTGATCGCCAGGATCGGGGTACAAGTCAACCTGCGTCACAACCTCGTGAACAGCCTCGACAGTTTGAAGTCAAGGACAAGCAGGGTGATTTCCCTCGTACCCGACCTCCTTTTCAAAAGAACAGCGAGATATGCCACAGACGGTGAGGACGAGACTCCTGGATTGGACATGGGCAGTGACTCTGCTCGACAGCGCGGCAGAGGTTACCATAGTCAGGGAGGCTCTACGTCCCCGTCTGGATGTGACAGCAACTAACACGTTTGTTACAATTGAGCCTGCAGATACCCGGGTTGCCCCCCCAGATAGACTCTACGAAGTCCTTTTCCAAATTGAGGGTGATATACTGCGTCCCATTAAGGTGGTTTTCTGGGAGAATTTAACCGCTACATATGACATTTTATTGGCGGAGAAAGATTGGCTTCCACCCTTTGTGTTAGCCTCTTCTAGAGGGGAAGATGTGATACTTCCAAGTTTTTCACGTTGTGTCCCTGAGGACCGCGCACAGACTTACGCAGAGGAATGGGCTTTGGCCTTAGCCCCAGCGGTGTATCGCAATCAGGTGGGTTGGGACGTTGATTCGCCGGCTCATGAAATACCGATGCGCTCTATGCCACAACCTCAACCTCAATATCCCATCAAACGTGAAGCAAAAGCTTCGGTTTGTGACATTCTAAGACAATTAGAGTATCAGGGGTAATTGAGTCATGTACATCACCTATGAATAATCCTCTCTTTACTGTCCCTAAACCTGATGGTTCATTTCGGATTGTATTGGATTATAGAAATTTAAACAGCCATTGGCGCACCTTTGCGGTGCAAAACACACACAGCTCGGCGCTGGTGAATAATATTGTTTGTCAAAAATACAAGACGACACTTGACATTTCCAATAGTTTCTACAGTCACAATCTCGACCGTGTGAATAGTGACCTGACAGCATTCAGAGCCGTCGGAAATCTGAAAAAATGTACACGTTTGCCTATGGGGTATAATAATAGCCCCGGGGCATTTGCGGCGCAAATTGTGTCTTTGTTGCATGACATTGACCCTGAGGCCTTGTCGTATGTTGATGACATCTATTTGACTGACGACGACCTCGACCCGCATCTTGACCGAGTCAACCACATAATATTGTCTTTTGCTGACTACGGTTATAAGTTTAATTTTGCAAAGTCACACATTGCCCATCTGGCTGTGCTCTTTTTGGGCTATGAACTCAATAACGAGGGAAAGGGTTAAGCACCTCACTTCCTAGAGAAATGTGCACATTTGCAACCACCTTCTTCTTTGAAAAAGTTACAATCCTCGCTGGGTTTTTTGAATTTCGGGAGGACTTACATTCCCGATTATGCCCAGCGTATCAAACCGCTTTATGCGTTGATACAACCTAAGTTTTCATCTGCCAGCTGGCTTCCGGAACATTCTTCCGTTCTTCAGTCTTTGCAGGCGGATTTGCTTGCGACTAACTTCTTAATGACTCGTGATAACACCACCAACCTGGTAATACGTATCGTTTCAGGGGCAGTAGGTTTGACGTACTTAACATTCAATGAAGGAGACACAATACCTATTGCATACAAATCACACTTGTACACTGCAGCTGAAATGCGTTTTTCCTTTGTTGAAAAAATCTTGACGGCAGTACAGATGGCGATTCTAAAGGAACGCTCACTGGCGCAGGGCAAACACATTCTTATGGTCGCCCCCTTCTCTGCTTTGGAAGCGGTGACTAAGGCAAGTGTACCTAACTCGAAGGCATTACACCTACGTTGGATTCAGTTGGCTACTTCTTTGACGTCTTCGGATGTCACATTTGTCTTTGATCCATCACTTCAGACTCAGGAGTTTTTACAGTATGAATTTGTTCATCCGCCTCCTTTGTCGCTTCTTCCTTTGAGTGAATACAAATACATCATTTATACCGATGGCTCGGCGCAACCGGCCACGGGTTCCAAACATGCTTATTCAGCAGCCTGCGCTATTGTGGCTGGCTACATTGAAGATGGAGAGTTTAAGTCTTCCATTGTGCACACTCAGGCACTTGGAGACTCTACGGCGCAATTGGCAGAGCTGCGTGCTCTTGTTCTAGCTTTAGAGTTTGCTGATCCTCTTGTGAATACCCTTATTGTGTGCGATTCGTACTATTGTGTCCAGTCGTTCAATGACAACCTATTCTTTTGGTCTCAAAATGATTACTGCGATTCTAAAGGCAGCGCAATTAAGCATAAAACGCTTTGGTTTCGAGTAGCAGATCTTAAACAACGTCTGCCTCTCACACATGTTATTCACACTACTGGCCACCAGCGTGTCGGAACGCACGCTCTTGGTAATTCTTTGGCTGATGAAGCAGCCAAGTCTGCAGTAGCCACGTGTTCCGTAGCAGCAGTTACAAGCTCTATGACTAAGATTGATAATGAGATTCTGGCAGCAGTCGCTGCAACTAGGGAGGGAGGTAATTATCCTGCGGGCTTCCCTTCTAAGTACTCTTATCATGTAACTCCCGAACAGGTTCCTTATGCTACCATTCCTTCGGTTGGGGATTGGCTGATTCCCGACTCTGACCGCAGACAAGCTTTGATCAAGGCCGCACACGAAGGCATTGCTTCGGCCCATGCTGGTGTGTCGGCAACAGTCTCTATTCTTCAGCAAAGTTACTGGTGGCGTGGTTTATATAAACAGACTCATAACTATGTTCTTTGCTGCAATGTTTGTCAACAAATCAAACCTTCGACGGTCCCACGTCCGCCACAAACACAGTTATGTATTTCTAATAGACCTTTTGGCTGTGTCTATCTTGATCACTGCGGTCCTCTTTCTTCTGATACTGCATACAAGTATATCTTGGTTGCGGTTGATTCGTGCACTCGGTTCCTGTGGGTCTGGTCACAACGTAGTGCTAACGCTCAAAATGTCATCAGGGATTTGCGTGTCTTTATCAGGATGTTTGCCTGTGGTACCTTCCATTCTGACCAAGGTCCAGCGTTTGCCTCTAAGGCTTACAAGGATGCGATGAAGTCATTGGGGGTACAGGTGCAGTTTTCGTCTCCATACAGGCCTGAGGGCAATTCAGTTGTGGAGCGAATGAACCGTGACTTCAAGCAATCCTTGACAGCTAGAGTCTTAGGTACTGGCAGGGACTGGCTGTCCCACTTGTATGGGGTCCAACATGCACTAAATAATCTCCCTAGAAGATCTCTGGGTGGGCGGACCCCTTACGAAATGCTCTTTGGTTTTCACATGTTTGTTCCTGACCTTGATGGTCTGGACATTGTGGTGGCTGCCTCTAAGTTTGACGTAGATAATCATTCTGCTGTGTTACAGGATCTACAAAAGGCACGTGATACTCTGGCAACTGAGCATTTACCATCTTCGCCTGCTGATGCACTACTGAATCCTGTTACCGGTTGCCTTCCTAAAATTGGGGATCTGGTGAGAGAGAAGATTGAAAACAAAAAAGAATTCGGTCCCTCTCACCGGGCTCCAGTTTCAGTACTTGGACTGAAGGGTACTCGTACAGTCATTCTACCACCGTTGCCAGGTCGCAAAGACAACAGGTACATCTCAGTAGACAATGTCAAGTTACACCGTGTGGCCGATTCTGAATAGTGTGACACCTGCAATTTCGCGCACCGCTATTTCCTTAGCGCCATTGCCTTTGACATCATCTGCTGCCACACGGATGTCTGCTCATATGATGGACACTGTAATTGATCTTCAACCTTTGCGACAATCCTCTTCTGCAATGGATATTGTGTGCCCTATTGATTCCATGAGTGAGCTGCCATCAAGCCCACGGGTACGAATGGACGATTCGGCACTTTCGCCTTTGCTTGCAAGTCCAGTGAGTGCCTGTGATGGAGCTCAGGCACACCTTTCTTCTGGCGCGTTCTCCTCATCATCCAGTTTGTCTGAACCACCCCCGTCTAAATTGCATATTTTTTACTCCTGGTTCAAAAAGACATACTTCGTTCCCCCATGGACCTACATTTGGTTAATATTGATCCTAATTTTCCTCTTCATGAAAATTGGATTTGTGACAGTGTTCTTTTTGCTCATAAATGGCCATTATTTCCCTGAACGCTCTGCAGTACAAATGGTCAATGGAACTTTGGCTCCTCACACATCGTCCCATGTCATGAAACATGACCAGTCTTTTGTGAACATTTCGGCTTTCCCTGTTCCTGATGGTATAGTTTGGGACAAAGTTGCTTACGAAATTCATGGCCCGACTGAGGTCCTTCGAGTTCCATACGTGTTTCGCGTCTCATTAGGAGATGTGGTGACACGGGACATACATTCGGATAATTGGGATGTGCAGGCAGTTCATGCATTGTTTTCAGATTTAAAATATTATGCTGCCTTTGATGCTGAAGATATGTATTTAAATTCTGCCAATTATGGTGATCTCTTGTGCTATCAACATTATGGGCATCATTTTTTACACAAAACAAATACGATAAGACCTGTTTTTAATTTTACCCAATGGGAACATTGTCCAACTCCCTTGGAGGGGAGTTCTAAAACTCTTAGAAATAAGTTCACCTACTTTTCAGATTATGATTTGACTAATCCTGAATCCTATTTTTTAGGCTTCAAAAATCCCCTACATCTAAGTACCTTTTATCACACACTAAACTGATTTACGCCAACTTGTTTAGAACACAGTTGGCCACACACGGTTATGACCATTGGAAATAGGCTATAGATTTAAAGTCAATCTGGGGCACAAAGCCATGGCAGGTACAGGGTACTGAGGCATTCCCTCGTGCCTGCCTGATCCCGACTCAATTGTTATTTTTAAATGAAACCATTTACCAAACATCCTGTTATGGCCTTGCGACTACCAAAAACCTGAATACCCCCTCCATTCCTTCGTTGACTGAATATGACAATTGGCGGTTACATACTAACCACACCATTGAGGCTTTGCAGGCTCTCCTTCAAAATGCCTCCTTTAATGTTTCTGAGGTTAATTCATCAGGATGGTTGGTGTGGCAAACTAATGCAAATGCATGCCAGTTGCGTTTCTATAATGTTACACCTGGTTTTATTCAGATTAAGCCTGACCCTCGTTACCCACCTCATCATTCTGTGACTACATACTCGGTAGGTAAATTGTGCCAGCAGTGGTTACAACACTCTACCCTGGCATCTGTGAAACAGCACCTTTCCCTCCTATCGAACAACATAAATTTGGCTGATTTTCTCCTGGGCCCACGTAATCCAAGGGCCAAGCGATTTATTTCTGCCGCTTATAATGAAATTTGGAAACTTTCACAGATGGAAGCAGCCTTCCGTCTGCGTCAAATTGACCAGGCAAATTTAGAAAAAGTCCTTGCAGTAGTGGACAACAGCATTAACTCACTTTCTTCACGCATTTACACCTTAGACAATATTGTTTCTTCTGTAATAGATATTGTGCAAAGTGATGTCTCTGTGTTATATCATGGTCAAAATCAGTTGAGGTCGGTCATGCAATTTGCTTGGACGTTGCAGACACTGAAAATGGGTAAAGTGCCTTGGGATTGTTTGAATGCCACTGCTTTATTTTTGCCTTTTAACCTGACTGATAAACAGAGGTTTATGTCCATGAAAGATGCTGTATACACGCTGTTACATATTGAACAATTGGAACCTTTACCGTTTTCCGTAGCGGAAACGGACTCTGCTGTGTGGTTAATTCATGAGGTTATCGCTTTGCCCTTTTCGCTTTTTCATTTTACATCATGTATGCAACACTTTCCTGTTGGCCGCTTTGAACCGCTTGGTAGTTCTTTTCTGCATGAATTATGGGCCCTGCCCTTTGCTTATCGGTGTCTGAGGGAGGATAAAGAGGTTTTCCTTACAGGGGAGGAGTGTGATTCAACAGTGGGTCACTCTCTTGTGTGCAAACACGTTAAACTGCACGGCGAGTGTAACGTGTCAGCGCCGAATCTAGCTTGCTTTTTAAGGGGGATCCCAGTACCATCCATCACGCCTGTCTTTACATTGCTTACTAACGGCAGCTATCTCATTTTAAACAATCAAGACTGCTGTGGTTTGCTGGCGGGAGTCCCATACTTGGTAACAGTTTCCCAGCGAGTAACTTGCTGTAGCAATGTCCTTTTCCCGCCCCCGCAGGGGAGTTTAGATTCTTCGCTTTGGACTTCCATTCCGACTTTGAAAACAGAGTTCAACAAGTTAAGCAGGCTCAAAGCCCTTTTATTCCACCAAGAGGTGGCCCTCACCTCCGCCCGGGATACATTCAGATTGCAGGTGGCTCGGACCTCGAGTGAGATACAGTCCCTTCTTTACACTAACCTCCCACTACATTTTGGGGAACTAATTCACCAAATATTTAATGCATTTGAGACGACAGGCCTTGCACATTTTTTTAAATGTGTGGGATCTGGCCTGATCTCTTCCTTTCAAACTATATTCGGAGTAATATCGGCTTTTATCCATTCTATTTTTTCCAGCGTTTTCGGAGGGTTCCCCTTATTATTTGCGCTGGCAGCTGGTGTCCTGCTTCTCCTCCTTGTGCTTCGTAATGGATGCTCACTTTGTGGCTCTGCACATGCCGGCCCAGCTACAACTGTACCGTAATCGCCTATATGAGGCTTTGGGATGCTTGCCTTTAGCAACGCTTGGCGTAAGTTACGATTTGACATTCCGCTTTGCCTATTTTACTTGCGTACAGCCAGTGCTTAATTGCAAAAGTTGTCATTTCTCCTGGGCAATGGAACTTTGCTTATCGAACACGTGGTGTCCAATCCCTGATTTCAGCCGGTTAATGGGCCCCTTAGAGGCGCATGACGGGGCTTCTTCTGCGGATGGTCAAATGACGCGTGCAGCTTTACCTGGGATCTTGGATCAATGGGATATCTGTGCGGCAGCGCATACTTTCCTACAACGAAGTTTCATTGAATATCACGCAAGTTTCCCATTTCTACTTTTGGATGCTCCTGCTTGTGTGGAACATGATTGTTCCTTCGACTTACTGAATTGGATGTCATCGCTTTTTTCTACCAATGACAATGATGAACTATTGGAAGGAATTGCATTGGGTCGTCCCTACTCCGCTGTCTGGAATACAGACTCTTTTTTCCGGCTCAAAGTGCCTTTAGCTTTTTCTTCGAACTTTCCGTTTTTTCTCCGATTTTTTTTTTTAGAAAGTCCCTTACCAATATTCTAAACAGTGCCTGACTTTTGAACTCTGTTTTTGTTCTTCTGTCTATGTCCTACTGACTTACCAGGGGGAGGGTGTTATATGGGGTTATGTGGCCCTTAGATACATTGTCGACATTGCTAAGTTAGCATGAGTTGTGCTTGCCCTATGCTGCTGCTTTTGCGCACGCCTCTGCTAAGAGTTTGTTTTCGGGACACTTTGCCTCTGCCCTGTACATGATAACAGATTGCTTTTCACGTTCTCCGCTTTCCCTTCAATTCTGTCTGTACATAATGTGCAAGGTCGATCAACAATGTCTCTTGTTATTCTGTTCTGGTCAGTCCCTATTACCTAGACAAAACATGTTACTAACAGCTGCAGTATGGAAGAATCGAGCTTTGATATAGCATTGTTGCATGTTTTTGAAACACACTCGAAGAAAGCCGTTCCATGGAGCTGAACTCTGCTGTTCCTATGATGTAAACCTTTGCGTTTAGGCTTTCAGGTAGGGGGTCTGCTAATAACGCCTAGAGATCTTCTGTTATTTAAAATAGCTTCTTACTACCAAGGGGAGGGTGATTAGGCCCAGTTATTTTGCCTTTTTCACAGTCTTTATAAAATGACGACTCCTTTTGTATTCTATGGTATTGTAACAATGCTAATGATGCTGGCTTTATGCATTTTGCTGCTGGTATGTTTCGCATACTGTTTTATGAATCACTATAGTCAAAATAAACATTTTGAACTTATTTAGTGACTCTGATTATTCTTATTGTGGACAAGTACGTGAGAGCGAAAGATTGTCTTGTTCCCGCGACTCTGAGGTGAGTCGGGAGTGCTCGTGTTCTGGGTTGTCTAAACATTCGTAGCTTCTTGATATTTGTAGGAGACCGAATGAGACACTATTACTAGTCGGTTGGGATTTTGGGTACTAAGGTGATAGGAGGTACACCCCTATTTACTGAGGTCCTGTTTTCTTGTGCATAGTTCTGTGTATGAGCAGAATCCCCGCAACAACACTTCAGAGCCCTCCAATTTTATGGGAATGGTTAGCATCGGTCCAAAGGATTAACAACTTGGATAGTAGCAAAGCTCAGACTAAGAAGACAAGATTTTGGGATATATGGGAACAGAAGTATAAAATAGGAGAATAAAGGAACATAAGAAATCATGATGTTGGGGAAGCTGTCCAGTGATTATGGAATTCAGCAATAAACCCCTATTCAGGGGAGCCACTCAGGTGGAACCAGGTGGGGATCTCCCTTTGATCTATGGGGAGAGAAGGGTATGGGTCTCATCTGAATGAAAGACATCCCCTCTCATTCCTAGGAGTGGAGGGAGATCTCAGTTGGCACAGATGGAAAATGGGTCCTATTAATCTTCTAATTTTTTTTGCACAAATGAGGACGAAACGAAAATAAAAAAATTAAAAAAAACAAATACCCATTTGATGTCGGTGGTATGAACTTACCAAACCTCCAGAACTATACTGCAGCAAACTCCACTGTGTTTAGAACTATGGGTAGATTTTCTAAAAACTAATTCAATGTGGTGCAGCAACCAAATTTGCTATGCGGTGCTGTGTTGCATGAGAAGGAGAGAGAAGGACAGCACCATATATACCCAGATATGGTGATGTCCTGCTCTCTTCTTAGCGCTGGCTCACATTGAGGCTTCCTTGCACCACACACACACACACACGCACCTTTGCACCATAGTGTAAAGGTGTCTGCATTATGTCTAGCATAGGTTTTGTACTGGAAGAGTACGCTTCTAGTCAGAGCCAGACAGGGAACACAAAGCAGGCCTGGCAAATTCTGTCAGACTGGCCCCCGTACGTTGCGTAGCAAGCGAGTGTAACAAGAGTACCTGACCACTACAAGGAGGGTTTGAGGGGGGTTCTCCCGTCAAAAAAATGTGGGGAAAAATTGCAAAAATGGTGCATTCTCCAACACATTTTTCATTATATATTCAATTGTATTAGATTTTAAAGCCTAGTAAATGATGGGTTTACAGTGCACCAATCTTTGTTGGGGTTCTTAAGTGGTTCCCTCACTATCATTCTTCAACTGTGCCCCTCATCTCCCTATAGCCCCTCTCTCACATGTATTTTATTTGTTTTATAGCTCCTCTCAAATCAGATTATGGTGTCATAGCACTTTACATCAAATACACATAGAGACAATGAATAATATGTGTGTAAGTCAATGTTTAGAAAATGTTACGTAAGACAAAGGGCGCTCTGAGGTGTAGGCATTTTTTAAGAGTGATTGGGCTGGATAAGCACAAACTCAGGATTCAAAACATAACACAGTGGTTAAGGTTACTTTTACTAATAAGAATGTATTTCTACCCAAACAAACCATTTTTAGCAACATTAAGATAATGAAAGACTGGAAAAAACTTAACTTTCTAACCTGTACCATGCAGTTTGCATGCAGCTCTTTGATGGCAGTTCATAGCTCACTGTGCTAGATTTCTATTGTAACTGCACAATAACAAAAGGATCTTTGTGACAAAAGCAGTAACCCACAGAGTTATGCACATAAAATACACTTATGTGATCTGCGTGGTACACATTCTTTGCAGCAGACATATTAACCCTCTGCACTACCTTAGATGAGTGAAAACTGCTACTAGACAAAACTCCAACTCACTCTAGCAGGAAGATTAATCACCAGAGATATCTTGACACTTGTATTGTTGCTGACAAGGTGCTTTTAAAACTATACCATATTTCAAAACACAGGGAGGCTGGAGATGAAAGTGAGAGCTGTGTGGATTATGCTGCCCTGCTGATTTTGTTACTGGGGGCCAACATTGCAGCAGTGCTGCAGAACCGCCACCGTAACAAAACTGGCCACCTAGTAACAAACCAGCCCCCCACACTTCCAGACTCCCGGGGAAATGCCCGATGCCTGGTACAGCCAGTCTGGCCTTGATTCTAGTGCAAAATATCATGCCTAGACAAACTTTAAAACGTTTCCCACTTTGGGTGCTTGCTGTATGGTGCGGCACACACGCAAAGTCATAAATGTTTAGAGAAATATAAGAATTTCTGCATTTTAATGCCTGCATCAAAGAGGCAAAGAGTTATATTTCTGTGCAGAGCCCTGTCTACTATTGTTAATAGATAGGGCTTTCCGTTAAAAACCATGGCTGGTTGCATGAGATTGTCCAGGTACCATCCATGGAATGCCCATTGGCACAAAATAATGCAAAGCACTGCAGAGGCATTTTTCCAGCACGCTGACAAGCAGTTTCCAAATAAACATTTTGCACCAGTTTGTGTCACTTTTATAACACAAACTTGCTTCAAAATGCCAGACGGTAGTGCTTAATTTGAAATAAATAAATAACTAAGTGATAGTCCGCAAAACTGGAACGCAGCCCTTATCTTGAGATGCCCCACCACCCCTGCAGCAGCTCGTCCATCAGCTGTACCATCAACCTGGCGGGTGAGCAGAATACATAATGGCTGGGAGAGAGAGCAGTAGCCCTGTTTTTATTTCCATTGTTGTTTATGGAAATAGAAGAAGGGCTGCCAGTACGCTGAAATGGTGAATGATCACTGTATTGGCTGTCTTTATTCTATTTCTGTGCTTATTAGAACTAAAAGAAATACTAATCTGCAGTCTTCTACTGATCAGACGAAGGCAGTGTAGGATGTGGCAATGAGTTGGGGGTCCCCTAAAACAAGTGATGGTGGTGGCCACGGGCAACAACTGCCACAAATTAATGACTGTCAGGTTGGAAAAATATTGAGAAATTCTTTAATCTAGATATATGACATGGTAAGGATAGTCCTTTGTCTCAAAAGAGGGGAGGTTTCAAACCAGATTAGTCTTCAGGGTTAATTAATGACAACACATATATGGGGCAATTGACAAATATACCAAAAAAGGGGGAAGCAGATGAAAAGAGGAATATTGTGTTTACAACAAGTACATCAGGTGGGAGTAGTTTCTTTTAAGAGGAGAAATGATAACTTGTCAGAGTCGGAAATGAGATTGTATGCTGTGTTGTAAAATGGTTTGGGGAATCTGGAAAATGCAATAACACACTTGCCCAGAGGGTAGGATATCAACATTTTATTTTTACGGGTGGCTGTTGGCAGAACTGTGTTAGATTATTTTTTTTAAGGGCTCAATTACATATTGAGTGCTCTTACTGGTGCACACTGCACACCTTAAGAAGACTGTGTGAGCTGTACTAATTAGGGGGTATGCAATCTGCACCTGATTCAAACTTATAGACCTCACAATTAAGGCTAAGGTACTACTAGACATATTTTCCTCTTTCTGAGGTGTGCAACTCAGTGTTTTGCACTATATGCCCTCATAATTTTTGTCATGTTTTGCCTGACGAAAATCGTGAGTCCAGTCACCCTTGTCAGGCCCAAGTTGCAACTGATTGTAATCCCCTTTCAGGTGCAAACTTGAGTATGAGCTGAAATTGGGCTTAAAGGCCCTTTACCTAATCACTCCCCCTTTGCTGTGATTAATTACTGATCGTGAGGTGTTGAGCCTCTAAGATACACCACTTAAATTTCAAAAGAAATGCATAAAAAAAAACTCCCTGCCAAATACCCTGGTCCGTGACCGGCTCCTGTATTTTCCAAGTTACTTACATTCAGACTCCAGGCTGATGAGCGGAGCCAGTGACCTGATGATTAGAGCCCAGAATGGAGCAACAATAGAAAGAATTTAGAACTTTTATAACAGTCTAACAAGATGTAAAACCCAGGAACATGCAACTCTTGTAGTGAAGAATGATGCTGTAGTCAGGAGTAAGTTAGTTCTTTTATTATGTAGGAAAGAGAGCGGGGCATGAGTACCTCCCACAACAGCAGCTCCCAACTGCCGCCACACAGATCTCCAACATTCTAAATTCCCCTCAACATTCCGAAGATGATGTCATAGGTGTTGGTCCAGAACCTTCTAGACTGTGCTAGAAGACACCACACATCTTCCCCTTCTACAATATTAATAATAGTACACAGTGAAGAAAAAAACAAGGAAGGCAAAATACAGATTGCATTGAATGCAAAAAGAACATCGAGAGATACGTAGTGGACAAGTGTCCTAAAAAAGGTATGCATAAATATATGTGTATGAATGGATAAATAAATACTTAAGTCAATAAATAAATAATTAAATAAATAACCAATGCAATACTTGAACAGGTATCAGCAGTAAAGTGCATACAGAATAATTCAAGAAGGTTGCATGATAACTTCATCGTATTTTTTGGGTAGAATGACTGGTCTGCCTGTGCGAGTGGATGCTTGAATAACTGGGGGAATATGTACCTCTTCATCCAGAGTAGCTGATTTACTACAACTTTTGTCCCCTGAACTTGTTGTACTCTTGCTACTAGAAACTACTTTTCTGTCAGACACTTTGCATACAGATTATGTAATTTTTATTTTCTTTCTTAGCGGCAATGGAACATCTCTTGGACATTTCAGCTTTTTTGACAATAGCAATAATTTCATTAAGAGACGCATCACCACAAACCCATAACTTGTCCTGTACACCGGTGTTTACAGAATGCATTATTATCTGATCACAAATAAATTTGTCATGTAGATTGCCGAATTTGCAATTGATTGCTAGTTTTTTGAGAGCAGACACGTAGTCCTCTACTGTTTCAGTCTTATTCTGCTTGCGTTGGAAGAAATTATATCTGTCAATGGCTGCACATATTACAGGTTGGTAATAACTCTCTAAATCTTCTAGGGCATGCTTGAAAACATCATCTTCAGTGTCTCTGGGTTTTTTCACCATTTCATTGTAAACCCTTAATCCCTCTGGACCGAGGCTGTGTGGTAGAACATTTTTCTTCCTGTTACTCGTAAACTCGTCACTACCTTCTTCTTCTATAGTCGATAAGTAATTGAAAAAATAACCTTTCCAGTCTGACCATCTTAGTGCTGGTTCACCAGGTTTAGGAAGGAATGTAACAGGTGGTGTCAATGAAAATGTTCATGCGCACATGTTGTCTAATTAACACAAAAAAATGAGGTGCAGTGAATTGCAATGAACAGAGTACTTACATAAGGGTGCGCCAAACACTGAGATGTGAATGCGAAGAGTGCAACAATAAGATTTACTAAATAGATTACAAGATTTAGGATACTTTATGACTCCATGTACACATAAGGTGTGCGTATCACCGCAAGGATACGCCATAACTCACTTAAAAATGCTTCAATTGGCAACACCGAAGACGAAGACTGCCTTAAATGGTGCGTAATTGCGCTGTTATAAGTGGGCGTATCACTGTTGACACGCAGTGGTGAAGGGTGCACCCTTTTAGTACAAATAGTGTCCGTATCACTGTAGTATGCCGCAAGAATAAAAATTGCAGAATTAGACCATTTAAGTAATGTTTTAGCCCAGAAGTTAATGTGTGCGTATCACTGTGGACACGCAGTAGTGAAAGGTGGTACAGGAGCTGATGACAAGCTGAAATGGTGTGCACGTCACCGTGCAGACACGCACTGAAGCAGGAATTGCCGGAACACTATGAGGCAGCACACTGGTGTTGGGAGGCGATCTTACATAAGATGGCCTCCGATGATGCCGATGACAAGAACTGCTCCTCACACATGTGTGCAAAAGTGTCCTTCACTATCAAGCGAGGTGCAATAAATAAAGTAGCGCACACAACTGTAACTGACCAACAGTTAAAACACCAAAAGGTTTTCAAATGGGAATGTCCGCTCTCCTTCCTAGCAATAAAGCGCATTGATCAGTAGCCTCTAAATAAAATACAATAGTGCTAAGCCCCGTAAGGGTACCTCCAATCGGATGTATGTGGACTTAGGGGTCGATTCCGATTCGGGCCGGAAAACATACCGACCGACTCGGTACGGGAATATAGTCCGACCGACACGTACCGGCGCTGCCCGACCTGCGTAGTACGATGAAACGCATGTGAATCACGACCGACTCGTACGGAACACAAGCCGAACGACCGAACCGCACGGAAACCAGCTATCCGGCCGGGAAACCACGCGAATCGAACGGACCGACACACACCAGGAATGAACCCGACCGAAACGTACCCGCGAACTCCGACCCGCGCAGTACGATGCAATGCGTGGAAAACCAGACCGAGTCGCACGGAGCTCAAGCCGTACGACCGACACGCATACAAAACCCAGCCGAAGCAACCCAATACTCCGCGTCCGACGCGTACGCCGCACATGATACCTAGCAGAAACACAGCGTGAACGACTCGGAGAAGCTCGCACGAGACAACTGCAGCGTCCTACTCGGTCAGAAGAATGCCTCCTACATGCACAAAAAATACAAAGGAAAAATACAAAAAAAAGGCCCAAACAAGCAATGACAAAGTCAATAAATACTGGGAAAACAAAACATGGAACAAAGACACACCCACAACTCCACCCATATAAAGGCCACAAATCCCTACCATGATCCTTTGCAAATTCAACTGACCTGCCAGCACAGAACACCA
Organism: Calotriton arnoldi; assembly: GCA_963921515.1. Classification (NCBI taxonomy): domain Eukaryota; kingdom Metazoa; phylum Chordata; class Amphibia; order Caudata; family Salamandridae; genus Calotriton; species Calotriton arnoldi. Next base: position 25,208 of record CAWUFW010009099.1, read on the forward strand.
TCAGACATCAACCACAGACACACTCACAGCTCATCCATCACACAAGCCACACACCATTAGCACCTCAACAAATAGCACCCTCACATACACCCAGCAAAACCTACACTCACACACCCTCACTTGCACACACACACACACATCAATCACCACCACCACCCATCACCATGCCCCCAAAGAAGAATCCAAAGTTCCTATACAGTGAATTGGAAGTCCTGGTAGATGAGATCCTCAGGGTAGAGCCACACTTGTTTGGTACATTGGTCCAACAGACCCCCATGTCGCAGAAAACCAAGATGTGGGAGAGGATCGTCGACAGGGTGAACGCACAATCACCATGTTTGCGCACAAAGGAAGACATCCAGAACAGGTGGTATGATGTGCGCAGGAGGGTCAAGGACCTACTGAAGAAGGATTACATCTTGAGTCAGCGCACCGGCAGTGGCCCTCCTGCCAAACCAGTATACCTCAGGCCCTGGGAGGAGAGGGTGCAGGCCATCCTACCACCAGTGAGCGTATATGGACTAACAAACATCCCAGAGCCTGGTGAGTACACAACAAATATACACAATATGGTGTGACAATACACACACATCACTGTCAAGGGAGTAGTCAAACCAGGCACCCTTAGCAAATCCACACCAACCAAAAGATAATCACCCCAAGATGTGTCTGTCAGTCAGATAAACACAATACATGCCATCTCATAGTGATATGTAACTGTGTCATGACATGTACAAACCTAATAACAAATACAGCAAGGCAGTGGCACAAATCTAACCAACAAACACTGTCAGATAGTTTGCCACCACTAGAACACCACCTCACAGGGAAGCTCACTGAAAGGAAGGAATTCTGTGTATGCTGGTGAAGTCAGTGTAGGCAATAGCATGATGGGAGTTGTAGTCACAGATATTGGTCACCCTCACAATTGGCCCATCAACACCACTCTGAACCATGCTCACATCACAGGGAGTGGAAAACAACTGAACAAGATGGCTGACACTGGGTACTGCTGTGGGGAGCACAAGGCCCTGCTGGGAACTGTGCACCAACAAACAACAGGACCACACCATCAGCCATCTTGCCATTGCTGTCACACCCACACACAGTGAAGTCCACTCAAAAGGAAGGAAGTATGGGCATGCTGGGAAGGGGGTGTAGGCAATAGCATGATGGGAGTGGTAGTCACAGATATTAGTCACCCTCACACATTGGCCCATCAAGCACCACTCTGAACCATGCTCACAGGGTACAGCCACTGACAAGATGGCTGACACTGGGTACTGCTGTGGGGAGCACAAGTTCCTACTGGGAACTGTGCAACAACCAACAGCAGGACACCACTGACTGACATCCTGAAAGCCAACTTGCACTCCCTGCACAGGAAGCACGTTCCATGGTGGGATATCTGGCTGGGTGGGAAGGAGGACTGACATCTCTGACCATAGTTACAAGCAGCTCTCCTCACACACCCCCTTAACACAAACTCCACATAACCCACCTGGGAGAATGCAATGCCTCACACTCTAATTGAAGATCCCACAAAGAACCACCACCCTGGGTTATGCTGTGTGAAGCACAGGGACACTCTTGGGACTTGTAGCCAAACAAATGCCAGGACAACACTGTCAGCCATCCTGTCAGCACAGGCACACTACCCCACAGTGAAGCAGAGTCAAAAGGAAGGAAGTATGGGCATGCTGGGAAGGGGGGTGTAGGCAATAGCATGATGGGAGTGGTAGTCACAGCTCAACATCCCCCACCCACATGGCCCGGCAAGCTCACACTAAAGCATGCACACCTCACAGGGAGTGAAAAGCTACTTCAAAGATGTCTGACACTGGGTACTGATGTGGGGAGCACAAGGCCCTGCTGGGAACTGTGCACCAACAAACAACAGGACCACACTGTCAGCCATCTTGCCATTACTGTCACACTCACACACAGTGAAGTCCACTCAAAAGGAAGGAAGTATGGGCATGCTGGGAAGGGGGGTGTAGGCAATAGCATGATGGGAGTGGTAGTCACAGCTCAACATCCCCCACCCACATGGCCCGGCAAGCTCACACTGAAGCATGCACACCTCACAGGGAGTGAAAAGCCACTTCAAAGATGTCTGACACTGGATACTGCTGTGGGGAGCACAAGGCCCTGCTGGGAACTGTGCACCAACAAACAACAGGACCACACTGTCAGCCATCTTGCCATTGCTGTCACACTCACACACAGTGAAGTCCACTCAAAAGGAAGGAAGTATGGGCATGCTGGGAAGGAGGGTGTAGGCAATAGCATGATGGGAGTGGTAGTCACAGCTCAACATCCCCCACCCACATGGCCCGGCAAGCTCACACTGAAGCATGCACACCTCACAGGGAGTGAAAAGCCACTTCAAAGATGTCTGACACTGGGTACTGCTGTGGGGAGCACAAGGCCCTGCTGGGAACTGTGCAACAACCAGCAGCAGGACACCACTGACTGACATCCTGAGAGTCAACCTGCACCCACTGCAAGTGTGGCATGCTTCATGGTGTGACAACTGGGCTGGGGGAGAAGGAGGTCCGGATGTCAACCAAATACCACCAATGCTGGGCATGCACACACCTCAACATCCACATAGAAATGCATCAGGTTGGCAGGACAATGAGGCACACCAATATCAACCTCTGACTGTGACAACTTAGGACAATGCAATGTACAGGGCCGCGTCCAGAGGTACAGTCACAACTGTCATGTGTTTGAACCAGTGATGCCTGCAGAAACATAATATACATTGTGTGTCTCTTCCAAAAACAGGTGATGATGGGGACACAGCAGCAGATGAGGAGGAGTCCCTGTCCCAGGCTCTGGGGGACCCTGAGCTCTCTGGTGTGGAACAGCCTCTGCCCTCATCGGATGGCGAAGACCAACCTGGCACCTCCGGCGGGAGTCATCATGCAGCACCAGCAGGACCACCATCTGCACCCCCTGCACCCATTCCTCCAACATCTGCCAACACACAGACCACCCCCGCCGACACAGACAGACCAAAAACACTCAATGACAACAGCACAGGGAGCACAGCCCACCGTGGAGCAATGGACAACAACCCCAGTACCAACCCCCAAGGGGGCCGAGGGTCACCTGTGCGTGCCACAGCAGCTCCCGCACGTGTGTCCAGGTGTGGTGGTAGGGGTGGTAGGCAGAGGTCGCTGTTTGCAGAGGGGTCTGGACTGCATGATGACCCACAACTGGCACGCATTGCTGAGGCGTACCAGAATAGCACCGGAGAGGTCAGCTAGGTAGTGGGGATCCTCAAGGACATTCAACAGCAGCAGGCTGCCCATCATGCCCGCTTGGACTCCCACATGTCCCGTGTGGAGACACACATGTCCCGTGTGGAGACCCACATGTCTGGCATGGAGTCCAAGTGGGACACATTGGAAGAACTGACAGCGGTGCAGAGGGACATATTGACATGCCTCCGCCAGATTAGCACCAACATGGCCACACCTCCCTGTGTGCCCACAACATCTGGTGCCGCAACAACTGCAACTGCCACAGGGAGGGAGGATGACTCTGGTGGATAGTCCTCTGCACCACAGCGGCCTGCACGTGAGGGTCCCCCCAGAAAGAAGAGGGGTCGTCCGAGGAAGGACAACTGAGAGGCCGATGGCCATGTACATCCCCCAGGAACCCAACACCTGTACCGGAAATTCTCCTTTGTGTGCAAACTGTTCACCCTGTCGAATGCAACACAACTCTCCCACATGACATGGGGAGTTTAAGTTGGACTAATGTATCAGATGAATGTGGACTTTACTCAGGACATTTCTGCTACCAACACTTCCAACTCATCTGGGAACTTTGGATTACAATACCAATGTACAGCACACACCATCCTGTGCAGTATCCTCACACATGTATGTAATAAACTCACTAATACACCATACTTGCCTCTGTTGTGATTCCAACGTTGTTTTCATCATGGAGATTATGATCTGCTAAATGACACTGTGCATGCTAACTGCCACAGCATGTTCAACACCGTCATGTGAGTCATGGCGATGTGACACATATGAGGGAGACACACCACTAGGGCTACACAACACATACACACCAGGGCCATCGGACTCATCGCCTACACTGATGTTGCCAGGAAATACAGTGGAATGTACAGACACCACACCTGTTCAGAGTCTGTGTTAACTAGCCCACAGGTGCAGTAAGCAAATGTCAGTCAGATGTGTGACCACAGACAACGCACATCTCAAAGTGAAGCACAGGTTTATTACACATTTGCAACATATTGTTTCCACTACAAATGCTAAGTAATCCCATGTGGCAGTGGCCACACAGTCCAAAAGTGTAGAAGAAATAAAGTCCAGGGGTGTGTGGCACATCACCTGTAGGGAAACGACTGCTGCCATCCTGAAAGCTGAATCATGGTGTCGGGGGATCCAAGTTGACCAAACAACTCTGTAAGCACCCTGTGAAGGACAGACATGACACACAGTCAAAAGCACTGAAGAACAGGACAGAACTGCAATACTCATGCCCAATACATGTCACAAGATACCTACACAAAACCAAGTTAGCATGTCAACACTGTTGGGGAGTACAGACTACCTGTAAGGACACATCGCTGCACGCATCCAGTCAGGTAGCACATGGCCACACTCAAACAGCAACAGAGCACCACCCACACATATCATGCAAACTCACATCATTGACATGACAACGCTCTCTGGATACTCACATTCAGCTAAAGAAGTTGTTGATGAGCTGTGTGCAGACATCACCCTCATCATCATCATCATCACTGGCATCGTGGCCCAGGCCAGGATCCTCCACAGGTGGCGGATGTTGGTCATCGTCATCCAGGTTGAGAGGCAACTCCTTCCGCACTGCCAGGTTGTGTAGCATGCAGCAGACAATGACAATCTTGCACACCTTTGCTGGGGCATATGGGAGGGCCCCTCCTGTCTTGTCCAGGCAACGGAAGCGGCTCTTCAGGAGACCAAATGTCCGCTCGATCACTCTCCTGGTCCGACCATGTGCCTCATTGTAGCGCATCTGGGCTGGTGTCACAGGGTTCCTGAGGGGTGTCAGCAACCACGGCATGTTGGGGTATCCGGAGTCACCTACAGACAGACAATTGCACATTAGCTGAGTTGGAAAAGAGGGTGGAATACAACATTGCAGAACACACACAATGGTACAAAGTCAGTACACACCGACAAGCCAGGCACGCTGGTTCCGCATCTGTGACATCATCCTCGGGATGCGACTACTCCTCATCACGTAGGCATCGTGTGCAGAACCAGGGAAATGGGCACACACGTGTGAGATGCTCATATCTGCAAGACATACCACCAGAGCATTGACCGAATGGTAATGTTTCCTGTTCCTGTATGCCTGCTCATGTGCCTGTGGTGGTACCAAAGCCACATGTGTCCCATCAATGGAGCCAATGACATGCGGCATCCTCCCCAGGACATAGAAGTCACTCTTGACGTCAGTGAGCTGTTGACGTTTAGGGAAATAGATGTACTGGTTGAGGTATCTCAACATTGCCTCCAAAACATCGCGTAGCACACGGCTGAACATGGTCTGTGACATCCCACCAGCAGACGCCACAGTGTGTTGAAAGGTACCGGTGGCAAAGAAGTGTAGGGCTGCCATCACCTTCACCTTGGGGGTCAGCGCTGTAGGGTATGGCCGGCCAGGTTCCAAATGTGGGGCCAACTGCACCGCCAATTCCTCAATCAGCGGCCTGTTGAAGCGGTACCGTCGGATGCAGTCACGTTCCACCATTGTTGCAAGGTCAGGGAATGGTCTATGGACAGCTGGTGCCCTGCAGTGCATAGGTGAAGAAAGAAAGATTGTCAGTCACCCCACATATGTGGCTTAGACCATACACAATATCACATGATACATCATTACGAGACACAAGTACCTGATGTGTGTGCCGTTATGTGAGGACATGTATGGCACCTACATGGCCAACGTCTAACATCACAGTTCAACATGTGTTGACAACAAGTTCCCGGTTGTGCTATGGGATCTCATTAGGCTGTGTCACAGTACACATGTACTGCTGTCACGTTCCAAACACACACCACAGTGACATGTGAGGACAGATGTGCCCCAGGCATCACAGCTCATTGACAGGTAGATTCCCAGGGACCCTGTATTGCCACATGGACACTGGCATGACATGGCGTATCATGAATACACCACAGCAAAACAACCATGACCCCCACAGGTAGTGGTCCCTGTTGCCTCTGCAGGACAGACATGGACGTCTGTGACACACACACGCACAACATCAAAGTCCATGCACAAACAACGTGGATGTGGACACTGTCTCCCATTGTGCACATGGAATCAGAGACATTGTAAACACAACATGCACACAGACTGTGGAGGGCCATCACTATTGTGGCAATGGGTCACCCTGTGACGTACATACCTTCCCACATGGGACTCAGGGGGTATGTGACATGACATACACATACACAACCTGGAAATGTGACCATGCCACATGCACTGAAATGAACAGATGCACACCACAGTGGTCATGTGCACAACACACAAAGGATTCTGTCCCCATGAACACGTGCACAGCCTGGGAGTGGCTGCCCCCAAGTGCCACCCAAAAAACCACATGTTGACCCCCATATACAGAAAAGGTAATGCAGCCTTACATGCCTTAGGATACAGTGTGGACAGGCTGTGGTGTTGTAGGTGTGCCCCTGAGTCCCTGGCAAGTAAATGTGGCTGGCATACGTTCACCAGTGACAAGCATGGTGACATATGCGAGTGACTTGTTATGGGACGCGTTGTACAGCAATGGACCGATCGGTGCGCACGCACTGGCCATTGCATATGATGTGAGCGGGTACGCGTTGTACAGCAATGGACCGATCAGTGCGCACGCACTGGCCATTGCATATGATGTGAGCGGGTACGCGTTGTACAGCAATGGACCGATCGGTGCGCACGCACTGGCCATTGCATATGATGTGAGCGGGTACGCGTTGTACAGCAATGGACCAATCGGTGCGCACGCACTGGCCATTGCATATGATGTGAGCGGGTACGCGTTGTACAGCAATGGACCGATCGGTGCATGCATTGGCCATTGCATATGATGTGAGCGGGTACGCGTTGTACAGCAATGGACCGATCGGTGCGCCCGCACTGGCCATTGCATATGATGTGAGCGGGTACGCGTTGTACAGCAATGGACCGATCGGTGCGCCCGCACTGGCCATTGCATATGATGTGAGTGGGTACGCGTTGACCAGCAATGGACCGATCGGTGCGCACGCACTGGCCATTGCATATGATGTGAGCGGGTACGCGTTGTACAGCAATGGACCGATCGGTGCGCACGCACTGGCCATTGCATATGATGTGAGCGGGTACGTGTTGTACAGCAATGGACCGATCGTGCGTACGCACTGGCCATTGCATATGATGTGAGCGGGTACGCGTTGTACAGCAATGGACCGATCGGTGCGCACGCACTGGCCATTGCATATGATGTGAGCGGGTACGCATTGTACAGCAATGGACCGATCGGTGCGCACGCACTGGCCATTGCATATGATGTGAGCGGGTACGCGTTGTACAGCAATGGACCGATCGGTGCGCACGCACTGGCTAGGGCCTGGCATGGCAACGGACGCGTTTTTGAAGCTTTAACGAGTCTGATGCAGTGAATTCAGTTGGCCAGCCACAACAATGTTGCAAATCCATGGGTGTCATGAAGTTGAAGATTTGAAGGATCCTGTGGGCGTGTATAAGTGGTGCAATTCCATGGATTGGCCAGAATCAGAAGATGCAAACGACTTGGACCTATCACTTTGAACACATGGGACAGTATCTGCCTCTGCAGTACACATATAATGCTGGCTGTTCCCCTGAGAGCTCACTTGCCTGCACTACATGCTCCTTGACGACATCTGCCACCAACACTGCTGCTGTCTCTGCATCCTCCCTGCTACTGCAATGGCACGTACTGTGGAGAGAGCCCCAGCCTTCACCACTGAGGAAAACCAGGCCCTGCTGGACAGCCTCCTTCCACAATACAGCAATCTGTATGGGAAACCAGGGGAGCAGGTGAGTGTGCTGTCCACTGCCTTACTAAATGTGCATGTTGTCTGACGAGCAAGACTTACAGTGTGCACACCACTGGCTAGCATGCTCACTGAGTAGTTCTCACCCCCCTAAGTGTGTAGTTACATGCACTAAACAGGTATAGTGCAGTAACAGTGCATTCCAACAAGCTTTTACTTCCCAGACAATGATACCATGTAGTAACTGCTGGCAAACTGTTCATAGCCATCGTTGCACTGCCTGTGTACATCATATGCCCCTGTGATTGAGACATGTATATCCAACTGTGTGATGCACGGATATGTTGCATGTGTAGTAATGGCCTTTTCACTTTGTCATCCTCACAGGTTGATGCCCACCAGAAGCAGGAAATCTGGCTGACCATCGCCCGGGCAGTAAGATCCGTGGGGGACTACAAGCGCCGGATCCGCAACTGCCAGAAGAGGTGGCAGGACCTTCGGGCTGGACCCGGAGGATCGCAAGGGTCCAGCTGAAGCTGTCGCCTCCTCGCAGGAGGGGCGGACACCGGACCCTGACCCCCCACATGCTCAGGATCCTGGCGGTGGTCTTCCCTGACCTGGATGGGCAGCTGAAGGCCAGACAGCAGCAAGGAGGGGGTGAGTCCATGACTGCACTGTGAACTTTGTCTGACATGCTATGTGCCCTCCTCTGGCATGGTTAAACTTCCACAGTACATCAGTCATGTGGTCCAGGACCCATGTCCCTCAATTGTGACATGCCCACTCCTCATCTGATACCCAGGTGTGGCCCTTACAGTCAGGAAATTGTGTCACTTGGGTACTGTGTCCTTGCATTTTGCATAGCTCAAGGTGGGGGACAGCATTTGTTCCCGTAACTTTGTGGTGGGCTTCATGGGTGGGTCAATTGCTTACACAATGCCTGAGTTCTGACATGTAATCTGCGTGTAACTTTGATATGTGGTCCAATTGCTGATCTGACTCACCACATGTGCCTGGGGTATTTGGCACACCCCCATGCTGCGGTGGGAACAATATTTGGGCCTCAGGAGTATGTATATCAAGTGTGTCACACATGCTTAGCCACCTGCCTACTGTCCAGGGCTCATCCCTCTTTCACGTGGAGCAGGACAGTCATGCCTACTCCAGGGCATAAAATACACTCTGTACTCCCACTCCCGTGTATCAGCTGACACGTTGTGCTCAGTGAAATGTTCCCTCAGGTGTCTGCCTCTGTGTCATTGTGCTGTGGCTTCATTGTCAGGACTCCTGGGGTGTTTATCGGTTAGGGCTCAGCATGCCATCTGAGATGTGACCATGAGAGACGATACTTGTGTGACATATAGGTGTTTGATCACTTGACTGTGCAGACTGGTGTGTGCGACTGTGAAGTTCAGGCATCTGTTTTTCATTCACAGCAGACTGTGAGGTGCTCAGGTTCAGAGAGTTGTGTGTCATGTCTCCCATATGTCCAATTGGTATGACGTGGACAAATAAGAGTTCAGATGATGTGGTTTGTGGGGGATGGACATGTGCACTTGTCAGCTACCGAACTTGCATTCCCCATGACCTAGGATTGTGACACAGTGCAGACTGTTGTTGGCTGGCTGCCCTGCCCATGTGACTGGAGACAGTGATGTATGACTTTGCAGGCATGCCTGTGCCATGGCATTAAACTTCCTAAGAGTGATCCTGCAGGGGAGTGACATGTGCAACATGCACCCCATTGTGGCATTGACTATCCGGACATGGGTGCATCATGGTGTCTGGTGCTGGTATGCATCACATGCATTTCAAATTAGACTCTGGCCATCCCTTTATCCGGACACCTGTACTGACTCAGTGGCAAGAGATGTGATGTGTGCATGTTCACATACTTCACCGTGTTCCCTGCAATGTCCAACAACTGTGTAGGTGGTGCATGTGTCCACACTGGGGTATTACCATCCGACAGGCACCAGACAGATGGGTGCAAGGCCAGGAGGGGTGTGAGTGCCATGGTTGACCATCAGACTGACAATTGGCTTCTCCTAATCTGTGTGAGCACTTTTGGCAATATTCAACTAAGGATGCCAGTGCCTGCTCTGTAATGTGCTGTACTTACTGTGGTGTGTGCGGTCAGTGCAGGTGACTGATGTTTGTCTGTTTCCCTAATTGTTTGCAAATACATCCACGGCCACAGGAGAGGACAGCTCCACGGACCAGGAGGAGCTGCAGAGCCAGACTGGGTCAGCAGCCGATGAGCGGTCGGAGGGACCCAGTGGCACGGAGGGCGAGGGGAGCCACACCGAGGAGTCCTCAGCACAATCCACCTCTCAGAGTGGAGAGGTGTGGTGCAGCGGCCAGGGAAGCTGACTTCGGAGCACAGGGTTCACGTTCGATCCCCGGCTCCGGCAGCAGCTCAGCTCAGCACCATGTGACTCTGGGCAATAGCTCACTTAATTTCCACTACGGCCCCCAGCGCCTTGAGACCCGTAAGGGTGAGTAGCTGCGCTATATAAAAACGGACTTACATTTTTTGTTTTTTAGCTGAGGGCCACAGCAGCTCGGAGGATGACTCCCTTGTGGAGGCGGGTGTCAGCAGCCACCATACCCCAGCTAGTGTGGCTGGCCCCGCCACCACCTCTACCACCACCGCCCTCCCATTGGCTCCCATTCCAGAGGTCCGTGGAGGCTCCTGTGTTTGGGAGCATGTCTCCTTCATGCCAGGCACCGCACCCCCTGCCCCTGTGTCCCCTGCTGCCCTGAGTGAGGAGTCTGTGTACTTACTTCGCCAGCTTCATGTAGGGCAGACAGCAATGCTGAGTGTCCTCCATGCACACACCACTCTGTTGACACAGCTGGTGTCGTTCATGGAGGGCATCTCATCGGGCATGTCTGCCCTACAGAGGAGCAATAAGTCCATGGACTCCTCCCTGACGGCAGCAGTGTCCCTCCTCCAATAGTCCCTCACCCCTCCTACCTCTGCCCCATCCACACTTCCTGGCACCCTACCTGTCCCAAGCACATGCACACCTGCACAATCACCCAAACACACAGACACGAGCAGCACAGAAACACCCAAAACAAAGTCAAAACATGCACGCAAGCATCCTCAGGGGACTGATACCACACCCACAGGGGATGGGGAACAGACACACACACAGGCATCCACAGTCACTCCGCAGTCCTCCAAATCCTCTCCCTCCAAGACCCCTTCCCTTGCCTCACCTGCAACCCCACCTAAAAAGCAGCTCTTCCTCTGTGACCTCGGCCTCTTCCCCTCCGATCCAGCTGATCCAGCATACAGGGGGAGAGGAAGTCCACCCACACAGAGGGGAGTGCCCCTCACCCCCGGACACCCTCCCCCAGGTACAGACACACTGAGGCCCCCACCCGCAAGTCCCCTCGGGCCCGTAAGAGCAAGACCCCGCCACCGCCCTGCAGCTCAACCACATAGTCTCATTCCTCCATCCCTCAGGCCCCCACAACACAGGTTCCCCCACCACACCCTGCCCCAGGTTCCCCCACCCACAGATACACCATCCCCAAAATGATCCGGCCTTCTCCACCTACCACTTGCTCTTCCAGGCCCACACCCCCCGCTGCACATGTTTGTGCCACTGGTGTGGAGACCGTGTCCTCCCCCTCTGTCCTGCCCACCTTACCTGTACCCCATTCTACTCCCCTGGAGATAGGCACTGCAATGGAGTCCACTACCACCCCGTCTGACTTGGGCACTGCAGTGGGGAACCTGTCCACTCCATCTGGCCAGCCCACTACAGTCATGCCAGCTCCCACACCATCTGACTCTTGCCCCCCAGTTGTGCCGGCACACACCATGTCAGACACCTCCACTGCAGTTGTCAGTGACTCTCCAGCACCAGCCACCCCTTCCCTGCCTCCTTCTGGTGAGCCCTGATCCTGTCCCTGCGGTGCCTGGCCTGACCCCCCGTATGCCCCTCCGAGGGGAATGTCCCTGGTCCGTAGCAGTGCAGGCAAGCAAAGGGTGTCATCTGCCACTGTCACCCTGTTTGGACTTTAGTGATGGACTGTCCATTGGCCTTTGTGTTTTTTCTGGACTTTCTATTTTACACACACATATGCTGAATAAAGCTACTTTCAGTTCTCTAGTGGTTTTGCTTCAGATGTACATGATGTTGATGATGCTAACGATGCCCTTGCTGCAGTGATGGTGATTTTTGATATCAGGTAAATGAAGTGTTACTGTGCAGGACCCCATGTGGTCCAGGGGGAATGTGTCCTATCCTAGTGTGTAGCCATGTCATCCTTTGCAGCAATATGAGGGTGTCATGTTTTCAATATTTGCCAATGGAATTTCCTCCTTTTATTTGCAATATCACATCTGTGGCTTACACCCCTGCACATCTGTTGTGCTTGCCATTGTTCAATTTGTCTATTTCCCTGACCGTGTGAGCATCTCCACTGGACATGCAAGTTTGGGCATCAATGGGGAAGGACTCATCTGTGTTATCAGTGCAACTTGCTATACATGTGTGTTGGATCTGTGCAGATGATTTCGGTAACACTCCCATGACCAGGCTGATGTGACGCGAGCCTTCATTTTGTGCTAATTGTTGACTGAGTGACCAAGTGTTCTGCTGACATGGTAGAGCCCTGCAGAGACAACGTATGGCACAGCTTTCCTTACACAGGAGTGGAGTCCCCTCATGGCAGTGTGTGATTCCGTGACATTGCCTGAGCCCAAGGTGTGTGTTGTGTGAGCATGTCTGTGTGTGTTCACTTCCATTTTGCTACGCAGGCTGGGATCCCTAGTGATGTTCCTGTCTGTGATGCTTGCTGAGTTGACCTATGTTCCCCCCAAATCTTCGCCCTGGCTTCTCTGTGATGTGGGTGCATGGCACATTACTGGTCATCAGGGTGTCATCCATAGGTGTGTTTGCTGTCAGGGCTGAGTTTGTGGGCAAACGCAGATGAGACACAGTCAGGATTCCCCTTGGCACTTGTTGGTTACACAAGTCATGTAATTTACAGTTTGTGTTAGCTTTCAGTGATTGTGACACGTTGTGTGTGTGACTGCTGCCACTCCTCAGGGTCAGAGCTGCAATGTTGGAAGTTGTCTATGTGTGTCCTTTGTGGGTGACCTTGGCTTCTTCATTGGTGTGTGACTGTGTCCGGGATCCCATTGGTTTGTGTGGATTTGACGTCATGCCCATGTACAGCGTACTGTGCAGTGTGTCAGACATTCACGAGTCTTGTTGACTGGCCATGTGTGATGGGTTTCTGCACCTTAGTTCCCACCACCCCCCTGGGATTGTCATGGGTGCATGTGCAATGTCACCAGTCCATGTGAGCTTCACTGCTGCACATTGGTGGAGATCAAGGTGTGTGGTGTTGAGTGTGTGCAAATGAGAGTTGTTGCACGGCTAGACCCCTACCTCCATGTTGGCCTTGGCTGACAGGCCGTGCTGATTGATTTGTGCTTGTGTAGGTGTGATGGTAGTTTGTTGCTCAGGACACATGACTGTGGTTCACAGTGTGAACGACATCTAGCTTTGTCATCACAGTGGGATTATCATGCAGGCCAGGGTCACCACAATGTGGGGTCCCTGGGGATAGTGCAGTGGTGGGACTGTCTCTTGCTGTGTTAGTTGCTGTTCCTACAGGCTCGTGTGACATGTGTAATTTGGGCTCCCTCTCATCTAACAATGCCTGATTGCCCACATAGGGCAATCCGATCCATGAGTTACTTTTGTGTGGCACTGTATACACATCTGTGTGATTGGGATTCAGGCCTCCTCATGTGTTGTGTGGTTGCCTGGGGACACTGGCACCCCCCCCATCACCTGTTGTGTTTGATATGCAGTGTGAGGCTGCCTGTTTGTGTTTGTGCATCTGCACCACTGCATTGGCATATCTTTAGTGTGCCATTGGCTGTATGTTGTTTGGTGGCTTTCCCTGCTGTCCCTGGGACTCCTAGGTCATCAGTCAGCACAATGATCATGGTTTGTATGTCCCATTGCTGCCATGGTATGGTATTTGTTCACCTCACATCTACAGTCTCCACAGGATATCTACATTTGTGTGTCCATTGGTGCAGATATGTGGGTCTGCATTATGATGGTCACTTCTGTCATTGTGTAATTGATAAATGTTGACAATGTCAGCCCCCATGGGTGATGTTTGTCTGCACATGGCCAAAGGTATGTCTTATTTGCACTGCACTGTTTGCCTCACCCAAGCTATGTTGCTATGGGACACAAGCACTACTATGCCACAGATGTGTTTGTTGTTCTGTGACCAGCAATCATCCATGCTGTTTGGCAGTTGCAGCTTTTCACATGACAACACTTACATTTTGGTCACTGTGATGATGGGGGTTTAGACCCCATTGCCACAATATTCAAAATGTGCTTCAGCTATGGACCCCACACTTACATTTTGGTCACTGTGATGATGGGGGTTAGACCCCATTGCCACAATGTTCAAAATGTGCTTCAGCTATGGACCCCACACTTACATTTTGGTCACTGTGGTGATGGGGTGTTAGACCCCATTGCCACAGTGATCATGGTCTGCTTGCATTGTGGAGGCCACACACATTTATGTGTGACACATGTGATAGGGGGTCACATTGTATGTTCAATGTCATGTTCAGTGTTGTAGGCATTTGACACAGACTACACACGCTTGTCATGGTGTCGGAGGGATGTATTTTTCAGACATTCCTTATGTTGGAGTATGCTGGTTGTGTCATGCATTACCCGTCCTATGAGTAGGGGTGGTGTGGGTGGTAGGCATCCAGCACCCATGAGTAGGGGTGGTGTTAGTGGTGGGCATCCATCCCCCTATGGGTGGGGATGGTAGTAATGACAGGCATCCAGGCCCCCCTGAGTAGGGGTGGTGGTAGTGGTAGGGATCCATCCCCCTATGGGTGTGGATGGTAGTGGTGACAGGCATCCAGGCCCCCCTGAGTAGGGGTGGTGTTAGTGGCAGGGATCCAGGCCCCCCTGAGTAGGGGTGGTGGTAGAGACAGGCATCCAGCCCCCCTGAGTAAGGGTGGTGTTAGTGGCAGGCATCCAGCCCCCCATGAGTAGGGGTGGTGTTAGTGGTAGGCATCCATCCCCCCCTGAGTGGGGATGGTAGTAGTGACAGGCATCCAGGCCCCCCTGAGTAGGGGTGGTGGTAGTGGTAGGCATCCATCCCCCTATGGGTGTGGATGGTAGTAGTAACAGGCATCCAGGACCCCCTGAGTAGGGGTGGTGTTAGTGGCAGGCATCCAGGCCCCCCTGAGTAGGGGTGGTGGTGGTAGTGGCAGGCATCCAGCCCCCCCTGAGTAGGGGTGGTGTTAGTGGCAGGCATCCAGCCCCCCATGAGTATGGGTGGTGTTAGTGGTAGGCATCCATCCCCCCATGAGTGGGGATGGTAGTAGTGACAGGCATCCAGGCCCCCTGAGTAGGGGTGGTGTTAGTGGGAGGCATCCATGCCCCCCTGAGTAGGGGTGGTGGTAGTGGTAGACATCCATCCCCCTATGGGTGTGGATGGTAGTAGTGACAGGCATCCAGGCCCCCCTGAGTAGGGGTGGTGTTAGTGGCAGGCATCCAGGCCCCCCTGAGTAGGGGTGGTGGTAGTGGTAGGCATCCATCCCCCTATGGGTGTGGATGGTAGTAGTGACAGGCATCCAGGCCCCCCTGAGTAGGGGTGGTGTTAGTGGCAGGTATCCAGGCCCCCTGAGTAGGGGTGGTGGTAGTGGTAGGCATCCAGCCCCCTGAGTGGGGGTGGTGTTAGTGGTGGGCATCCATGCCCCCATGGGTGGGGATGGTAGTTAGTGACAGGCATCCAGGCCCCCTGAGTAGGGGTGGTGGTAGTGGTAGGCATCCATCCCCTATGGGTGTGGATGGTAGTAGTGACAGGCATCCAGGCCCCCTGAGTAGGGGTGGTGTTAGTGGCAGGCATCCAGGCCCCCTGAGTAGGGGTGGTGGTAGTGGTAGGCATCCATCCCCTATGGCTATGGGTGTGGATGGTAGTAGTGACAGGCATCCAGGCCCCCTGAGTAGGGGTGGTGTTAGTGGCAGGCATCCAGGCCCCCTGAGTAGGGGTGGTGGTAGTGGTAGGCATCCATCCCCCTATGGGTGTGGATGGTAGTAGTGACAGGCATCCAGGCCCCCCTGAGTAGGGGTAGTGGCAGGCATCCAGCCCCCCTGAGTAGGGGTGGTGTTAGTGGCAGGCATCCAGCCCCCCATGAGTAGGGGTGGTGTTAGTGGTAGGCATCCATCCCCCCATGAGTGGGGATGGTAGTAGTGACAGGCATCCAGGCCCCCCTGAGTAGGGGTGGTGTTAGTGGCAGGCATCCAGGACCCCTGAGTAGGGGTGGTGGTAGTGGGAGGCACCCATCCCCCTATGGGTGTGGATGGTAGTAGAGACAGGCATCCAGGCCCCCCTGAGTAGGGGTGGTGTTAGTGGCAGACATCCAGGCCCCCCTGAGTAGGGGTGGTGTTAGTGGTAGGCATCCATCCCCCCATGAGTGGGGATGGTAGTAGTGACAGGCATCCAGGCCCCCTGAGTAGGGGTGGTGTTAGTGGGAGGCATCCATGCCCCCCTGAGTAGGGGTGGTGGTAGTGGTAGACATCCATCCCCCTATGGGTGTGGATGGTAGTAGTGACAGGCATCCAGGCCCCCCTGAGTAGGGGTGGTGTTAGTGGCAGGCATCCAGGCCCCCTGAGTAGGGGTGGTGGTAGTGGTAGGCATCCATCCCCCTATGGGTGTGGATGGTAGTAGTGACAGGCATCCAGGCCCCCCTGAGTAGGGGTGGTGTTAGTGGCAGGTATCCAGGCCCCCCTGAGTAGGGGTGGTGGTAGTGGCAGGCATCCAGCCCCCCTGAGTAGGGGTGGTGTTAGTGGTGGGCATCCATCCCCCTATGGGTGGGGATGGTAGTAGTGACAGGCATCCAGGCCCCCTGAGTAGGGGTGGTGGTAGTGGTAGGCATCCATCCCCTATGGGTGTGGATGGTAGTAGTGACAGGCATCCAGGCCCCCTGAGTAGGGGTGGTGTTAGTGGCAGGCATCCAGGCCCCCTGAGTAGGGGTGGTGGTAGTGGTAGGCATCCATCCCCCTATGGCTATGGGTGTGGATGGTAGTAGTGACAGGCATCCAGGCCCCCCTGAGTAGGGGTGGTGTTAGTGGCAGGCATCCAGGCCCCCCTGAGTAGGGGTGGTGGTAGTGGTAGGCATCCATCCCCCTATGGGTGTGGATGGTAGTAGTGACAGGCATCCAGGCCCCCCTGAGTAGGGGTAGTGGCAGGCATCCAGCCCCCCTGAGTAGGGGTGGTGTTAGTGGCAGGCATCCAGCACCCCATGAGTAGGGGTGGTGTTAGTGGTAGGCATCCATCCCCCCATGAGTGGGGATGGTAGTAGTGACAGGCATCCAGGCCCCCCTGAGTAGGGGTGGTGTTAGTGGCAGGCATCCAGGACCCCTGAGTAGGGGTGGTGGTAGTGGTAGGCATCCATCCCCCTATGGGTGTGGATGGTAGTAGAGACAGGCATCCAGGCCCCCCTGAGTAGGGGTGGTGTTAGTGGCAGACATCCAGGCCCCCCTGAGTAGGGGTGGTGGTAGTGGTAGGCATCCATCCCCCTATGGGTATGTATGGCATTGGTGATAGCCATCCCACCCCTATGGTTCTGCTGTTGCTAGTGTACGTCATTTCTGCATCCCTATGTGTGTGTGACATATTTCGGGTACGTGTCGTTTGTTTGTGTTGTGGGTGTTTGACTTACCGTCTACGCTGAACGCGTCCGTACCGGTCCCGGTAATAGATGTAGAGTATTGGTAGGACCTGCGCGATGGGATTCATGGTTGGTTCGTCTCGTTCGGGTTTCTCGTGGCTTCGACTCATACTCGTCGCTGGCTTGTTCGTCTCGTAGCCGTGGATCATCTTGTGGCGCGAATCGGAGCTTATGTACAGCTCTCCCGGATGCTCTGACATGCCGGACGTAGCGACGGGTTCGGCGCGTACGGAAGGCGCATCGTACTATTCCGGCCGGAAGGTGCTGTATATTTGCTTCCGTGAGACTCGATGTTTACGGATCCGGCTCGGGCGGGGAACAGGAGCTGGAATGGGTAAGTACGGCTCGCTCGGAATCTGTGCTGTTATGCGCATCGTACTTGCTCGTTCGGACGACTGTTCGAATCGGTCGGGAAACACGCATTCGGCTTGGTTTTTTTCCGGACGAATACTGTTAGGTGCCCTTCCGGCCGAGATCGGAATCGGCCCCTTAGTCGTGAGAAGGGGGCAGCGGGAGAGATGCAGAGAAGTGCAGGTACCGCCACAAATACCTTCAAGTTGAAGTGGAAGAATCCATTCAGCGGAGCGTAGATTGCCACAATACCTTGACGTAGAAGTAGGAGGATACAGGCAGCAGAGTGTAGGTTCGTTAGTTGTCGCCAAATTGTAGTGAAGAATGACACTGTAGTCAGGAGTAAGTTAGTTTTTTTATTATGTAGGAAGGAGAGCGGTGCATGAGTACCTCCCACAACAGCAGTTCACAACTGCCGCCACACAGATCTCCAACATTCTAAATCCCCCTCAACATTCCGAAGGGGATGTCATAGGTGTTGGTCCAGAACCTTCTAGACTGTGCTAGAAGACACCACAACTCTCATCCTTCTTTTGTTGCTGCTGCTCAGAAAGATAAGTACTATTTCTGTATCTGTTTTTAAATTACCAAGTTAGGCCTAAGGTTGGCTGGAGAAAGGGGGAATGATTGTTTAGTGTGTTAGGTTTGATAAGGTAACACGTTTTTGGTTACACTGCAGTTTAGAGTTAATCTTTGTTTTAGGATTTGGATTTATTTGTAAAGTTTAACGTCTTTTACAGGTTTTGAATTAGTTTTTCTATTTGGAATCAGCATATTTTTTGATTTGTAATTTGGAGAGGATTAAGAAGATTTGAAACATGAGCGGGGTTAGGCCAATTGTATTTTATGAAGCCTTTAGCACATGCTGGATGATTTCCTTACCGGATTTGTGCACGTGGCCTATTTGCAGCTCACGTGACGGGAGGCAGTTACATACTGTGTATGTTTGACTGCTCGAAATGATTGCAGTCTCTATAGCGCATTAGAAGAAAGCCTGTTGGATGGCGTTCACATTGAATGTGTGACGTTGTTCATGCTTAACACGTTGGCCATTTTGAGAGATTGGGCAGTTTGTCTTTTAAAGCTTTGAGGTGCCGTTTTAATGAATTGGGAAGCACAAACATGTCGGGGTGATTTCAACAGTTACTGTTATCCTCGAATGGTAGTGGTGACAGAAGTAAGGGGGATTTTCAGTGCGTGGCGGAGATAGAGGACAAACTGGAAGGCATGATTAATAAGGCGTTTGGAAGATTAGTGGTGTCGATTTCAGACACCATTGATAGAAGAATTGAGAGTTTGTGGCCAAGTTTTAAAAGATAGCTTTTTGAGGCAACTTTCACAGGGTCAAAAGCAGGGCCGAACTGGGAATAGGAACCAGCCCTGGCAAGTTGCTGCTCAACCGGCCTTGGGAGCAGGGGTGGGGTTGGTCTGGGTGGGGGGTGCTAGCAAAAAGCACCGCTCCCTCTTTTCCTACAGGGGGTCGATATTGCAGCACTGCTGCAAAACTGTCCCCCAGTAAGAAAAGCAGCCCCCGCGGGCACAAAACCGCCCCCCACCCCTCTGGCCCACCTGGGATATGCCCGGTGCCAGCTACGGCCAGTCCGGCCCTGGTCATAAGATTAGTGATGGTGCGGAATGTAGTGGTTGGGTTGGAAGGGTACAGAGAAAAAGGGGTTCAGATGCTATTAATACTGAGAAAACTAAAAAGAGTTGCAGATGGCGAGGCTGTAAGCTGCGTTCTGGATGTTGAGGAAATGTAAAGTGCAGATAGCACTGAAGATGGGCAGAACAAGGCCCAAAAGATGTTCCAAAATAGATATTTCAGAAGATTTGTCAAAGGAGGCAGAGATTGATTTTTCATATTCTTCTGATTTGATTCTGGTTAAGATGTGATTGAGGTAAAAACAAAAAATGGGAACATTGGATGAGGCAGGTAAAGTCTCAGGTACAAAGAGTAAAATTCCTGACCCTCTTGGTGAGGAAATGTTAGATCCTTTATTTTTATTTTTTTGTAAGTGATTTTTATTGGCATTTGTCTTATTTGCATACATTTAGAGATTCAAAGCAGGACAATTACCACATAATGACAAGGTGTGCAGTTGATGAAAACACGATCAATATATGCAATTAAACCAATGCTAAGGATAAAGAAAAAAAAGATGGTAAAGTAATAACCAACAAGTGCATTAAAAAAACAAGCAAAAACTGCACTTGCATATAGTGACACCATGAGTTAGCACAGAGATTTGAAACCCAAAGGGGAACAACGGGGTTGTATTCGGCTGTGTCAAACAATGAATAATGCACAAGCTTCTCTGCAGCCACACAGCGCAGTGGAATGAGGGGGAGAGGCGAGGGGGAGGAGAGAAGGCTTGTGTCGTAGGAGGCGTCAGGTGGGATGTGGGGTCACTATCACAAAATCTGTCTAGAAGTGCATCCCATGTATCTGAGATCGAGTATTTGTGGAGCCCCCTCACCTCCTTCCTGCACAGTAGTGCGCTTTCCGCCTGGGCCCATGCCGGCATAGAAGGACCCCATGCGGAGGTCACCGGGGAGCATGCTGCCTTCCACTTACAGGGGATCAGTTTTTTCGCTAATAAAAGGGCAAGGTCAGCGAACCATGTGGCTGCCCTGTACTTTTCAACCCAGCAGTAAAGGCCCAGGATGCATTGTAGATCCTTTATTAAAAAAGCAGCCTTTGTCCTCAGAATGGACGCCATCTTCACGTGTCAAAATATGTCACTTTGTGGCTAAGAAAGGAGATTCCTATAGAAGTCAGATCACGATTAAGATCTGAATACCTGTGTCCTTCTTTGCTGGATAAAAGTGTTATGACTCCAGGGTTGGAAGCTAAAATTTTGGCTTTTATCAGTAAAAATGGAAAAGACCCCAGGAAGGGTCTGGATAGGGGGTTATGGTCTTGTAAGGATCCTCCTTTGGATATCATTGGTACTCTGACTAAGGTGTTGGAGATGGCAGAATAGGCGTACATGAATGAAAAGCTTGTGGACCCCGGGAGATCTCCAGCAATGGGTGATTTGTTCAAGTTATTAATTAGGGAAGGCAAATACTGCTTTGTAAAATGAGTGAAGGAAAGAGTATTTTGCTGAAGGTAGATCCTAAATTGATTGAATTGGCTAGCAAGGAAGGAGGTCCATCTTCATAGGCTTGTCTTTTTCGAGACAATTTTATTAAAGAGATGGCTAAATATGTGGGAGCATTCAGTTCTATAAAAAAAATCTCAGAAGGATATCAAAAAGGTCTTTTGAAGAAGAGTGTTTGTTGGGGTCAAGAGAACAAGATGTCGGTTCCCAGTCAAGAACAAAGTGCTTCTAGATCCTTCATGGGTCAAGGATATAGACCTCCTTTCAGGTACAGTCAGTTCGGATGGTCGACTTGGGTCTGTCAGCAACATTTTCTTAGCGGAGAAAAAGGATAAAGTGATGCACCCAGTGATAAACTTAAAAGAGTTAAACAAATGGATGGTATATCTTCACTTCAAAATGGAGGGCATTCATCTGTTGAGAGATGTGTGAAGAAAGGGCGATTGTTAACGAGGTTGGATCTGAAGGATACCTATTTAATAGCCCCAATTTGGGGCCTCATCAGGATTATCTGCAGTCCAGGTGAATGGAAATGTTGTGGAAGTTTCAGACTGTCTTCAGCATTGTGGTGTTTTACGAAGGTTGTTCACCAGGTGGCAGCTTGGTTACGGGTGAGGGTAGAGACGATGATTATTTACTTAGATGACATTTTACTAATGGGACAGGACAAGGAAATGGTTTTGCAACACACAACTATGGCATTAGAACCCTGGGGTTCACAGTAAACAGAGTAAAGTTTTGTTTCGTTCCAAGTCAGGAGACACAGTTTCTTGGTTTGGTGGTAGCTACAATTCAGACGGAACTGAGGTTGCCAAGGGCGAAGTTAAAGAAATTGAGAAGAGAATTACAAAGAGTCTTGAGAATGGAGGCGGTAACATTGAGATTATTAGCAAGGATTCTAGGCTTAATGTCGATCATTTCGGCGATTTTCCCTGGTTCCCTTTATTATGGAGCTCTGCAGAGGTGGAAAAAAAGGTATCTGAGACAGAATTTGTCTTACTCTCAGAGGATTCTTCAGGATTGGGAATTGAAAGAGGAGCTAAGGTGGTTGCTTCATAATGTGCATGCATGGAATGGCAGAGCTATCTTTGAGGAGGAACCAGAGCTTGTGATACAGTCAGACATGAGTTTGGAAGCATGGGGTGTGAGATGTGGAGATTTGTCTACGTGTGATCAATGGACGATTCAAGAGAAGAATTTGCACATCAATTGTTTGGAGGTTTTGGCAGAGTCATTTGTAGTTTTCACCATTTTAGCAAGAGAAAATGAAATGATGTGTGATTCTTTTCATGGACAGTGTGTCTGCTTCTAAGGTATGTCAGCAACATGGGGGTCTTTGGTTGGAGGGTATAGAAGATGTAGCAAAGGTGTTTTGGGAATATTGCTTGAACAAAGGGATTTCTGTTGTGGTGGAACATATTCCTGGGCTAAACAATGCTTGCCGTTGACTGATTTTCAAGAAATGTCAGAGATTTAAGCGCTTGAAAATTGTTCACAGTGATATTTTGGAGTATTCATGAGATTTGGGTTCCTTTCAGTATGGAACTTTTTGCAAGCAAGTTCAATGCTCAGTTACCAAGGTTTTTCAGTTGGTGACCAGATTCAGAATGGGGGGAGGATACATTCCTACAGAATTGGAGAGGATTGACTCCTTACGCATTTATTCATTTTGTGATGTTCGCGATATTGTTGGTATTGGTTCGCAGGTGGAAGGAGACAGTGGTAGTCATGACTCCTTTCTGGAGTCACAGGCTTGGTTCACTATCAGGAAGGAAATGCCAGTAGACTGTCCAATTTCACTACCGAGTTTCAGAGATGTAATGTTGGGTCCTCAGGGGGACATTCACGGTCTGGTCACACAGGGACTGCTATCATTGATGGCATGGAGGATTTCAGGAGACAGTGGGAAATGCCAGGGCTTCCAGCAGGAACATTTAGACTTATTTCGGAATCCTGGGCTCCAGGAGCAAGTTAAGCATATAAATTGACATGGTAGTAATGGGTTAGTTGATGTTTTCAATGGGATTTTAATCCCATTTCCACTGTTGTAGCTAATGTTGTTACATTTTTGACAGAGCTTTTTGAGTCTGGATTATAATGCAGGATGGTTAATGAGGACAGATCCCCTATTGCACCTGGGCATGCATTAGTGAATGAGGCTTCTGTTGGTCAAAGTTTGGTGATTAAGAAAATTATGTTTAGCATGGGGGTTTTGAAACCTCCAGTTGCAAAGTATTCATCAATGTGGGATGTGAAGCAGGTGTTAAGCGTGATGGAAGGTTGGGATGACAATGTGGATTTAAGTCTGAAACAAATTTCTTGGAAGCTGACTATGTTGCTCTGTTTGGTATTGTTTAGAAGAACTTCTGATGTGAGAGCTTTCGATGTTTTGAGTAGAGCTGTTCAGCCTGAGGGTGTATGTTGTTATATTAAAAGAAGAACAAAAACTTTGTATAGGATGATTTTTTATCCTTTCTTTGAATTCAGTAAAAGGTTGTGTGTAGTTAGCTGTCTGAAGGAATATGAAAAGAGAACTGACATATTGAAAGATGTGGGAGTGGCACAGTTGTTAATTTCTTACAGGATGCCACACAAACTGGTTTCACCAGCAACTTTGGCGAAATGGGTGAAAGGGTGATGAGAAAGGCTGGTGAGGATGTTAGTAGATTTCGTGCACATTCTGGGTGAGGTGCATCTGCATCAAAAGCTTTTGTTATGTGTGGAGGTTTGCAGGATATTTTGAGAGCTGCTGATTGGCCACATAAGAAAATGTTTAAATTTTTTTATTTTAAACCAGTGGTGGGTGCTATTGATAATGTGTTAGCAGGACTTTGAACTTGCATAATGTTAGTCTCCATGGCTTGACATAAAATGTAGATTTTCCACAGCCCAGTGGGCAGAAAATCTGGATTTTATTAAAGACATATAAGCAAAGATTATCCTACCACAGTTATTGACAAAACCTGATGTTGAATTATTTTTCGGGTTTTTCAAAATGAGCAAATGAATTCAGAGGAAGATGGTGATTGGTGACAGAAGTGATTCTTGTATTTTAGGACTTTAACTATGGAGGAGCTTTTTATCTTGTTCGCAGTATTTAAAGAAGGATGAGAGTTGCGAGTTCCTGGGTTTTATAGCTTGTTAGAACATTATGAGTTCTAAATTCTTTCTATTGTTATCTGCTGTGAGTAGTGTAATAAAAGGATGTGTGCATAATCTTAGCCTCTGTGTCTTTAATAAAACACAGATTTTCTGCTCACCAGGTTGTGGAAACACCTTTTCTCGCAGCCATAGATTTACAAGATGCATACCTGCATGTGCCAATTCACGTAACCTATCAGAGATATCTGAGGTTTGCATGATGGTGAGGCATATTTTGTGACACTGGCCTCTTGTTTGCCAGGATCTGATGAAGACAATTCCTTTGACCACCAACATCAAGACAGAATTAGCTTGGTGGATGAGGATAGAGAATTTGATGAAAGGTTTTCATATTATAACGGACACACAGCAAGTTGTCCTGATAACAGGTGCCAGCTTCTCGGGCTGGGGTGGCTGGACTGACACTTTTCTAGTTCAAAGACAATGGTCAAGGGAACAACACAGCTGATCCTACAATTGGAAGGAACTGCAAGCTGTTTTTATGGTTCTGAAGGCTTTTGTTCATCTGTTGCAGAAAAAATCGGTGTTATTCCAAACAGACAACAATACAGCAAAGGTGTATTCAAACAAACAAGGGGGCATAAGAGCGCCCTAACTTTGTGCTCTAGAGGATCAGATTTTCAAATGGGCTCAGAACAACATAGTCATGTTGTCAGCAATTCATATCAATGGAGAATTGAATATGTTGACAGAAAAAAATGAGTTGAGAACTCCCTTCCTCTAACAAGTTTTGTTTCAACCGATGCATGTTTCAGTAACTGTGCCAGAATTGGGGCAAAGAAAATAGGGCTTGGGATCTCAATGCATTGTCTTGTCTATGGTCACAAGGACTGCTATATGAATTTTCCGCATTCCCTCTTCGCCTGTGGTTCTTTCTCAGGTTGCAGAGAACCTTCTTCACTATCATCCCTTCATCTTCAGGCCAGCAGCCTGAGGAAACTCATTGGTGGGTAGAGGATTGTCTGACAGAATAGTTTGATCAGTCCAGGCTTCAAGGAAGGAATCCACTTTATCCTCATACAATTTTCACTGCGGTACCTTTTCTAGGTGGTGCACAGCTAGATAGTTTTGCCCTCTGACAGTTACTTTAGGCCAGATGCTGGAGTATTTACAGGATGGATTTAAGCTAGGACTTAAGCTAGAAACCCTGAGGTTACACTGGCTGCCATTAGAGGTCCATGGTAAAATCTAGAAGATGATGCTTATTTTATTTCCAGACTTTTTAAAGGCTTTAATAATATGAGGCCTTCTTTTAGTTCTAATTTTCCACCTTGGAATTTGTCTATGGTTGTTCAGCTATACAGGGTCCACCTTCTGAACTTCTTCAGTCAATTGATTTGAGACTGTTGACTTTCAAAATGTTCTTTCTCGTCACCATTACATCAGCGAGGAGACTGGGAGAACTGGGTGCTCTGTCCTTCCACTATCCAGGTTTACAGATTTTTGATTATTGAATAGTCCTGTGCTTTGGACCTTTGTTCATTCCTACGATTGATTCCGCATTTTATAGAGAACAAGAAATTGTGTTACCGTTTTTTTGCCTGACCCCAAAACAGACAATGGGTTTAGTCTTCATTGTCTTGACGCTAAAAGAGCACTCATGATTTATTCAGAGAGAATAGCTTCAGTTCATTCTAAGACAACAAATTCTCTGTTTGTTAATTTTGTTCCTGTCAAACTGGGTTGTAAGCCAGCTATGCAGATATTGAGCAGGTGGATTAAATCCACTATCACTCGGGCATACAAGGTGTCTGGGAATCCTCTTCCATCTAATAATCAGGGCAGGCACAGTGACAAAGTCAAAAGGCACTTCCCAAGTTGAAATATGCACAGCGGATAGTTGGGTAGTGCCTTCCACATTTGTAAAACATCACAGAGTGTTACATGAGATACAGATACAAAATGTATTTGGCTGTAAAGTCCTATCTACTATGATGTAATTGAGAAGGACTGTTTTCACATTAAACTTTCTTTTGCTGATGGATACTGCCTCTCGGTTGTCCTGGAGTGTTTACTGCTTGTTATATTGAAATCAGTAATTAATCAGGGCAAAAGGGGCACGATGAGGTAATTAGGCCTGGGCGGTGAACTTCGCTCCGTTCGCGGAGTTTGCGGAGTTTTCTGCACTCCGCTGAGCTCGCAGAGTGCAGAAAACTCCGCTTCGCGATGTGCAGCTGAGTTTTTTTCCCAGCTCGCGATCGCGAACGATAAGTTCGCGAGCGCGAGCTGCCGCTCGGGTAGAGTTTCTACCCGAGCGGCAGGAATACCAGCACAAACTGCAGTTCGCACTACACTCCGCCACTCGCGGAACTTCGGGGAATTTGTTTGTAACTTCGCGGAGTTCCGCGTAGCAAAACTCCGCGAACTACGCCCAGGCCTGGAGGTAATGTTTCTTTACTTCTAGTAATCACATTACTCTGAGTGCTGCCTTTATTAAGATTAATTACACCTGCTCTCCCTCCCTGTTATTGATCAGGCCAACCTGGATCAGTAGCTTGAGTAAACAAAAAGAGGAGGGGTGAGGGTCTTTTATGTATTTCTTTTTAAATTTAAGGGGGGTGTCTTTCAGACTCAGCGACTCGCAATCAGTAATTAATCTTGACAAAGGGATCACTCAGAAGAAAGTAATTACCCAGAAGTAATTGAAAATGTATAACCAGGGAGAAGTGTTTTCAAAGCCAGAAGTAAGGCATTGTGGTTAAAGTCTAAGGTACATGAAAAGAGAAAACAGGCTTTGAGTGATGAAAAGGTATGTGGTTCGTCAACTAAACAATTGAAACACTTGTGTAGAATATCAATCAGATTTTTTGCAGTAGAAACATTTGTTGAGAATTTATCAGAAACCTGACAGAAAGCTCTGAACTGCTGTCTTTTTTTGCAAAGAATTTTGATAGAATAGGTACTGTAACTCATTGTGCAAAGACCAGTTACCAGCCAGTGTCAGGGACATCAGTGCCTTGAAGAAACAGAGACAAAATATGTGTGGAATAAATGCTGGTCACCATTCCTGGACCTTCATGTTTAATCGCACTCTAAGAGACTTGGTTTTAAGTGTGGTAGAAACTGTGAACTAAATTGCTAAGGAAAGAATCTACTTGTTAAGTAATATCAATATACTAGTGATGCAGCGCAAAACTAAACAAATGTTATACTATTTCAACAATTTCCTCTCTGGGCCCATCTAACTTAACTAAAAGATGAAAACCATAGATCCTCCGATTAATCTTTTATGTGAGCTAATAGGGACTTGGATATTAAGAGAACATGGGGCAAATCCTTATGAGGACCTGGAATAAGAAGATGCCAACTTTTTGCAGACACATATTCCATATCTCCCTACAACCTACATAGATAAGCTATTGACAAGAAAGTTCACACCAAGAATGACCCGAAACGACAAAATTGCTCACGTATATCATTTATCTAAGCCTCAATTTGAATGGTCAAGAAACACAAATCACATTTAGGTTTTGTTATAAGAATCATTTAGTACAAATAGTCACACAAGTTCATACAGTTTCAGAAAATAGACATTTGCTGATCACCTACAGAATGAGAGAGAGAAAAACATAGCAAAAATCAAGTTCAGCATTTAGGTTATACAAGCCAATTATGTAGAGATGAAATGCATAGAGTCACAGGATTGAGTCCATAACTCTCCAGCCGAAGAGTTATACCTGCACACTTTACCAGCCGGTAAAGTACCAGTTGAGTCAGTTCAGAAAGTTCAGTTCAAATGGGATGGTATAATAAAAATCAAAGTGCAGTCCGACAGCATGCCAGGCAGGGAAATTGAAAATGATACCCAGCCGCACTCCTCCTCATGGGGCAATTATACTTCCAAAGGTTCTCAGTTTACGCCCACAAAGTATAATTTCTGTCGTATGTTATGGTTTCCATTGGTTGTCCACAGTGGGCTGCTCATGGTGTGATCATTCTTCAAAGGTTACATGTCAATATTAGGTACTACTAAAAAGAACATTTTACTTGTTTTATTTTCAAAACAGATTAATATGCAAGTCACGTTTGTTATTCACATTTATATTTCACATTATTTCTAATGAAATAATGCAAAACTTGTACTATTAAACATCTTTAAACTAAATATTTTATTCATTTTCATGAGGAGCATACTCTTCACTATATCATGTTAGATGATCAGCAGCATGTTTCTAAATTAACCACGTTATATTTCTTAAACACATGTCCACATTTCATAATCAAAGAAATAATTCGCTTCTCTCTTTATTTACGTTTTTCACGTTTACGTTTCTGAATACTTCTGCATGCTTTTGCGATGCAGTAAAAGATCTCATGCTTTTCGTCATCATTCTGTTTTGCACATTTTGTTAATTTTAGTGTCATAAGTCCCATCAAATGGGGAGAATTGATAGAGGCACCTGTATATAAACTTTTACGCTCCATCAATTCCCCCTTTGATGGCGAATCAAGCTATCACACAATCTTATCTTATTTTTAATCTTTATCTGATGACACTTTAGAATGTAGTTGTCTTCATTTGTTTCAATCTCATTTGTTCTAAATTTTTCATTTCGTCATAGAAATCACTCCTTTTGTCTTCTAACTCAATTTCTGCTCTATTTCTTTTTTCCCTCTAGTTTCTTTAGAACTTCTCTTATTCTTTCAATATCTATATATTAGTACTATTATTAGTAAGCCAATAGCAATTGTTATTAATGGAGTTAGTATTTTTCCTAATAAACTTTCCCCAGTGCAGCAAACCAATTTCCCACCGAAGAAAATCCTTTCCCAATTTTCTCCCACGCACCATCTGTTTTTAATTCTGTTAGATCTTTTCCCAAATTAGTAATATTGCTTATATATCCCTTCAAATGTTTACTTTTGTCCGGGATATAAGTGCAACATTGTTGAACTTGCAGCATGCGACAGACTCCGCCATCTTTTGCTAAGAGTACATCTAAAGCAAGTCGATTTTGCAAAACCATAGATCTAATAGCAACCATTTCTGTATCATTTACTAAAAATCCTCCAGCAGTACCTGTTGATAATCGATCTAATACTGTGGATAGTTTTAAAAAAAAAATGTATTTAGTATTACCCCAACAGAAGGTATTATAGCTCCAAATATATCCCCAATAATTTCTGCATCACTTAACCCTCTTCTAAAGCATGGAGGTTTTCTTTCATTGATTCCACTGTTTTCATCCACATGCTTGGGCAATTTGTAATTAGCCTTTTCCCATACACATAATATACTCCAGGAACTACCAGATCTTGACTTGCTAAAAATAATCCCCATGCTCCCACAAGTAGGAAGGTGTGTTCAAATTCACTGGAACCAATCAATTTATTATTGTCCTCTGTTCTACGTTTTAGTATGCAAAGCTTTCCTCTGTGTTGCCAACCTAGAGTCATTGCAGCGTATGTATCTCCCTTTTTACATTCACCCTCCCTATGAGCCCATGGAGGTATTTTCATTCATTTTTCTGATTTTTTTTTTATTACTTCTCTACGATATTCTACTGAATTAATAAATTCCTTTTCTGCATTATGTAAAGCACAAGTTAGATTGTGTCTATGCGCATATACAGTATGTATAGGTGATGTAGGATTAAAAAATTCTCCCATTATCCCAGCATCTCGGGCATCAGGCACTATATTTACATTTCTCTTTTCAGAGAAAATCAAATTGTAGTTAGAGTAGCAATATTGAAATTGTCCTTTAGAATAAAACAAACTTGTTAGTACACTACAAGATATATCATATGTTAATGGGAGGTGATGGTAAGTCACCCCTTCAGACACAGAAGTTGGTAACTGCATGCAAACATAACAATCTGTCGCATCCATAGCGTCGACATATTCATAGAGTAATTTAATAAACACATTTAAAGAAAAGTAATTAATTGAACGATCATGACGTAAATCGTCACTTGTTATATCTTTAGTTATTTCAATTCTTTCTTTCTGTTTAGTAGTTTCAGTAGTTGTTGACACATGCAAATTAGTATTTTTATTCAAATAAACATGATGAGGTAGACTAAGTACTATCAACAACAGGACAAGAATTAGGACAAAAGCAAATAAAAAGCAAGCTTTTACTGAAACTAGAGTTCGGTTCTCCATCTCAAATTTAGAAGCACTCATTTTTTTTTATATACTTAACCTATAGCAATAGGCCTTGTGCAGTAGCTTTGAATCAGCATCCAATTACACCTTTATTCTTCGATGCTTTTCTGGCCTTTCGGTTTTCTTCGTTTCGCCTTTTTCACAACAGTTTTTTCATGGCGGTTTGTATGAGTCACAGTTTTTAGAGCAAAAGGCGAAGAACTCTTTTTCCTAATCGTTTGCAGCAGCTAAATATGTCCATTTCGGAGCTGCATATCTCTGACTTTGTGTCCGGGCTCTTTTTGTTCTTTGGACTGTAGGTTCTTCTCTGTCAGTGTCACTTTGTTCAGACTGACTAGAGACTTCAATTAGAGTGGAAGGTAATTTTCCTGCAGTCAATATGTGTCTCAATTGTTCAGATTTTCTGGGCCAACGGTCTCCTTTACAAACTCATTTTTCTGGTACACTGTTCACATCATTTGAGTCAACATTTCTCTTAGTTGGATCCTCTTCACTTTGTCACTCGATACCAATTGGGATCAGCTCTCTTTGACTCTTGTTAACAACAGTGTCTCGAGACCCAGTAGCTGGCGCCCACTCTACTCTGTGCTCAGTCTGAACGGGACGTTTCTCTGATACCACCGGTTCGTCCACTACTGACCCTACACTTTCAAGAGGACATGGGACTCGACGAGTGTGGGCTGCATGAACCCAATTAGGTTGACCACCAGATTTAACAGCAGTTGTGGTTACAAGAATCACTTGATAAGGCCCATGCCAACGAGGTTCCAAACAGGATTTTCTTACATGCTTCTTAACGAGCACCAAGTCGCCCGGGTACAAATCGTGGCACTGCTCCTGTTGAACGGTAGTTGCGACTTCTCCAACCTGGTGAGACACAGAACGCACCACATCAGCCAATCCTTTCCAATAATCCAGTACCAAGTTATCAGAGATATTGCTGGGACTGTAGGCTGTCTCATATCCCTCCCCATAAGTATTTCAAGAGGGGACAGTCCAGTTCTCTTGTCTGAGATACTTGGCAAACTCATCAACACCAAAGGCAATGCATCAGGCCATTTCAGAGATGTGGACGCACACACCTTTGCTAGTCTGGACTTAATCGTCCCGTTCATCTGCTCCACCACACCGGAGGCCTTCGGGTGGTATGCACAATGTAGCCTTCGCTCCATTTGTAATGCAGCACAAAGCATTCATATTACTTTGTTATTGAAGTGTGTTCCTCTATCTGATTCCAACGATACTGGAAATCCAAACCTAGGAATCAATTCTCTAAGAAGCAGTTTAGCCACAGTTAAGCTGTCATTACACCTGGTTGGGTAAGCCTTAACCCAACGAGAAATCAAACACACAATCACAAGGAAATATTTCAATCCATTACATGGGGGCATTTTTATGAAGTCCAGCTGCATGCAGGTAAAAGGACCTCTTGATTTTCCAATGTGACAGGTACTGACCACTGTCTTTCTTCCTGCATTTTGTTGTTGACAAATTACACATCTTTGACACAGACTCTCTGCAATGGCCCTGAATTTAGGATTGTAGCATGTTTGACAAAAGAGACGCAACATAACATCTGCTACCTACATGTGCAGGTCCATGGCAAATCCTGGCCATTGGTGACAGTAAGCTATCTGGCAAAACAGGTCTCCCATCCATGTAAACCCAAACCTCATCTTCCTGTCTGCAGTTACACCCAATTTTGATCCATCCTTCTCTTTCTGCTTGTGGTACTGAATCTTGCAATTCTCTGATCTCTTCCCATGTCTCAACAACTGAAAACATCAATCTGCATTCCGTGTCATCAGAGTGTTCCTTCAAAGATTCCTCATTACATGCATAAGAATTTAGGGCGCAATAACGTGCAGTCTCATCAGCATATCTATTGCCAACAGTGCCATAATCATGACCAGTTTGGTGAGAGGAACACTTTACCACTGCAATTTGGGCAGGCAGTTGTAGTGCCATCAGTAGGCTTTTTACACACTCTCCATTTCGAATAGGTGAACCTGAAGAGGTCATAAACCCACGTTGAGACCAAAACTGTCGAAAATCATGCAATACCCCAAAACCATATTGACTATCAGTGAATATGGTTACTCTCCTCCGTTTGGTAATGCTGCAAGCCCTGGTAAGTGCGATCAATTCAGCCACTTGTGTTGAATACACTCCTTTCAACCACGATGCTTCCATCACACCCACAATGGTACGAATTGCATATGCAGCACGCAAGGTACCTCCCAAATCTCTCAAGCATGATCCATTCACAAACAGCACATGGTCTGACTCTGGCAACGGAGTATCTTGTATGTCAGAACACGGTTTGGTACACATTTCAGTCACATTAAGGCAATCATGATCAGCCTCTTCCATCACAACTTCATGTCCAGGTAATGGCATCAAGGTAGCTGGGTTGACACGTCACAGTCACATTTCATATTCTCTGCACCCAATATCACCTGCTCATATTTTGTTAACCGATTACTCGTAAGGTGCTGTGTTCGAGTTCATGTTAACTAAATCTCAACTGAATGTGGCACATACACTTTAAATGGATGTCCCATCACAATGTTCTCACACTGTTCCAAACTCACACATGTTGCAGCAACTGCCTTCAAATATCCAGGTAAAGCAACAGCCACAGGATCTATTGTAGCTGAAAAATATGCAACAGGTCTGCATGCAGTCCCATGCATTTGCGTTACAACTGATAGTGCACAACATTCGCGCTCACTGCAAAACAGGGTGAAACTCTTGTTAAAGTCGGGCTTTCCCAATGCTGGTGCTCGACACAAACTGTCTTGCAGTTCAAGAAAAGAGCACATCCATTCCTCATCCCATGGAACAGGATCTGACACGTCTTTGTGTGTCAGTCTCTGAAGTGGCTTGGCTATCAAGGAAAAGTTTGGAATCCACTGCCTGCAGTAACCAACCATTCCCAAGAACATTCGAACTTACTTTTGTGTGAACTTGGTGGATTTATCTGCAAAATAACATTGATTCGATCTTGTGACACTTTCCTGACTCCTTTCTCAATATGGTGTCCCAAATAGGGAACATCTCTGTTGCAAAACTGCAGTTTTGCTGCTGACACCTTATGCCCACTCACTGCCAAATGATTCAGCAAGGCCACAGTATCTGTAACGCATGCTTCTTTAGTTCCAGATACCACTAACAAATCATCAATGTACTGCACTAGCACAGAGTGATTCGGCATTTCCAGTGACTCCAAATTTCTTTTCAAAATCGGATTAAAAATTGAGGAGCTTTCCGTGTACCCTTGTGGAACTCGGCACCATGCCAAGACATGGTTTCTTAACCGGAACGCAAACAAATATTGGCTATCCGGATGCAAGGGAATGGAGAAAAACACTTGACAAAAGTCAATCACTGAAAACCATTCAGCTTCACATGGGATTTGATACAGAATCACAGTAGGATTTGGTACGATCAAACAACATGGTATCACAATCTGACAAATTTTTCGCAAATCCTGAAGTATTCTATATTTCCCATTCGATTTTTGTATGCCTATGATAGGTGAATTACATGGACTGCCCAAGATGTCTCTCAAAATTACTTGTTCAATCAAAGTCTCGATCAACGGGGTTATTCCAGCAATTGTCTCAGGACTAGGATTGTATGCTGGAGTTCTCGGGAATTCTGCATTTGGATTCATTGTGATTCGAATTGGAGGTACTCCTCTCATTAGTCCAACATCTTTACCTGAAAAAGACCACACTTCAGGCAAGACCATTTCTTTCAAACACAGGAGGTAAATCATTTTCTGTAAGTAAAGGATACAAACTCTTCACTTCTGTTTTCTATCCAGCCATTTTAAACACTACATCCTCATCTTTAGTATGAAATTCTATTCCTTCAGGTGTACAATAAATGAAGCAGTTCATTTTACACAATATATTTCGTCCCAACATATTTACTGGACTGGTGTCACACACCAGAAACTTATGCATGTCCTCAAATGTTCCAATTTGGACCTGCATTTGTCTGTTACTGGGGTTGGAATTAACTGATTCGATACTCCTACTACATGGATTGTTTCTCCGCAGAGGGGTAGGTTGGGAATTTCCACAGTTCTCACAGTGTAACGGGTTGCACCAGTATCTACAAGGAATGAAATAGGTGTTCCATTTACCTTGCCATCCACATATGGACCATTCTGGTCAACCTCTCAGGATGTGCCGAGCACACATTCCTCCTCCCCCTCAGGCACCATCATTGGGAAGTATCTGAGTCACTGTCATCCATCTGCAATAAATATTGTGAAGCCACTTGTACATTTGGATTTACTTGATCATTGGTATGGAAACCCATATTCACATTGTATTTCTGTACTTGTCCATTCAAATTTTGCATATGAGCTTGAGGCATATTCTGATTCTGACCTCTTACATTTGCCATTGACTGGTTTAACTTATCACTAGTCAACTGTGATTAAATCAATCCATCTCTACTTGTCACCATTGCTTCACCATTCGCCTGATTAGCCTGATTCATTTTACACACGCGCTTCTAATGCCTGAACTTGCCGCAACTGTGACAAGGGAAAGCCTTTTTCAATGACTCTATATTTGATCCACGTCCCCTTCCTTGCGGCATCAAATTTGGCATAGGATTTGCCATTACTCTATTCATTCCAGTAGTAGTTTGACCATTTTCCTGTATCATACCTGTAAAATCTGAATCAAAACCCACATATCCTTTCTTGGCTGCCCTCATCTGTGCCAACATCAACTTCTCTTTCAACTTCATATGTCGCATTTCGATGTCATCTCCACAATACTTTGCATAACGCAATATCTCATCTATTGATTTGCTCTGCCAGCAAATCAAATGCTTTTGAATAATAGCACTAATTTCAGGTCTCAAACCATACACAAACCGATACACAAAGTGTCCCATATCTTTCTCTGACACATTTTCAATCCCTCTGTACTGTTTGAATGCCTAATGGAGCCTCTCATAATACGCATGTACTGTTTCCTTTAATTCCTGGGTAGTTCTATCTATTTTCACCCAATCCGTTTCTTTCGGCTAAATATTTCCTTTCAAATATGTAATAACCTGATTGTATTTCTTCATCACTTCTGCGGATGGTGCACCTGTTTTTGGATCTCTAGCATATTCAGCTTCTGGCCAATCAACTGCAATCTTAAATTCCACCCACAAGTCCGTAGGAACCACAATATCAAATAAAGCATCCAAATCCTTCAACAAGACTTTCCACCTGCTTATACCATTCAACTGGTTTCTCTCTCAACCTCGGAAAATCAATTGTAAAAGACAATATGTCTTGTCTACTCCATGGGACATGTACCTACCCTCCTCCTGGGACTTCTCTCATTGGGAAAGCCAGCGCATCTGCCTCGTCTTTTTCCCTCATCGGATACAAAGGCAGTGTCACTGTAGTATCTTCCTTCTTTTTAGCCCATCTGCCTTCCCATCTTTCTATCTCTTCCCATCGCTTCAGGATTGTAATTAACTCTTTAATTTGTCATCTCTTTCCAGAGGAATTTAAACTCTCCAAATCTCTGTCACTAAAATCCAATCGATATGTTTTCTGTAAAGCTTTGGACTTTTCTACATCTACTCCATATTTCTGTGCTAGCTCAGCAAACTTCTCATGAGTATTTCTTGCTTTCCGAGTTATATCTTTACACATAAACAATAACTCTTCATCACAATATTTTGATAGTCTCTCTGGACTAATGGTTCCCAAATTCATTTCTTTTAATTCTACTTTTAATTTGCTTATATCTATATTTGTATTCTGATTTGCGTTAGTTAATGCATTTCCTGTAGGGGCTATGTCTCTCGATTTCTGTGATTCTCTGCTATTCTCCACTGGCCTCAACAATACTTGTGAATCTGTTTTCTGACTACCCATTTGCAAGACTCTTCCAGTGATCAGTTGTTGTCCTCTACTTGGTGTTTCAAATGTTTTCTCTGATATATTTATCAATGAATCTATTCCCCCTTCCATGGTGGAATTTATTCTATTATGCTCTTCTGTACTATTCTCATGAGTCTCGATTCTTACTGGTGTACACATCGTTCCCTGATCTCTCATAATCTCTCTTGTTCCAGGTATCGTATGTATTTGTCCTACATTCCCACTTGGGACTGTTATTGCATGAATCTGTGTAACTCCTCGTACTGTCTGATAGAGTGGAACAACTGGACCAATTGTCATAGGTACGGATAATGCATTGGGATTGTTTGGCATTACCATATTAGAAAATCCTGCTCTCTCTGGGGTCTGATTTTCATCCAAAAATATTCTCTTATAAGCTTCATTTAAATCTGCAAGTGGAGCTTCTGCCTTAAACCTAAAAATGGATTAGTCTCTGAATTATTCTGCTCTTCATTATAAGATGGAGGTCTATTCAGCAAAAGTTCATTCAACAACTCATCATCTATCTCCTCTAAATTCTCATCTGCTCCAGGGAGTACTTGAACCTTTTGCTCTTTTACATGTTTCCTCTTTTCTTTACATTTTTCTCCTTCCTTTTGTTCTGCTGCCATTACCGGATACTTTCGGGCTCCTAAAGCAACATCCTGTCTCCATATCCTTTTCTGAGAATCCCATTTTGCTTGTTCATATCGACTTATTGTATTTCTATATCTTCCCTGACATTTCTCTTTTTCTCTCCGATGTGCTTCATGTTCCCACTCTTTAAGGGATTCATACTGTATGGGTCTAGGATTAGGTTTTAAACCATTCATTTGTTTTCTCAATTTTTCTAAAATCCTAATATTAAATGTTCCATACTGTGGAAATGCAAAGGGACCATCTTTCTCAGTGTATTTTACCCAATTCTCTAACCAAATACAAGTATGATATTCTTTCTCTAATGAAATCTGCAATGCAGGTGTACCTTCCGGAGCCACAGGAACTCCTTCTCTTGTTGGTATTGGCTCATCCTTTTGCACTAAAGCCTTTAACAAATTGAAAAATTTCATTTTTCCTTTCCTTTTGATTCAATCTGTCGTTTAGAGATGGCTAAATCCTCTTTCATAATTTTGTTTTCTACTACCAATCACTGTACGTTCTCATCCACCAATACCAGCACGGCTTTATACCAACCACCAAAACCAGCTCGGCACTTTATGACAGTCTAACTCTTCACTGCACTGACCCTCCCTTCACAAATTTGTTCGTTGTCTTTTCTCTCGTCCTTTTTAAACAAACTTCACAAAACAATACAACATAAAAAAACTTTGTCTGCTCAACTAAAAGAATTATAGATACCCACTCATTCAGAAAATCTCACTCACTTCCAGTGAAAACTTCGACCAGCGCGATTTCACTCTCATTAAGTAAAAACTCCTAAGATCTCTCCCGGTGCGCTTCCCGAAGAAATCTCAACAATTTCAACTTGTCGTGCATCAAGTTACCATTCTCAGTACCGGCAACAACGTCTCATGCACAGTACTCACAAAACAGCACTAAGACTGCCTGAGGGCTTATTCTGGGATCTTAGACCTCGACGGACCTGTACTCATTTAGGTCACGACAGACCACAACATAAACATACCATTTTCACAATTCGACAATTTCTGTGATCACAAGTCCATTTTAATCTTTTGTCAAATTGTCAAAACTCAATCACCTGTCAAAACTATAATCACTATTAGTCTTGTCTCTTCATATCCTAGTTTAATTAGTAAAACTTACCATCCAACAAGCTACCAGATAACTGATGCAGCGCGAAGCTAAACAAATTTTATACTATTTCAACAATTTCCTCTCTGGCCCATCTAACTAAACTAAAACATAAAAACCTTAGATCCTCCGATTAATCTTTTATGTGAGCTAATAGGGACTCAGATATTAAGAGAAATTGGGGCAAATCCTTATGAGGACCTGGAATAGGAAGATGCCAATTTCATGCAGACACATATTCCATATCTCCTTACAACACACATAGATAAACTATTGACAAGAAATTTCACACCAAAGATGACTCGAAACGATAAAACTGCTCATGTACATCATTTATCTAAGCCTCACTTTGAATGGTCAAGAAACACAAATCAAATTTAGGTTTTGTTATAACAATTATTTAGTACAAATAGTCACACAATTTCAGAAAATAGACATTTGCTGATCACCTATAGAATGAGAGAAAGAGAGAGAGAAAAACATAGCAAGAATAAAGTTCAGCATTTAGGTTATATAAACCAATTATGCAGAGATAAAACGTATATAGTCACATGATTGAGTCCATAACTCTACAGCTGAAAAGTTATACCTGCACACTTTACCAGCCGGTAAAGTACAGGCTGTGTCAGTTCAGAAAGTTCCACTCAAATGGGATGGTATAATCAAAATCAAAGTTCAGTCCGACAGCATGCCAGGCAGGGAAATTGAAAATTATAAACAGCCGCAGCTCCTCCTCCATGTGGGAAATTATACTTCCAAAAGTTGTCAGTTTACGCCCACAAAGTATCATCTCTGTCGTATGCTATGGTTTCCATTGGTTGTCCACAGTGGGCTGCTCATGGTGTGATCAATACCTCACTAGGAAATCCGGAAACATTATGTAATCCTTTTGTCGAATCATCAATTCCAACAACTTTATAATTTTTATCCTCTCCTCGGAAGTTAGGAAATTCATTTTGTTCACTGTCTGTCCGTTCCCAGATGCTCTCTCTAGGTTTCCAATTGTATTGTTACATTTCTGTCAAAATTGTTGCTGAATCAGAAAGGGACCTATTGTTCATAGGCAAGAAAACAAAACTCTCGGAAAAGTTCTCATAGCGTTTGAAATGACTACTTCAGCTTATTTCTGCTTTACTAACTGAGAAAAAAGAAGCATTTGAGGCCTACATTAAAACGTATTAAAATTATTACCACGTTAGAAATATTATAACACACATTAATATGGATTATTCCGTTTTTCTTAGAAATTCACTCATTATTCTTTTTTCAAAGGTTGCATGTCAATATTAGGTACTACTAAAAAGAACATTTCACTCATTTTATTTTCAAAACAGATTAATATGCAAGTCACGTTTGTTATTCACATTTATATTTCACATTATTTCTAATGAAATTCAGCAAAACACGTACTATTATACATCTTTAAACAAATTATTTTATTTGTTTTCATGAGAAGCATACTCTTCAATATATCATGTTAG
Source organism: Calotriton arnoldi (assembly GCA_963921515.1). Lineage (NCBI taxonomy): Eukaryota > Metazoa > Chordata > Amphibia > Caudata > Salamandridae > Calotriton > Calotriton arnoldi. Next base: position 64,927 of record CAWUFW010009099.1, read on the forward strand.
ATGATCAGCAGCATGTTTCTAAATTAACCATGTTATATTTCTTAAACGCATGTCCACATTTCATAATCATATGAATAATTCACTGTCTCTTTATTTACGTTTTTCACATGTTTACGTTTCTGAACACTTCTGCATGCTTTTACAATGCAGTAAAAGATCTCATGTTTTTCGTCATCATTCTGTTTTGCACATTTTGTTAATATTAGTGTTGTAAGTCACATCAAATGGTGAGAATTGATAGCGGCAACTGTATATAAACTTTTACGCTCTATCACTAGTCACATTCTGACACTGGTATGCACGGCAACATGCGATTTAGCCCCTTCGCTGCTAGGCCTTTCCCTCCCCTGTGCTAAGCATTTTTTTGACTATTTGGGGTAGTTCGCGCTTAGGCCCCTGTAACTTTTTGACCACATAAGGTATCCACGCCAAATTTGCGTCCTTTTTTTCCAACATCATGGGGATTCTAAAGGTACCCAGGGTTTGTGGATTTCCCTGGAGGGGACCAAGAAATTAGCCAAAATACAGCAATAGAAAAATGGGAAAAAAGGGCTACAGATGAAAGCGTCTGGTTTTTTCCCTGCAAATGGTATCAAAAAGGGGTTGTGGTGCTGAAATCACCATCTTCCCAGCTTTCAGGGACAAGCAGAATTTTGTCAGAAAATCAACATTTTTTACACAGTTTTGGCATTTTTCTGGGACATAGCCTATTTTTGCTATTTTTTGTGCTTTCAACCTCTTTCCAGTTAATGGTAGAAATGGGTATGAAAGCAATAATGGATCCTGGAAAGCTATACATTTTAGAAAAGTAGACAAAATTCTGAATTCAGCAAGGGGTCATTTGTGTAGATCCTTCAAGGTTTCTTCATAGAAACTAACAGTCAATAATAGGAAAAATTGAAAATTAGTTGAAAAAAACAGCCATTTGTGTCAACGTTTTCACCTGTAACTTCTTCTAATTATGACAGTTGTTTGAAAGCAATACACCATTACATCCGCTAGACCTCTCTGGTTGTGGGGATATATAGGACTTGTAGGTTCACCAAGAACCCAACGAACCCAGAGCCAATAACTGAGCAGCGTCTTGCAATTGTTTTTTATTATGTACGGGGTATATAGCAATTAATTTGGGAAAATGTATACATGGAAAAATCGGTATGAAAGACAGCTATGTATTTCTGAAATGGGAACAAAATATAGAGTTTAGAAACCGTAGATATTTGCACATTTCCGAAATTGGGAGTACCCATACTAGCATGAGAATTATAGGTCATTTTTCAAAATGACTTCTTTTTTACACATTGTCTTTCATTTGGAAGGCAGAAATGCATCGAAAGTCAATAGGTAATAACAGTTGCTCTACAATTCTGTGTTACCCTAAGTCTCCCGATAAAAATGGTACCTCACTTGTGTGGGTAGGCCTTGTGCCCACGACAGGAAATGGCTCAAAACGCAACGTGGACACACCACATTTTCACAATGAAAAATGACCCTTTTTTTGCAAAGTGCCTAGCTGTAGTTTTCGAACCCTAGCTCTGCGGGCACCTAAAGAAACCTAGCAAACCTATACATTTTTGAAAACTAGACACCCAGGGAAATCCAGGATGGGGTGACTTGACTGGCTCTCACCAGGTTCTGTTACCCAGAATCCCTTGCAAACCTAAAACATTGTCTCAAAAAACACATTTTCCTCACATTTCTGTGGTGGAAAGTTCTGGAATCTGCGTGGATCCATAAAATTCCACCCACCCCGCGTTCCCCAAAGTCTTCCGAGAAAAATGGTACCTCACTTGTGTGGGTAGGCCTAGTGCCCGCGACAGGAAACGGCCCAAAACGCAACGTGGACACACCACATTTTCACAGTGAAAAATGACCCTTTTTTTGCAAAGTGCCTAGCTGTAGTTTTTGAACCCTAGCTCTGCCGGCACCTAGGAAAACCTAGCAAACCTATACATTTTTGAAAACTAGACACCCAGGGGAATCCAGGATGGGGTGGTTTGACTGGCTCTCACCAGGTTCTGTTACCCAGAATCCCTTGCAAACCTAAAATATTGTCAAAAAAACCACATTTTCCTCACATTTCTGTGGTGCAAAGTTCTGGAATCTGCGTGAATCCACAAAATTCCACCCACCCCGTGTTCCCCAAAGCCTTCTGAGAAAAATGGTACCTCACCTGTGTGGGTAGGGCTAGTGCCCGTGACAAGAAACGGCCCAAAACGCAACCTGGACACACCACATTTTCACAGTGAAAAATGACCCTTTTTTGGCAAAGTGCCTAGCTGTAGTTTTTGAACCCTAGCTCTGCCAGCACCTAAGGAAACCTAGCAAACCTATACATTTTTGAAAACTAGACACCTGGGGGATGCCAGGGAGGTATGGCTTGCATGGACCCCCCAACATTTTCTAACCCAGAATCCCCTGCAAACCTCAAATTTAGCTAAAAAAAATCACTTTTCTCACATATGTTTGTGTGGGAAAGTTGTGGCATCACCGGGCTGACACAAATTTCCTACCACCCAGTGTTCCCCCAGGTCTCCTGATACAAATGGTGCCTCACTCATGTGGGAGGCCCAAGTACCCACAACAGGCAAGGGCCCAAAACATATTGAGGCAACATCAAAATTGCCTATCAGAAAACTACCTGGTTTTGCAAGGGGGGTCACCTTGGTTTTTGGCCCCGTGCTCAGCGGCCAGCTAGGGAAACCTACCAAACCCACACATTTCTGAAAACTACACACCCGGGGGGTTCCACAGAGGTATGGCTTTTGTGGATCCCCCAACATTTTCTTACCCAGAATGCCCTGCAAACCTCAATTTTAGCTGAAAAAAAATCACTTTTCCACACATTTTTGTGTTGGAAAGTTGTGGCATCACCGGGCTGACACAAATTTCCTACCACCCAGCGTTCCCCCAGGTCTCCTGATAAAAATGGGGCCTCACTCGTGTGGGAGGCCCAACTACCCGCGACAGGCAAGAGCTCAAAACCTATTGAGGCGACATCAAAATTGCCTATCACAAAACGACCTGGTTTTGCAAGGGGTCACCTGGGTTTTAGCCCGTGCTCGGCGGCCAGCTAGGAAACCTACCAACCCACACATTTCTGAAAACTAGACACCCGGGGATTCCAGGGATGTATGGCTTGCGTGGATCCCCAATGTTTTCTTACCCAGAGTCCCCTGCAAACCTCAATTTTAGCTGAACAATTCACTTTTTCCACACATTTTTGTGTGGGAAAGTTGTGGCATCACCGGGCTGACACAAATTTCCTACCACCCAGTGTTCCCCCAGGTCTCCCGATACAAATGGTGCCTCACTCGTGTGGGAGGCCCAAGTACCCACAACAGGCAAGGGCCCAAAACATATTGAGGCAACATCAAAATTGCCTATCACAAAACTACCTGGTTTTGCAAGGGGGTCACCTTGGTTTTTGGCCCCGTGCTCAGCGGCCAGCTAGGGAAACCTACCAAACCCACACATTTCTGTAAACTAGACACCCGGGGGGTTCCACAGAGGTATGGCTTGCGTGGATCCCCCAACGTTTTCTTACCCAGAATGCCCTGCAAACCTCAATTTTAGCTGAAAAAAATCACTTTTTCCACACATTTTTGTGTTGGAAAGTTGTGGCATCACCGGGCTGACACAAATTTCCTACCACCCAGCGTTCCCCCAGGTCTTCTGATAAAAATGGGGCCTCACTCGTGTGGGAGGCCCAACTACCCGCGACAGGCAAGAGTCCAAAACCTATTGAGGCGACATCAAAATGGCCTATCACAAAACGACCTGGTTTTGCAAGGGGGGTCACCTGGGTTTTTAGCCCCGTGCTCGGCGGCCAGCTAGGGAAACCTACCAAACCCACACATTTCTGAAAACTAGACACCCGGGGGGTTCCAGGGATGTATGGCTTGCGTGGATCCCCCAATGTTTTCTTACCCAGAGTCCCCTGCAAACCTCAATTTTAGCTGAACAATTCACTTTTTCCACACATTTTTGTGTGGGAAAGTTGTGGCATCACCGGGCTGACACAAATTTCCTACCACCCAGCGTTCCCCCAGGTCTCCCCATAAAAATGGTGCCTCACTTGTGTGGGAGGCCCAAGTACCCGCGACAGGCAAGGGCCCAAAACGTATTGAGGCGACATCAAAATTGCCTATCAAAAAACGACCTGGTTTTACAAGGGGGTCACCTGGGTTTTTGGCCCCGTGCTCGGCGGCCAGCTAGGGAAACCTACCAAACCCACACATTTCTGAAAACTAGACACCCGGGTGGTTCCAGGGAGGTATGGCTTGCGTGGATCCCCAATGTTTTCTTACCCAGAATCCTCTACAAACCTCAATTTTAGCTGAAAAAATCACTTTTTCCACACATTTTTGTGTTGGAAAGTTGTGGCATCACCGGGCTGACACAAATTTCCTACCACCCAGCGTTCCCCAGGTCTCCCGATAAAAATGGTGCCTCACTCGTGTGGGAGGCTCAAGTACCCGCGACAGGCAAGGGCCCAAAACGTATTGAGGCGACATCAAAATTGCCTATCACAAAACGACCTGGTTTTGCAAGGGGAGTCACCTGGGTTTTTGGCCCCGTGCTCGGCGGCCAGCTAGGTAAACCTTTGATGTCGCCTCAATACGTTTTGGGCACGTGCCTGTCGCGGGTACTTGGGCCTCCCACACGAGTGAGGCACCATTATTATCGGTAGACCTGGGGGAACGCTGGGTGGTAGGAAATTTGTGTCAGCCCGGTGATGCCACAACTTTCCCACACAAAAATGTGTGGAAAAAGTGATTTTTTCAGCTACATTTGAGGTTTTCAGGGGATTCTGGGTAAGAAAACATTGGGGGATCCACACAAGCCATACCTCCCTGGAATCCCTTGGGTGTCTAGTTTTCAGAAATGTGTAGGTTTGGTAGGTTTCCCTAGCTGGCCACCTAGCACGGGCCAAAACCCAGGTGACTCCCTTGCAAAACCAGGTTGTTTTGTGATAGGCAATTTTGATGTCGCCTCAATACGTTTTGGGCCCTTGCCTGTCGCGGGTACTTGGGCCTCCCACACGAGTGAGGCACTATTTTTATCGGGAGACCTGGGGGAACACTGGGTGGTAGGAAATTTGTGTCAGTCCGGTGATGCCACAACTTTCCCACACAAAAATGTGTGGAAAAAGTAATTTTTTCAGCTAAAATTGAGGTTTGCAGGGGATTCTGGGTAAGAAAACGTTGGGGGATCCACGCAAGCCATACCTCCCTGGAACCCCCCGGGTGTCTAGTTTTCAGAAATGTATGGGTTTGGTAGGTTTCCCTAGCTGGCCACCTAGCACGGGGCCAAAAACCTAGGTGACCCCCCTTGCAAAACCAGGTTGTTTTGTGATAGGCAATTTTGATGTTGCCTCAATACGTTTTGGGCCCTTGCCTGTCGTGGGTACTTAGGCCTCCCACACGAGTGAGGCACCATTTTTATCGGGAGACCTGGGGGAACGCTGGGTGGTAGGAAATTTGTGTCAGCCCGGTGATGCCACAACTTCCCCACACAAAAATGTGTGGAAAAAGTGATTTTTTCAGCTAAAATTGAGGTTTGCAGGGGATTCTGGGTAAGAAAACGTTGGGGGATCCACGCAAGCCATACCTCCCTGGAACCCCCGGGTGTCTAGTTTTCAGAAATGGTGGGTTTGGTAGGTTTCCTAGCTGGCCGCCGAGCTCGGGGCCAAAACCCAGGTGATCCCCTTGCAAAACCAGGTCGTTTTGTGATAGGCAATTTTGATGTCGCCTCAATACGTTTTGGGCCCTTGCCTGTCGCGGGTACTTGGGCCTCCCACACGAGTGAGGCACCATTTTTATCGGGAGACCTGGGGGAACGCTGGGTGGTAAGAAATTTGTATCAGCCCAGTGATGCCACAACTTTCCCACACAAAAATGTGTGGAAAAAGTGATTTTTTCAGCTAAAATTGAGGTTTGCAGGGGATTCTGGGTAAGAAAACATTGGGGGATCCACGCAAGCCATACCTCCCTGGAACCCCCGGGTGTCTAGTTTTCAGAAATGTGTGGGTTTCGTAGGTTTCCCTAGCTGGCCGCCGAGCACGGGGCCAAAAACCCAGGTGACCTCCTTGCAAAACCAGGATGTTTTGTGATAGGCAATTTTGATGTCGCCTCAATACGTTTTGGGCCCTTGCCTGTCGCGGGTACTTGGGCCTCCCACACGAGTGAGGCACCATTTTTATCGTGAGACCTGGGGGAACACTGGGTGGTAGGAAATTTGTGTCAGCCCAGTGATGCCACAACTTTCCCACACAGAAATGTGTGGAAAAAGTGATTTTTTCAGCTAAAATTGAGGTTTGCTGGGGATTGTGGGTAAGAAAACCTTGAGGGATCCACGCTAGCCATACCTCCCTGGAACCCCCCGGGTGTTTAGTTTTCAGAAATGTGTGGGTTTGGTAAGTTTCCCTAGCTGGCCGCCGAGCACGGGGCAAAAACCCAGGTTACCCCCCTTGCAAAACCAGGTCGTTTTGTGATAGGCAATTTTGATGTCGCATCAATACGTTTTGGGCCCTTGCCTGTCGCGGGTACTTGGGCCTCCCACACGAGTGAGGCACCATTTTTATCGGGAGACCTGGGAAAAAGGTGGGTGGTAGGAAATTTGTGTCAGCCCGGTGATGCCACAACTTTCCCACACAAAAATGTGTGGAAAAAGTGATTTTTTCAGCTAAATTTGAGGTTTGCAGGGGATTCTGGGTAAGAAACCATTGGGGGATCCATGCACCCCATACCTCCCTGGAATCCCCCGGGTGTCTAGTTTTCAGAAATGTGTGGGTTTGGTAGGTTTCCCTAGCTGGCCGCCGAACACGGGGCCAAAACCCAGGTGACCCCCCCTTGCAAAACCAGGTCATTTTGTGATAGGCAATTTTGATGTCTCCTCAATACATTTTGGGCCCTTGCCTGTTGCGGGTACTTGGGCCTCCCACAAGAGTGAGGCACCATTTTTATCGGGAGACCTGGGGGAACGCTGGGTGGTAGGACATTTGTGTCAGCACGGTGATCCTACAACTCTCCCACACAGAAATGTGAGAAAAAGTTTTTTTTTTCAACAAAATTTGAGGTTTGCAGGGGATTCTGGGTAGGGAAATGTTGGGGGACCCACGCAAGCCATACCTTGCTGGACTCCCCCGGGTGTCTAGTTTTCAGAAATGTGTGGGTTTGGTAGGTTTCCCTAGATGGCCGCTGAGCCCGGGGCCAAAAACTCATGGGACCCCCCTTGCAAAACCAGGTTGTTTTGTGATAGGTAATTTTGATGTTGCCGCAATAGGTTTTGGGCCCTTGCCTGTCTCGGGTACTTGACCCACCCACACAAGTGAGGTACCATTTTTCTCAGAAGACTTTGGGGAATGCGGGGTGGGTGGAATTTTGTGGATCCACACAGATTGCAAAACTTTCCACCACAGAAATGTGAGGAAACGGTGTTTTTTTTTACAAATTTTGAGGTTGCAAGGGATTCTGGGTAACAGAACTTGGTGAGAGCCAGTCAAGTCACCCCATCCTGAATTCCCCTGGGTGTCTAGTTTTCAAAAATGTATAGGTTTGCTAGGTTTCACTATGTGCCGGCTGCGCTAGGGCCCAAAATCCACAGGTAGGCACATTCCTAAAAACAAGTCTGTGCCTAGTGGGCTTTCTGCCGCCCTGAGGGGGAATCGGGGGGGGTTACCCCGATATGCCCGCAAGGGGGGCATAAAGACTGGCTATGATTTTGGGGGGTGCGGGCATTGGTATGCCCATTCTGGGCAGCCCTCACGCATAATAAAAGCCAGCGTAATCGCTGGCGCCTACTGGGCTTTCTGTCCCCCCTGGGGGCAGATCAGGGGCCACTGCCCCCATCCACCCCTCGGGGGGCAGAAAGACTGTGGTACTTTTTTGGGGAGGTGTGGACATTGGCATGCCCATTCTGGGTTGACCTGAACCCTGAATAAAAATTTAAAAAATCCTGAGGCCTAGTGGGCTTTCTGCCCCCCCACTTGGGGGGCAGCTATGGGGCTATTGCCCCAATATGCCTCTGGGGAGGGGTAGAAAGACTGTGGTAATTGTTTTTGGGGCGGGGCATTATCATGCCCATTCTGGGCAGCCCCCACCCCTACATTATAAAAAAAAAAATCCCTCGTGCCTAGTGGGCTTTCTGCCCCCCCGGGGGCAGATCAGGGGCTATTGCCCCCATCTGCCCCTGGGGGGGGCAGAAAGACTGACATTTCCCAGGGGGGGTGGGGGCATTGCCATGCCCTTTTTGGGCAGCCCCCACCCCAACATCAATAAAAAAAAATCCCTGGTTTCTAATGGGCTTTCTGCCCCCCCGGGGGGCAGATTGGGGGCTTCTGCCCCCATCTGCCCCCTGGGGGGGCAGAAAGACTGACATTTCTCTGGGGGGAGGGGTGGGGGCATTGTCATGCCCTTTTTGGGCAGCCCCCACCCCAACGTCAATAAAAAAAAAATCCCCGGTTTCCAGTGGGCTTTCTGGCCCCCCCGGGGGGCAGATTAGGGGCTACTGCCCCCGTCTGCCCCCTGGGGGGGCAGAGAGACTGACATTTCTCTGGGGGGGTGGGGGCAGTGCCATGCCCTTTTTGGGCAGCCCCCATCCCAACGTTAATAAAAAAAATAATCCTTGGCTTCTAGTCGGCTTTCCGCCCCCCCGGGGGGGCAGATTGGGAGCTACTGCCCCTATCTGCCCCCCAGGAGGGGCAGAAAGACTCACATTTCTCTGGGGGGGCATTGCCATGCCCTTTTTGGGCAGCCCCCACCCCGTCAATAAAAAAAAATCCCTGGCTTTTAGTGGGCTTTTCGCTCCCCCCGGGGTGGCAGATTGGGGGCTACCACCGCCATCTGCCCGCCAGGAGGGGCAGAAAGACTGTGGGGCCCAAACAAATATGGGGGGAGCAAAGGCCCTTGCCCAAGGGGCCGCTCCCCCCTCCCTGGTGTCTAGTGGGTAGATCCCTGCTTAAGGATCGCTCCCCTGGGGTGATCCCCAAGCAGGGATCCACTAGGGAAGGGTACCATTGGAAAGGGGAGATTCTCCCCTTTCCAACGATACCTCTCCCATCTTTTTCGGTGCTCGGGGGGCTGAGATAGCCCCACGAGCACTGAAACACTGAAACTGAAACTAAGTTTCAGTTTCGTTTTCGTTGCAATGACGATAGCGCGCCATGCACGCGATCGCCATTGCAACGAAATTCAAAGAGGCCTGGGGAGGTTGGGGAAGCTCTTCCCCACCTCCCCAGGCAAAAAAATGGGAAATCCCTCTGCTGTCTGCAGCAGAGGGATTTTGAGCATGTGCTCATGACGGAATGGTTCCGTCATGAGCACACTGGATCTGTGCTCATGACGGAACCATTCCGTCATGAGCACTGAAAGGGTTAAGGAATGTCTGGACAAGTGTTAAGTCTTGTGTTGTTGTTTTGTTGCTTGTCTTTAGTTCATAAAATTCACTATGTTCTTGATTTGCTCACCTCTGAAATCAGGCTCCTTCCTCTCTGTCAGGGTGCTTTTTGAAACTAGATATTACCAGTACTTTAAATTAGCTATTGTTTCAGCTCCAGGTGTCTTCCCGTTGGGATAGTTGTCTGCAATGCTCTATCACTGTTAGTCCAACACTGTTGATTTTCGTGTACCTAGTTTGACTATTCAGTTATGTGCTTGCTGCTCTCCTATGATTCTCATGTTCTATTTTCATTTCTGCTGACATTGTCAATGAGAAGCTGAACTTTATGTCCCCTGGTTCTTCTTAGGGATCCGTTTCTCCAAAGCATTTTCAGAGGGCAGCTTTAGTGCCACCTTGGCCATGGTTACAAGAGTATGATTTTTTCTAGATGGCATGTTTGATCTCAATCAGTTTCCTTGTTACAGGTCAGGAACGCCAAAAGAAGGTATCCTAGCAAAATTATAATGATTAGCATTTATTTTGTAACAGTTTTGTTATACTGTACCGATGTCTAGCAGTGTTTTAGGATTTTTTCTTCTTTTCAGTGTCATATGTTAGCAGTCTTAAGAGCAGGAACCCTGACCACATGTGGTTTGAGAGGCATGCCCTTGGTTGAGGTTATGCATAGATAAGCATAACCACATCTGGAGGTCGGACAGCTAAAGAGCTGCTGTAGGTGATAGCTCAGGCCTTCTACCCAGTCAGTATATTTTCACATATTAGGAAGACTAACAGCCTCTGGGTGGATGGAGACCTTATACAGGCAGCACTTACAGTCTTCTTTAATCATTGATTTGATGAGTGTGTATGAACCGTGAGCCACTTCTGGAGGCAGTCCGGGACGGCCTGGTACTGCATGATATTTCATTATAACAGTGGTGGCTCCTCCACTAAGGCGGAGGAGCGTTGCCCCACTGCTGCTGTGCGGCAGTAAAAGAAAGGAAAAATAAAATGATAATAACACGATGTTATTATCATTTTTTTTTCCCTGCTGCGGTAGCATGTGGGCGAGGCTGCTCTGCTGACAGAAAAGGGGAAAAGTGGTGGGCACACTAATGTGCGCATGATGCTTTGACCTGCCCTCTGGGGCTGGCCAAACAGTAATGCGCATTTTAGCATGTTCTCCATACAGGCTGCATTACAGCCTGCATGGAGAACATGCCCAGGCCCCCAGGCCCCATCTGAGTGCCGAACCACAGCACTCAGACCAATCACAGCGCTGCATTGCAGCATTGTTATTGGTTTAGGGGAGCCAATAACTACTCTGCATTGCAGCGTTGTGATTGGCTCAGGGGAGCCTGGCTGCTTCCTATTCATCAGAGGAGAGACGAAGTGGGACAAAGCGGTGAGGAGGTAAGTGAATTTTTTTTCCCCCCCAATTATTATACCTCCTTACCCCCTCGCCACCCCCACCCCAGTTCCGTGCTGAAAGCCACTGCATTATAATGTAAGGAACTATAATGAGGAAGAGGGAGGAAGCTGCAATGTTTCAATTGCAAATGATCTCATTCAACTGAGTTTTGATCTTCTTTGTCATAGCACTAGATTCTCTATTTCTTATTACCCTGTAAGGTCTGTCTCTGACAGTGGTGATACTGCTTTAGCATTGCAGAGAGGACATCTACGGAGGGTCAGGTATTTAAATCCTTATGGTAAGGGGGTGGGCTTCATATTTTGTTAAATGTAAAGTACAATAATGGTTGTCTGTTTCCACACTCATCCTTTCATAGCTCTCACGTTTCCCATATCCACTCGAGTGCAGTTCAACCAGTCTACGTTTTTGCTTTACATTGTGGAAGATTTAAACCTGATATTATAATGTCTTAAAAGGTTCACATATCCCAGAATTCGAAGCGAACACCTGCAAGCAAACTTGAGAGGTCCTTCAAGAAGTAGGGATTGTGATGAGGAAGAGTGCAACCCAATGTAATGCAGATTACCAGTAAAGAACATTTCAAACTGGCTTACTCGGGCAGATATCTCACCAAGAGGAAATTATGCAGGACTAAGTACAAAGGAGGAGGGACACTCTTGGAAATTTCTAACTTCTGTATACTACCAGGAATAATCCATGAGCCAGATACCCAAAGCTATTTCCATGTGTAAATCAGAATTCGTATATTCACCTTCGAATTAACAATAAAATAGAATTGCTCCTATGCTCTGTGTAAGGAAAGCGAGCAATAGGGCAGCAGAGAGTAGAGCCAAGCCCAAGGATATCAGGTCAGGGGGCATCTACAGCTTATAAGCTTTCATTTTAAAAAAACAGAGGCCACCCAAGGGAGTAATATTCCCTTGTTCATTAATTAGACTAGGGAAATAAAATGTCTAAAACAATTTATACTCACAGTAGTTTGAGTGATATAAAACCCACCATGCGAACCGCAGTAAACTAAGATGACTAACAATCTAAATGGTACATAAAGAGCCCAAGATAAATATTGAACACCCCCGTCTTCTGCCATATTCCACTGCTAGTGATTGCCAAAGGTTTGGCTCCCTCCAGCTCGTCGGTGATTGAGTGGGCAGGCCCTTTGATCGTTCCCCAAGTCAGCTGCTTGGCAGTTGCCTTCACATGAGCCATAAATGATCGCCCCTTTCCCGTTTGCTCTTCTTTGCCCAAGGACGCACGCGAGGCAGTCCCTCTCTGAGATTGTTACTTGTGAGGCACAAGTTTCCACGAATCCTACACCAGGGTCTGCCTTACATCCACCTGAGACTCCAAACAGATGTACACACACAATCGGTGCCCAGCTGTGCTGTTCCTCCAGCAGTAGGTGCATTGCGTGAGATGGTATAAGATGGATTCCTAGTACTGCGAAGTGACTTCATGCGTGCCGATTATGACTTTGAATCACCTACAATGACCACCGTGTCCATGCTGGGGAAGGGGTTACCTACAGTCTTGTTTTTAACTAAAAGTGCCCAACACGGGCCTATACTTATGATAGAATAAAATAAACCGTAATTCTCAGAACCCAAAGTGGTCGCATGTGCCAATTGCCAACTCCCTCATGCTGTTCGTAAGACCTACAGCAGCCTGGGATTTTTTAATTTTGCTTTTAGTTTTGTAAATATGAGCTCAACAAATCGAGCCCGTAATGGCTGACGGTGACCCTTATGACACGGAACCAGTTGGCAGCTACAGACTCCAGTTTAGTGTCGGAATGGCTCCGACGTCACTGATTCGCAGGAAGTGCAGCTCTTTTCCTCTCATTCCCCTGTGAGCTCCAACATTTCATTTAACAGCTACATCGCTTGCGGAGGCTAAAAATACACCACTAGAAGTAAATCCCACATTATTCATATCTGTACTTAGCAGTGTTTATGAAAGCAGGCCTGTTGATTACATTAAGGTAAAATGCACTTCAGTCAGGGTTAAGTAGTGAAGGAAATTACGACTCAGTGGGGATTAATGCTCCCATCGTGCAGTTTTCATCTTTGGGAGGCCGAGATCTCTTAGTTGCCTTACGAGTTGGAATGCCGCTCATTTGCTTGCTTTTGTTGACTTTGCTGACAGGTCACTTGTCTATCATCGCCAGTTACAAAACAAACAGCCACAATACAGTAATGTGGAGCAGCCCTTTTTCTCTTTCTGTAGACACACCTGGCTCAAACATTTGAGGTACCTGGGAGTGGCGTTGGAACTCCCCTGTCTTTGCATAGCTGCACGGAGTTGCTTTGACCACGTTCAGCTGCATTTGTGTGGTGTGACAGCTGTAGGGTGTTTAGTCGTTCTAAAAACGTTGCCATTAATTCTCAGGCAAAGTACACCGTGAGCATATGTGTTTAAGCAGGTTTAAAACTTACTTAAAATCATCGGCGATAAAACCATTTTTTTGTGTTTTCATATGTTGCATTTAGAAAAATGGATACTTGTGAATCTTGGTTTATCTCAACAATAGAAGAACTCACATATTTTACTTATCAGGGCTTCCCAGAAATGAATTGAATATAGGGAATTATTTTCATTGTATGACCATGGAATAATAAGCAACAATAATGCACTCATATAGTTGTTATGAAGTAAGAAAGAACACCGTGAAATAATTTCATTTTAGTAAGTAGCATCGTATTGTCTAAGTCAGGATGTCTTTAACATGTGTATTACATATTGACAAATTATAGTAATGTATGAAAGGTAATAAGTGCTAACACCTGTAACGTTGCAAATGACTGCGTCATGGGGACACCTGATTGTGATTCTTGGGTTTTTGTTACCAAATCACTGCATTGTGGTACTTGTAGTTTGATTTAGCGAAATTGGATTATCACACTTGAAAACAGTTTTTTGTGAAAGAACATTTCACGAGCAAAAGCTGTTTATTCATGACATGGTTTGCAAGGGTAACTCTAAAAGTGTCAAACAGATATGGTCATAAATCTTGGTGATATGAAAGTACAACGTAGAAAGCTACTATTTTTTCTATAGCGCTGCTTTACCAAGTGGTATCAGAGAACTTTACAATGTAACACCATTTACATATTACTTGACATAATATGCATACAAGTAACGTAAATCTAATCGAAACGAATCAAGAAACAGGAGGAGTAGGTTATGGGTAATTGGGAAGGGAGCGAATATTATCAGTGTGAAGAAAACAATGGGAGGCTGGTGCATCTACTGAGAGAAGTAGGAGGGAGTGACTGGAAGTGGGTAGTTCTGTTAAATATTGGACAATAACTGCTTTTTTAAATAGAAAAGTCTTTAGTTGCATCCTGAAGGCAAGGATGTCAGGTGGCAGTCTTAATTTGTTGGGTAAGGAGTTCCCTGGTATTTATCAAAGACCATAAAATTCACTTTTCAATAAACACATAGGGCCTAATAACGATGTCGGGCGGACTTAAGTCCACCTGACACCGTCTCAGTCCTGGGACCGACCGACCTCCGGTCAACGGTCCCGACTGCCTAATTAGGATGCGACCGAACACTGTTGGGTCACATTCCTACATTTCCATATGGGAGCATGCATAACGGCTGTAAACCGGCTGTAATACATGCTCCGATAGGGAAATGGGAGGTGCTGTTCATCCCTGCACCTCAAGGTGCCTGCCACGGGGTGCAGGGATCAACAAGGGGGCACCATAGGTGCCCCCTTGGCCCCCAACTGGAGGCCGCACACACAAGGGGGCCCTGCTGGGGGCCCCCAAACACGCTTTCCGACATGGTTTCCAAGTCGGACAGGCCAGCATGGAAACCATGGGGGAAACCGTGCATTGAAATCCCAAGGGTGGAAAGGCCCGCCCTTTGGGATTATGAGCCGGTTCCGACTGGCCGACTGGTGCCTTGAGCCAGTCGGAAGCCAGCCGGAATGACTGGCCGGTTTCAATTCCGACCGACTGATACATAATCAGCCGGTCAGAATTGAAACCGATGATGGGGGTCGGAGAGCCTCCAATCGAAGGTCGGAGGCTTTCCGACCTCCATCGTAATTGGCCCCTTAATGTTATGTGTTCTTGAAAAAGTGATCATTTTTTGCCACTTAGCCAACATTTAAGGACACTAGAATGTTCCACTTCTGGGTTTAGAATAGTCTAAGTAAAGCAACAGCCATTTTACAGATTGTGTCCCACCGTTCCTCAAGTACAACTCCATGCGACTTGGTGGTCAGATGTTTGTACTTATTGGAACTACTAATATTAAATGCTCAGAAGCACAAAGCCAGAGCACTGGGCAGCTTATTTGCTGTGGACTCCTAAAATGGCAAGCACCTTGTTTCTCTTTCTCAGAAGCATCTCAAATATGATCATTTTCAAGCAACAGTTAAAATCATTGTTTTCTAAGTATGACTGTGGTACACCTTTTGTGACCCGTGTTACTGTTCCTGATATTACCCATGGGCAATTAGACAATCACTCATCAGAACACAAAAATAGCATAAAGTAAACAGCTGCAGTCAAAAATCATCAAGCAAATCACTGTAAGAAGCAACATTGTACTATTTTTCCATCTGTTATTGCTTTATGAGTTCTATCAGAAAACAATCATGTGAATGGAGAGTTGGGATAGGCAAAGTTTGTCCAGCTAACAACCAGTTTTCAAAGATGTCAACTGACTAAGTGCTTCATTGTGTTCAAGATCTTTCATTGGGGAGTTAGAGCATATTCCATTGATACCTGGTAAATTTCATTTCTAAATTAAATATTGTCTTATGGGTTTACAACAAGGAGCTAGACTATGCCCAACTGGTGTCCACTGATTTACTATAGCAATTTACAATAGATGTAATTATTTCCCAATGCATTCTAATAGAATGGTTGGATAACACTTCATGAGTACACAATGCATTTCATTGCTTTGCTGAAGTATGCAACTGGGATACCGACTGCATTTCTCTGAAGCCTTTCAGTACAACTTTGCATGCTAAAAGTTTGCAATACTAAGCTGATAGAAAACAATTCAAAAGTGAACTGAAGCTTGTATGGAGTTTGGTGAACTATACCTGGATGCATACTTTATTTTAATGGAAAGTTATACTAACAGCCTCATTTACAGTGTGACATACGCAGACATTCTCGAAAAAGTGGTAGATGTCCCATATACTCTATTTAGAGTGCATAAACACATGTACACTATAAATCCGGTGGACAAGAAGCCTGACACTTTTTGGTGGCTGTCACTCGCCAATAAGCTTTAAATCAGGTATTAGATCCCGAAAAAACGTATTTCAAAACGGAATTGACGTCTGTAATTGTAATGGATTCCATTTCTGCGCAATGTATTTGAGTGCTCAGACACAAATCATGGGTGTCTATGTATTTTGCATGGACATTGGGGACATTTCATCCAATTCTCAGTCATCTGTTTGTGAATGCTTGTTATCAGTGGGTTTCAGTCTCGAGATTTTAACATTTCGGTTTCTGGATTAGCATGGGGATGTTCTGGTAGGATCAACATTTTAGAAAGGAATTAGAAAATCGCTTGGCCAATCCAATTCTAATTTGAAATTGTTGAACCTGTCAGCCTTGGGGTTGTCTTCCTCCACAACTCTTTGCCTTACTCCTCCATTTCTTCTGACGTCTTTATTGCTGGCCTTCGGACTCTAAGAACTTTACCACTGTTAACCGGTGCTTAATTGTATGTGCTCTCTCCTTTAAACATGGTAGTATTGGCTCATACCCAATTAGCATATTTAATTTACTTATACATCCCTTGTAAAGTGGTACTATAAGGGCCCAGGGCATGTAAATTAAATGCTACTAGTGGGCCTGCAGCACTAATTCTATTACCCACTCAAGTAGCCCTTTAAACACGACTCAGGCCTGCCATTGCAGAGCCTGTGTGTGCAGTTTAAACTGCCATTTCGACCTGGCAAAATGCACCTTCTGCCAAGCCCAAACCTTCCTTTTTACTACATACAAATCAACCCTAGGGTAGGCTCAGTCTGGACAGCCCAGAGGGCTAGATGCAATGTATTTAAAAAGCAGGGCATGCACTTTTAAGTTTTACATGTCCTGGTAGTGAAAAACTCTCAAATTTGTTTTGCACTACTGCAAGGCCTATCTCTCCCATAGGACAACACTACATTTTATAAGTGTAATTTCCCAATGGGAAGAGATAACCCCTTCAAGTTTGGTGTCTCTAGAATCAAAATTTAAAATCCTATCTTCTGGTGGATTCGGATTTTAAATAGCATTTCTGAAAATGCCACTTTTTGCAAAGTTGTATCAACTTATGAGGTTGACCCTTTAACCCTAAGAACCAGGGTCATACACCTCAACAAGTAACTGTGCTTCCATTGGGATTGCCTAAACAACCATAGATTGAGATTATAGACATAAAGGAAAACCTATACTATCAGGAGCTAAATGGACCAGCCATGTGGGAAAACCCAAAACTGAAATAAAATATACATTGTACCATAGAAAAAGTATTGCAAATATTCCCAAAACACGAAGAAAGTGACCATTTACAACAATTGAAAATGAAAATTAAATTACCCAAAATTGGAATGATTTTTTTGTCAAAAAAGTTTTTTTAATTAAACAAACAACTTAAAAGCAACACAGAAAAAGCTGACAAGAATTGTGCAGAGCAATAGGCTGCCAATACTGTTCATCAAAAATAACAATAATTCCAAAATATCCCTGAGCAGAACCGACGCATCGCCACTACTATGAGGATTGGACCAGTCGCAAAGACCCGAGTTGCCCCCTCAGTCCTCGGTACTGATGCATAGCCCCAACAGTGCAGCGTATCCACAGCCCAGGTCCTTGCATCTCTCATGGACGGCAGCTTTGACAATGATGCCGGACTTCCCATTGCAACCTGGCAGCTCCTCTGAACCAAAGTATCGCCAGCTGCATGCCACATCCCTGATGCCAGACTTCGCATCACAAGCCCCGTCGATGGGATCCTTGACAACGACGCAACATGACCTCATGCCGTAGCCTCTACGCATCTTTGAACCGACGCATCGCTACGGCTGCGCAGTGCATCTCTGATGTGAATCAACGCAATGCTCCGAAACCAGGACTTAAGGTACTCTGTTCAGCGGGCCTATCTTGGTCCCTGGAGCTGGCCCGTGTTCCATCGTGGTATGCCTGAACTTGTGACTTTGTCCCATTCTGGCACCATTAGATATCCCCAGTTGGTGCTTTGTACTTTTGGAGCTATTTGCGCTCCAAAATCTAAAATTCAATATCTCAGGTTCTACTAATAGGATTTTTGATGTTTTGGTCTTGTTTTATTTATTAAACGTTACTCTTTTTTTCTAAATGTGTTGTGGGCTCTTTTTGTTTTGTCCTTTTACTGGTTAACTGTTTGAAGTGTTGCACAAATACTTTACACATTGTGTCTGAGATAAGCATGACTACTCTGTGCCAAGCTACCCAGTGGGTGAGCATGAGCTAATATGGGGGTCACTTTTACCTTACCCTGACAAGGACTGTGGTTGATGGTTGACCGGGGCTTACACTTCTGTCAACTAATGTTAGAAATTGGGGTTACTCCAGGGGTCCAGGGGTCCAGGAGTCCAGTTCGGGTTTAGAGAGCGGAGAGCAGCGGGCGGCCAGACCAAGTGATCGCGAGCAGCGTGAAGCAGTGGAAGTGGTGCACGGGACCGAGGAGCCTTCCCCACTCCCGTGCAGGAGAGCTGTTACCAGACACCACCGCCGGTCACAGGTCCCGGATACCGTTGCATCGTAGGAGTATTCCCCCCGCCTTAGCTCCGTCAGCAGCGGTCAGCAGGCAAGCGCGGCCACCATTAGTAGGCGGCCGCAGTGAGTGTGTGCCCTTGGTGGCATCGCAGAGGCGGCCTGAATAGTTCAGGTGCAGCCTGCGATACCGCCTCGAGTGCCCCGCTTGCCACAACCCTTCCTTTTTGACATCCCTTCCTTTCTGACACTAACTTGTGCTGCGCGCAACGAAGCAGATATTAAGCAGGCTTTTAGTGGCAGAGGGAAGGAGGAAGGTGGAAAACGCTGGAGAAATTCTTTCCCACTTGGATCAAAGGTACGAAGGGGGTTAGAGGTAAGGGTTGGAGCATAGAGGCGACGGAGTCGAGGGATTCGGGGGTGGCCGCAGAATCCCAGCAAGGTCGGGTGTGGTTTGCGGCACTCCCGAGTGCTCACTTTCAGTTTTGCTCTTGCCCTGGGTTTTTACAACTTTACGACTCTGCCCAAAACCAGAAGATAAAAGAGGAACCTAGAAAGAAGGAAAGAATATAGAAAGCCATAAACTAAGCTATGACTTTTTACTATTTGCGCAAGAGACCATTTTACAACTTTACGACTCTGCCCAAAACCAGAAGATAAAAGAGGAACCTAGAAAGAAGGAAAGAATATAGAAAGCCATAAACTAAGCTACGACTTTTTACTACTTGCGCAAGAGACCATTGACACGAGACACGATCCACAGTGAGAACCTCCGCCACAAAATGGCGTATAAAAAACTGAGATCACGAACAATTTTTATGAAAAGATTGGGAACGGAACAAGCAATACGAAGGAGTGCCGGAAGGACGGCCCGACTAGGAATCTCTGCAGTGAATCCTGGAATAACTAAATGTTTCACAAAACAAAGGAAAAGGGGAAAATACAAACCGAACAACAAAAAGTGTTGACAGAAGACGAAGAAAAGAAAGTAGCGGACACTAATAACCTTACTCAAAGTCAAAAAGGATATGAGGAAGATTTAAACAGTAACTCCAGAATCTTGGAAGAATTAATCAGTAACTCCATAAACTTATAACTAGTAAACTCAGAAGTACAACAAGGTGGCTCCAATACCTCTTTAGATTTAGGTGACCAGAAGTCACAGCACGCTCTAGAATTCGATGTCACCTGCCCAGATATAAACATCAAGGACTTGGTTTTCTGCCAGGACTCAAAGGCACTAAAGGAGCAACCGATAATCCAGAATAGTACCCCACAGAAAACATTTGACCCAGAAGGGACTCTCTCTCATTCACCAGATTTTTCACTTTTAAAGACCATGGAATCCTCTAACGGATATACTCCGGTGTCTAAAGCCCTATTTACACCCCAAAGAATTCTGGAATCAGTTCTCTCCCATCTTGGGAACATTTTGGATAACTCTGATCAGATGCTGGATACTCAATTAGGAATGGTAAAATATCTAGTAGAAAAAAAAAGAGGAAACAACAATTAAAAACACAACCACTAGTAGAAAAAGGAGAAGAACCAACTGCGGAAAACCTCCTTAAATCAAAAGCCTTTCTATTAACAGGAGAACTTTCTCCGCTGAAGAAAATAAAAGCGACTCAAACGGGCCGGAGTACACAAAAAGCAAATAAGGGAAAACATGAGTTCAATCAAATTTATTCCCTTAGAAAACTTTTCAAGGAACTTAACAAGGTCAATACTCATCAGCCGGTCACTGCATATTATCCAATTTTCACCCAACAAAAAATAAAAGCCCTATCAAATCTGAATATTACTCCTGAGTCCAAACAAAAAGTAATAGAAACCTCTGCAACTTCGTCCCTAGTCTCCCCCGGCCCTGCAATATCGAAAAAAGAGAGGAGATTTAATAAGAACAGTTGGAAAAGGGCAAAGAAAAGGGCGATAAGAAGGTTTGCAAAGCAGAAGGCTCGGAAGACAAGGTTTTCGAATACCTTACCTTCTGCACTTATGTCCTCAGAAAAAGAGGAGAATCAGGAAAAAGTACAAAATCTGACAGAAAAGGGGCAGAACTTTTCAAGTAAAAAGCAATGGGTAAATCCCAATCAACTCAATCCTACGGCCCCAAGTTTTTTAGCTACAGCGACAGGAATAGAGTCGCCGGCACAAAAGGATGTTCAACCAAGGGACCTATCTATGGGGAAGATGACTATTCAGTCGCAGAAGACACTACCATGCTGTCTGGAAATTACAGATCTATTCCCCTCGGGCGATGTCCCGCTTAACCAAGAGAGAATTACAAATCTACTTCAAAAGATACAGCCGCTACAGTCTCTATCAAGAAATGAAATAAAATTAGTAGTCTTCCCAGAAAGATCTAAAACCACGACGGCTGTCGTAGAATTTTGGTCTCCAGTGATACCAGGAATAATATTAAAAAAAGTGAGACTCTACATAAATACGGATTTGACTTGGCACTTGTAACAAATAATGAAACACAAAGATATGATAAATCTGAGGAAATTAATAAAATTGAAAATCAGCATTTGTTTCAAAGGCAAAGTGGCACAAATAACCTTCTAAATTTCTTTAAAGAAAATATATCCGTCCCGATTACGAATGGAGAAAGGAGAAGCTGGAACAAAAATACGCAAAAGAAGGAAATTACAACCAATGAAAATAAATGGGCATGGATATCGGAGAATCTAAACAGTAACAAACAGGGTCAGGAAAACAAACGCCCTTTTTAACAACGGCTTGACCATTTCTTCCTGGAATATAGCTGGAAAAACCCAGGAGAAATTAGCACTAATTACGGAAGACCGACCAGGGATTGTGGCCTTACAAGAAACTTGGTCAATAACAACTTTTGACCACCTTGGTTACTTTGTGTATGACATTCCAGCAGAATCGGTCGATCGAGGGCACGCGAAAGGAGGGATAGCAATTCTCCTTAACGAAGACTTTAATTGGGATCAAGAAATCATCCCAATGTGTTCAAAGAACATTCAATGTATCAAGGTCAAATTTGGGATCGACCCTATTGAAGCCTTGAATGTCCTCATTTTTAACGTTTATATTCCCCCAGGCTCTAAAATGGACGCACTAGCAATAGAAATATTTGAGGGAATAGAAAAGGGGGTAGAAGGACAAGGTTTTCCGTCAGTTTTCCTAACAGGTGATTTTAATGGGAAAATATCTATTGACTTATTAGAAAAATGGGTTAATGGCGAACAAAAAGAAGCACTGGCAATCCCAATTCCACAATTTCCCACAGGAAGTAAAGCAGATAAAAGAGGGAAAATTCTATTATCCTCACTTCCAGTGCTGAACGGAGTAATATTAAATGGCAATATAGAAGGTGATATTCCGGCAACCTGCACAAGAAAAGGCAATTTTAATACTTCAATTCTCGATTATATGATTTGCAGCCTGGATTTGTTTGGATCAGTCTCACCCCTAAATATTAATTTTGTGCTAGGAAGCGATCACGCAATATTACACTTAACCACAGAGTTAAGACTGAAACCTACATCTCCAGGGCACATCATGTATTTACAAAGTACAGTACTGGTGAACCAGGCCCAAGGGCGGCTGTTATGGAATTCGAGAACACTTAACAAAATTATTTCCGTAAGTGAGATGGCACAACCATTACAGACCATTCATTCAACAAATCCGATAACTAATATTGAAGTAGTCACCAACAAATTGGTACAATCCTTGCAGGATAATCTAAAACAACGAATTCCAATATCAGCAAAAAATAAAAGACGGAACCTAGACATAAGTGCAATTGATTTAAATAAATTAATAAGGGCGCAATTCCTTCAATTCTCTGAAATAAAACAATGCAAAATTAATAATTTAAAAAACCGTCGCAGGAGGGGTAAGGAAAAAAATCATTAAAAAATACAGGATAAAAAATGGGTGGACATACAGATTGCAGCAAAACAAAATAACAAACGTTCCTATTGGAATATAATTGCCAAAGAAACAGGCACAAAAAAATCACTACAAGCTATTCCAGTTCCCCCATCAGAATGGAAAATATACTTAACCAACCTATATAAATTAAACGAGAGGACAGAAAGTTCGACTCTAGTGTCAAGTAAGCTAGCAGAAAAAATCTCAGATAACGGAGCTCCATCTCGTCGTCAAATTGAATACTATATAGAAAAGGCAAGAACGTCGGCAGCAATGGGTCCGGACCAAATTCCAATTAAGGTCCTCCAAAGTAACCCCAAAGAGTGGAGCAGGTTTTTAGCACCCCTTTTTTTCCATAGCTTTGAAACTGGGGAAATTCCAAAATCTTGGAAGGGGAGCATTGTAATCCCAATTTATAAGAAGGGCTCCAGGCTGCTCCCCTGCAACTACCGGCAGATAGCTCACCAGGATGCAACTGGGAAAATCTTTGCGGCAAGTGTTTTAGAACATCTCAAAGAGTGGGCATTTTTAACAGGTTCTATTCCCTTAACTCAAGCAGGGTTTAGGCAAAAACACTCTGTTACTGACAACATTGCAGCCCTACAAACAATAATTGATAAATATCACCTCAAAGTCTCAGGTTGTGTATGCAGTCTTCGTCGACTTTACGACTGCATTTGACAGGGTTGATAGAGCAATGCTCTGGAGAAAAACTTAGAAAAATGGGAATTCCGGATAACCTCCTTCATTTAATAACATCACTGTATTCAGAGACATGGTGTCAAGTTCAAATGGGGAGGGAGAAGGGTCTTACTAGCCCAATAGCTACACCTAACGGCCTTCGGCAAGGGTGCCTCCTAGCTCCCATACTGTTATCTCTATATCTTAGTGACCGCCGGAAAGCTTCAAACAGGTTAGCAATTTTCCACCTAAAATCGCATCTTATAAAATACACACCATGATGTATGCAGACGATGTAGTCATCTTAGATCTAACTCCATTTGGTCTTCAAAGGAATTTTCAAGCACTTACTAAATACACTGACGAAAATTATTTAATACCAAATATCACTAAAACAAAAATTGTTCCGTTCACAGGAAGGAAACATTATGTTAAATACAACTGGACTTTAGGGGGAAAACCGCTGGAAGTTGTAAAGGAATACACATTCCTAGGGAGAATTTTTTCACAATCTTTGCAAAATTTGCCTCACCTGCAGAACCTGGGCCGTAAAGTTGATGTCCATGTTGGGGCACTCCTACGATTATACTCCTCCACTGGCCAAAGGCACTTTTCTTCTCTTCTTCAAGTATATAGCTCTAAGATTCCATCAGTACTATCGTATGCGCTTGAATATATCCCATTAAGCCAATGGAAACAATTGGAACTGAAAGAAGGGAAAGTCCTCCGGAAACTGACTAAGATGTCACAAGCCGTGCCGGTACAAGTTCTTCATCTTGAACTTTCATTAGTCAGTTTTTATGCCAGAGGCATTACTAATATCTTAAGATGGGCATATAACCTTATCCATGCGGACCAAGGAACCCTACGAGCCCTACTAAAAATAGAGACATTTGAACAAGGTTCTCCGAATTATGTATTCAGCAGAAATGTATCTATTGCTTTTAAAATATCAAATGTTACTATTGTCCTGTTGCAATCTTGGACTCCCGCTCACTTGAAGCTTTTTTTAAAAACATTTAACACCAAGGTTAAGCTTCGATCTTGATATCCAACACTGCTCCAAATTGCTATTGTATAAACAATATGCTGAAACAATTGTATATAAGAAAGTGCAGCAGTATATTCATTTTAATTTAAAGCATGTCAGGCAAAGCATTATATTACTTCGACTTGGGATACTTCCTCTAAAATCATTCACCTTTAAGTGTTCTTCAAAGGAAAAAGCTAGTAGTTCCTGTGATCTGTGTAATGGCGGGGTGCAAGATTTGGAACATGTGTTATTTGTTTGTCCAAATCTCACTGTTGTAGAAGCTAGAAAGAGGTTCATACAACCAATTTGAACAAAATGTAAAATTAATTTGGTACAGAACCTGATTTCTCTGTGTAAGGCACCGCCTAATGAATTTGTGTGTTGCAATATGTTTACATTTTTTAAATCTATTTTAATTTTGTCCTAGAATGACATTTTACTACTTTAAATGTAATTTTATTCCTTAAATATTTGTTGTTCTCAGTCGAGAACTAAATCAAATAAACTTAAAACTTGAAAAACTTGGGGTTACTGGTTGACTGGTGTATGAGCCCTGGTCAAGCAGTAACCATAATCTGAGGCAAGCAAACCTAAATTAACCTGTGATCACCCTCTGGTAGCTTGTCACAAAGTAGCCAGTTTAAACTTTGAGGCAATGTGTAAAGTATTTGTGCAACACTTCAAACAGTGAAAACGCAACACAAAAAAATCCCACACCAGACTTACAAAGATAGAGTAATTTTTAATAAATAAATAAAGACCAAAATGACAAAAATCCAACCAGGGAAACCAGAGATATTGAGTTTTAAAGTTTTAAGGTAAAATAGCGCAAAAAATCACAAAGCGCCAACAAGAGATATCTGGTTGCGCCGGACCAAGACAAAGTCACAAGTTCAAGCCAACCACGATGGAGTGCAGGCTGGCTACAGGGACCAAGTTAGGCCTCTTGAACAAAGTACCTTCAATCCTGGTTGCAGAGCGTTGCATGTATCTGAGGTGAAGAAGCGTTGCGCAGTCGAAGCGATGCATCGGTTCCGAGATCCAGCGAGGCTGTGGTGCAAGGTCCTGTCAAGGATCTCATCAACAGGGCTCACAATGTGAAGCCGGG
Organism: Calotriton arnoldi; assembly: GCA_963921515.1. Taxonomy (NCBI): domain Eukaryota; kingdom Metazoa; phylum Chordata; class Amphibia; order Caudata; family Salamandridae; genus Calotriton; species Calotriton arnoldi. Next base: position 90,201 of record CAWUFW010009099.1, read on the forward strand.
CATCAAGCATGTGACACACAGCTGGTGACACATTGATTCCAGAGAGCTGCGAGGCTGCGATGAGGAGGCCGGTGCCATCACTGAGCTGCCGTTGACGAATCATGCAAGGACCTGGATCAGAGATGCACCACACACTCAGCAATGCATCAGTTCTGAATACTATGAGGGTAATGTGGACCTTCTGTGCAGAGCCAAATCAATGCAGCAGCGGCAATGCTTGAGTTCTGCTCAAGGAAAAACTGCTAAGCAGAGTAGATGTGTCGGGGATGCGCCGCTCAGTCCAGGAGATGTGTCAGTTCAGCTTGAGGATGTGCCACTCAGCAGAGAAGATGCGTTGGTTCCGCTGGTAAGCACCTTAGGCCCACTTCCAAGGGTCCAGGACTGAGGTGGCACCACTTGGCAGGGTAGACTCACAGATGGCAGAGTCCAGGTGCAGATGCAAGGTTGTTGGAAGCCAGTTATATCTCTGAGGCTTCAGATCAGGAGGCCAGCCAACTAGCCTTTGGAGTCACTCCGGGTTCTGGTTTCAAGTGATGCAGACCCAGTCCTTCTCACCCAGGCAAGGAGGGCAGCAGACATCAGGTCAGCACAGGAGGGCAGCAGTTCTTCCAGATCAGCAGCCCAGCAGAGTGGCAGTCCTTCAGCAGCACAGCAGTCCTTCTTCCTGGCAGAGTATCCACAGGTCCAGAAGTGTACTGAAGTGGTGGTGTCTGAGGTCCAGTACTTATACCCAGTGGTGCCTTTGAAGTGGAGGAGACTTCAAAGACATGCCTTTGAAGTGCACAGGTGCACGTTCCTGCCAACTCTGGCTCCAGACCAACTACAGGGTGTAGGCAGTCCTTTGTGTGGGGACAGGGCACAGCCTATTCAGTATTCAGGTAAGTGAGGCTGGATCCAGCTCCTCCCTCCCATCCTGTGAGGATAGCCCACTCAGTCACACCTAAGCTCCCATTGTGTGTGACTGTCTAGGTGGAATACACAAAGCCCAACTGTGCCCAGTCACATGACCAGAGACAGGCTGCAGGCACCGAATGGCTAAGGCAAAAAATGCCAACTTTCTAAAAGTGTCATTTTGTTAATTGTAATTTAAAATCCGACTTCACCATAAGTTAAGAATTTTAAATTACAATTCCAGAGACACCAAAAATAAACCAGCTATATCTTCCCATTCAGAAATTACTATTATAATATGTAATAAGGTAATCAAATATTAGCCTATGGGAGATATGGGCCTTGCAGTAGTAAAAACGAGCTTGAGTTTTTCATTACCAGGACAGGCAAAACATAACAGTATATGTCCTACTTTTTACATACATTGCACCCTACCCTCCTGGCTGTCCTGGGCCTACCCTAGGCATCACTTATATCTATTAAAATGGAAGGTTTGGGCCTGGCAAGAGGTTTAATGCGCCAGATTGAAATGGCAATTTAAAACTGCACACATGGGCTCTGCAATGGCAGGCCTGAGACAAGTTTAAAGCGCTACTTAAGTGAGTGGCACAATCAGTGATGCAGGCCCACTAGTAGCATTTAATTTACAGGCCATGGGAACATGTAGTGCACTCTACTAGGGACATTATATGTAAATTAAATATGCCAATTATGGGTATGTCAATTAAACCATCTTCTGTAAAGCCCCAGGGAGGTGGTGGTCCCAGGGGCTAGGGGTACGCAACAGACTCCCGTCATTTCTTCATTTGTGCCCCAGGGAGGTCGCGGTCCCCGGATTTTTTGGGTATTTAGGCATGGGTAGGTGACAGTCCCCGGGGCCGCAGGGGCACGCAGGGGCCCCTGCATTATTATTTGTAATTGCCCCCAGGACCATGCCCACCTGGGGGCTTAATTAAACGAAGTGCAGCAACCCGCGCTTTGTTTTAAAAAAAAATTCGGTGGGATATATATCCCTTAAACAAATTGACTCCAGCCCACTACGCGCTCACAACTGGTGCAGCCAGCAACAGAAGGAATCAGATCTGCAGTATTATTTTTCAAACAAAGGGGTGCCGCACTCTAGGGTATCGCAGATTCCAAGATTTTATTCACACACCACTAACACCAACGCTTTTCGACACTAGGTCTTGATCACGGTTGGGTAAGTCCTTCATTTCATTCTTTTTATAATGATATCCCATGTTGCCCATAATGAGGCATTATGGGAGTAGTAGTTCATATTTACAATATTTACACTAAATGTCTGATCAAACAGTTTGAAAATCAGGCTTTGTCAGTTGGACAGGAACTACATGTCAACAGCATATTGTCTATACACTCCAAACTTTATTAATATGCCGTGGCCCATATGTTGTTGAATATGGTTACTATGTCTGCACCACTGATATAAGCAATCATGTGTTATAATGTAAGTCTTTCTGCATTTCTATAAATTTATATAGATGTACATATACTTTAAGGCATCGTGCATATATACACTTAATTGATTACATTCTCTGCAGTGTTTTATATCTTCATCTCGGGCTTAGTGCCCCTAGATTCAAGGGTGATCATTGTATTATGTCCAATGTCCCTCTGCAATTTCGTGTATAAATGTACATATACTTAAGGCTTCGTGCCTGTATACACTTAATTGATTATATTTCTGGAGTGTTTAATCTCTTCATCTCGGGCTAAGTGCCCCTGAATTCAAGGGTGCTCATTGTGTTTTGTCCAATGTCACTCTGCATTTCTGTGTGTCTCCATCTGTGTTTGGGAAGCATCTTTTCCCCGTTTAGGCTTGGCAAGATATCATACAACATTGCATCTGTTGGTTACAAATGGACAAAAAGTTCCTCATCCGCGTTGAGACCTGTCGACTGCTTCGTTCTGAAACGCATAATCATGCGTGATTTGAGACATCTCAATTTGAGGGTCCTGTCTCCACCTCTTTCATGTTGAGGGATATGTGCAATACCACAGTAGTTCATCTGTTGCCACGTGAAACCATCATGTGTTGCTAAGTGTTTAGCCATGCATAATTTGTATCATGATTTTGAGCTGCCTAATGTGTTCTAAGATGTACTATTTCAAAAAACGAATTTACCAGAATCCGTGTCAGTAACAGGTACCTCGCATGTCAGCCAGTCAAGGAGTGCAGGCAACAGAGTATCCCTCTTTTATAATATGTTGCCGCACTTATTGTAAACACCTGAGAGTGTCAAACGATCAACGCAAGCGCCAAATCCGGACGTTACATGCACGCCATTTTGTAATAGGGGAGCACATTAGCAATATAGTCACATGTTCATCTCATATGAAAGTGTCCACAATTCCAATAAATCATGTCATCCCCGTCTTGCATAGTATAAATAATTCCAAACTCTTGAACATTCCATTCCCGAGTCAAAAAAATAAATGCAATCGAGTTTGACACTAACACCTAATCCTGCCGTTTGCATGGCCGTCATCTTACAATAGGAAAATCCGGCCATTATATGGCTGCCATCTTGTAATAGGGGAGCACAATACCAATAATGTCACATGGTCTCATGTGGAAGTATCCACAATTCAAATAAACCCTGTTATGCCCGTCTTGCGTAGTATAAATAATTTCAAGTGCTCTCACATTCCATTTCCGAGTCATGAAAATAAACGTCATCAAGTTTGACAATAACACCGAATCCAGTTGCATGGCCACCATCTTATTATAGAAAAACATCTACAAGTGTCCTTATAGTCACAAGATCGCATATAATAGTGTCCACAATTCCAATAAATCATGTTAGGCCTGTCTTCCATAGTATAGACAATTCCAAAACCTCCGCACATTCCATTTCCGAGTCATGAAAATAAAATAACTAAAAATTCAACCCTAACACGGAATCAAGCCTTTTTTTGCATGTAAATGGCAGTAATAATGTATGAAGCAAGTAATAGCATCTCTCATGTGAGTCATGACTATAGGTCTTCGAGACATTTTGCTGAGAGTCAGGTTTTTGTTTGATATTGTTTACGTAATCTGCACTGGACTGAGAGATGGAGGGAGCAGTGAGTTTGGCCTTTCAAAGTATATAGTATTTCATCTCATGCCATTGGAGGATTCGTTTTGTTTCAGGTTATTATTATTTTTTTAAATAGTTTTATATAACGCAAACTTGACCCAATGGTATCAGGAATCAGAGCGCTTTACGAGAGCACCAGTTGCATTACATAAGGACACATTCATTTTTCTTAGGCACGGGGAGATTAAGGGGCCGATTCCGATCTCGGCCGGTAGTGCTCCGAATCGGATTCGGATTTACCGGATCCGATTCGGAGCCCTGTTTCCCGACCGAATCGTACGCGGGTCCGGCCAAGCGAGTACGATGCAAGCACCCGCGAAATCGCCGACCGACTCGAACGCGGCTTCAACACGCTCCGACCGACTCGCATGGACACGACTCGCACCGCGCTATGGAGACGTTTTCCGGCCGGGTAAGTACGATGCGCACCGCGAGCAGTCCGACCGACTCGCGCCGTCCGGCTCGAAAAAGCTGTCGGAGCCGGACTTTGGGGGTCCGCGTCGGACCCCCCTGTACGCGTAGGCGTGCGAGTCGCACACAGGGGGGACCCATGGGTCCCCCTACCTGTGCATGTACGCCGCGATGCGCATGGACGCGTACACGCTGTAGGGGGCGCCCTTGTACGCCTCGCACCCATTGAGTCAATGGGAGCCCGCGTACGCGTTGTACGCCCGGCTCCCATTGACTTCAATGGGAGTCCGACCGACTCGAGTCCGATAGCATGCGAATGCATCGTACTCGTCCGGTCGGACTGCTAGGGTCCGATTCGGTCGGAATTCTCTCCGGGTCCGGCTCGGTCGGAGAGATTTCCGGCCGGAATCGGAATCGGCCCCTGAGTGATTTGCCCAGAATAACAGGATGTTGAGTGTCATTGACGAGACTCGAACCCGGTTCCCCAGATTTGAGATCCACAGCCCTGGCCCTTAGGCCACATCCTCTCCCCATAAACCACACTGATTGATGCTGGAATTGGGGCTGTCTGATGCCTGGAGGATACGTGGGTGATGGGGCAGTGAAAAAGGGTGCACTAGTGTTATCAGCATGAGTGTGGAGACACTTTTATGTGTAAAAATACACTTAAGAGCAAAAAAAACATTTAGGCCCTGTTTTTTTTTTTAAAATATCTTTATTTGCTTTTATAAGATAAACAGCTTACAAACGACATTGAGACAGAATAGAAAATGGGGGGGAGAGAGGGGTAGGAAATGAGTTGTTGCATATGTATTTGTGATACATGTGACAGGCATGCAATGCCGGCATCAGGGTGCGTCAATTACATTGTCCGGTACATTCATTGTCTCTATCACGTCTAATGGTCCTGCGGTCAGGATCGTTTCATAGAGATCGTGTTCATACCAACGGAGGTCCTAGTGAACACGTAGCAGTGCCTGCACAGAGTAGGAGAATTGGAGCACCCCGTCTCAGCCACACCAGTCCTTAACCACATACGGCTTTGCAAACAAGCATTAAATTACAACAAAGTCAGATATGATTTATAATTAACATAACTGTAACCATAAACCAAAACAAAACATTCAAAGAGAGAATAAAAGAAAGAAATAAAAGAGGGAAAAAGTCATCACCACATTGCCGCGCCCCGACTAAAGTGTGAACAGTAATTGCTCCTGCTATGTAACCACCCCAAGCCAGCAGAGCCTCCCGTTAGAATGATCGTCGAGAGTGTCAGTATGCACGTCTGGGCTGCGTGTGCCCAGAAAATCACTCAGGGATAGCCACCGTTTCCTGGTCCTCCCCTGTAGGTCGTTCAGCCTCCTGTGAGGAGTCACATCCCCCGTCCCCACCTGCACCCATTAGACTTGACAAAATGGTGTCCCAGTGCTGAGCTATGGGTTACTTGCGGAGCCCCCTACCTCCTCCCTGTGTAGTGTTGTGCTCTCCGCTTGGGCCCATATTGAAAGAGAGTTCCGCCACCCAGTCACTGCGGGTGGGTCAGCACGTTTCCAACGCTTAGTGATTAGTCTCTTAGCTACTATTAGACCCAGATCAATAAATCTAGAGGTGACTTTGTGTGGCTTGGGTCTGGGGTACAGGCCCAGTATGCATGCCTTCCACGTCTGCGGTAGCGTCCTCTCGGTACTCGTCATTAGCGCCTGGGTGACCTCCCTCCAATATTCTTGTAGAGAATCGCAGAGCCACAGCATATGTAGCAGGTCCGCATTTTCTCGTAAGCAGCGGGGACATGCTGATGTAGTTGTGTGAAAGTACGTGTTTATTTTATCGGGGGAAAGGTATGCCCTGTGTACTATGTATGTTTGTATAAGCCTGAATCTGGCATTTCGTGGTACGTTTGTGGGGGTGGCTAATATCCGAGCCCATTCGCTGTCTGTCCAAGGAGTGCCTCTGTCCGCCTCCCACTTCGTCCGAAGTTGTGTCAGCGGTTGTGTAGTATGCGTTAGCATTGCTTCCGCCAGCCAGTGAATGATATGGGACCAATTACCCATGACGTGCAGGTACTGTAGTAGTAGGTGCGTTTCGGGTTCGGTACTGACGTCGCCCCACACTGTAGTGAGCGATCTCAGGACAGAGGTATACAGTAGAAATTGGCCAGCGGGTAGACCCACATAATCCGCCAGACTTCCAAATGATATTAGAGCACCCTCGGCGTAAAGGTCGCCTAGGGTGTGTAACTCCGCCGCATGCCAGGATGCCAGCATCCGGCCGGACACAGTCGTCCCACCTCTCGGCATCCCCAAGAGTGGGATTGACGGGGCATAAGGGGTCGCGTTCCTAGTTAGGTATAGACTCCTTTTATAACAGCGATGTGCCAGGGCAAGACATATTTGTGTTGGGCGTGGAGGCCCAGCAATGGGATGAAACAAGTGGTTGATCTGTGATTGAGACCATGGGGGTTGCGTAGTAGCCGTGTCCTCTAGATTAACTCCCACCAACCACTTCGTCACCCACTGCAACTGTGCCGCCAAATAGCACACAACTCCAGGTTGGGGACTGCCAACCCACCTCTATCAGTGGGAGCGAAAAGTTTTCGGAGCGCCATCCGGGGTTGACCCTTATTCCAGATGAAATCATGGAGTAGTCGCTCAAGCTCTCTGAAGGTCGCCACTGGGACATAAACCGGGAGATTGGCAAAGTAGTATAGGAGTTTCGGCAACACCACCATCTTGGTGAGCGCCACTCTGCCAATTACGTTCAATGGGAGAGCCTTCCAGAATTGGATCTGGGCCTTAATGGCGGATATCGCCCTAGTCAGGTTACCCTCTAGGATGTCAGTAGGGTCCATGTAGATAAAGATGCCGAGGTAACGAAATGTGGATGGGTGCCAACGGAGAGGGGAGCCGTTCATGTGGACAATGGGGTCGGGAATTCCGTCCCGGAAGGGGTATAATCCCGACTTAGCCCAATTCACTCTTAGGCCCGAGACGTCCGCAAAGGAGCGAAGGGTCTCCGCGATGGTGGCTGGAATATCGTGTAGGTCCTGTAGGTACAGTAGCAGATCGTCTGCGTATAAGGAAACTGCGTGCAGAGTATCTCCCTGTTGGATGCCCCAGTCTGCCCCTTCCCTGCGGAGTCGCGACGCCAGTGGTTCCATGGCTAGTGAAAAAAGGAGAGGCGACAGAGTGCCCCTGTGCACCCGAACACTTTCCGAAATCAGTCGGCCTGTCCGTACCCTAACTGACGGCTGCGTATATAACAATTGGACCATTTGCAGGAAGGAGTCGCCCAGGCCGTATCCCCGTAACACTGCGAATAAATATGGCCATTCGAGGGAGTCGAAGGTCTTTTCGAGGTCTAGTACCAAGCAGCCAGGCCTATGCCATAAGTCAGTTGCGGAACGATGGACCCTGAAAAGTCTCTGAATGTTTAAAGCCATGCTACGGGTGGGGACAAAGCCATTTTGATCGACATGTACCAAGGTCCGGACCAGTGGAGCCAGGCGGGCCGCTATAATAGATGCCAGGATCTTATAATCCGTATTGAGTAGTGCCAGCGGTCTGTATGAACCCAGTGTCTCCGGGTTTCTGTCAGGTTTGGGGAGGGAGACTAGCAGTGCCTCATTTTGGGAATCAGAGAGCGTGAAGTCCGTCAGCGCAGTGTTGTACACTTTTAATAATTGTGGTGCCAGGGTATCCGCATAGGCTTTGTAGAACTCCGCCGGTAGGCTGTCTGGGCCAGGAGCTTTCCCCAACGCCAGTGAGCGTATACCCGCCCAGACTTCCTCTGGGACTAGGGGCTCTTCTAGTTCGTCTCTTTGCTCGGGTGTGATTTGCGGTAGGGTAATGTCTCCTAAGTATCGACCTATGTCCTCAGATGTGGCTGTGACGTGTGACTTGTATAGAGTGGTATAATGGGATACAAATTCCCGGTGTATGTCCCGTTGGGAGTATAGCATGGTGTTCTGTGTGGAGCAAAGCCAGGTGATGGGTGAGGAAGTGTCTTCTTGCCTAATCAGCCATGCTACAAGCCTGCCAGCTTTATCCCCTGAGTGGTGCGTGCGCGCTAAGTGTGCCGCATAATTCAGGCATCTAAGCCTTTCCAACAACGCGGTGTGTTCCCTTCGGCTGCGCGCAAGTGGCCCGTTCGTGTCCTCAGCTGCCCTCCCTTCCTGAGATGCCAGCTTGCCCTCCAGAACTGTGAGATCTTTTTCAAGCTGTCGCCGCATGCCAGCTTGCGTTCCCAGACAGTGTCCCCTAGTCACTATTTTAAAAGCGTCCCATTCCACCAGCAGGGATGAGGCGGTACCCTCATTATCTTCAAAATATTGTGTAACGGCCATGCCTAGTGTGTCCCTAAATGTCCCATCTAGTAACGTGTCCGGTTGAAGGCGCCACATGGGTATGGGGGGCGTATCACTATTCCAGTCGAGTTGTAAGGTGTGTGGGTTGTGGTCAGAGTGAGTTCTCCCAAGAAATAGGGGCTCCGCGATCACCGGCAGAAGATCGGCGGTTACCATTATCCTATCAAGACGGACATGTAACTGGTGTGCACCAGAGTAGAAAGAGTACACTCTGTCCTGTGGGTTCCTATGCCTCCACGTGTCTGTCATGTGCCATTGGGCCGCCCATGCTTTCAGCGCCTTCATGGCAGAGGTCGTGGGAGCCCCAGGCAGAGGAGGAAAGGAACAATCTAGAGAGGCATCCAAGACGCAGCTATAATCCCCCCCCCCCCAGGATCATCGGGATTCCATGCCAAGCAGCTAGTCGTGTCGACAAGGTATTAAAACAATTGGCCTGGTCTACATTAGGAGCATAGATTGAAGCAATAATTACTTGCTGTCCATCCAACCTACCCCTAACAAGGACATATCGGCCCTCCGGGTCAATGATAGAGTCATCGATATGAAACGGGGTGCCTGGTCGTACCCATATTAATGTCCCCCTGGCATATGCAGAGTACCCCGTGGCATGAAGCTGTCCCTTCCATCTCCTACGCAAGTGGCCTACCTCAGTCCCTGATAAATGAGTCTCCTGAAGAAGAGCAATTTGTACGTAGTGTCGTTTCAGATATGAATAGATGAGGTACCTGCGAGAGGGGCTATGTATGCCTCTCACGTTCAATGTGCATATCGTGGTGGGGGCCATAGTGTTGTATAGGGGCGGTTATGTGCGGCACAGACGTGCCCGGGGGCATTCCGGGAGACGGAACATAGGCCAGGAAGAAGCAATAATCTCGGGCCTAGTGGGTGTGTGGTGTAGGAGATGTATCAGTCTGGGGCGTGGCTGATGAAAACCCAATAGTGAACTAAAACATATAATGCCATAAGGGCGAGAATGCAACATGCAGTCGTCCAAACAGTACTAAAAATCGACATTACGTCAAAAAAGAAAGGGGGGTTCCCTGCATGGGTAGAATACCACCGCAAGTTCTGAAACACCCTATAATGAGGGCTCCCCAGTCCCGCCATGTATACAATTTACTGGGCTAGTATGACTTTATATAGAGCAAGGTTATATTATGCATAGTTGACCTCCGGGGCCTGGGGCCCAGAGGGTAAGCACCCAGAGCTGCATATTTCTGTGCATTCCCACCCACTTATTGTAGATCCAGTATCAGTGCAAACATGAATCAACAACAGCGGAAAGGTGTGGGACCGTGGCCCCGAAATACTTGCATGCCCTTTGGTTCGAGTCCAGAGTCATTGCTATAGGAGTTGTCCATAAGGGCTATATTATGCCGTCCACCGTCTGAGGGGTGACCTTTGGAGCATCACCCGATGCCTGTGAGTTCAAAGTGTCATCTGAGAGATCATCTGCGCTGTCTTCGTCTTGCGTTGCTGGAGCGGGGGACAGTTCACCCGAAGTTCCACTGATCTCCACCACTGCCTGGAGGGCACTGCATTGAACCTGTATCATCTGGTCCGGGTCTGGGGCTAGTCCTTGGGATGATGGGTTGGTCTTGCGCCATCTGTTCGTTCCACGCCTGCGGTTAGGCCCTCGCTGGCTGTTGACAATCGTTGCCGTCGACGAGCGAGCGCCCTCCGTGGAAGTCCTTGCATCCAGCCAATCACTGGCCGTCTCAGCAGTGTCAAAGAAATGAGTCTTGCCATCGGCTACCACCCGCAGACATGCCGGGAAGAGCAGGGAGTATTTGAGATCCCGCTGCCGTAGGCGGCGCTTCACCGCCATGTAGGAGTACCGCTGCCACTGGACCGCCATGGTATAATCAGGAAAGAACATTATATTTTGATTTTCCACTTGGACGACTGCCAGTTTCCTGGTTTCTTGGAGAATCGCATCCTTGTCTCTGTAGTTCATTAGGAACGGTCGAGGATTCGCACCCGGGGGAGGGCGTTTAGCCTGCACCCTGTGCGCCCGCTCAACGACGAAGTGTGGAGAGAGTGATCCATCCGGTAGTATGTCTCTCAACCAGGCTTCGGTGTACGTCACGGCATCTCTTCCCTCCACTCCCTCCGGAAGGCCCACCACGTGTATATTATTTCTCCTCGATCGACCTTCAGCGTCCTCGGCCCGGCGTTCCAGGAAGTCCACTCGGTCCATGAGGTCATTGAGCCGTTTTTCCCCTGCCGCCACCTGCGGAGAAATCGCCTGCATGGTGTCGTCCACTGCGGTAGTCCTGTCTGCCAGCTTGCGGTGGTCCGCATGTAGGAGGTTCAAGTTAATGGCTACCTTATCAATTTTACTCTCGAGGGAGGTGCGTGTCAGTTCCATTGTCTTCCCCAGTTGTTCCACTGCCGCCAGGACAGCATCCAGCTTGCTGGCCATTTGGTTGGGTGAGGTTTCGGCAGCCATCTTGTCAGACTGCGCACGTGTCAGGGGGGTTTGAGATGCCGGGCCCCCAGCGCCTGTCCGAGGCCGGCCCCTGTGTGACATAGGGGTGCTACCAGGCAAGAAATGGTGTATCCTTCAGTGCACGTTGATGTTGGGAGGAGAGAGTAACACGCTGTCCATGTGGCGTAATTCCCAAGCGGTAGGCAGAGGATGGAGAGGGGGTTGTGTGTGGCCAGACGCGGCGATGTCCCAACAAAAGTCCCAGGCCTTGTTACAGGTGGTCGCTTGTGATGAGGGGGGAAGGCCAAGGGCCCCAGGGGTTGTGCGGCGGCGATCCAGTGAGGGTACAGTTCCCAGTCCGATTCCCTGCCTCCTTCAGTCCCCCCTATGTATCTTCAGCGGGCTCCCCGGCAGCCCCTCCCTCCTGTTGCCACTTTGCACCTGTTCAGCCGGTGCCGTGTTCGCAGCCGTGGCAAGGGGTCCCCTAGTCAGCAGGCCGCGCGGCCGGGGTGCTCCAGCGAGAGTGTGAGTCGCATCCGGGCGTCGCGGTGTAGTCGGGCCCCCACTGAGAGCAGTCACACGGCAGCCGCCTCCAGTACCTTCGCATGGGCTCTGCACTTCGCTGTAGTGGGACCCTCCTGGCCCAGTCCTTCGGGAGGTCCTCACGCCGGTGGTGATTCCGGGTCTCCCCACCTCCCAGTTGATGGACCGCACACCTGGCTTCACATCTGTGGGCCCTGCGCGGTGCTGGCTGTTGTGGAGTGGGGTCGGTGCGCTGCTGGTCGTTGTGGGGTGGGGCCGGGTAATTCACGGGGCCTTAACAACAGCCCCTGCGATCAATGGAGCGCTCCCCAGGGGCCGCGGGACTCACCGCTGGTCTCCTCCGCCGATGGCTGCCATGTTGCCTCACTGCATGTGTGCAAGCGGCGTCAGCTCCGCGGGCCTCAGGGAGCTGGCACTCGTGTGATGGGGATAACGGAGGTCTTCTCGGGTGGTCCAGCGCCCGCAGCGCTCGTCACCGGCCAGGGCAGCAGCCCCGGCGATCGTATCAGGCGTCGCGCCCTGGTGGGCGGGGCCTGATGCCGGCGTTTCCTGGACGCAGCAGCCGGGAGTCCTGCAGTTCCGGCCGGGCACCAGCCTCGCCTCTCAGTCCCAGCCGGCGGATCGCCTCTCCGCCACGGCCCCGGGCAGCTCTCCACCTCCCCGGCCACAGCGGGAGTCGGTCAGCATGGTGTGTAGCCTCATGAGCAGGTTTGCACGGATCTATGGAGCGGGTAAGGGGAGCCCGTGCCAGAGCCCCAGCAGTGCATGTCTGACTCCATTGCCCACGTGGCCACACCCCCCCCCACATTTAGGCCCTGATTACGAGGTTTTGGCAGAGCGGTGGCACGGCGGTGCAAACCACCGCTCCACCAAAGTTTGCGCCGCCCACCTGCCAGATTATGACTTTTTCAGAGTCTGGCAGGCGGAAGGTGTGGCGGTCTCATGGCAGTGCCTCTTTTAAAGGATGTGGTGCCATTAAAAAAGGCACGGTAATGGGACCGCGCAACAAGGTTCCTGAACGGCGTGGACTCGAAAGTCTATGCCATTGCAGGAACCTATGTGCATGCACACAGGGGGGCATGTTGTGCCCCCCTGTGTGCATCCACATATGTTTGAGGCACAGGGGGACCCTGTAGGAACCCCTTGGTTTCCTCTCCGCCAGGGTTTTCATGGCGGTGCAACTGCCATAAAAAGCCTGGCTGAGAGGAAACTCATAATATGCTTGGCGGGACCGTGGCCGTCCTGCCAAGCATATTGCGGCCTCTGACCGCTGCTCCTATGCCAGGGAACGGCGGTTCCCTGGTGGAGCCGGCGGTCCTAGGGTGATGCGACAGCCTGAGTCATAATCGGGTGGTCGGACCGCCGGTGCGGCGGTGGCTGGATCCACCACATCACCACGAGACTCGTAATAGAGCCCTTAGGATGGAATGACTTTTAAGGTGAAAAATCACATTTGGGTGCAGTGCATCACTGCTTTGCTTCACTGTCTGTTCACTGTAATGGGAAGAAGCCCTCCTTAGGCAGGCAAACTAATACACCTAAAAGCCAACGGTTAACAATGAGACTGAAATAGTCTGTTCTGATTAAAAATGTGAAGGACACATTTCTTAAGAAATGGTAAAAGAAGTCTGACAAAAATTAACCAGTTACTGAAGAAGGCTGATCCAGATAACCTCTCCGCCCTCTATGAGTTTTTTGTTTATAAGAAGAGCTTTCCAGAACTCACAGCTGTCAATAGCCAGATCTAAAAATGACATTCTTCTCCTCTATATGGTTAAAGCAACAGCATAGTAGTATCAACACAGCTGTCAAGCTAAAACACGCCTGAATAAATCACAAAATGCACATCATTAATATGAAATGACAGCAACGTAATTATGAAACAACTCAAGTAAATATAGTGCCACAAAGCAGACAACAAGTTTTGAATTGTATCTGAGTAGTTATAAACTGTTTTTCTCCATGGTATTCAGCCAAAATATTTAAAAATATATCGAGGAGCAGAAATATCAAGTTTTAACTATCGTGATGCACAAATATCATGTGCAAAAATATTGTTGACAAGAATATCAATTTTAAGGTAAGTAATATCGATGTTAAAATATCTATGTTGGTAATATCGATGTTAAAATATCAATGTTGTTAATATCGTTTACAAAATAATTGTAAATCTTTTTTAATTTTTTAATATATTTTAGTATATATTTTAATTGTATATCTTATACATTATTTGAATAATTGTTAATGTCTTTTAGCATAGTTTGAAAATTTGTAGTTATTTTTTAATCTAATTTAATAGTTTATTGGTATTTTTAGTGCTGTAGCGGGTTGTGGGGCATATAGGGGTACAGAGTGGGGAAAAAATTAATTATAATTAATATTCATTATTTAATTGATAATTATGTTAATCGTGTATTTAATTTTTTTAATCATAAGTTTTAGGTACGGATTGTGGGGTTTGTAGGGGTATAGGGTGGGAAGTAATTTAATTATAATTATTTAATAATTAATTTTTAATTAATTATTTAATTGATAGTTACATAAATTATGTAATTTATCTAATTTTATTAATATGTTTGGTCTATGTTGTGGTTTTTGTAGGGGTAAAGGGTGTGAAGGAAATTATGTATAATTAATTATTAATGTTAATTATTAATAATTAATTGATAATTATGTAAATTATGTAATTAAGAATTTCTTTAAGTTATATATGAGGTGCGCGTTGTTGGGTTTGTACGGATAAAGGGTGGGAAGTTAATTAAATATAATTATTTTATTATTAGTTAATTACTATCAATTGTTTAATTGATAATTATGTAAAATTTTAATTATTAATTTTGTAATATATATTTTAGGTGTGTGTTGTTTACTTTGTAGAGGGATAGGAAGAGGTGTGGTGCAGCGGCCAGGGCGGCTTGCTCCGGAACACGGGGCTCATGGTTCAATCGCCGGTGGCAGGTTAGCCCACCACCTTGTGACTCTGGGCAATAGCTCGCTTTATCTTCCCCGACGGTCCCCAGCGCTGGGACACCTCGCCTGAGGTAGCTGCGTGCTTTATAAATGCTGGTATTATTATTATTATTAGGGTAGGAAGTTATTTAAGTAATAATAAATGTAAAAATAGTTATCTATTTTTTAGAAAATGTGTTATTTATTATGTTATATGTTAAGTGTTTTATGCTTTTTAATTGTAAATAAGATTACATTTGTTGGTTTTATAATTGTGAAAATATAGGGGGTCATTAGGATGGCGGTCGGAAAATCACTCCGACCGCCATGGTAGCGGGAAAACACCGCCCGCTAGGACCGCGGCATAACCGCCGGTCGTATTACGATGCTCGACAGTCGAAATCCGACCGCGGCGGTCGGATCCCGGCATCTAACATTGCGGCGGTTGCTGCTGCCAGCAGCACCCCAGCGATGTCCAAAAACGCATGTCCTGCATATCCCTGCACTGCGTGGCAGGCACTGCACAGTGCCTGCCACCTGGTACAGGGACATGTAGGGGGGTACCATGGGTACCCCCCAGTGCACCCACACCCCTCACAACACAATGGGGGCCTGCAATGGGCCCCCGGAGACATTCTCCGCATGCCTCTTCATGGCGGTTCCACCGCCGCGGAAAGGCTGGCTACCGCCGGCATCATAATCATGCCGGCGGAGCCTGGCCTGCACAGGCCCCATTTTAGCGGTCCAGCTCCACCCGCCAGGCAAGCGTGCAGACTGCTACCAGCGGAAAAGTGGCGGGCGGAAAATCGCACCGCCGTGGTCGTCACCGCCATGCTAATGGGACCGGCGGTTTTTAGTGTTGCGATCGCGGGCGGATGACTGCCGCCGGGCCGGCGGCAGCCATCCGCCCACCATCGTAATAGGCCCCATAGTGTGGTATGTTAATTATATTATGATTTGTTTTAATTTAAAATATTTATTAAACGTAATTAATATGTAACTTTTCAAATTATATATGTCTTTTATATTTAAATATTTACATTTGTTGTTATTTAATGTAGTTGTTAAAATATTTTATTTGGTTGACGTGAACTACTATCTCTCTAATGTTGCACAGAATGGGAATAGTAAATGTAACCCCTCCTAAGTCCAACCCTTTCCCTACTCTTGCACAGCCTGGATTGGGAATAGTAATTTTTACCCCTCAGCAATCCAACACTCTCCCTACTGTTGCACCGTTTGGAGTGGTAATATTAATTTTTACCCTGCCTGAGTTCACAGCTTTCCCTATTGTTGTATAGATTGGAGTGGGAATAGTAAACTGTACCCCACCTGTGTCCAACCTTTTCCATACTGTTGAACAAACTGGAGTGGATATAGTACATTTTACCCCTCAGCAATCCAACACTTTCCCTACTGTTGCACCGACTGGAGTGGGAATAGTAAATTGCTACCCCTCCTGAGTACAACCTTTTCCCTACTGTTGCACCGACTGGAGTGGGAGTAGTAAATTTTACACCTACACAACCCAACACTTTCCCTACTGTTGCAGTGACTGGCGTGGGAATAGTAATTTGTACACCTCCTGAGCCCAATGCTTTCCCTACTGTTGCACAAAGTGGAGTGGGAATAGTAAACTTTACCCCTTTCAAGTCCAACGATTTCCCTACTGCTGCCAAGATTGGGGTGGGAATAGTATATGTATTTTGTTTATATTGTTTAGATTTATATTATTATGATGTTTCTCTGTATTTAACATTTTATTATTTTTATTTATTAATGTCTGTAATATGTAATATAGTTTTAGGAAAATTAAAAAAATTTTGTTTACTTTTTTAAGTGTAACTAAATTGGTATGATTTGTGGAAGACATTTATGAGTTGTATGATCCTAGAATCACCTGTGAAAGGTGATAGGAGTCATAGGAGTCCTCTCAAATATGTTCCTCCTGCAAACTTTGTAACTTTCGAACATCTTGCTGTTGTGTTTTCCTGGCCTCACCCACCTCCCAGAGAAGTTTTCTTGCCAAAACCATTACCATATATTTGAAGAAAAGGACTTCAGCTGTTTGAAAATCCCACACTCATTAGCACCGAAGATAAGAGAAATGTTAAACAAAAAAATCTACTTCGCATACTAGGGAAGCCGTGGAATTGAGAAAGCCGCTGGTATCAGCATAAGGTTGCTTGAATGGTGATTCTGGGCTAGTGTCTTATCTCTCCTTACCCTTAGGATGATGGGAGAGGTCATTGCTATTTCGATTTAGGGCGGGGACACTCTGTGATATTCTTTGCTTTCCGGTAGGATTCCACAAACAAACGCCAACAAGCACCAGTCCTGGCGATGGCTGTTCTCTCCTTTTGCAAATTTTACTCTAATTTTAGTAAGACAATTGTAATTCTGCTGCTGCGAAAGCTTAGATTCCATCAGTGCAAAATAGCACTAAAGCTTTTGCAACTTCGAGGGGACAGGAATGTCTGCTTTATGGTAGGGTCCTTTTTTAAATTACCCGTGCGCTCGAGAGAATGCATGCTTTGTCAACGACTGATAGTCGAAAGTGTCTTAGGGCCTTATTATGAGTTTGGCGGTCCAATGGTCCGCCGAACCCGTGGTGGCAGTCTGTGGACCGCCAGATTGGCGGTCTGCCCTTCGCATTAGGACTGTGGCAGTTGGACCGCCACGGGACCGCTGCTGCCACCAGGGATCCACGAACCCTGGTGGTGGCACAGCGGTCTGAGGCCCCTAATATGCGGGCGGTGCCGCTGCAGCACCACCATGCATATTAGGAGTTTCCTCACCACCGCACTTTTCATGGTGGTGCGACCGCCATGAAAAGTGTGGCGGTGAGGAAACAAAGGAGGCCCTACAGGGCCCTCTTGTGCTTCTGTATCATGGGGCGCATGCAGGGGGGCACATGGTTTGTCCCCCTGTCTGCATGCACCCCCATGCTCCTGCACACAATGAAATGCACAACATTGTTCATTTTGGTTTATGCAGTAACATGCTTTGACGTTCCCATTGCGGTGCCTATTTCAAAGGCACCGCCTTGGGAATGCTAAAGAACTGACCGCCAGAGACTTAAAAACTCAGACTCTGATGGACGGTCTGTTTTGGCTTTGGCGGTGTGGGAGCCGGGCGGCAGCATGGCAGCCCCGTCCCCACACTGCCAAAGTCATAATAAGGCCCTGGGGGGCATATTAGCAAGACCGGCGATAAAATTATCGTCGTTTTAGCGGCAGGAAACTGCCGCTAAACGGCGATAATGGGCTTGCTAATATGCGTTATAGAATTCCAATAGAAGCCCAGGTTAGATGTCCTGCACATCTAACCTGGGCTTCTATTGGAATTCTATAACGCATATTAGCAAGCCCATTATCGCCGTTTTAGCAACAGTTTCCTGCCGCTAAAACGGCGATAATTTTATCGCCGGTCTTGCTAATATGCCCCTTAGTTTTAACTTTGTAAGTTGATAAAGTGTATGAATTTTCATCACCATTGTAGTGATTTGACAAACTTGTATGATGCACATTTTAATGTAATTTATTGTGAATGTTCTACCATACGAGTTTTTATGGATGTCTATGACGTTTGAATAAAGTTTTCTGGTCTGGTCTGAAGAAAATGCCATGATCCACCCCCACTTTTTTCTGGCACATTCTTCTTGCGTGTGAAGGGGAATTGCAACAATACTGTTCTTAACTTAATTACTCAGGTAGCTACATTGAATGAAGGTGTTTCTTTCCAAATTATTCATTTTTCCAACATCGATAATGCTGCATCCTGAAGCATCCTTTAACTGATGTCATGGAGAGTGATAATTCCAGGCAGTGGAATTTCAGAACCATTATGATTGTCCCCTGAAATGCGAAGTATGAACATAGGAACTGGTATTTGCTCCACTGTCAGTTCAACAACCTACAAAATCAAATTCACAAATAACCCATGAGAAACTGTAGACGATCACGAAAAAACAATGCAAATTACTAGATATACTAAATGAGACAATATAAATCCCACACAAAAAGGATCTTGCAAGGACAGTTAGGCAGCACATGTCGACAGAATGTCTTTAACAAAACTGTTTGTAAGCTCTGTACTTTTAAAACGAAAATTAATTTAAGGACGTGAACTTAAAGAGAACGAACTTCAAATGCTGGAATGGAATATTGAAGTTGCAAAGGCCTACAATGCCGTGTGCACCATCATTGGACAAACAAATGCAGAACATCTTCAGATTCTACCCAAAATCGCAGATTGTGTGAAAACAAACAATGTAAATTTGCTGAAGAAGGAGTAAGATGAAGAAAAAATGTTTAATGAACAAATGAATGAGCAGATAAAAAGAAGTAATGAGGTAATAGTGGCACCTGAGTGTGGTGTATATGAAAATATTGCTCACAAGAGAAAGAAGTGTGTAGTAACGATATATGAATTGATTAGAACCGCCCATAACAACAGCTACAAGTGAAACTGAATAAAGAAGTGGGAAAAAATGTGGATTCGTCATCAGCCTCAAGTCCTTCATCTTTAGGTCACGAACTCACATTGAATGCACCACTTCTTAGGAAATACCCAAGAAAAAAAGAATGTTAAATATTGTTTAGTTTTTGTTTTAAGTCAAAAAAAATATAGAACTGCTCAAACCCATAGATTGTTTTTTGTTAAAACTGAATAAACGAAATAAGAGGAACAGTTTGAAATATGTAAATATTTAATGGCAGTTTTACAATCTGGAATAGTTTGAAAAATTGTACTTAAACAACAGAAGAAAACTACACTTGCAATATGATGATTTAAAATCAGTGTTCAGTTTTATTTGTCGTGTAATTTATGGTGTATTAAAATAGTTTACAAGGGTAGTATGTGTCTTAAGTCCTTCATTTGTTTGTGGAGGTTGTTTGTCTTCATAATCTTGACCTTCCTCTGTATCATCATCAGAGTATCCATATTTGATGGCAGTAGCACTCCACGGGTACGTGCAATATTATGAAAGTTACAGAATAGAACTATTATACGACAAACCTTTTTGCGAGATTAGAGTAAATTATCATCAAAAACATGTAGACATCGAAATCTACTTTTCTATAATCCAAATGCTCTTTCAATGGTATTTCTTAAGCAAATATGTGTCACATTGTAACGTTCGACTGATGGACCCTGGGAATGCAGTGCAAGTGCCAGTAACCAAGGTGCTTTTTAAAAAAAAAAAAAAAAAGTAATTGTAGCAAACAGTGGTTTTGTTGAATACATGTCTGAACGTTTAAAAAATAAACATTTACATATTTAATATATGCATGCATTATATATGTGTATAAATATTTAATTTAAATAAATATTGATATACATATATGAGAAATATCTATAGATAAAACGATATATAGATATTTGAATATATATTTATAAAGATATATCTATATATGTATTCACTAAAAAAACAAAGGTTACAAGGACACTATAGTTAGGTTCAGATTTTACACACAAAACCATCGAAATTCAGCAGTTATAGTTAGTTATCTCAAGTAGATGTAACTTATGCCCCAAGGTAACTATAACTCACATCCCCGCCATGCTCAGCTTTCTCATTAATAATTTTACAGCAAATGTTGCAGTGATATTATCAATGATGTCATAAAAGATGTTATGAGGGAAGTAATATGTGGGATAATTAGCAGTGCATTCAGGGGTGCGAGTTACCGTAGGGCACGAGTTATAACTGCAACTACAACTGCTGAATTTCTATGGTTTTGTATGTGTAAAATCTGAACCTAACTATAATGTCCATGTAACATTTGTTTTTTTTCAGTGAATTGCTATGCTTTTTTTAGTGCTGCTTCCTCACTATAATGCCCCTGTAACCTTTGTTTTTCTCAGGGAATTTCTCTTTTTTTTTAATGTAAAGTAATATTTAATTACCATACGTTAATTGCGCAGCGGGGGTTTGGCCCCAGGGCCTGGCCTGTGGTCAGGCCCTGCAGACAACCCTCTGCATGCAGCCAGCCCCACGCCATGCATGGCCCTCAGCCAACTAAGGGTAAGAGCCCTGGTGCCTACCCTCCATCTCCTCAGTGGGGGTGGCACCCCAACGCCCCCGCAACCCCAGCCAGCTCCCCGCATCCAGCAAGAGCCAGCAGTGCGCCCATCCGAAGGAAGCAATATTCAGATCTGGCTCCATGTCCACATTACTGCTAGCAGGGAAAGAGATCTGAAGTCCGCTTGCAGCAGGCGGTGACATTTTTTAAGCTCCCACCAGCTGGGAGCGGACTTCGTGTTTGCTCTCACTTGGCGAGAGCTTTGAAATTGCTCCCACCAAGTGAAAGCAAACACAGGTTTCCATGCCCATGGCTGTGCGGGTAGGTAACCTGCTATGTCCCGGCGGTGGGCACCCCAGGACATAGCTGGAGGCGGCCCTGGGGGATGAGGCCCCCAGAATCACCAATGGCTCCGGGAGGGGGGCTCCCTTTTGATTAGCGGCCGGGCCCCAGGGGATGGGGTCCTCGGACTGAAATCCTTTCGGGAGGGTGGCTGTGTGTCCTCCTCTGTATTTACTTTAGAGGCCGGGCCCTGGGGGATGGGCTCCCCAGGGTCAAAATCAGTCAGGAGAGGGAGACTGCGTGCCATCTCCCCCGTTTAACACTACGGCCAGGCCCGGCGGGATGGGATCTCCAGAATCAAAATCGGCCTGGGGAGGGGACCAGGCACACTTCCTTACCCAAATTGGCCGCCCTGGAGGGCATTTAAAAAAAACAAGCGCAGGATACCACATTTGGTTTTTTTTATGTAATTTTGCAGCAGATTTGCTAATGCTTCATGAATTTGTGGCAAAATAAAAAAAAAACTTTTGAGCTCCAGGTGGGGTCTTACTGGGACCCCACCAGCAGGCCTAGGTGGTCAGAGTATTCCAACCCTGCCACCTTAAGTTTTTTTTCTATGTTTTTTTATTGGGTATCGGCCAAGCCCAAGTCCCAAGATGACTCCCACCACTTCCTGGTTGAAGTGGTGGCAGCCAATAAGATCTTACCATGAGATTTGTTGGATCCGCAGAGGGTCCACGTCCCAAGATATACATAAATCTTTTTTCTTCAATAACTCCAAAACTACTGAATGGATTCACACCAAATTACAGAAAGGACTGTTACTGAACAAAGAGCTAGCTTTCTGCCAAATTTGGTGTAATTACGCCCAGCAGTTCGAGCTGTAGTCGTGTCTAAAATCCCTATGGGAAATTGCATGGGGAAAACGCGTTTTGAGGCCCTCCCTTTATCATGGCACCTGCTTGATGAATCACCCCAAAACTTTCCCAACAGCAGCTGAAGTGAGAGGCAAACTAGTTTTGAAATTTTCTTGAAGATTCATCAAACTGTGCCAAAGTTATTAGCAAAACGAAAAAGCATTTCCTATGGTAAGTAGGTCCCTACTATAACTACCTACTGACGACCACCAGTAGGTAATATATTAATATAGAGAATAGTTAAATATATATATATGTGTATGTATGTATATATATATATATATATATATATATATATATATATGTGTGTGTGTGTATATATATATGTGTGTGTGTGTATATATATATATATATATGTGTGTGTGTGTGTGTATATATATATGTGTGTGTGTATATATATATATGTGTGTGTGTGTATATATATATGTGTGTGTGTGTATATATATATATGTGTGTGTCTATATATATATATATATATATGTGTGTGTGTATATATATATATTCACTGAAAAAACCATAGGTTTCAGGCACGTTATAGTTAGAAATTAGCATTTAAAAAACCTTAGAAATTCACTGAAAAAACCATAGGTTTTAGGGACAGTTATAGTTAGTTGGACATTGCACTCGTACAAAACCCGTGAAATTCCCCCGTTATAGTTAGTTCAGCTAACTATAACTCGCGCCCCGCAATGCACTGCTGATGACGTCACATATTACATCACTCATGACATGGTCAGTGACATCACTCATGACATCACTGATGACATCTCAAATGACATCACTGATGACATCATCCAGTGACTGTGTGTTTCTGTAAAGTTTAAATATGTTTA
This sequence comes from Calotriton arnoldi, assembly GCA_963921515.1. Lineage (NCBI taxonomy): Eukaryota > Metazoa > Chordata > Amphibia > Caudata > Salamandridae > Calotriton > Calotriton arnoldi. The sequence goes on from CAWUFW010009099.1 coordinate 112,954, forward strand.
ATATATATAGGGAAAGGCGTATTGAAGAATGAGTGGGTGTATAAGTGTCTGAATGGATGATTTACTAGGTGCGTGACTAACTCTATAAGTGAGTGATTAAACGTATCTTACTGAATGCATGGGTTAGTGACTAAACTGTGTGAATGTCTGTATCCGTCTGTCTGTTGCTGTGTAAGCGGCTGCATGGGTTTGTGAATAGCTACATGAGTGTCTATATGAGTTATTGATTGGTTGTCTGAGTATCTGTATGGGTGCCTGAGTGTTTGTGTGGGTGGGGTGTGTGTGACTCTGTGCATAGATGTGTGATTGGGTGATTCACTGGGTGCATGGTTTCAAGAGTGCATCTGTGATGGACTGTATGGATGGGTGAGTGTGTGTATGGGTGTGTTAGTGAGTGAATGTATATCTCAGTGGTACATGTGTGAGTAACTACATATGTGAAAGGCAGTATATATGTGTGTTGGAGTATATAAATGGGTATAAGTGAGAGTGTGTGATTGTGAGAGTGGCTGTATGGATGAGTGTGTACTTGTATTAGTGATTGTATAAGAGCGTAAGAATGTGCTAGTATTTGTATGAGTAAGTGAGCTGGTGTGTGTATAACTGTATAGGTGAGTAAATGGCAGTGTGATTAATTATTTGCATGACTGACTAGGTGTGTGAGTACCTCTATGGATGAGTGGCGGTGTGTGAGTGTCTATGTAGGTGTATGAGTGCATATGATAGTCCTGTACTGAGTGACCGTAAGTATGAGTGACTGTACAGGTGAGTGAGTGGATGTGTGTGTAGACCTAAGAATCAGTGAGTGGGTATGTAGTTATTGGTGTTGGAGTGTCTATGGTTTTGAGAATGGCAGTCTGTAATTTAGAGTGGGTGTATCAAAAGTTATATTAGGGTGTGAGAAGATGCATGAAATTATCACATGGATGATGTCATCAGTGATGTCATCAGTGATGTCATTTGAGATGTCATCAGTGATGTCATCAGTGATGTCACTGACCATGTCATGAGTGATGTAATATGTGACGTCATCAGCCGTGCATTGCGGGGCGCGAGTTATAGTTAGCTGAACTAACTATAACGGGGGAATTTCACGGGTTTTGTACGAGTGCAATGTCCAACTAACTATAACTGTCCCTAAAACCTATGGTTTTTTCAGTGAATTTCTAAGGTTTTTTAAATGCTCATTTCTAACTATAACGTGCCTGAAACCTATGGTTTTTTCAGTGAATTTCAAAGGTTTTTTAAAGGCTAATTCCTAACTATAACATGTCTGAAACCTATTGTTTTTTTCAGTGAATTTCAAAGGTTTTGTAAATGACAATTTTTAAATGTATTAATTGTTATAGTTATTTTTTTTATACTGATTTACTACATTTTTTTAAACTATTTATTTTTAGATATTTTATTTTTTTAAATACATTGTAATTACATTATACATTACATTACAAAATATACTTTCTCAGAATGAATTACTTTAGTTTAAATACTTTGCAAATAGGCAATAGACTTTTAAGTACAGTAGTTACAGTTGTTGCAATGGGCAACACAATTTCAAACACAATGCAACATTGAGCTCAATGTGAATTTCTAGTTAAATGCAATTAGTTACTTTATGGATTACTTTTTCTAACCACAGGACTGGATCCTAGATTCAGTCCTGGGACATCTCCTGTAAACAGTTGAGTAAAAGCGTTTTGGTTACAGTAGTGATTTTTAAGGAATATTATTGTATTTTAAAAGTTGACAGAAACTTTTTCACATAGAATCACCAATGTTATCCTATGGGAGGAAATTCACTTAGCAGGTAAGTAGTGTTATCGTTACTTTTTCTTACTCAGTGGTGGATCCTGGATCCAGCACTGGTGCATCTCCTGTAAACAGTTGAAAGAATGCGTTTAAGTCATACAGGCGATTTTTAAGGAATATTTGTAGTTTCTGAAAATCGACACAAACTTTTCTGCTGAAAACCAGACAATGGATTCCTATGGAAGGAAATACAAGTTACTGGTAAGTACGGTTAGAATTACTTTTCAGGGTCAGTGCTGGGCTAAAAGATGCAGCACTGGGTTCTCTCCTGATAACAGGTGAGTAAATCGGAATTCGTAGTTCGGCTGATTTTAGAGGAATATTATAAAGTTCCAAAACTCCACACTTAGAAGAATTTCCAAGTGAAACCAGTCAATGTTAGCCTACGGAAGGAAATTCAAGTTACTGGTAAGTACGGTTAAAATTACTTTTCAGGATCAGTACTGGGCTCAAAGATGCAGCACTGAGGTCTCTCCTGATAACAGATGAGTAAATCGGAATTCGTAGTTCGGCTGATTTTAGAGGAATATTATAAAGTTCCAAAACTCCACACTTAGAAGAATTTCCAAGTGAAACCAGTCAATGTTAGCCTATGGAAGGAAATTCAAGTTACTGGTAAGTACGGTTAAAATTACTTTTCAGGATCAGTACTGGGCTCAAAGATGCAGCACTGAGGTCTCTCCTGATAACAGGTGAGTAAATCGGAATTCGTAGTTCGGCTGATTTTAGAGGAATATTTGCACAATGGTGAAGGAAGGGGGTGGGGCCTGAGGTGACATGTCTGCAAACACGCCCTGTGGCGCGTTTTAAGTTGGACAATTAATTCCTCCTCAATCCCGAGGGTCCCTAGGGGCCAACTAGCCCACCAGATACCTCCAGTATGCGCCAGAGAGCTGCGTTGCAGAGAGGTGTTCAGAGGCCACGCCCCTTTTTACAACACTCTGCAACGCAGCTCCGTGGCGCTTACTGGAGGTACCTGGTGGGCTAGTTGGCCCCCAGGGACCCTCAGGATTGAAGGGGATTTAATTCCCCATCTTAAAACGTCCCATGTCACCTGAAGCCCCGCCCCCTCCCTTCACCACTGTGCAAACGCGCCCCGTGGCGCGTTTTAAGTTGGGGGATTAAGTCCCCTTGAATCCTGAGGGTCCCTGGAGTCCAACTAGCCCACCATGTACCTCCAAAAGCGCCACAGAGCTGCGTTGCAGAGAGGTGTAAAAGGGGCGTGGCCTCTGAACACCTCTCTGCAACGCAGCTCCCTGGCGCATACTGGAGGTTCCTGGTGGGCTAGTTGGCCCCCAGGGACCCCCAGTATTCAAGGGGAATTACTTCCCCTTCTTACAACGCGCCAGGGGGCGCGTTTGCAGAGTGCTGCAGGGAGGGGGTGGGGCCTCCGGCAGGATGCCTTTTTTTTTTGCTTTCTTTTTTTTTTATGGGAGGGGGCTGCGTGGCCCCCCTTCCCTCGTCCACTTTTGTCCCCGGGGACCCCATCCCCCGGGGCCTGAGGCTGTTCTTTTATTTATTTATTTTAAAAATGGGAAGGGGGCCGCGTGGCCCCCCTTCCCGGGGCCTGTATTTGCCCCGGGGACCCCATCCCCCGGGGCATGCCCTCTTTAAAAAAAATATATATATATTTGGAGGGGGCTGCGTGGCCCCCTCCTCAGGCCATTTAAGGCCCCGGGGACCCCATCCCCCGGGGCCGGCCTTTCTGTCCTTTTTTTATTTTATTTATTTTAATTGATTTTTGGAGAGGGGGGCTGCGTGGCCCCCCTCCCGGGCTACTAATGGCCCCGGGGACCCCATCCCCCGGGGCCTAGCCACTCGTTGGGGACCGTGGGGGGGTCCCCAATCCCCGCACGGTCCCGCTGGCTCCCCACAGCTTCCTGCGGGAGCCGGCATTGCTTTTCCATAAGGGGAGCTGCTGACATGCAGCACCCCTTATGGAAATTTCCCTGCTCTCGCTTCAATGAAGCAAAGCAAGTTTGCATTGGCAGGACGGGAGCCGCGAGGCTCCCGTCCTGCCATTGCAAACAGCAGTGTCCCGGGGTAGGCACCCCGGGACACTGCAGGAGCCGGCCCTGGGGGTTGCGGTCCCCAGGGCCACCACAGGCTCCAGGAGGGGGCCACGCGGCCCCCTCCCATGTCTTTAAAGCCCCGGGGAGGTGGTGGTCCCCGGGGCTCGGGGGTCCGTAACGGACCCCCGCATTTACATTATTAGTGCCCTGGGGAGGTGGCGGTCCCCGGGGTGTGTGGGGGGGCTCGAGCCCCCCCACACAGGTTCATTTAATTAAATAAAAAGAAGCCCCGGGGGGTGGCGGTCCCCGGGGCTGCGGGAGGGCCGAGTGCTCTCCCGCACCACTTTGAAATAAAAGCCCCGGCGGGTGGTGGTCCCCGGGGCTTGGGGGGGCCTTAGAGGCCCCCCCAATCATTTTTATTAACCCCCGCATGCCCCCGGGACTTGGCCCACCCTGGGGCCAATTAAGGACAAAGCGCGGGAGACCGCGCTTCGTTTTTTTTTTTTTATCGGCGGGATCCGCGCACCCTAAGCGCATCCCGCCGATTTAAAAAAAAAAAATGCTTTTTTCTGCCCAGGGGGTCCTTGTGGGACCCCCTGAACAGACCTAGGGGGTCAGGGTATTTCTACCCTGCCCCCTTTGTGCGTTTTGCGCACTTGTTTCTTGTGTCTCGGTTCTACCGAGGGACAAAATGGCTGCCAACACTTCCTGATTTGGAGTGTTGACAGCCACTTGACAGCCAATTAGCATGCAGCTCGTGATCGGGAGGGTGCGCTCAGGGTGCGCTCAGGGTGCGCGAATCCGACGCGGCCATAGATATATATGTGATTTTCCTTTTGATTTTCTCAGGAACTACTGAACGGATTTACACCATTTAACAAAAGGGTTCTTTCTGAACCAAGAACTACCTCTTTGCCAAATTTGGTGTAATTCCGTTCAGCAGTTCGGGCTGTAGCCGTGGCTAAAGTTTCCTATGGGAAAATGAATGGGGAAAACACGTTTTAGGACCCCCCTTTTTTCTCGGCCCCCGCTTGACGAATCACCCCGAGACTTTCAGGGTAGGAGCGGACCGGAGCGGGCCACAAAGTTTGAAAATTTCGCGAAGATTCGTCAACCGGCGCAAGAGTTATTTCAAATAGAGTGTTGCGGATTTCCTATGGAAAATAGGTCCTAACTATAACTATCTACTGGCGACCGCCAGTAGATAATGTGTATGTGTATATATATATATATATATGTATACATATATATATACATATATATGTATATATATGTATGTATCCTAGGTGTGTGGCTTTGGGTGGCATGCTCCTAACCGCCGTTGGTGCAAGTAAGAGGCGAATACCACGTACGCCTTGTTTAAATATGCAAAAAAATGCTTTACTCCAGTTTCAAAGAAAGCCTGCACTCAATTCGGTAGGAAATACCATTTAATTACTGGCAGCACATGCTTGACAGGAATGCGTTTCAGCTGTCCTTGCAGCCTTTATCAACCTAAAAATGCACCATCTTCATTTCATTCAAATACTCCCCTCAGGTGTTTCTTAATGTATCTACATAGAAGAGCCACTACTGTTCTCGTAGGCTACTCAATTTGCGAATTACACAATGCTCTTATTAAACAGTCACCTTTGGTAGAGCATAATTAAAAGCATTTACTTCATGTTAAACGAGTTCAAATTATAAGCATTAATGTCATGCTTTAAGTTTATATGTATATACACACACACACACACATATATAAAACACAGATACATATATATATATATATAGAGACACCTAAAATAATTAGATGTACATTTATTATAACACTTTGCTGAAATTGTAACATTATTATTATATATATATATATATATATATATATATATGAATATCAATATACATATATGCATATTATTATTGCATATTTAGCACATATGTACATATATATAAATATTCACTGAAAATGAACAAAGGTTACATTGGAGTTATACATAAGTAAGGTAGTAAGATTTTTTTTTTTTCTTCTTTTTGTCCTCATCTCACCGATAAGCTTCTGCGGATCTTACAAAGCCGATGTTTCGATCTATGCGCCCTTCAGCTTACCGCACTTGCTATGGTCACCCAGACCGGCTCTTTTTCGACAGGAGCTAGGTGTAATCATAGGACTGATTATATTAGCCTCAAATTGTGACCCCAAGTCATAAAGGGGTGCTAAATATTTATCGAGCTCCCCTCTATTCCATCCTGATCTAAGCGCACCATAGCAAAAACAGCTTTAAGCCAATCATCACTCTTCGGGGGAATAGGATCTTTCCATTTCTTACAGACCTCTCTCCGAGCTAATATCACTAAGTATAACAACAACCCCTATTAATCTGTGATAGATTATGGCTAAGCAATCCATCATCCCCAAAAAACACTAAAGACAAATTGACTTTTATACTTACTTTAAAAATACTACAAATAGTGTCTCCCACCCTCTTCCAAAAGTTTCTTAAATCGGAACATTCAAAAAAGATGTGAATATCATTGGCGTTGGGAGTCATACATCTAGGGCACTTAGGAGTAGGTAGTGGAGCAAACTTTGCTATCTTGGCTGGAGTGTAATATAGCCTATTGATGACAAAGAAGTGGTTCTTTTTCAGGCTTGCTGGTTTGATGAAATTATATAGTGTATTCAGAGAAGGCTCAAACAGAGAATCTATAGATGGCTCAAGGGGAGTTTGCTTCCACACCGTGGAGTGTGATGGGATTTCCAGGACTTCAGCATCTAATAAAAAGTTGTACCACAATGATATCTCCTTCTTAATTGTACACACTGATTGAAGAGATAACTCCATTTCCCAGTTTCCTCTAACATCTTCTTTTTCAGCTTCAAACCAGGATACAAGTTGTAGATACTTAAACTTGGAGAATCCAGAGCCAATCTTGGCCCTTAACAACTCCCATGGGTAAATCCCCTCTGCGTCTAATAAGTCAGACCAGATGTTTAAGCCCGCCCTCTTAATGGGTACAGCCAAACTATCCCTAAGACATAGAGGTGTACCGGGCGAATCCCAAATCGGTGCAAGATCTGAATAGTAACCGATTCCCCATCTACGTCTCACTTTATACCACGTTTCCAGGGCTGGCCTTAGAACCTTCAGGCGTACTCGCTTGAAGAACCTCGGGGCCCCAAACTTATATATAAAGCCCTCTCCACCACCTACACCCTCCATCAAAGCCATTTCACCAAGCAACCTTCCCTACGTTGAGTCCTCTGGTTTTGAGAGTAACATCCGAATGCCTTTAAGTTGAAATGCAACCGAATACCAGCCAATGTCCGGAAGAGCCAGACCCCCTTTATTTAGCCTTCGCCTCAGCTTCTTCCAGGATAGCCTCACTCCCTTATCACCCCAAATAAAGCTCCCAATCCTACCCTGAACCCTAGGTAGTAAGATTTTAAGTTATGTTACAAATGTTAAAGTAGAGTTATACGTAGAATATACATAGGACTTATAATAATAAAAAAATTAACATTTAAAAATAACAAAAAACTACTGGAATTCACCAGTTAAACGTAACTGACATATGTATGACTTATTTATTGTTAGAAGACCTACTAATAACTCCACTTTAACCTTTGCTTTTTTCAGTAAATTGCTATGTTTTTTAACATAAATTAATATCTTATTTTGTTGCATCTGTGGCCAACTGCAGCAGCACGTGGCCTGCAAAGTGAGGGGCCAACACACCGACAAGTTGTGAAACCGGCATCAGGCAACAGACCCTCACCCCACCTATTTTTTTCATTCCTGCAGGATTCCTATGTAACTCCTGTGGGAGTCCCATGGGATCATGATAACCCATAAAAAAGTTCTTTTAAAATTGTGTGGGGGATTGGCTGCAGGGTCTGGCTGAGTTCCCAAGTTCTAATATGGCGGGCACAACCTTTTTCTTCATGTTGCAGCAGCCAATCACTTTGTGAGGTCCCATGGGTGTCCCCTGGAAACGACCAATGAGAATCCTTGTTTTTTTATGCTACGTTATGCTATGAGGATTGTTTTGTTATGAGGATTTGCATGGTGCGCTTATCACCCGAGGGGTATCCAGGAGCTGGAACAAATGAGTAGGCCAATCAGACTCCTAGTTGAATAGCCTGGACTTCTGTTTCTTGCGGAACTCGAGTAGGGGTGGGGAGGTCCTGATGTGGTGTGGAAGGTTGTTCCAGGATTTGGCAGTGATTTAGGAGAAGGAGTATCCCCCTGATTTACTGATTTGATGTTATTTCCCACCGGACTCCAGCGAGACAACATGTGTATATATATATATATATATATATATATATATATATATATATATATATATATATATATATATATATATATATATATATTACCTACTGGCGGTCGCCAGTAGGTAGTTATAGTTAGGACCACGTTTCTATAGGAAAAGCGTTTTTTGATTTGCTTATAACTTTGGCGTCGTTTGACGAATGTTTACGAAATTTTCCAAGAAACTTCTCTTTTCAGATCAGCTCCTATGTTGAAAGTTTGGGGGTGATTCTTCAAGGGGGGGCTGAGAAAAAAGGGGGTCCCAAAACGTGTTTACTCCATGCAATTTCCATAGGAAACTTTAGACAAGGCTACAGGTCAAACTGCTGAACGGAATTACGTCAAATTTGGCAGAGAGAAAGGTCTTGGTCCAGAAAGCACACTTTTGTTTAAATGGGGTAAGTCTGTTCAGTAGTTTTAGAGAAATATCAAAATTTACAGATATCGATATTTGAGAATTCTGACATCTGATTGGCTGAGGCGTTGCGAGCATGAGCGTGCGGCTCATTGGCTGCAAACTGTTGAAACTAGGACGTGTTGGCAGCCATTTTGTGACTGAGTTGAAAGGCGTAGGGGGAAAAATAAGAGAATAATTGTATAAGAGGGTATAGTAGGAACACTGTGGTCTTAGTTTAAGCAGTCTGTACGGTGGAGAGGCAGGGAGTTTGAATGTTGCGTAGGCCGTGGAAATCCCGTCTGCAGAACAACGGTGCGTGGTATTGTGGCAAAGTTGCGTAGGCTCTGGAAATCCCGTCAGGAACACAATGCGCCGTATTGCGGCAAGCAGTGTGTAGGGTGCACACACAGGTAGTGTGAATGTTGCGTAGGCTGTGGAAATCATGTCCGCAAAACAACGATGCGCTGTATTGCGGCAATGTTCAGTAGGCTGTGGAAATGATATCAGGAAAATAACAATGCGCCGTATTACAGCCTTCCTTTACCTTCCCTTAATATAATGCGCAGTAATGTTTACTTATAATGCGGTGTTCACTTTTATCACGGACAGTGAAGAAAATTAACGTTTAATTGGCTGAGGTGTTCCAACAACGAGCTCAATGTTCATTGGCTGTGAACCATTAAAAGTAAAAGTGTTGCCAGCCATTCCCTCCCCCTGCGCGGAGTAGCAAGGACATCTGATTGGCTCACATGTTCCAAGCAGGACCTTCCAGAGGTTAATGTTCATTGGCTGCAAACCATTGAAAGTGGAAGTGTTGCCAGCCATTTCCTCCCCGTCCGTGGAGTAGCAGGGACATCTGATTGGTTCACGTGTTCCAAGCAGGACGTTCCCAAGCTTAATGTTCATTGGCTGTAAACCATTGAAAGTAGAAGTGTTGCCAGCCATTCCCTCTCCCTCCAAAGAGCATCAAGGACATCTGATTGGGTAATGTGTTCCAAGCAGGACCTTCCCAAGCTTAATGTTCATTGGCTGTGAAGCATTAAAAGTAGAAGTGTTGGCAGCGATTCCCTCCCCCTGTGCGGAACACCATGGATATTTTATTGGCTAAAGTGTTCCGAGTACAAGTTTGCTCTTTATTGGCTGGGAACGTTTCACTGTTGTGAAGCGTTTTGTGACGCACTTCAATGGAGTACGTGAAAACAAAGTAGTAGCGGGGAGGGTAGGAACACTATTAACTCTGTAAAGTGGTCACAAGGTGGTGAACAGGGATTGTAAAGGTAAAAATAGTTTTTTATATATTTTAAGGGCCATTTATATAATTGGCGTGGGGTGTACAAATCACGGCGGGAAAATAACAGAGTGTGTTGCGGTCTTCTTTTTATTAAGTTTGCGGGTGGGATACTTCCCAGTAGCAGTATTTACTTAGAATGTGGTGTTTACTTTTCTGACGGGGAGGTGTGGCTGCGCAGCAAAAATTTCAGACTAGGTTTGAAACAGTTTTTATTAAGCAATTACAAATAAACTTTCTTCGAAAACTCAAGCTGTATATATCAAAGAGGTGACAAATAAAAACGCAATTCATAAAATATCCCTTAAGCGTGGCCACACCCTCCCTTTTTTCTGCTATAATTTGTAAAAGTGTTGCCCCATATTCTTGATAATATAAGAGGGCATAAGTTACTTTTAGATAAAGTAGAAAAGAAGTGCTGCAAGAAACACTCCCGCACTACATCATCTCAGGTCACAAGAACAATAACAAGTAAAAAACTGTTAAACACAAATGACTTTATATTACATAGAAATGTACGCTTCATCATTTCTTACAATTTCTATTCTGTAGAACTCTGGAAAGTTCAGTCGTAGTGCTTAGAGTTCGCTCACTGCTCAACTAATAGATCACATACTCCTTTAAGAACATATAGGATAGTAGTAATATATACACTACTATTCATATATATTCTATAGGGAGAACAAGAATATGAACCACAACAGAGAAAAACAGAAATACCAAAAAATCATTCAAAAATGTAGGGTTTATCAAAGGCATTCAGTCAGAAAGTGTCTATGCAAACAATCTTTTTTTAAACTGCAATTTAAAAAAATATTCTCACTATAAAAATATCTGATCAAGTAAGTTATAAAGGTCAGTTAGCTGTATTTCAGATGGTTTACTCCTGGCGGCGACAAATCTCCAATTCTTGTTGTGTGAAAATATGACACTTTACTACAATATACAGAGTGACACTGATTGCACACAAAAAAGAAAAGGAAAATAAAGTCATGAACACAAAACAAGATCAATAACGAAATACTTTCCAGCAGTGAATATGTTAAGAGCTTCTTTTATCCGGGACTTCGAAATCTTTCAACTTTGCGCTGACGGGTGATAAACTCCTCTGAGATCATAATGACTGTGAATATTACAATATACATACTCACACTATATGATCCCAAGGGGGAAACAGAGTAAGAAGCAGAAGCTGCTGACGTTACATATAAATCTTTAGTCTTCGCGCCGACGGGTCATAAACTCCTCTGAGATCACAATGACTGTTAATATTTTAATATACATATTTACAGTATATGATCCCAACGGGGAAACAGAGTAAGAACCAGAAGCTGCTGACGTTACATATAAATCTTTAGTCTTCGCGCCGACTGGTCACAAACTCCACTGAGATCATAATGTGTGGTTATTATAATATACATACTCACACTATATGATCTCAAGGGGGAAATAGACTACAAACTGGAAGCTGCTGACGTTACATATAAATCTTTCGTCTTTGCGTCGACGGGTCGTAAACTCCACTGAGGTCAGTATGAATGTGAATATTACAATATACATACTCACACTATATGATCCCAGGGGGGAAACAGACTAAGAACCAGAAGCTGCCTACGTTACATATAAATCTTTAGTCTTCGCGCCGACGGGTCACCAACACCTCTGAGGTCAAGTACAGTGTGAATATTATAATATACAAAGTCACACTATATGATCTCAAAGGAGCCAGAAAAGGAACAATGTTTGCTGTATTCTGTTTGTTTCTGAAAACAAGCTGCTGACGTTACATATAAATGGCAAAAACAACCAATAACACTTTTTTCTAAATACAAATCTTTAAATATTGACAAATAGCTACGTATTATAAATATCTACTATGCCATAATCAAACAACTTACAACTCTGGAATATGTTTTGTTGCCGCAAAACATGAATCCGACGCTAGAAAATGGAATGTGCATCACAGAATGGAGACGCGTACATAACTCGCATAAACGAAACTAATCAAACAACGGGTGTGGTTTATATACTTTTTGGTTATTGAGTAGTCTATGGAAGGAAGATGCGGCTCCGCCCATTTAGATGTCACGTTTTACAGTTGACACGTGCTCACGTTTTCACTGTTTAACTTGTGCACGTGTTAGGAAAAGTTACAAAATGTGAAGCGGTAAAGGTTTTGATTTCGATCCTAACACGTATAAGGTCCTTAATATGTACATACGTTGGAGAGCTTAAAAACTGTTACCCGGCAAACCGTGTCATTTCAATTCTCATGACTACAAACATCTATTAATTGCCGTAATTCTAAATAGAAGACATAAAAAAAAATATCGTTCAGAATAGAAAAAAAAAATACGTGCTAATATTTCTCATCACTATGGTTTTAAATTAAAAAAATGCAAGCCTTTGTAAAGCGTACAGCTTCCCCCGGAAAAGTGTGCCGGCGCTCGGGGGCGTTGGGAAGATTAAGCAAGGTGTTGCCCACAGTGACATAGTGGTGGACTAACGTGGCGCTGAAGCCGGGAATCGAACTGTGAACGCTGTTGTTCGAAGTCAGGTATCATAGCTGCTGCGTGACACATTTTCCACATTTAAATGTTAATTAGTGCTAATTAAGTTTGAAACATTGTTAAATTATAACTTATAACAGACTACTGTTACAGTTAGTTTTTCACTACAAAAAGTATGCACGTCTTTTTAAAATTTACTTAAAAACAATATAGGTTTCAGGGACATTGTAGTTACAAATTAGCATTTATAAAACCTTTGAAATTCACTGAAAAAACCATAGGTTTTACAGACGTTATAGTTAGAAATTAGCATTTAAAAAACTTTAGAAATTCACTGAAAGAAACCATAGGTTTTAGGGACGTTATAGTTAGTTGGACATTTTACTCATATAAAACCAGAGAAATTCCACCGTTATAGTTAGTTCAGCTAACTATAACTCGCACACCCGCAATGCACTGCTCATGACGTCACATATTACATCATTCATGACATGGTCAGTGACATCACTGATGACATCACTGATGACATCTCAAATGACATCACTGATGACATCACTGATGACATCATCCCGTGATTGTGTGTTTCTGTAATTTTTTAATATGTTTTATATATATTCCTAGGTGTATTGAAGAATGAGTGGGTGTATAAGTGTCTGGATGGAGGATTTAGAAGGAGGGTGACTGGCTGTATAAGTGAGTGATTAAATGTGTCTTACTAAATGGATGGGTTAGTGACTAAACTGTGTGAATGTCTGTATCAGTCTGTCTGTTGTTGTGCAAGCTGCTGCATGGGTTGGTCAGTAGCTATATGAGTGTCTATATAGGTTATTAATTGGTTGTTTGAGTATTTTTTTGGGGGGAGATTGAGTGTGTGTGTGGGTGGGTCTGAGGTGTGTGACTCTGTGCATAGATGTGTGAGTGGTTGATTCACTGGATGTATGAGTTCAACAGTGCATGTGGAAACACGTGTATGGGTGCGTGAGTGTGTGTATCGGTGTGTTGGTAAGTGAATGGATGTGTCAGTGGTACATGTCCAAGTAACTACATATGTAAAAGGCAGTGTATGTGAGAGTTCAAGTATATAAAGGACTCTACATGATAGTTGGTGATTTTGAGACTGGCTGTATAGATGAGTATGTACTTGTATCACTAATTATATAATAGAGTAAGTATGCGTTAGTATCTGTATGAATAAGTGAGGTGGTGTGTGTATAATTGTATAGGTGAGTAAATGGGACTGTGATAGATTCTTTGCATGACTAAGTAGGTGTGTGAGTAACTGCATGGATGAGTGGCGGTGTAATTGTCTGTATAGGTGTATGAGTGCATATGGTAGTGTTGTATTTATGAGTGACTGCATGTATCAGTGATTGTATGGATGAATGAGTAGATGTGTGTGTAGACCTAGCAATCAGTGAGTGCGTATGTAGTAACTGGTATTGGTGTGTTAACTATTTTGAAAATGGTTGTCTGTATTTTACAGTGGGTGTATTAAAGGTTATATTAGAGCGTGAGGAGATGCATCAGTTTTTCACGTGGATGATGTCATCAGTGATGTCATCAGTGATGTCATCAGTGATGTCACTGACCATGTCATGAATGATGTAATATGTGATGTCATGAGCAGTGCATTGCGGATGCGCGAGTTATAGTTAGCTGAACTAACTATAACGGTGGAATTTCTCTGGTTTTATATGAGTGAAATGTCCAACTAACTATAACGTCCCTAAAACCTATGGTTTTTTTCAGTGAATTTCTAAAGTTTTTTTAAATGCTAATTTCTAACTATAACGTCTGTAAATATATATATATATATATACTGAAAAAACCACAGGTTTCAGGGACGTTATAGTTAGTTGGACATTTTACTCGTACAAAACCAGAGAAATTCGGCCGTTATAGTTAGTTGAGCTAACTATAACTCGCGCCCCCGCAATGCACTGCTGACACATATTACATCATTCATGACATGGTCAGTGACATCACTGATGACATCACTGATGACATCTCAAATGACATCACTGATGACATCATCCAGTGACTATGTGTTTCTGTAAAGTTTAAATATGTTTTATATATATATATATATGCCAAGGTGTATTGAAGAATGAGTGGGTGCATAAGTGTCTGAACGGATGATTTAGTAGGTGCATGACTGACTGTATAAGTGAGTGATTAAACTGAATGCATTGGTTAGTGACTAAACTGTGTGTATGTCTCTATCAGTCTGTCAGTTGGTGTGCAAGCGGCTGCATGGGTTGGTGAGTAGCTACATGAGTGTCTATATGGGTTATTGTTTGGTTGTCTGAGCATCTCTATGGGTGCCTGAGTATCTGTGTGGGTGAGTGGGGGTGTGTGACTCTGTGCATAGATGTGTGAGAGGGTGATTCACTGGGTGTATGGGTTCAAGAGTGCATCTGTGAAGGGCTGTATGGGTGGGTGAGTGTGTGTATGGGTGTGATGGTGAGCAAATGGTTGTCTCAGGGGTTCATGTGTGAATAACTACATATGTGAAAGGCAGTATATGTGAGTATTGGAGTATATAAATGACTATATGTGAGAGTGAGTGATTGTGAGAGTGGCTGTATGGATGAGTGTGTGCTTGTATCAGTGATTGTACAAGAGAGTAAGTATGTGTTAGTATCTGTATGAATAAGTGAGTTGGTGTGTGTATAAAAGTATAGGTGAGTAAATGGGAGTGTGATTGATTCTTTGCATGACTGACTACCTGTGTGAGTAACTCTATGGGTGAGTGGCGGTGTGTAAGTGTCTGTATAGGTGTATGAGTGCATATGATAGTGCTGTATTGATAAGTGACTGCATGTATGAGTGACTGTATGGGTGAATGAGTGGATGTGTGTGTAGACCTAGGAATCAGTGAGTGGGTATGTAGTAACTGGTATTGGTGTGTCTATGGTTTCGAAAATGGTAGTCTGTATTTTAGAGTGGGTGTATCAAAGGTTAGATTAGGGTGTGATGAGGTGCATCAGATTATCACGTGGATGATGTCATCAGTGATGTCATCAGTGATGTCATTTGAGATGTCATCAGTGATGTCATCAGTGATGTCACTGACCATGTCATGAATGATGTAATATGTGACGTCATCAGCAGTGCATTGCGGGGGCGCGAGTTATAGTTAGCTCAACTAACTATAACGGCCGGATTTCTCTGGTTTTGTACAAGTAAAATGTCCAACTAACTATAACGTCCCTGAAACCTGTGGTTTTTTCAGTGAATTTCTAAGGTTTTTAAATGCTAATTTCTAACTATAACGTCCCTGAAACCTATGGTTTTTTCAGTGAATTTCAAAGGTTTTATAAATGCTAATTTCTAAGTATAACATCCCTGAAACCTATGGTGCATGACTAATTGAAGGAGTGCATGCATAATGGCTGAGTGATTGGATAAGTGCACAGGTACTGGCTGGGTGATTGGAGGAGTGCATGGGTAGGGCACGGGTGATTGGAGCAGTGCATGGGTACTGCCTGGGTTATTGCATGAGTGGATGAGTAGTGCCTGGGTGATTTTGTAAGTGGATAGGTATTGTTTGGATGACTTTGTAAGTGCATAGGTTTTGCCTGAGTGATTGCATGAGTTTATGGGTAATGCCTGGATGATTGTATGAGTGCAAGGGTAGTGCCTGGATGATTGCATGAGTGCATGGGTACTGCCTGCGTGATTGGAGGAGTGCAAGGATAGTGCATGGTGATTTTATAAGTGCATGGGTAGGGACTGGGTGATTGGAGGAGTGCATGGCTACTGGCTGGGTAATCTAAGGAGTGAATAAGTAGTGTCTGGCTAATTAGAGGAGTGCATGGGTATTGCATAAGTGATTGGAGCAGTGCATGGGTAGTGCCTCGGTTATTGCATGAGTGGATGAGTAGTGCCTGGGTGATTGCAGGAGTGCATGGGTAGTGCCTAGGTGATTTTGTAAGTTCTTGGTTAATGCCTGGGTGATTGCATGAGTGCAGAGGTAATGTATGGGTGATTGGAAGAGGGCATGGGTAATGCCTGACTGATTGCATGAGTTTATGGGTAATACCTGGATGATTGCATGAGTGAATGGGTAGTGCCTCAGTGATTGTAAGAGTGCAAGGGTAGTGCATGGTGATTTTATAAGTGCTTGGGTATTGGCGGAGTGATTGGATAAGTGCATGGGTACTGGCTGGGTGATAGGAGGAGTGCATGGGTAGTGCCTGGGTTATTGCATGAGTGGATGAGTAGTGCCTGGGTGATTGGAGGAGAGCATGGGTAGTGCCTGGCTGATTTTGTAAGTGCTTGGTTACTGCCTGGGTGATTGCATGAGTGCACAGGTAATGTATGGGTGATTGAAGAGTGCATGGGTAATGCTTGACTGATTACATTAGTTTATGGTTAATACCGGGATGACTGCATGAGTGCATCGGTAGTACCTGGGTGATTGTAAGATTGCAAGGGTAGTGTGTGGTAATTTTATAAGTGCTTGGGTATTGGTGGAGTGATTGGATAAGTGCATAGGTACTGGCTGGGTGATTGGAGGAGTGCATGGGTAGTGCACGGGTGATTGGAGCAGTGCATGGGTACTGCCTGGGTTATTGCATGAGTGGATGAGTAGTGCCTGGGTGATTGCAGGAGTGCATCGGTAGTGCCTGGGTGATTTTGTAAGTGGATAGGTATTGTTTGGATGATTTTGTAAGTGCATAGGTTTTGCCTGAGTGATTGCATGAGTTTATGGGTAATGCCTGGATGATTGCATGAGTGCAAGGGTAGTGCCTGGATGATTATATGAGTGCATGGGTACTGCCTGCGTGATTGGAGGAGTGCAAGGATAGTGCATGGGGATTTTATAAGTGCATGGGTAGTGCCTGGGTGATTGGAGGAGTGAATCGGTAGTGCCTGGGTGAATTTGTAAGTGGATAGGTATTGTTTAGATGATTTTGTAAGTGCATAGGTAAGGCCTGGGTGATTGCATGAGTGCATGGTTACTGCTTGGGTGATTCTATCAGTGGAAGAGTAATGTCTGGGTGATTGCAGGAGTGTATGGGTACTGCCAAACTGATTAAAGGTGTGGATTAGTAATGCCTGGGTGATTTTGTAAGTACTTAGGTTATGCTTCAGTGATTGAAGGAGTGCATGAGTACTGCTGAGGTGATTTGAGGAGTGAGATGATTGAGTTTGAAAAAATGAATAACTGCAATAAAAGTGACTATAAACATTAATTCATATTATTACGCTTATTACATTATTTCATCTTACCTTCTGTATTGAAGTATATATCAAACTCATTGAAACTATTTTACAGTTGTTTCATTGTAAAGTAAATTTAAAATATTTTCAAACTTTAGTTTTACTTTCTGTAAAAGAGAAGAAATAATACTGTTATTGCAAATAATATTATATGTTTAAGAACACAACATAATTTTAGCATAACATAACATATTCAGGTTCTCTTTTTTGCTGTTTTGAGATTCTATTGAATTTCACCATACACACTGATTTCAATGTTGATCATCATATAACAGCGGGCAAAAAATACAATCAATAAGATTGTAAAAAAAAACAAATCTCTTTTCAAAATATTTACAAGTTCAACTATCTGTTTACATTTTCAAAAATAAACACTCTCATTTACATTGCATATAATACAAAGATCAAACATATGAACTACTTCTTACAAACACAATTTTCCAAATGCAATATCAAAGAACAGAAAATATAATTCAAACACTAATTGTTCACTTCTTCCCAATAGGCCGAAGGATGGTTCTGAAATCATTTGCATTGAAAATATCCAAAATAAACTCGTTAATTCATGTTTACATCTTCCCAATAGGCCGAATGAAGTTTTCAGAACTTTGGCATCAAAAATATCAGATATGAATTTGGTAATTCGTAAGGCAACCGACATTTGAATTCCAAATGGGCATCATTACAATGTGTCCATCCTTTATTGCATCTTAAATACACATTATAGTGTCCAGATGTTGTACTAGGTCCATCATGGAAAATAATAGCCAGTGCTTTAAAAGTTCTTCCTGAAATTGACACTTGACTTGCCACAACATTTTTAATTTTGGTTTCCAATTTTCTTCCATCTGCTGTACAACGTTGTAGCATTAAAATGACATATTATCCAAATATTTCTATAAATAATGTTGACAACATTTCTGACTTGCAGTGAGTACATTTCATATCTTGATTAGCTGATTTTACTAATTTGTTAAAAGACACTGTTTTGCAATCTGGTATTGTCAAATATATGAATCGTTCAGTGTCTATTTCAGTGGTAGAATAAAATGAACAGTCTTCCCATTTATGATGCCATCTGTAACGTAGTCCAAACAGATTTTCAATTTGTATTCCTTCATCTTCTAATACTGCAAGCATAAACATAAGAAATTGTTGAGCATCTTGTTGTACATTAAGTGTAAATTGTGAAGAACCAGAACATATATCCAAAAGATGCCGAATGCCAGAAGCAGTTTGGATTTTAGTTTTATCAGTTTTCAACTTTTCAAAAATATAATGTAACAAAGAACAAAATCTTTTTTCTCGATTTTCCATATATTGATGATGAAGATTTTCTAGAAAAAACACGACGTTCACAATTACATTAGCATAGCAGTTGATGCCTGAACTATTTTCTAACTGGTATCTTACAATATCATCAACAGTGTCCATTTTCATTTTCTTTACCGCCTGAACATTCTCTTGAATTGTTTTCTTCTTTCCAGCCTCACTAGAGTGTTTCTCATATTTTCGTTTTGGACATACTACACGTTTTTCATATATGGGATATTCACCTAAGTTAGGAGCATACAGTCTTCTTAACCGATTATACTCTCTTACACAATTTGCATCTGCACTAACCTTTTTCTCATCAAAATCAATCAAATACAATCCAGATAATGTTCTTGCTCGAGACAATGCAACATATGCCATACCCTCTTTAAAAACTGTACTTCCAATATTTACCAAAGCACTGTCAACACTTAAACCTTGAGATTTATGACTGGTCACCGCATATGCTAAAGAAAGAGGAAACTGTTTTTTACGAACATACAAATCTTTAACAAGCAAAAAATAAACAGCACAAAGTCCAATCTGTTTTACCTCTTCAATCTAATCAAATTTAATCTTCAAAAATTCAATTCCATCTCTGTTCTGAAAATTTCCATAATCAACAATTTTCCCATTGCTCCATTCACTAAACCTTTTTCAACATCTAAATTACGCCGTAATATTACCCGACAGTTTACACATACATATAAAGTCTATTCCAAACCAGCAGTCTTAGATACAGATTTTTCCAAAGAATCTAATTTTGACTGTAATTTCTCTGACAGAAGAATAGTAACTCCTTAGTGCTCCATTTTATCAATGGCTTCCATTTTCACTATTGGTTGTTTCTCCAGTTTCAAAAGTTCTTGATTGAATGTAGAGCACTCTTGCAGTGTTGGCATTAGACAAACTATAGACTTCTTTTCTCCAATTATTTTGTACATTATTTCAGGTGCAATATTTTCATTTGGAAACAAGTTTGTTAGTAGTCGACTTTGCAAAGCTTCTTTACCATCTTTTGTCAAGACACCAATTCTAATATCTTGAAGAATGTTTCCATAATGTTCATCATTTGCTTGTCGCATATTCTTAATAAGTTCTTTATATTCAAAAAGAGACCAAATGTTCACATTTCCAATACTTCCCAAAGATTTCCTAGTGTCTTCATGGACAAGTGTTTTAAAAACTGGTTGCCCTTTCACAGGAGTAAGTTGTAATAGATCGCTGAATACAATTACATGTTTTCCTCCAAATAAAACATCATAATCTGTTTTTAAAATCTGTTGCATTCTTAAATGTACAAAGGCAAGCATTACGTTTGAGACCATGCTCACCTCATCAATTATCAGAAGTTTCATTTTCTTTAGTACTCTTGAAACTTCATAACAAGCTTCTCCAGAAAGCTTGTGATATTCCAACTTATTTTCATGTACAACTGGTAGCATCAGTAAATGATGTAATGTAATCCCTTTAATGTTTTATGCTGCTAACCCAGTTGGAGCGGTTACAACACAAGATAAATGTGATTCAGTGGTTTTCTGTAGATAACTGGTCAAAACTTTAATTAAGAAACTTTTTCCTGTACCAGCTTGACCACTGATATACATTCGAATAGGTTTAAATGATGTGCAGTTGCATTCTTTTTTTCATGAAGTAAACCATGCTCTATCTGTTGTGTAACTTGCTGATATATTTCTTTCTGTTCAATATTTAGTTGTTCTTCCAAGTTTCCCAACTCCATAATATCCTGTTGTGCTTGCTGCATTGCCGTTTCTACTTCACTCATAGCTATTGCTGCTTCATTTTCAAGAATTGGTTGTCCTAGTGGATCTTGACTTAGTGGAGCAGAACTTTGATTACCTTGAGAACTGTCTCTAGCAATTTCAGCTGCAATACTAGTTTCTTGTTCAATCTCTTCATTCAACATTTGTAGATAATTTGGAAAAACTGTGCATTCAATGCTATCTTTACATGCATTAAAAGAATCTTCATAGCACTCAAAATCTCCAAGTAATTCCATTTCAGTACGCCAAGGCTTGAAGAGTTGCAGAAGTGCTAAATAGAAAAATTCCCTTTTATCTACAGTATCACAACTGAGCTTAAAGTGATTAATAAGATTTCCTTTGGTATGTTTTACCAAACATCCATCACATCCAATTACTGCATATTTTTCTTCATTTATGTTTTCGGTAACATTTCTCTTAAAGCTGTAATATTGCAGTACTTCATAGAGACATATGTTTTCCAGATGTGGACTTCTTTTAGGACAGTACGTATCCAACATGTTTGTTTTAACAATATCTGCACTTTCCGGTTCATTTAATGCTAAGTATACAATTTCTTGTACAGATTTCAAT
Organism: Calotriton arnoldi; assembly: GCA_963921515.1. NCBI lineage: Eukaryota > Metazoa > Chordata > Amphibia > Caudata > Salamandridae > Calotriton > Calotriton arnoldi. The sequence goes on from CAWUFW010009099.1 coordinate 134,165, forward strand.
ACTCGATTTCGTGTTGCAGCAAGACCTAGACTTACCCATATGATTCCTCTTGACTTTGAATATAAACTTGCAGATGTCAATCGATCCGAACATTCGTACGATCCAATCTCTCGATGGGAAAGCATCTTCAAACTAAAGCTGTACAATTTGTTACTAAGAGTCTTCTCTTGTGAAATTTCTTCCCACATTTCTTTCAACTCTGTCTTTTCAGATTTTGTTATATATGATGTAACATAGCGAGCAACAGCAATTGAATTATCTGCAACATACTGGATATCCATATTTGCATTCCACATCATCAAAATCACTGGATTGTAATCATTAATATACTTTGAATCTTCACTTCTTTTTATATTGTAAGTATTCTTTGGAGATTTTCAAGTTATAGTATGCCTCACTGCTGACATGAAACTGTTGACTCTTCCTTTGGAAATTACTGGACGTGGGAATCCAAAACGACATTTTGTATAACATTTTTTGTTTCCTTTGACTTGTATTTCCGTCGACAATATTTCCCACATCGATGACTTTGAAACCGTAAAACTTGTTGTCTTAAGATATTTTCTCCTCCTGTTTTTGGAATAGCACAGGTAACATAGTCTTCAATGAAAGATAAAACAGTCTCATCAGAATCGGTTCCAAATTTAGGTGCATCCTTGATCCATAATAGCATATGTATATGAGGAGCACCTCTGGCTAGGTACTCCTTTCTCCAAAAGAAATCAATAACTTCTCCAAGAGGTAGGTTATTTTTATTGCAGATAGAAGACATCATAGCTTGAAACCAATGATTAAAATATCTGCACACATTTACAGGATCCAAGGAATACAGTTCTCCAGCTGTCTTCAATTCAATGTTTTTAATATTTGAATTTGCTTCTCGTAGAAATTCAAGTAATCATCCCATGCATATTGAGCACAGCTTAGCATAACAAACCACGTAGGGGTTCCTAAGTTCCTTAACATACATTTAAGTTCTCCGTGACGACGATACCAATACTCATTAGTACCACGTTGACACGCCATCAAATTAATCAACTGAGATTCTAAATGATCGTCTCTTTGTTGTACTTTGTCCATGAATTCCTTTGCAGAAACATGTGTAAGATGAACTCCTGTTTTTAATATGTGGTTCACTGCATATGAAAGTCCAGACAAGTCACTTTCAAACAGAAGATTAAATATATATGGAATACATTGTCGGAATCTTGGATCTTCTGAGTACAATCTTGTTGTACGATATTCTGAAGCTGGAATCTGCACGGGTCGTTCATCATATCGTCCACCTTTTCCAGTGGGGAAGAGCTGTGCAAACAACAGGCTTCTAAACTTCTTTCCCAAACACTGAAAGGAGTTCCCTTCGCTTTCTTCATTTGGAATAATTCAATAGTATTTCCAATCACTTCTTTTGAATGTAAAGGATGTATACTATAATGTTCATAAATTTCTTCACTCCTGGAGACATTCACTTTTTCGATTTGGCCAGTTGAATTTTCTCAATCATCTCCTAAAGATATTTCTTCTTCGTCCACATGTATATTTTTATAATAAATATTGTTTTGTATAAGATATAATGTAGCTTTTTGAAGTTTGGTGACATCTACTAACTCTTGCCATATTTTCCGACTCTTTGTTGGTACACCATTAACTAGAATAACTACAGGTTCACTTTCCTCTCTCTCTACACCAACAGTTTCAATATTTTTCTTAAAATCTAAAGGTAAATACACAACTCTTCCTTTTAAACCTCTTTGTAAATCTGTTGGAGGCAGCTTACCTGTTTTAGGCTCCATGCGAACAATAGCCTGAAATGGGTGCACAGATTGAATAAGAATAGATTCATATGTATTTAAATCTACTAGTTCTGAAGGAATACCTACCAACTCTAGGTTATTATGTACAGCTCTAGCTGGCATTTTATTCTCTTCTAGTTTGCTGTAACAATATTTACAAATACGTTGATCACTACCCAACTCAAAACGACCTTCCACCAACAAATAAGCACCAAATTGCTCCCACTTATCATTGTTTTCCTTTTCACTTTTTAAATACACATCAACATTCCTAGTTTGACTTCTATAGTGAGTACGTCGACAACAGATACAAACATAGTTTGGTTTTTCACAACAAACTACCTTAAACTTTGTAATTTCTTCTGCAAACTTCTGAGTACTACTATCTTCCACCTCTTCTTCAACACCTACACTTATGAAACTCTCACTTTCTCTACACTCCTCTTCAGGACCAAAGAAATGAAACTATATATCATCACAAACTTTTTTTACATCCAATACTGAACCATGCAAAAGAGCAGTGTTTATTTCACTTAAACATAATGCAGGACTCTTTACATCGTACAATCTTCTTACTAACTTCCGTATTTCTGAGTGATGTACTGCTAACATTCTCAAATGATGACAAGTACTTTGACACACTTTTCTCGAAAGACAAGCCAGTATATTTTCTCACTTTCTAGTCCTTGCAACATCTTAATCTTCTGCTTAACACTTTTTTTTTACCATACTCTCGTAAGAAATTTCATAAAATATCAATAGAGTCCTGTTTTATACTACAAATACTACTACAATCCCACCTATACACTGGAGCTTGTGAACGTCTCCCTTGAACTTCTTCAGGTATTACTTCTTCTACATTTCTAGGAACCATCTTTTCTTTTTCAATTGGACAACCATTTTTAACCTCATAAGAATGACCATTGGTATCAACTGCGTGAACTAATGTATTTTGTTGAAAATAGCTTTCTTCATTAAAAAAAGGTTCAGTACTAGAAGTGTGCTTCCATTCACCCAAAACAATTTTGCAAAAGTTAGTTCTATTGACCAGTCTTTTTTTAAAACTTTTTTCCTTCATAAAATGCATTGCTTTATTCAATGTTGTCATTCTTTTCAAAACTAATATAAACAATCTTCTTTTCAATTCAAAAGCGTTTTCGACTACACTTTCAATCTGTTGCTTTTTCTTGTAAAATGCAGATCTTCTTTTATATTTCTTGCAATCTTTCATTACATTTTGCAGTACTCTACTTTTAAACATTCGTTTCCTAATATCCTTATACTGTTTCATCCTTCTTTCATCATAGATTATTTTCCCAAAACATGATTTTCTATTAATATCTCCTTTTTTGTTTCCTTCTGAATGGTTGTACTACTTTTCTTTTTCTTTTCTCCATTTTCTAAATTCGTAATCTTCTTTAAAACTCTTTTAACAAATTCTTTAGTTCTCTTACCAGAAGCCTTTTTCTTCAATGTCACATGTTGTACTTTGTCTGATTTCTCCTTTTCTATTTCTTTTAAATAGTACTCTTTTCTTTCTTTTCTTTTCTTTTGATCTTTTCTTGCCATTCTCAATCTTTATTAATAATAATGGTGAGTATCTGAAAAGAAAGAAATGTTTAAATACTTTCATTAAATCATTTAATATTAATAAAATATTTATATACAAATATTCTCATATATAAATAAAAAAATATTTTTAATTGTATTCCAAAAGTATGTCAGACACTGCAGACAAAGGTCCAGAAAGAGGCAAGAGGGCTGCAGAAAGACCGAAGAAGGTGTGAAAGAAACATGAGGGGTGCAAAAAGAAGCAATAGAGGTGTACAAAGAAGCAAGAGGAATGCAGAAAGAAGCAACAGAGGTGTAGAAAGAGGCAAGAGGGGTGCAAAAAGAGAGGAGGTGCAGAAAGAGGCATAAAAGGCGCAGAAAGAAGCAAGACATGTACTGAACAAAAGAAAAAAAGTGCAGAAAGAATGAACAGAGGTGTAGAAAGAGGTAACACGGATGCAGAAAGAGGAAACAGGGCTGCAGAAAGACCTAAAAGGAGTACAGAAAGAAGCAACACAAGCAGAAAGACACAAAAGAAGTGCAGAAAGAAAGAACAGAGGTACAGAGTCCATGTGTTCTGTCTAAGTAATTGAAAGAGTGCATGGGTAATGCCAGGGTGATTGCAAAAGTGCACGGGTAATGTCTAGGAGATTGGCGGAGTGCATAAGTAAAGTATGGGTGATTGCATGAGTGCAGGAGTAATGTGTGTGAGGTTGTATGAGTGTAGTAGTAGTGCCTGGGTGATTGGAGGAGTGCAGAGATAGTGCATGGGTGATTTTACAAGTGCATAGATACTGGTTGGGTGATTCAAAGAGTACAGGCCTAGTGCCTGGGTGATTTGAAGAGTGCAACGGTAGTGTCTGGGTCATTACATAATTGCATATGTACTAGCTGGATGATTTAAGAAGTGCTTTGGTAATGCCTGTGTAATTGTATACTACAGCAATAATGCCTAGGTGATTCCATGACTACAGGGATAATCCCTGGGTAATTGCATGAGTGCAACGGTAGTGGTTGGGTGATTATATAAATGCATGAGTAGTGGATACATGATTGAAAGACTGCATAGTTAATACCTTGGTGATTGCATGAGTGCAGCAGTAATGCCTGAGTGATTACAGTAGTTCATATGTAGTGCCTACATCATTGGAGGACTGCATGGATAGTAGTTGGGCGTTTTCATAAGCGCACAAGTACTGGCTGAATGATTACATAAGTACAAGAGTAGTGCCTGCATGATTGAAAGAGTGGAAAGATAGTAGCTGGCTGAATGAAGCACTGTATACCTAATGCGTTGGTGATTGCATGAGTACAGGGGTAACATCTGGGGGATTAAAGAAGTACATAGGTAACGCCTGGGTGATTGCATGACTACAGGAGTAATATCTGGGGATTTACATGACTACATAGGAAGTGAGTGGGTGATTTTAGAACTGCATGGGTACTTCTTGGATGATTGCAGGACTACTCAGGTAGTTCCTGAGTGAATAAAGGAGTGCAAAGGTAGTGCCTGAGTGATTTCTTAACAGCATGACTACTGGCTGAGTGATTACATAAGTACAAGGGTAGTACCTCTGTGATTGAAATAGTGCAACAGTAGTGGCTGGGTGATTATATAAGTGCATGAGTAGTGGCTACATGATATGCCTGAGTGATTACAACAGTGCATATGTACTGCCTGGATTATTAGAAGACTGCATGGGTAGTACTTGAGTGTTTTTATAACTGCATAACTGTTGGGCCTAGCAAAATATAAAGCAGCAGACTATTACATCACTCAAATACAAGTCTCTCCATATTCTAAGAAGCATGCATACATATGTCTCTACGATTTCAAACCAACATCATATCTAAAAGAAATTTGTATACAATATTTTATCACTCTATGAGTACTGCCTAGGTGATTACAGAAGTACTAAAGTACTACCTGAGTGATTACAGGAGTGCAAAGGTAGTGCCTGGGTGATTTTATAAGGGCATGAGTACTTCTTGGCTGATTGCACGACTACTGAGCTAGTGACTGAGTGAATAAAGGAGTGTTAACATACTGCCTGGGTGAATTCTTATCAACATAGGTACAGCCTGCATGATTGCATGACTGCAGAGATAGTACATAAGTAGTGCCTGGGTGATTACATGACTACAGGGGTAACATCTGGAGGATTACTGGAATACATAGGAAATGAGTGGGTGATTTCATAAGTTCATGAGTATTACCTGGGTGATTACAGAAGTACTAAGATACTGCCTGAGTGATTACAGGAGTGCAAAGGTAGTGGCTGGATGATTTCAAAAGTGCATGAGTACTGGTTGAGTGATTACATAAGTACAAGAGTAGTGCCTGCGTGATTGAAAGAGTGGAAAGATAGTGGCTGACTGATAGAAGTACTGTATATCTAATGCATTCATGATTGCATGAGTACAGGGGAAACGTCTGGGGGATTAGAGGAGTACATAGCTAACACCTGGGTGATTGCATGACTACAGGGGTAATATCTGGGGATTTACATGACTACGTAGGAAGTGACTGGGTGATTTTCTAAGTGCATGAGTACTTCTTGGCTGATTGCAGGACTACTGAGGTACTGCCTGAGTGAATAAAGGAGTGCAAAGGTAGTGCCTGGGTGATTTCATAACACCATGACTACTGGCTGAGTGACTACACGAGTACAAGGGTAGTGCCTCCGTGATTGAAGGACTGCAACTATAGTGCCTGGGTGATTATATAAGTACATGAGTAGTGGCTTCATCTTTGAAAGAGTGCATGGGTAATACCTTAATGATTGCATGAGTGCATAGATAGTACCTAGATGATTGCATCAGTGCAGCAGTAATGCCTGAGTGATTACAACACTGCATATATAGTGCCTGCATCATTGGAAGACTGCATGGGGAGTACTTGGGTGTTTTTATAACTGCATGAATGTTGGGCCTAGCCAAATATAAAGCAGCAGACTATTACATGACTCAACTATAAGTCTCTCCATATTGTTACAAGCACACATACATATGAATCTACCTTTTCAAATCATCATCATACCTAAAAATAATATGTATACTATATTTCTGGAATATAGTGAAACCTAGAAACTGAGACATGTAATAGATCTGCCTGAGTGATTGCATAACTCCATGGGTAGTGCTTGGGTGATTGTATGACTGCAAGGGTAGTCACTGGGTAATTGCAGAATAAGATGGATCGTGACTGGCTAATTGCATAAGTGCACACATAGAGTTTGAGTGCATGGATAAGTGTATAAATAGCACCTAAAGACATAGATGAGTCATGGAGTAGGGCCTAAGTGAATAGATGACTGCAACAGTAGGGCCTGGGTTATTCTATGACTGCAAAGTTAGTGTGTGGGTTATTACATGACTGCATAGGTACAGCCTGCATGACTACCTGACTGTAGAGGTAGTACATAACTAGTGCCTGGGTGATTGCATGACTGCAGGGGTAATATCTGGGAGATTACTGGAATACATAAAAAGTGAGTGAGTGATTTTATAAGTCCATGAGTACTGCCTGGGTGATTACAGACGTACTAAGGTACTGCCTAAGTGATTACATGACTGCAAAGATAGTGCCTGGGTGATTTTATAAGTACATGAGTACTAGCTGAGTGATTACATAAGTACAAGAGTAGTGTGTGCATGATTGAAAGACTGCAAGGATAGTGCCTGGGTGATATGAAGCACTGTATAGCTAATGCATTGGTGATTGCATGAGTACAGCAGTAACGTCTGGGGGATTAAAGGAGTACATAGGTAACACCTGGGTGATTGCATGACTACAGGGATAATATCTGGGAATTTACATGACTACATAGGAAGTGACTGGGTGATTTTATAACTGCATGGGTACTTCTTGGGTGATTGCAGGACTACTGAGGTAGAGCCTGAGTGAATAAAGTAGTGCAAAGGTAGTGCCTGGGTGATTTCATAACAGCATGACTACTGGCTGAGTGATTACATAAGTACAAGGGTAGTGCCTCAGTGATTGAAGGAGTGCAACGGTAGTGCCTGGGTGATTATATAAGTGCATGAGTAGTGGCTGGGTAATTGAAAGAGTGCATGAGTAATACCAGGGTGATTGCATGAGTGCATAGGTAGTGCCTGTGTGATTATATAAGTGCATAAGTACTGACTACATGTTTGAAAGAGTGCATGAGTAATACCTTGGTGATTGCATGAGTGCATAGGTAGTGCCTAGATGATTGCATGAGTGCAGCAGTAATGCCTGAGTGATTACAGTAGTGCATATGTAGTGCCTGGATCATTCAAAGACTGCATGGGTAGTACTTGAGTGTTTTTATAACTGTATGAGTGTTGGGCCTAGCCAAATATAAAGCAGCACACTTTTACATGATTCAACCATAAATCTCTCCATATTGTTAAAAGCGTGCATACATACGTCTCTACCTTTTCAAATCTAAAACAAATAGGTATACAATATTTCTGGAATATAGTAAAACCTAGAAACTGAGAGATATAATAGATCTGCCAGAGTGATTCCAAAACTCCATGGGTAGTGCTTGGGTGATTGAATGAGTTGAAGGGTGGTCACTGGATAATTGCAGGAAAAGATGGATAGTGACTGGCTAATTGCATGAGTGCAAACATACATGTTGAGTGCATAGATAAATGTATAAATAGCACCTGAAGGCATAGATGAGTTTTTGAGTAATACCTAGGTGAATAAATGAATGCAACAGAAGGGCCTGGGTGATTCTATAACTGCAAGGATAGTGTGTGGGTTATTATATGACTATATAGGTACAGCCTGCATGATTGCATAACTGTAGGGGTAGTACATAACTAGTGCCTGGGTGATTGCATGACTGCAGGGGTAATATCTGGGGGATTACTGGAATACATAAAAAGTGAGTGGGTGATTTTAAAAGTGCATGAGTATTGCCTGGGTGATTACAGAAGTACTAAGGTACCTGGGTGATTCTATAAGTGTATGAGCAAGTAGACACATATCTCAGTCACAACACCATGCACAGCTCAAAACTTCACAGAGTACACTTAAATTTTCAAACAGACACTGAAAATTATGCGGTATATATGAAATATAACTTTTTTCACATCATACAAATTACTCTAATAAATAACATCTATACAAACATCTCAAACCTCACTTTCAGGCTACTGCTTAACCATTCTACAACTACTTATAATATTACACCTACCCAAATAGAAAGTAGGAACCCTTCACATATCTTTAGTAAAAGTCTCACCATATTACTAAAACCATACATGAATATGTCTGTACCATAACACTATCCAAACCTAAAAAAACACAGAACAAACTTCCAATTTCAAGCAAACATCAAAAATTATGCGGCATACTTCAACTGTACTTCTCTAGAAACTTTAAAAAAGAAGCCTAATTAATAACACCTTATGTCACCATCTTTTACACCACACTTTTGTGCTGCATCTTCACCATTCTACGAGTACTCACAGTCTTGAGCCTACCACATAAAAAGCAACAACACCTCTTTGTTATACATCATGCACCTCCAAATGTATAAGACATATGAAAATACATATACAAGTAGAAACATACTTGAGACAGAAGTCCATGCACACCTTAAAATTTGACAGACTCCACCTCCAAATTTAAAGCAACAGCTAAAATTATGCAGTATACTACAAATATACATATCCACACACTAAAACAAACTACCATAATCACTAATCCATATTCCAATATACACATAATACTATATAGAATCTATTTCAAACAACATTTAACTACAATAAAACAAACTACAATAAACATCTCTACATTCAATAATATATTTCAAACATCAAAGTTCTTGATTAATTATTTAACTTGAAAAATAAAGCTTACACATAATACACCTCACAAACATATAACTCACCTTCCAAATTGATTTGTAGAATATAAAATATCAGAAACTCAGAAAAGATTTTCTTATGCAAACAATAAATGTAATGCACTGCTCTCAGCAAGGCAAAATCAGTAATGGCAAAGGTTCCCTCTCTTTCTCCACACAAATACATGTAAGTAACAAATCACATTCCTTCCTACATTATTTCAAATTATAAAACACATTTCTATTGGTTAGACATATTAACCCTTACCAACTGACTTCTAAAAGTGCCCAAACTGGTTCTGGAATCTTCCACACTTCTGTCATTGGGCTATACGTGGGCTACATCTGGGTGATATTTGTGCTACATTTGGACTCCTTTTTCACTCGTGTCCATCTTGGGAGACTTCAATTCAATTCAATAAACATTTTGCGATCTGATTTAGAAACATAGATCATAAAAGTGTACATATAAACAGTAAATCCTCTTTCTTAATACAATACAATGAGAATTAATTAAAACCAGTATGCAAAAACAGGTGTTACAAAGCCCAGCTCAGAGCAACTTCAGGTTAACAGAATAGTAAAGTTCAATGTTTCGCAACATCAATCTCAAGTACTTTGTGCAAAATATGAAATACGGGGTCCAAGTAAGATGCAACGCTCCAATACCTGACCAGTCTGCACTATATAAAACTGCAAAAAAACAAAAAATAAAAAGTGTTTTGCACACTACTGTCATTGGGCTATATGTGGGCTACATCTGGGTGATATTTGTGCTACACTTTGGGCTCTTTTTTCTCCAGTGGCCATCTTGGGAGACTTATTTGTTATGAAGTTTCCTAATTTCCTCATTTACTACAGTTTTGTCAGTAGGAAATGCTTTCAGTTTTTACTTTGAATCCATCAAGAAGACATTCAGATGTGTCACACATTTGCCATAAATTCAGAATGTTAGCACTCTAGTTGCTCATTAGATCACTGTAGTAAAGCTACTGCTCACCAGGGAGTTAACTGGAATTCTGCTGCTGGTATTGAAAGTGCATGTTTCAGTCTGCATGTCGGACTTTTTTAATGAAATAGAAGAGGATTTGAGAAGTCACTCAAAATGTGCCCTAAATTTCTTTCTGCAGGACTAACCATAATTTCTATGGCAAAATGAACCTCCTCATTTTGTTCCTTTTTAAATTAAATGTTTTAAGTGTTACCAGTTTATTCCAATCAAGATGGCTTCAGGTGTGTCATAATTTTGTCATAAGTAAGACTGTTAGCGCTCTAGTTTTTCTTTAGAACACTCTGGGAAGCTGGAGTAGAACACAAAGGAATCAACTGACAGGCTGCTCCTGTTGAAGTATAACAGGAAGATATTTAAGATCTCACTTAAAACATGTCCTCATTTTTTCTTTCTACAGCACTAACCATAATTTCGATGACAAAATGAACCCCCTAATTTTGTTCCTTTTTAAATTAAATGTTTTACGTGTTATCAGTTTATTCCAATCAAGATGGCTTCAGGTGTGTCATACTTTTGTCATAAGTAAGACTGTTAGCTCTCTAGTTGTTCTTTAGAACACTCTGGGAAGCTGCAGTAGAACACAAAGGAATCAACTGACAGTTTCTGCCCTTGTTGGATGTACATGTTTTACTGAGAATGTCAGACTTCATTCTCACATGACTGAGAAAGATAATGTGAATTTACAGAAAATATGCTCTCATTTTGGCTTCTGGAGCACCTTCCAAACCTCTATGGGACAAGCATGAGAAAATAGTTTTCTCTCAAACATGATTCATGATATCCCAGCAGAAGGTTTTTCACAGGGTAAAATCACCTTAGAACACACCACAATTCCTAAAATTAGTATGGTACCATCAACAAATGAATTCTAATGTAACTAAAGTCTGTTATCACCCTTTATAGTTCTCTTTTTGGTGACCCTCAAAACCTTCTAATCACTACAATGCATTTCAATGGGGTGCTATCATGTATATTGGTCCCAAGATGGCTGCCAGCAATTCCAGGATGAAGTGCTGACAGCCAATTCGAGCTCACGATGGGATGTGTGGTTAGGCTCCGCCCAAAAATCAATATTTTTTTATTTCTTAGAAACTACTGAACGGATTTACACCATTTTTAAAAAAGCACACTTGCTAGACCAAGACCTACCTTTATGCCAAATTTGGTGTAATTCCGTTCAGCAGTTCCAGCTGTAACCTGTTTCAAAATTCCTATGGAAATTAACATGGGGAAAATGTGCTTTGGGACCCCCCTTTTTCCTCGGCCCCTGCTTGATGAATCACCCCAAAACTTTCAACACAGGAGCTGACCAGTCCGCCCCATTAGTTTCGAAAATTTCGCGAAGATTCGTCAACCGGCACCAAAGATATTGGCAAAAGAAAAAATGCTTTTTGAATAGAAACGAGGTCCTAACTATAACTACCTACTGGTGACCGCCTGTAGGTTATATATATATATATATAAACAAGAGTCAAAAATGAAAGAAGATTGATATCAATTGGAGTCAAGTAACAGTGCATCAAAACATGAAGAGTAATATCACATGACAAGAACTGAAAATAACATCAAAAATGTTTTTCAAAAACTTATGCATAACAACATGAAAACAAAATGGATAGTGAAATGAAAAATTGAAACTGATGTTCATTCCGTATGAAATATATCCACCAGCGGATCTTCAAAACAACAAAAAACCAAAAAAAGACACTGCTAAAATAAACTCACTAGAGAGACTTAAAAGGACAAATCAAAACTAATCACTGTGATTATAAAATAAATATTTGCCTCTGATAAAATAGAAATCAATTGGTTTTAAATCACTGGAAAGGGCACGCACTAATGATTCACTGTTTATTATACATTAAAAAAACTTTTTTGTAAAGCACTATGCACTTTCATAAAATTGTAACTACACGTACCACAATGCATTGTGAAAATACCAGGAAGTAGTTGTGGGTCATGGAAATAAATAATGCCCCTGACGATTGTAACACCATCCCGTGATCAAGGTCCGAGTGGGGGGACCGAAACGCGTTGGGCATGGCAGAGTTTTATTTGCTTGAATAAACCGCCATAAAACCTGAAGACCGAGTGTGTGCGACCATTATTGCCGAGAGGTGAAAGCTGTTTTATATTTACCGGCGTGGCCCTGCCGGATGATAACGCACCGCCCCTGAGAAGAGCGCCGGCGTCCACACTGTGGGCTGCAACTTTAGCAATACTGAACAGGATGCCAGGCAGCCACGGCAGTGACCATACCCTGAAGATATTCGGAGAAGAGATTGCAAAATCCAAAGCTCTGGTGAAACAATTCAGCTACAGTGAACTGTAAAGCCAACGGGAAAGCGACGGGAAAGCGAGCAGCAGCTGAGTCTGACACCGGAGGGTGGAAGCCTACGCGTGTGGCCGCTGAACCGGTAAGCTACAGCACAGTAACCTGATCGTTTGTTTGCAAAGTCGTTAAAACTAACAGAGAGTGAAAGGGAATTGAGTCAGCGGCAAGTGGGGTCCCAGCAACACACGAATCCTCAGATTATATGGAGGCTCAGTGTTGCTAAAAACAACCGGATGAATAAAGAAAAATATAAGACTTTATCGCAACAGGGTAGCTAACAAACAGACACCCTTAAGAAACGAACATCTATTAAAAAACGGTTGTTGTGGGGCTCGGTACTCGGCGAATTTAAAGGCAAGAGCAGCAAAGCAAAAGTTATAAAAACATCAGCTGCCATGGAAAGAAGAGAGGCAAAACGGAATGCTGAAATATCACACATTTTTTAATCGAATCCAAATGACTTCAATAGAAGGGAAAGAGGACAAATAGTAACACCAAGCAATAACAAGGAAGCTTTGAGACATTGGGAAAGACTCTCAAAGAAAGAAAGAAACAAATGGTGGGAGTTAATCACACTAAGGAAATATGTAGAAGTAAAAAGGGTACCTAGAGGGCTCCGCTTAACACTCATGCCAAGCCACCAAGACACCAGTGGAGAACTGCTTCAGGAATGGGGCGAGCATCTTTTAGAATCATCAACAGCATTAATCCTAATTCTGATTAAATACATTGAAAAGGTTTTGAAGGATATTCAAAAGGACCTAAAAGAAGTGGAGGAAAAAATTGAAAAAATGGATTTATCTGAGGAATTGAAAAAATTGAAAAATGACATTTTATCTAATCTGGAAAAACATGAGGATAGAGTCAAACAGAGAAAGCAAACTAAATTCCAAAGAGATAAAATAGATTTTGAGGAAGGAAGAATCTTCACCTTTGGTAGCAAATATGAGATACAACGAAACAAGGAACAACTTGAAGTTTCAAATAGAGATTTCTCCAGTCACAAATCCTTAACAAGTACAGATGCAAGTGAAAACGAAGGCCCCAATCAAGCCACTCAGTCCAGTAACAAAAAGGTTACTTTTTTAACAGAAATGAGGATGGCTCTGCAGCAACAAAACAGAGACAAACAGTCGGGGCGCAGCAGAGGCAGGGGACGTGGAAGAGGATCGAGGGCAAGACAAGACGAGGCAGGAGAGGAAGATCCAAAGCCAAATATGCTAACCAGGGGTCGCCTGAGGCAATCCAGGAAGTAAATGAAGCAACAACACAGGAGCTAAATGTAATTAATCTCTCGGATAAAATATTAACTAATATGGAAACCAACTTGCTGAAGAAAGGCCTGAACTTTTGCCCAACATCCCATCTGAATATAGCGCAAACTCGAATAGATCTCTATAAATATACCAGGAAAATTAAATTGGCAAAAATATACGCTGAAAAAACAACAATGGAGAGACAAAATGTGGGAACAGAACAAATTAGCACCTTATTAGCAGAGGATAAATCTGCGTTGGAAATACTCCTAACAATGGGGGAAGATACAGTAACAACTGAAACAGAAAATCTGGAAAATCTGGAAGAATTCCTACCTGCTCTGGGAGCAGGAGAAAGCGGGTTAAAACCAAAATCTTTTTATTACCCAATTTTACCACCAGGTAACAAAGTGGATCTCTTCCATGAGGCAATAATTGAAGATCTTTATAAAATTGAACAGACAGATCGAAATGACAACTTATCACGAGGAGAAAGAGAAGCACTAAACCAACTTCGAACAGAAAATGGCATGGGCATCTGAGCATGATCACTTTATGGAGAAAACAATTTTATGGCTCCGTTTTATAGACGATCTCTTCATCATATGGGATGGCACTGAGATAGAGTTTGCAACATATTTTGAAAAACTCAACAACACTGATGCAAAGCTAAAATTCACCTATGAGATCAGCTCCAAGAAAGTGGCATTCTTGGACACCAGTATATATGTAGAGAACAACTCATTGCAAACAACTCTACATAGGAAGAAAACGGCAACTAATGCCATCCTTCATGGTGAAAGCTTTCATCAAGAAACTCTAAAGTGGAGCATCCCGTATGGGGAATTCTTAAGACTGAGGAGAAATTGCTCCTCAGACACAGAATTCACTAAACACAGTGGAGCAGCGCAATTGCGTTTTCAAAGAAGACAGTACCCAAAAAAAGTAATTGAGAAAAGTTTACAGAGAGTGTCAAAACAAAAGCGCAATGAAATCCTAAAAAACCAAAAGAAATCTGAATTGAGTGAACAGAATGATCCTCAAAAAATAAGACTAATAACAACATATAGTGCTGAAACCAAGAGCCTCACGAAAATAATCAAGAAACATTGGGGTATTTTACAATTGGATCCTGTAATATCTGGATTAATAGGAAATCACCCCAATATTACATACAAACGAGCGGCCAATATAGGTGATAAAATAACACACAGTCACTTTAAGGAGTCACAAATGCCAACATGGATGAAGAGGGAAGGCTTTTGGTCTTGTAAACAATGCAAGGCATGTAAGATCGCGGTACAACGACAAGAAATTGACATCAAGAAGGGAACAAAGTGGAAAATCCAACAACACATCACCTGTAAGAGCAAATTTGTCGTATATGCTGTGGAATGTCCCCGTAAATTAAAGTATATTGGAAGCACGACCTGTGAGGTTCGGAAAAGAATCTTGGAGCACATACGAGCAACAAAAAACAATGACCGCTCGAATGCCATTGCCAAAAACATGGAAAAGACCCATATCAGCAATTGGGAGGACCTAAGATTCTATGCCATCGAACATGTTCCACAATCAGAAAGGGGTGGAAACAGGGAAAAACTCCTGCGACAAAAAGAATCTAAGCATATAGTAACCTTCAGGACCTTGAATCCAAGAGGTCTTAACCAGGATGAAGAGCTTTATGTACATCTGTAACCATAAATCCTCAAGAAACCCCTTGTAAGTAGTGTAACTCTCAGAAATTTTTGACAAAAATGGCAAAAAATACTCACCAGTGAGTGAAAAATGAAACAAGAGTCAAAAATGAAAGAAGATTGATATCAATTGGAGTCAAGTAACAGTGCATCAAAACATGAAGAGTAATATCACATGACAAAAACTGAAAATAACATCAAAAATGTTTTTCAAAAACTTATGCATAACAACTTGAAAACAAAATGGATAATGAAATGAAAAATTGAAACTGATGTTCATTCCGTATGAAATATATCCACCAGCGGATCTTCAAAACAACAAAAAACCAAAAAAAGACACTGCTAAAATAAACTCACTAGAGAGACTTAAAAGGACAAATCAAAACTAATCACTGTGATTATAAAATAATTATTTGCCTCTGATAAAATAGAAATCAATTGGTTTTAAATCACTGGAAAGGGCACGCACTAATGATTCACTGTTTATTATACATAAAGCACTATGCACTTTCATAAAATTGTAACTACACGTACCACAATGCATTGTGAAAATACCAGGAAGTAGTTGTGGGTCATGGAAATAAATAATGCCCCTGACGATTGTAACACCATCCCGTGATCAAGGTCCGAGTGGGGGGACTGAAACGCGTTGGGCATGGCAGAGTTTATTTGCTTGAATAAACCACCATAAAACCTGAAGACCGAGTGGGTGCGACCATTATTGCTGAGAGGTGAAAGCTTTTTTATATATATATAAATGTTAATTTCTCTAAAACAACCAAACAGAATTACAGTAAATCACAAAAAGCATGCTGTAAAGATCTAGCCATGTAATTCCGTTCAGCTTTTTTTCCTGTAAGATTGTCTAATTTTTCCAATGGAAAGTGCAAGGGAAAAAAGTGTATAAAACAAGCATATGGGGGTCAGGGTAGGGATACCCTGGCCCCCTTGACTTGGAGGGGATTTATTTTATTTTATAGTACAGCGAATCTGCGGAGGATCTGAATATGCGGGGGCCCATGGTGTAGGCCAAGGCTTGGGGGTTGCCGAGTTGTTTATTTTGATGAAGGGTGCATATGAGACTTTTGAATGCCCCGGGGACTCCATTCCCCATGGTCAATAGCGTATTAATGGGGAAGGGAGCGTGGGCCCCCAACCCCCTTCCCTTAACCTTTTGAAGGCCCCGGGAATACTATATCACAAGGTAGATATTTTTTTAATGGGGAGGGGTGTGTGTGGCCTCCCTCCCTGTGCTTTTGAAAGCCCCGGGGACCCCATCGCCCGGGGCCGATGTATTTTTGATTGGGGAGGGGGGCGTGGGGGCTCTCCCCAAGCTCTATACTGGCCGGGAGACCCCATCTCCCTTGGATCAATGGCAGCAGGGTCTCAGGGACCCCATCCAAGGAACACTGAGTTGTTCCTTGACCAGGAGAGCATGGGCAGGGAATAGAAATCTAAATCTCTATTTCAATTAACTGTAACTCATGCCTCAAAGTAACTATAACTCACACCCTCGCCATGCACTGCTTATACCCTTACATATTACATCACTCATTACATGTTCAATGATACAATGACTGCATTGATAACATCCTTAATCACATCTGAAATGACATCATTGATACAAAACTGTACATAGCTGTGCGCAGCAGGGGGTTGGCCACTGGGCTTGGCCTGCCACCATGCCCTGTGTCCAACCCCCCAGCAGGCTGCCAACCCCACGATGTGCGCAGCCTTTGGAGTGCACAGTGTAGAGTAGGCCTTCAGGCCCTGGGGAGCCATCCCCTGAGGCAAAAACATGTATATTAAGGGGAGGGGCCCTGCAGCCCCCTCCCTCAGCCCTAATTGGCTCAGGGGTCCGTAACGGACCCCCGCATTTACATTATTAGTGTCCCGGGGAGGTGGCAGTCCCCAGGGCGTGTGGGGGGGCGGAGCCCCCCCACACAGGTTCATTTAATTAAATAAAAAGGAGCCCCGGGGGGTGGCGGTCCCCAGGGCTGCGGGAGGGCCGAGTGCCCTCCCGCACCATTTTGAAATAAAAGCCCCGGAGGGTGGCGGTCCCCGGGGCTTGGGGGGGCCTTAGAGGCCCCCAATCATTTTTATTAACCCCCGCATGCCCCCGGGACTTGGCCCACCCGGGGGCCAATTAAGAACGAAGCGCGGGAGACCGCGCTTCGTTTTTTTTTTTTTTTATCGGCGGGATCCGCGCACCCTAAGCGCATCCCGCGGATTTTAAAAAAAAAAATGCTTTTTTCTGCCCAGGGGGTCCTTGTGGGACCAACCTGAGCAGACCTAGGGGGTCAGGGTGTTTCTACCCTGCCCCCTTTGTGCATTTTGCGCACTTGTTTCTTGTGTCTCGGTTCTACCGAGGGACAAAATGGCTGCCAACACTTCCTGATTTGGAGTGTTGACAGCCACTTGACAGCCAATTAGCATGCAGCTCGTGATCGGGAGGGTGCGCGCAGGGTGCGCTCAGGGTGCGCGAATCCGACGCGGCCATAGATATATATATATGATTTTCCTTTTGATTTTCTCAGGAACTACTAAACGGATTTACACCATTTAACAAAAAGGGTTCTCTCTGAACCAAGAACTACCTCTTTGCCAAATTTGGTGTAATTCCGTTCAGCAGTTCGGGCTGTAGCCGTGGCTAAAGTTTCCTATGGGAAAATGAATGGGGAAAACACGTTTTAGGACCCCCTTTTTCTCGGCCCCCGCTTGACGAATCACCCCGAGACTTTCAGGGTAGGAGCGGACCGGAGCGGGCCACAAAGTTTGAAAATTTCACGAAGATTCGTCAACCGGCGCAAGAGTTATTTCAAATAGAATGTTACGGATTTCCTATGGAAAATAGGTCCTAACTATAACTATCTACTGGCGACCGCCAGTAGATAATGTGTATGTGTATATATATATATATATGTATACATATATATATACATATATATGTATATATATGTATGTATCCTAGGTGTGTGGCTTTGGGTAGCATGCTCCTAACCGCCGTTGGTGCAAGTAAGAGGCGAATACCACGTACGCCTTGTTTAAATATGCAAAAAAACGCTTTACTCCAGTTTCAAAGAAAGCCTGCACTCAATTCGGTAGGAAATACCATTTAATTACTGGCAGCACATGCTTGACAGGAATGCGTTTCAGCTGTCCTTGCAGCCTTTATCAACCTAAAAATGCACCATCTTCATTTCATTTAAATACTCCCCTCAGGTGTTTCTTAATGTATCTACATAGACGAGCCACTACTGTTCTCGTAGGCTACTCAATTTGCGAATTACACAATGCTCTTATTAAACAGTCACCTTTGGTAGAGCATAATTAAAAGCATTTACTTCATGTTAAACGAGTTCAAATTATAAGCATTAATGTCATGCTTTAAGTTTATATGTATATACACACACACACACATATATAAAACACAGATACATATATATATATATAGAGACACCTAAAATAATTAGATGTACATTTATTATAACACTTTGCTGAAATTGTAACATTATTATATATATATATATATATATATATATATATACACATGTATAGATATATATATCTCTAACAAATTAAAATGTTTTATTTTACAAAACATTTAGGTAACTGTATGTATAAAGGTATGCATACAAATGTATACATAAATAATATGAATATATATATTTGCATAAATATACATAATTGTGTTTGATATTTATATATATGTGTGTATATATATATATATGAATATCAATATACATATATGCATATTATTATTGCATATTTAGCCCATATGTACATATATATAAATATTCACTGAAAATGAACAAAGGTTACATTGGAGTTATACATAAGTAAGGTAGTAAGATTTTAAGTTATGTTACAAATGTTAAAGTAGAGTTATACGTAGAATATACATAGGACTTATAATAATAAAACAATTAACATTTAAAAATAACAAAAAACTACTGAAATTCACCAGTTAAACGTAACTGACATATGTATGACTTATTTATTGTTAGAAGACCTACTAATAACTCCACTTTAACCTTTGCTTTTTTCAGTAAATTTCTATGTTTTGTAACATAAATTAATATCTTATTTTGTTGCATCTGTGGCCAACTGCAGCAGCACGTGGCCTGCAAAGTGAGGGGCCAACACACCGACAAGTTGTGAAACCGGCATCAGGCAACAGACCCTCACCCCACCTATTTTTTTCATTCCTGCAGGATTCCTATGTAACTCCTGTGGGAGTCCCATGGGATCATGATAACCCATAAAAAAGTTCTTTTAAAATTGTGTGGGGGATTGGCTGCAGGGTCTGGCTGAGTTCCCAAGTTCTAATATGGCGGGCACAACATTTTTCTTCATGTTGCAGCAGCCAATCACTTTGTGAGGTCCCATGGGTGTCCCCTGGAAACGACCAATGAGAATCCTTGTTTTTTTATGCTACGTTATGCTATGAGGATTGTTTTGTTATGAGGATTTGCATGGTGCGCTTATCACCCGAGGGGTATCCAGGAGCTGGAACAAATGAGTAGGCCAATCAGACTCCTAGTTGAATAGCCTGGACTTCTGTTTCTTGCGGAACTCGAGTAGGGGTGGGGAGGTCCTGATGTGGTGTGGAAGGTTGTTCCAGGATTTGGCAGTGATTTAGGAGAAGGAGTATCCCCTGATTTACTGATTTGATGTTATTTCCCACCGGACTCCAGCGAGACAACATGTGTATATATATATATATATATATACATATATATATATATATATATATATATAGATATATATATATAGATATATATATATATAGATATATATATTACCTACTGGCGGTCGCCAGTAGGTAGTTATAGTTAGGACCAAGTTTCTATAGGAAAAGCGTTTTTTGATTTGCTTATAACTTTGGCGTCGTTTGACGAATGTTTACGAAATTTTCCAAAAACTTCTCTTTTCAGATCAGCTCCTATGTTGAAAGTTTGGGGGTGATTCTTCAAGGGGGGCTGAGAAAAAGGGGGTCCCAAAACGTGTTTACTCCATGCAATTTCCATAGGAAACTTTAGACAAGGCTACAGGTCAAACTGCTGAACGGAATTACGTCAAATTTGGCAGGGAGAAAGGTCTTGGTCCAGAAAGCACGCTTTTGTTTAAATGGGGTAAGTCTGTTCAGTAGTTTTAGAGAAATATCAAAATTTACAGATATCGATATTTGAGAATTCTGACATCTGATTGGCTGAGGCGTTGCGAGCATGAGCGTGCGGCTCATTGGCTGCAAACTGTTGAAACTAGGACGTGTTGGCAGCCATTTTGTGACTGAGTTGAAAGGCGTAGGGGGAAAAATAAGAGAATAATTGTATAAGAGGGTATAGTAGGAACACTGTGGTCTTAGTTTAAGCAGTCTGTACGGTGGAGAGGCAGGGAGTTTGAATGTTGCGTAGGCCGTGGAAATCCCGTCTGCAGAACAACGGTGCATGGTATTGTGGCAAGGTTGCGTAGGCTCTGGAAATCCCGTCAGGAACACAATGCGCCGTATTGCGGCAAGCAGTGTGTAGGGTGCACACACAGGTAGTGTGAATGTTGCGTAGGCTGTGGAAATCATGTCTGCAAAACAACGATGCGCTGTATTGCGGCAATGTTCAGTAGGCTGTGGAAATGATATCGGGAAAATAACAATGCGCCGTATTACAGCCTTCCTTTACCTTCCCTTAATATAATGCGCAGTAATGTTTACTTATAATGCGGTGTTCACTTTTATCACGGACAGTGAAGAAAATTAATGTTTAATTGGCTGAGGTGGTCCAACAACGAGCTCAATGTTCATTGGCTGTGAATCATTAAAAGTAAAAGTGTTGCCAGCCATTCCCTCCCCCTGCGCGGAGTAACAAGGACATCTGATTGGCTCACATGTTCCAAGCAGGACCTTCCAGAGGTTAATGTTCATTGGCTGCAAACCATTGAAAGTGGAAGTGTTGCCAGCCATTTCCTCCCCGTCCGCGGAGTAGCAGGGACATCTGATTGGTTCACGTGTTCCAAGCAGGACGTTCCCAAGCTTAATGTTCATTGGCTGTAAACCATTGAAAGTAAAAGTGTTGCCAGCCATTCCCTCTCCCTCCACGGAGCATCAAGGACATCTGATTGGGTAATGTGTTCCAAGCAGTACCTTCCCAAGCTTAATGTTCATTGGCTGTGAAGCATTAAAAGTAGAAGTGTTGGCAGCGATTCCCTCCCCCTGTGCGGAACACCATGGACATTTTTATTGGCTAAAGTGTTCCGAGTACAAGTTTGCTCTTTATTGGCTGGGAACGTTTCACTGTTGTGAAGCGTTTTGTGACGCACTTCAATGGAGTACGTGAAAACAAAGTAGCAGCGGGGAGGGTAGGAACACTATTAACTCTGTAAAGTGGTCACAAGGTGGTGAACAGGGATTGTGAAGGTAAAAATAGTTTTTTATATATTTTAAGGGCCATTTATATAATTGGCGTGGGGTGTACAAATCACGGCGGGAAAATAACAGAGTGTGTTGCGGTCTTCTTTTTATTAAGTTTGCGGGTGGGATACTTCCCAGTAGCAGTATTTACTCAGAATGTGGTGTTTACTTTTCTGACGGGGAGGTGTGGCTGCGCAGCAAAAATTTCAGACTAGGTTTGAAACAGTTTTTATTAAGCAATTACAAATAAACTTTCTTCGAAAACTCAAGCTGTATATATCAAAGAGGTGACAAATAAAAACGCAATTCATAAAATATCCCTTAAGCGTGGCCACACCCTCCCTTTTTTTCTGCTATAATTTGTAAAAGTGTTGCCCCATATTCTTGATAATATAAGAGGGCATAAGTTACTTTTAGATAAAGTAGAAAAGAAGTGCTGCAAGAAACACTCCCGCACTACATCATCTCAGGTCACAAGAACAATAACAAGTAAAAAACTGTTAAACACAAATGACTTTATATTACATAGAAATGTACGCTTCATCATTTCTTACAATTTCTATTCTGTAGAACTCTGGAAAGTTCAGTCGTAGTGCTTAGAGTTCGCTCACTGCTCCACTAATAGATCACATACTCCTTTAAGAACATATAGGATAGTAGTAATATATACACTACTATTCATATATATTCTATAGGGAGAACAAGAATAGGAACCACAACAGAAAAAAACAGAAATACCAAAAAATCATTCAAAAATGTAGGGTTTATCAAAGGTATTCAGTAAGAAAGTGTCTATGCAAACAATCTTTTTTTAAACTGCAATTTAAAAAAATAGTCTCACTATAAAAATATCTGATCAAGTAAGTTATAAAGGTCAGTTAGCTGTATTTCAGATGGTTTACTCCTGGCGGCGACAAATCTCCAATTCTTGTTGTGTGAAAATATGACACTCTACTACAATATACAGAGTGACACTGATTGCACACAAAAAGAAAAGGAAAATAAAGTCATGAACACAAAACAAGATCAATAACGAAATACTTTCCAGCAGTGAATATGTTAAGAGCTTCTTTTATCCGGGACTTCGAAATCTTTCAACTTCGCGCTGACGGGTCATAAACTCCTCTGAGATCATAATGACTGTGAATATTACAATATACATACTCACACTATATGATCCCAAGGGGGAAACAGAGTAAGAAGCAGAAGCTGCTGACTTTACATATAAATCTTTAGTCTTCGCGCCGACGGGTCATAAACTCCTCTGAGATCACAATGACTGTTAATATTTTAATATACATATTTACAGTATATGATCCCAACGGGAAACAGAGTAAGAACCAGAAGCTGCTGACGTTACATATAAATCTTTAGTCTTCGCACCGACTGGTCACAAACTCCACTGAGATCATAATGTGTGGTTATTATAATATACATACTCACACTATATGATCTCAAGGGGGAAATAGACTACAAACTGGAAGCTGCTGACGTTACATATAAATCTTTCGTCTTCGCGTCGACGGGTCGTAAACTCCACTGAGGTCAGTATGAATGTGAATATTACAATATACATACTCACACTATATGATCCCAGGGGGGAAACAGACTAAGAACCAGAAGCTGCTGACGTTACATATAAATCTTTAGTCTTCGCGCCGACGGGTCACCAACACCTCTGAGGTCAAGTACAGTGTGAATATTATAATATACAAAGTCACACTATATGATCTCAAAGGAGCCAGAAAAGGAACAATGTTTGCTGTATTCTGTCTGTTTCTGAAAACAAGCTGCTGACGTTACATATAAATGGCAAAAACAACCAATAACACTTTTTTCTAAATACAAATCTTTAAATATTGACAAATAGCTACGTATTATAAATATCTACTATGCCATAATCAAACAACTTACAACTCTGGAATATGTTTTGTTGCCGCAAAACATGAATCCGACGCTAGAAAATGGAATGTGCATCACAGAATGGAGACGCGTACATAACTCGCATAAACGAAACTAATCAAACAACGGGTGTGGTTTATATACTTTTTGGTTATTGAGTAGTCTATGGAAGGAAGATGCGGCTCCGCCCATTTAGATGTCACGTTTTACAGTTGACACGTGCTCACGTTTTCACTGTTTAACTTGTGCACGTGTTAGGAAAAGTTACAAAATGTGAAGCGGTAAAGGTTTCGATTTCGATCCTAACACGTATAAGGTCCTTAATATGTACATACGTTGGAGAGCTTAAAAACTGTTACCCGGCAAACCGTGTCATTTCAATTCTCATGACTACAAACATCTATTAATTGCCGTAATTCTAAATAGAAGACATAAAAAAAATATCGTTCAGAATAGAAAAAAAATACGTGCTAATATTTCTCATCACTATGGTTTTAAATTAAAAAAATGCAAGCCTTTGTAAAGCGTACAGCTTCCCCCGGAAAAGTGTGCCGGCGCTCGGGGGCGTTGGGAAGATTAAGCAAGGTGTTGCCCACAGTGACATATTGGTGGACTAACGTGCCGCTGAAGCCGGGAATCGAACTGTGAACGCTGTTGTTCGAAGTCAGGTATCATAGCTGCTGCGTGACACATTTTCCACATTTAAATGTTAATTAGTGCTAATTAAGTTTTAAACATTGTTAAATTATAACTTATAACAGACTACTGTTACAGTTAGTTTTTCACTACAAAAAGTATGCACGTCTTTTTAAAATTTACTTAAAAACAATATAGGTTTCAGGGACATTGTAGTTACAAATTAGCATTTATAAAACCTTTGAAATTAACTGAAAAAACCATAGGTTTTACAGACGTTATAGTTAGAAATTAGCATTTAAAAAACTTTAGGAATTCACTGAAAGAAACCATAGGTTTTAGGGACGTTATAGTTAGTTGGACATTTCACTCATATAAAACCAGAGAAATTCCACCGTTATAGTTAGTTCAGCTAACTATAACTCGCGCACCCGCAATGCACTGCTCATGACGTCACATATTACATCATTCATGACATGGTCAGTGACATCACTGATGACATCACTGATGACATCTCAAATGACATCACTGATGACATCACTGATGACATCATCCCGTGATTGTGTGTTTCTGTAATTTTTTAATATGTTTTATATATATTCCTAGGTGTATTGAAGAATGAGTGGGTATATAAGTGTCTGGATGGAGGATTTAGAAGGAGGGTGACTGGCTGTATAAGTGAGTGATTAAATGTGTCTTACTGAATGGATGGGTTAGTGACTAAACTGTGTGAATGTCTGTATCAGTCTGTCTGTTGTTGTGCAAGCTGCTGCATGGGTTGGTCAGTAGCTATATGAGTGTCTATATAGGTTATTAATTGGTTGTTTGAGTATTTTTTGGGGGAGATTGAGTGTGTGTGTGGGTGGGTCTGAGGTGTGTGACTCTGTGCATAGATGTGTGAGTGGTTGATTCACTGGATGTATGAGTTCAACAGTGCATGTGGAAACACGTGTATGGGTGCGTGAGTGTGTATATCGGTGTGTTGGTAAGTGAATGGATGTGTCAGTGGTACATGTCCAAGTAACTACATATATAAAAGGCAGTGTATGTGAGAGTTCAAGTATATAAAGGACTCTACATGATAGTTGGTGATTTTGAGACTGGCTGTATAGATGAGTATGTACTTGTATCACTAATTATATAATAGAGTAAGTATGCATTAGTATCTGTATGAATAAGTGAGGTGGTGTGTGTATAATTGTATAGGTGAGTAAATGGGACTGTGATAGATTCTTTGCATGACTAAGTAGGTGTGTGAGTAACTGCATGGATGAGTGGCGGTGTAATTGTCTGTATAGGTGTATGAGTGCATATGGTAGTGTTGTATTTATGAGTGACTGCATGTATCAGTGTTTGTATGGATGAATGAGTAGATGTGTGTGTAGACCTAGCAATCAGTGAGTGCGTATGTAGTAACTGGTATTGGTGTGTTAACTATTTTGAAAATGGTTGTCTGTATTTTACAGTGGGTGTATTAAAGGTTATATTAGAGCGTGAGGAGATGCATCAGTTTTTCACGTGGATGATGTCATCAGTGATGTCATCAGTGATGTCATCAGTGATGTCACTGACCATGTCATGAATGATGTAATATGTGATGTCATGAGCAGTGCATTGCGGGTGCGCGAGTTATAGTTAGCTGAACTAACTATAACGGTGGAATTTCTCTGGTTTTATATGAGTGAAATGTCCAACTAACTATAACGTCCCTAAAACCTATGGTTTTTTTCAGTGAATTTCTAAAGTTTTTTAAATGCTAATTTCTAACTATAACGTCTGTAAATATAGATATATAACTACTGAAAAAACCACAGGTTTCAGGGACGTTATAGTTAGTTGGACATTTTACTCGTACAAAACCAGAGAAATTCGGCCGTTATAGTTAGTTGAGCTAACTATAACTCGCGCCCCCGCAATGCACTGCTGACACATATTACATCATTCATGACATGGTCAGTGACATCACTGATGACATCACTGATGACATCTCAAATGACATCACTGATGACATCACTGATGACATCATCCAGTGACTATGTGTTTCTGTAAAGTTTAAATATGTTTTATATATATGCCAAGGTGTATTGAAGAATGAGTGGGTGTATAAGTGTCTGAAAGGATGATTTAGTAGGTGCATGACTGACTGTATAAGTGAGTGATTAAACTGAATGCATTGGTTAGTGACTAAACTGTGTGTATGTCTCTATCAGTCTGTCAGTTGGTGTGCAAGTGGCTGCATGGGTTGGTGAGTAGCTACATGAGTGTCTATATGGGTTATTGTTTGGTTGTCTGAGCATCTCTATGGGTGCCTGAGTATCTGTGTGGGTGAGTGGGGGTATGTGACTCTGCATAGATGTGTGAGAGGGTGATTCACTGGGTGTATGGGTTCAAGAGTGCATCTGTGAAGGGCTGTATGGGTGGGTGAGTGTGTGTATGGGTGTGTTGGTGAGCAAATGGTTGTCTCAGGGGTTCATATGTGAATAACTACATATGTGAAAGGCAGTATATGTGAGTATTGGAGTATATAAATGACTATATGTGAGAGTGAGTGATTGTGAGAGTGGCTGTATGGATGAGTGTGTGCTTGTATCAGTGATTGTACAAGAGAGTAAGTATGTGTTAGTATCTGTATGAATAAGTGAGTTGGTGTGTCTATAAAAGTATAGGTGAGTAAATGGGAGTGTGATTGATTCTTTGCATGACTGACTACCTGTGTGAGTAACTCTATGGGTGAGTGGCGGTGTGTAAGTGTCTGTATAGGTGTATGAGTGCATATGATAGTGCTGTATTGATTAGTGACTGCATGTATGAGTGACTGTATGGGTGAATGAGTGGATGTGTGTGTAGACCTAGGAATCAGTGAGTGGGTATGTAGTAACTGGTATTGGTGTGTCTATGGTTTCGAAAATGGTAGTCTGTATTTTAGAGTGGGTGTATCAAAGGTTAGATTAGGGTGTGATGAGGTGCATCAGATTATCACGTGGATGATGTCATCAGTGATGTCATCAGTGATGTCATTTGAGATGTCATCAGTGATGTCATCAGTGATGTCACTGACCATGTCATGAATGATGTAATATGTGACGTCATCAGCAGTGCATTGCGGGCGCGAGTTATAGTTAGCTCAACTAACTATAACGGCCGGATTTCTCTGGTTTTGTACAAGTAAAATGTCCAACTAACTATAACGTCCCTGAAACCTGTGGTTTTTTCAGTGAATTTCTAAGGTTTTTAAATGCTAATTTCTAACTATAACGTCCCTGAAACCTATGGTTTTTTCAGTGAATTTCAAAGGTTTTATAAATGCTAATTTCTAAGTATAACGTCCCTGAAACCTATGGTGCATGACTAATTGAAGGAGTGCATGCATAATGCCTGAGTGATTGGATAAGTGCACAGGTACTGGCTGGGTGATTGGAGGAGTGCATGGGTAGTGCACGGGTGATTGGAGCAGTGCATGGATACTGCCTGGGTTATTGCATGAGTGGATGAGTAGTGCATGGGTGATGGCAGGAGTGCATCGGTAGTGCCTGGGTGATTTTGTAAGTGGATAGGTATTGTTTGGATGACTTTGTAAGTGCATAGGTTTTGCCTGAGTGATTGCATGAGTTTATGGGTAATGCCTGGATGATTGTATGAGTGCAAGGGTAGTGCCTGGATGATTGCATGAGTGCATGGGTACTGCCTGCGTGATTGGAGGAGTGCAAGGATAGTGCATGGTGATTTTATAAGTGCATGGGTAGTGACTGGGTGATTGGAGGAGTGCATGGCTACTGGCTGGGTAATCTAAGGAGTGAATAAGTAGTGTCTGGCTAATTAGAGGAGTGCATGGGTATTGCATAAGTGATTGGAGCAGTGCATGGGTAGTGCCTGGGTTATTGCATGAGTGGATGAGTAGTGCCTGGGTGATTGGAGGAGTGCATGGGTAGTGCCTAGGTGATTTTGTAAGTTCTTGGTTAATGCCTGGGTGATTGCATGAGTGCAGAGGTAATGTATGGGTGATTGGAAGAGGGCATGGGTAATGCCTGACTGATTGCATGAGTTTATGGGTAATACCTGGATGATTGCATGAGTGAATGGGTAGTGCCTCAGTGATTGTAAGAGTGCAAGGGTAGTGCATGGTGATTTTATAAGTGCTTGGGTATTGGCGGAGTGATTGGATAAGTGCATGGGTACTGGCTGGGTGATAGGAGGAGTGCATGTGTAGTGCCTGGGTTATTGCATGAGTGGATGAGTAGTGCCTGGGTGATTGGAGGAGTGCATGGGTAGTGCCTGGCTGATTTTGTAAGTGCTTGGTTACTGCCTGGGTGATTGCATGAGTGCACAGGTAATGTATGGGTGATTGAAGAGTGCATGGGTAATGCTTGACTGATTACATTAGTTTATGGGTACTGCCTGGATGATTGCATGAGTGCATCGGTAGTACCTGGGTGATTGTAAGATTGCAAGGGTAGTGTGTGGTAATTTTATAAGTGCTTGGGTATTGGTGGAGTGATTGGATAAGTGCATAGGTACTGGCTGGGTGATTGGAGGAGTGCATGGGTAGTGCATGGGTGATTGGAGCAGTGCATGGGTACTGCCTGGGTTATTGTATGAGTGGATGAGTAGTGCCTGGGTGATTGCAGGAGTGCATCGGTAGTGCCTGGGTGATTTTGTAAGTGGATAGGTATTGTTTGGATGATTTTGTAAGTGCATAGGTTTTGCCTGAGTGATTGCATGAGTTTATGGGTAATGCCTGGATGATTGCATGAGTGCAAGGGTAGTGCCTGGATGATTATATGAGTGCATGGGTACTGCCTGCGTGATTGGAGGAGTGCAAGGATAGTGCATGGGGATTTTATAAGTGCATGGGTAGTGCCTGGGTGATTGGAGGAGTGAATCGGTAGTGCCTGGGTGAATTTGTAAGTGGATAGGTATTGTTTGGATGATTTTGTAAGTGCATAGGTAATGCCTGGGTGATTGCATGAGTGCATGGTTACTGCTTGGGTGATTCTATCAGTGGAAGAGTAATGTCTGGGTGATTGCAGGAGTGTATGGGTACTGCCAAACTGATTAAAGGTGTGGATTAGTAATGCCTGGGTGATTTTGTAAGTACTTAGGTTATGCTTCAGTGATTGAAGGAGTGCATGAGTACTGCTGAGGTGATTTGAGGAGTGAGATGATTGAGTTTGAAAAAATGAATAACTGCAATAAAAGTGACTATAAACATTAATTCATATTATTACGCTTATTACATTATTTCATCTTACCTTCTGTATTGAAGTATATATCAAACTCATTGAAACTATTTTACAGTTGTTTCATTGTAAAGTAAATTTAAAATATTTTCAAACTTTAGTTTTACTTTCTGTAAAAGAGAAGAAAAAATACTGTTATTGCAAATAATATTATAGGTTTAAGAACACAACATAATTTTAGCATAACATAACATATTCAGGTTCTCTTTTTTGCTGTTTTCAGATTCTATTGAATTTCACCATACACAGTGATTTCAATGTTGATCATCATATAACAGCGGGCAAAAAAATACAATCAATAAGATTGTAAAAAAAAACAAATCTCTTTTCAAAATATTTACAAGTTCAACTATCTGTTTACATTTTCAAAAATAAACACTCTCATTTACATTGCATATAATACAAAGATCAAACATATGAACTACTTCTTACAAACACAATTTTCCAAATGCAATATCAAAGAACAGAAAATATAATTCAAACACTAATTGTTCACTTCTTCCCAATAGGCCGAAGGATGGTTCTGAAATCATTTGCATTGAAAATATCCAAAATAAACTCGTTAATTCATGTTTACATCTTCCCAATAGGCCGAATGAAGTTTTCAGAACTTTGGCATCAAAAATATCAGATATGAATTTGGTAATTCGTAAGGCAACCGACATTTGAATTCCAAATGGGCATCATTACAATGTGTCCATCCTTTATTGCATCTTAAATACACATTATAGGGGCCGATTCCGATCTCGGCCGGTAGGGCTCCGAATCGGATTCGGATTTACCGGATCCGATTCGGAGCCCTATTTCCCGACCGAATCGTACGTGCGTCCGGGCGAGCGAGTACGATGCGTGCGCTCGCGAAATCTCCGACCGGCTCGTTCGCAGGACCCGACCGCTCCGACCGACTCGCACGGACACGACTCGCACCGCACAATGGAGACGTTCCCCGGCCGGGTAAGTACGATGCGCACCTCGACCGCTCCGACCGACTCGCACAGTCCGGCTCCAAGGAGCTGTCGGAGCCGCACTTTGGGGGTCCGTGTCGGACCCCCCTGGAAGCGTAGGCACGCAAGTCGCACACAGGGGGGACCCATGGGTCCCCCTACACGTGCATGTACGGCGCGACCCGCATCGACGCGAACACGCTGTAGGGGGTGCCCTTGTTCGCGTCGTGCCCATTGAGTCAATGGGAGCCCGTGTACGCGTTGTACGACTGGCTCCCATTGACTTCAATGGGAGTCCGACCGAATCGAGTCCGATGGCATACGTGCGCATCGTACTCGTTCGCTCGGGCTGCTAGGGTCCGATTCGGTCGGGAATCTCTCCGGGTCCGGCTCGGTCGGAGAGATTTCCGGCCCGAATCGGAATCGGCCCCAGAGTGTCCAGATGTTCTACTAGGTCCATCATGGAAAATAATAGCCACTGCTTTAAAAGTTCTTCCTGAAATTGACACTTGACTTGCCACAAAATTTTTAATTTTGGTTTCCAATTTTCTTCCATCTGCTGTACAACGTTGTAGCATTAAAATGACATATTATCCAAATATTTCTATAAATAATGTTGACAACATTTCTGACTTGCAGTGAGTACATTTCATATCTTGATTAGCTGATTTTACTAATTTGTTAAAAGACACTGTTTTGCAATCTGGTATTGTCAAATATATGAATCGTTCAGTATCTATTTCAGTGGTAGAAGAAAATGAACAGTCTTCACATTTATGATGCCATCTGTAACGTAGTCCAAACAGATTTTCAATTTGTATTCCTTCATCTTCTAATACTGCAAGCATAAACATAAGAAATTGTTGAGCATCTTGTTGTACATTAAGTGTAAATTGTGAAGAACCAGAACTTATATCCAAAAGATGCCGAATGCCAGAAGCAGTATGGATTTTAGTTTTATCAGTTTTCAACTTTTCAAAAATATAATGTAACAAAGAACAAAATCTTTTTTCTCGATTTTCCATATATTGATGATGAAGATTCTCTAGAAAAAACACGACGTTCACAATTACATTAGCATAGCAGTTGATGCCTGAACTATTTTCTAACTGGTATCTTACAATATCATCAACAGTGTCCATTTTCATTTTCTTTACCGCCTGAACATTCTCTTGAATTGTTTTCTTCTTTCCAACCTCACTAGAGTGTTTCTCATATTTTCGTTTTGGACATACTACACGTTTTTCATATATGGGATATTCACCTAAGTTAGGATCATACAGTCTTCTTAACCGATTATACTCTCTTACACAATTTGCATCTGCACTAACCTTTTTCTCATCAAAATCAATCAAATACAATCCAGATAATGTTCTTGCTCGAGACAATGCAACATATGCCATACCCTCTTTAAAAACTGTACTTCCAATATTTACCAAAGCACTGTCTACACTTAAACCTTGAGATTTATGACTGGTCACCGCATATGCTAAAGAAAGAGGAAACTGTTTTCTACAAACATACAAATCTTTAACAAGCAAAAAATAAACAGCACAAAGTCCAATCTGTTTTACCTCTTCAATCTGATCAAATTTAATCTTCAAAAATTCAATTCCATCTCTGTTCTGAAAATTTCCATAATCAACAACTTTTCCCATTGCTCCATTCACTAAACCTTTTTCAACATCTAAATTACGCTGTAATATTACCCGACAGTTTACACATACATATAAAGTCTTTTCCAAACCAGCAGTCTTAGATACAGATTTTTCCAAAGAATCTAATTTTGACTGTAATTTCTCTGACAGAAGAATAGTAACTCCTTAGTGCTCCATTTTATCAATGGCTTCCATTTTCACTATTGGGTGTTTCTCCAGTTTCAAAAGTTCTTGATTGAATGTAGAGCACTCTTGCAGTGTTGGCATTAGACAAACTATAGACTTCTTTTCTCCAATTATTTTGTACATTATTTCAGGTGCAATATTTTCATTTGGAAACAAGTTTGTTAGTAGTCGACTTTGCAAAGCTTCTTTACCATCTTTTGTCAAGACACCAATTCTAATATCTTGAAGAATGTTTCCATAATGTTCATCATTTGCTTGTCGCATATTCTTAATAAGTTCTTTATATTCAAAAAGAGACCAAATGTTCACATTTCCAATACTTCCCAAAGATTTCCTAGTGTCTTCATGGACAAGTGTTTTAAAAACTGGTTGCCCTTTCACAGGAGTAAGTTGTAATAGATCGCTGAATACAATTACATGTTTTCCTCCAAATAAAACATCATAATCTGTTTTTAAAATCTGTTGCATTCTTAAATGTACAAAGGCAAGCATTACGTTTGAGACCATGCTCACCTCATCAATTATCAGAAGTTTCATTTTCTTTAGTACTCTTGAAACTTCATAACAAGCTTCTCCAGATAGCTTGTGATATTCCAACTTATTTTCATGTTCAACTGGTAGCATCAGTAAACGATGTAATGTAATCCCTTTAATGTGTTATGCTGCTAACCCAGTTGGCGCGGTTACAACACAAGATAAATGTGATTCAGTGGTTTTCTGTAGATAACTGGTCAAAACTTTAATTAAGAAACTTTTTCCTGTACCAGCTTGACCACTGATATACAGTCGAATAGGTTTAAATGATGTGCAGTTGCATTCTTTTTTTTCATGAAGTAAACCATGCTCTATCTGTTGTGTAACTTGCTGATATATTTCTTTCTGTTCAATATTTAGTTGTTTTTCCAAGTTTCCCAACTCCATAATATCCTGTTGTGCTTGCTGCATTGCCGTTTCTACTTCACTCATAGCTATTGTTGCTTCATTTTCAAGAATTGGTTGTCCTAGTGGATCTTGACTTAGTGGAGCAGAACTGTGACTACCTTGAGAACTGTCTCTAGCAATTTCAGCTGCAATACTAGTTTCTTGTTCAATCTCTTCATTCAACATTTGTAGATAATTTGGAAAAACTGTGCATTCAATGCTATCTTTACATGCATTAAAAGAATCTTCATAGCACTCAAAATCTCCAAGTAATTCCATTTCAGTACGCCAAGGCTTGAAGAGTTGCAGAAGTGCTAAATAGAAAAATTCCCTTTTATCTACAGTATCACAACTGAGCTTAAAGTGTTTAATAAGATTTCCTTTGGTATGTTTTACCAAACATCCATCACATCCAATTACTGCATATTTTTCTTCATTTATGTTTTCTGTAACATTTCTCTTAAAGCTGTAATATTGCAGTACTTCATAGAGACATATGTTTTCCAGATGTGGACTTCTTTTAGGACAGTACGTATCCAACATGTTTGTTTTAACAATATCTGCACTTTTCGGTTCATTTAATGCTAAGTATACAATTTCTTGTACAGATTTCAATACTCGATTTCGTGTTGCAGCAAGACCTAGACTTACCCAAATGATTCCTCTTTACTTTGAATATAACCTTGCAGATGTCAATCGATCCGAACATTCGTACGATCCAATCTCTCGATGGGAAAGCATCTTCAAACTAAAGCTGTACAATTTGTTACTAAGAGTCTTCTCTTGTGAAATTTCTTCCCACATTTCTTTCAACTCTGTCTTTTCAGATTTTGTTATATATGATGTAACATAGCGAGCAACAGCAATTGAATTATCTGCAACATACTGGATATCCATATTTGCATTCCACATCATCAAAATCACTGGATTGTAATCATTAATATACTTTGAATCTACACTTCTTTTTATATTGTAAGTATTCTTTGGAGATTTTCGAGTTATAGTATGCCTCACTGCTGACATGAAACTGTTGACTCTTCCTTTGGAAATTACTGGACGTGGGAATCCAAAACAACATTTTGTATAACATTTTTCGTTTCCTTTGACTTGTATTTCCGTCGACAATATTTCCCACATCGATGACTTTGAAACCGTAAAACTTGTTGTCTTAAGATATTTTCTCCTCCTGTTTTTGGATTAGCACAGGTAACATAGTCTTCAATGAAAGATAAAACAGTCTCATCAGAATCGGTTCCAAATTTAGGTGCATCCTTGATCCATAATAGCATATGTATATGAGGAGCACC
This sequence comes from Calotriton arnoldi, assembly GCA_963921515.1. Taxonomy (NCBI): domain Eukaryota; kingdom Metazoa; phylum Chordata; class Amphibia; order Caudata; family Salamandridae; genus Calotriton; species Calotriton arnoldi. The sequence goes on from CAWUFW010009099.1 coordinate 168,855, forward strand.
TCTGGCTAGGTACTCCTTTCTCCAAAAGAAATCAATAACTTCTCCAAGAGGTAGGTTATTTTTATTGCAGATAGAAGACATCATAGCTTGAAACCGATGATTAAAATATCTGCACACATTTACAGGATCCAAGGAATACAGTTCTCCAGCTGTCTTCAATTCAATGTTTTTAATATTTGAATTTGCTTCTCGTAGAAATTCAAGTAATCATCCCATGCATATTGAGCACAGCTTAGCATAACAAACCACGTAGGGGTTCCTAAGTTCCTTAACATACATTTAAGTTCTCCGTGACGACGATACCAATACTCATTAGTACCACGTTGACACGCCATCAAATTAATCAACTGAGATTCTAAATGATCGTCTCTTTGTTGTACTTTGTCCATGAATTCCTTTGCAGAAACATGTGTAAGATGAACTCCTGTTTTTAATATGTGGTTCACTGCAAATGAAAGTCCAGACAAGTCACTTTCAAACAGAAGATGAAATATATATGGAATACATTGTCGGAATCTTGGATCTTCTGAGTACAATCTTGTTGTACGATATTCTGAAGCTGGAATCTGCACGGGTCGTTCATCATATCGTCCACCTTTTCCAGTGGGGAAGAGCTGTGCAAAACAACAGGCTTCTAAACTTCTTTCCCAAACACTCAAAGGAGTTCCCTTCGCTTTCTTCATTTGGAATAATTCAATAGTATTTCCAATCACTTCTTTTGAATGTAAAGGATGTATACTATAATGTTCATACATTTCTTCACTCCTGGAGACATCCACTTTTTCGATTTGGCCAGTTGAATTTTCTCTATCATCTCCTAAAGATATTTCTTCTTCATCCACATGTATATTTTTATAATAAATATTGTTTTGTATAAGATATAATGTAGCTTTTTGAAGTTTGGTGACATCTACTAACTCTTGCCATATTTTCCGACTCTTTGTTGGTACACCATTAACTAGAGTAACTACAGGTTCACTTTCCTCTCTCTCTACACCAACAGTTTCAATATTTTTCTTAAAATCTAAAGGTAAATACATAACTCTTCCTTTTAAACCTCTTTGTAAATCTGTTGGAGGCAGCTTACCTGTTTTAGGCTCCATGCGAACAATAGCCTGAAATGGGTGCACAGATTGAATAAGAATAGATTCATATGTATTTAAATCTACTAGTTCTGAAGGAATACCTACCAACTCTAGGTTATTATGTACAGCTCTAGCTGGCATTTTATTCTCTTCTAGTTTGCTGTAACAATATTTACAAATACGTTGATCACTACCCAACTCAAAACGACCTTCCACCAACAAATAAGCACCAAATTGCTCCCAATTATCATTGTTTTCCTTTTCACTTTTTAAATACACATCAACATTCCTAGTTTGACTTCTATAGTGAGTACGTCGACAACAGATACAAACATAGTTTGGTTTTTCACAACAAACTACCTTAAACTTTGTAATTTCTTCTGCAAACTTCTGAGTACTACTATCTTCCACCTCTTCTTCAACACCTACACTTATGAAACTCTCACTTTCTCTACACTCCTCTTCAGGACCAAAGAAATGAAACTATATATCATCACAAACTTTTTTACATCCAATACTGAACCATGCAAAAGAGCAGTGTTTATTTCACTTAAACATAATGCAGGACTCTTTACATCGTACAATTTTCTTACTAACTTCCGTATTTCTGAGTGATGTACTGCTAACATTCTCAACTGATGACAAGTACTTTGACACACTTTTCTCGAAAGACAAGCCAGTATATTTTCTCACTTTCTAGTCCTTGCAACATCTTAATCTTCTGCTTAACACTTTTTTTTACCATACTCTCGTAAGAAATTTCATAAAATATCAATAGATTCCTGTTGTATACTACAAATACTACTACAATCCCACCTATACACTGGAGCTTGTGAACGTCTCCCTTGAACTTCTTCAGGTATTACTTCTTCTACATTTCTAGGAACCATCTTTTCTTTTTCAATTGGACAACCATTTTTAACCCCATAAGAACGACCATTGGTATCAACTGCGTGAACTAATGTATTTTGTTGAAAATAGCTTTCTTCATTAAAAAAAGGTTCAGTGCTAGAAGTGTGCTTCCATTCACCCAAAACAATTTTGCAAACGTTAGTTCTATTGACCAGTCTTTTTTTTTAACTTTTTTCCTTCATAAAATGCATTGCTTTATTCAATGTTGTCATTCTTTTCAAAACTAATATAAACAATCTTCTTTTCAATTCAAAAGCGTTTTCGACTACACTTTCAATCTGTTGCTTTTTCTTGTAAAATGCAGATCTTCTTTTATATTTCTTGCAATCTTTCATTACATTTTGCAGTACTCTACTTTTAAACATTCGTTTCCTAATATCCTTATACTGTTTCATCCTTCTTTCATCATAGATTATTTTCCCAAAACATGATTTTCTATTAATATCTCCTTTTTTGTTTCCTTCTGAATGGTTGTACTACTTTTCTTTTTCTTTTCTCCATTTTCTAAATTCGTAATCTTCTTTAAAACTCTTTTAACAAATTCTTTAGTTCTCTTACCAGAAGCCTTTTTCTTCAATGTCACATGTTGTACTTTGTCTGATTTCTCCTTTTCTATTTCTTTTAAATAGTACTCTTTTCTTTCTTTTCTTTTCTTTTGATCTTTTCTTGCCATTCTCAATCTTTATTAATAATAATGGTGAGTATCTGAAAAGAAAGAAATGTTTAAATACTTTCATTAAATCATTTAATATTAATAAAATATTTATATACAAATATTCTCATATATAAATAAAAAAATTTTTTAAATTGTATTCCAAAAGTATGTCAGACACTGCAGACAAAGGTCCAGAAAGAGGCAAGAGGGCTGCAGAAAGACCGAAGACGATGTGAAAGATACATGAGGGGTGCAAAAAGAAGCAATAGAGGTGTACAAAGAAGCAAGAGGAATGCAGAAAGAAGCAACAGAGGTGTAGAAAGAGGCAAGAGGGGTGCAAAAAGAGAGGAGGTGCAGAAAGAGGCATAAAAGGCGCAGAAAGAAGCAAGACATGTACCGAACAAAAGAAAAAAAGTGCAGAAAGAATGAACAGAGGTGTAGAAAGAGGTAACATGGATGCAGAAAGAGGAAACAGGGCTGCAGAAAGACCTAAAAGGAGTACAGAAAGAAGCTTCACAAGCAGAAAGACACAAAAGAAGTGCAGAAAGAAAGAACAGAGGTACAGAGTCCATGTGTCATGTCTAAGTCATTGAAAGAGTGCATGGGTAATGCCAGGGTGATTGCATAAGTGAGGGTAATGTCTAGGAGATTGGCGGAGTGCATAAGTAAAGTATGGGTGATTGCATGAGTGCAGGAGTAATGTGTGTGAGGTTGTATGAGTGTAGTAGTAGTAGTGCCTGGGTGATTGGAGGAGTGCAGAGATAGTGCATGGGTGATTTTACAAGTGCATAGATACTGGTTGGGTGATTCAAAGAGTACAGGCCGAGTGCCTGGGTGATTTGAAGAGTGCAACGGTAGTGTCTGGGTCATTACATAAGTGCATATGTACTAGCTGGATGATTTAAGAAGTGCTTTGGTAATGCCTGTGTAATTGTATACTACAGCAATAATGCCTAGGTGATTCCATGACTACAGGGATAATGCCTGGGTAATTGCATGAGTGCAACAGTAGTGGTTGGGTGATTATATAAATGCATGAGTAGTGGATACATGATTGAAAGACTGCATAGTTAATACCTTGGTGATTGCATGAGTGCAGCAGTAATGCCTGTATGATTACAGTAGTTCATATGTAGTGCCTACATCATTGGAGGACTGCATGGATAGTAGTTGGGCGTTTTCATAAGCGCACAAGTACTGGCTGAATGATTACATAAGTACAAGAGTAGTGCCTGCATGATTGAAAGAGTGGAAAGATAGTAGCTGGCTGAATGAAGCACTGTATACCTAATGCGTTGGTGATTGCATGAGTACAGGGGTAACATCTGGGGGATTAAAGAAGTACATAGGTAACGCCTGGGTGATTGCATGACTACAGGAGTAATATCTGGGGATTTACATGACTACATAGGAAGTGAGTGGGTGATTTTAGAACTGCATGGGTATTTCTTGGATGATTGCAGGACTACTCAGGTAGTTCCTGAGTGAATAAAGGAGTGCAAAGGTAGTGCCTGAGTGATTTCTTAACAGCATGACTACTGGCTGTGTGATTACATAAGTACAAGGGTAGTACCTCCGTGATTGAAATAGAGCAACAGTAGTGGCTGGATGATTATATAAGTAATGAGGAGTGGCTACATGATTGAAAGAGTGCATGGGTTATACCTTGGCGATTGCATGAGTGCATATGTAGTGCCTAGGTGATTGCGTGAGTGTAGCAGTAATGCCTGAGTGATTACAACAGTGCATATGTGCTGCCTGGATTATTAGAAGACTGCATGGGTAGTACTTGGCTGTTTTTATAACTGCATAAGTGTTGGGCCTAGCAAAATATAAAGCAGCAGACTATTACATCACTCAAATACAAGTCTCTCCATATTCTTAGAAGCATGCATACATATGTCTCTACATTTTCAAACCAACATCATATGTAAAAGAAATATGTATACAATATTTTATAACTCTATGAGTACTGCCTGGGTGATTACAGAAGTACTAAAGTACTACCTTAGTAATTACAGAAGTGCAAAGTTAGTGCCTGGGTGATTTTATAAGGGCATGAGTACTTCTTGGCTGATTGCACGACTACTGAGCTAGTGACTGAGTGAATAAAGGAGTGTTAACATACTGCCTGGGTGAATTCTTATCAACATAGGTACAGACTGCAGAGATAGTACATAAGTAGTGCCTGGGTGATTACATGACTACAGGGGTAACATCTGGAGGATTACTGGAATACATAGGAAATGAGTGAGTGATTTCAAAAGTTCATGAGTATTACCTGGGTGATTACAGAAGTACTAAGATACTGCCTGAGTGATTACAGGAGTGCAAAGGTAGTGGCTGGGTGATTTCAAAAGTGCATGAGTACTGGTTGAGTGATTACATAAGTACAAGAGTAGTGCCTGCGTGATTGAAAGAGTGGAAAGATAGTGGCTGACTGATAGAAGTACTGTATATCTAATGCATTCATGATTGCATGAGTACAGGGGTAACGTCTGGGGGATTAAAGGAGTACATAGCTAACACCTGGGTGATTGCATGACTACAGGGGTAATATCTGGGGATTTACATGACTACATAGGAAGTGACTGGGTGATTTTCTAAGTGCATGAGTACTTCTTGGCTGATTGCAGGACTACTGAGGTACTGCCTGAGTGAATAAAGGAGTGCAAAGGTAGTGCCTGGGTGATTTCATAACACCATGACTACTGGCTGAGTGACTACATGAGTACAAGGGTAGTGCCTCCGTGATTGAAGGACTGCAACTATAGTGCCTGGGTGATTATATAAATACATGAGTAGTGGCTTCATGTTTGAAAGAGTGCATGGGTAATACCTTAATGATTGCATGAGTGCATAGATAGTACCTAGATGATTGCATCAGTGCAGCAGTAATGCCTGAGTGATTACAACACTGCATATATAGTGCCTGCATCATTGGAAGACTGCATGGGGAGTACTTGGGTGTTTTTATAACTGCATGAATGTTGGGCCTAGCCAAATATAAAGCAGCAGACTATTACATGACTCAACTATAAGTCTCTCCATATTGTTACAAGCACACATACATATGAATCTACCTTTTCAAATCATCATCATACCTAAAAATAATATGTATACTATATTTCTGGAATATAGTGAAACCTAGAAAGTGAGACATGTAATAGATCTGCCTGAGTGATTGTATAACTCCATGGGTAGTGCTTGGGTGATTGTATGACTGCAAGGGTAGTCACTGGGTAATTGCAGAATAAGATGGATCGTGACTGGCTAATTGCATAAGTGCACACATAGAGTTTGAGTGCATGGATAAGTGTATAAATAGCACCTAAAGACATAGATGAGTCATGGAGTAGGGCCTAAGTGAATAGATGACTGCAACAGTAGGGCCTGGGTTATTCTATGACTGCAAAGTTAGTGTGTGGGTTATTACATGACTGCATAGGTACAGCCTGCATGACTACCTGACTGTAGAGGTAATACATAACTAGTGCCTGGGTGATTGCATGACTGCAGGGGTAATATCTGGGAGATTACTGGAATACATAAAAAGTGAGTGAGTGATTTTATAAGTCCATGAGTACTGCCTGGGTGATTACAGACGTACTAAGGTACTGCCTAAGTGATTACATGACTGCAAAGATAGTGCCTGGGTGATTTTATAAGTACATGAGTACTAGCTGAGTGATTACATAAGTACAAGAGTAGTGTGTGCATGTTTGAAAGACTGCAAGGATAGTGCTTGGGTGATATGAAGCACTGTATAGCTAATGCATTGGTGATTGCATGAGTACAGCAGTAACGTCTGGGGGATTAAAGGAGTACATAGGTAACACCTGGGTGATTGCATGACTACAGGGATAATATCTGGGAATTTACATGACTACATAGGAAGTGACTGGGTGATTTTATAACTGCATGGGTACTCCTTGGGTGATTGCAGGACTACTGAGGTAGAGCCTGAGTGAATAAAGTAGTGCAAAGGTAGTGCCTGGGTGATTTCATAACAGCATGACTACTGGCTGAGTGATTACATAAGTACAAGGGTAGTGCCTCAGTGATTGAAGGAGTGCAACGGTAGTGCCTGGGTGATTATATAAGTGCATGAGTAGTGGCTGGGTGATTGAAAGAGTGCATGAGTAATACCAGGGTGATTGCATGAGTGCATAGGTAGTGCCTGGGTGATTATATAAGTGCATAAGTACTGACTACATGTTTGAAAGAGTGCATGAGTAATACCTTGGTGATTGCATGAGTGCATAGGTAGTGCCTAGATGAAGTCACGGCAGCTATTAATGAAAGTAAAGGTGGAAAGGCACCTGGGCCTGACGGAGTGCCCATGGATTTATTTAAACACTCTCCAGCACTATGGTCCCCTTTGCTGACACAGGTTTTGAATGCATGCTGCGAGAAGGGCTTCATCAAGACGTGGTCTGAATCTGTGATCATCCCAATTTTTAAAAAGGAGAACGCGATAACCCTGCTTGTTACCGCCCGATATCCCTTTTGGACTCCCTGGTTAAGGTAGTAGGCAGAATAGTCCTGAATAGACTACAAATTTGGGCGGAGGACAATAACATCTTAAGTAAAGTGCAGTATGGTTTTAGACAGGGGCTGGGGACCATTGAGCAGGTATTGAATTTTATAATGATATCAGGGAAATACACCCAAGCTAAAGAAGGGAAAATGTACGTAGCATTTGTGGACCTTACGTCCGCTTTTGATTGCGTAAACCATGATAGACTCTGGGACATTTTGCTGGAATTAAAGGTAGACCCTATTTTAGTTCAGTTTTTGAGGCAATTATATAAGGGGCCTCAGCAAAAGTGAGACATGGAATTGGGGGCGAATGCACTGCGTCATTTCCGGTAGAAAAGGGCGTGAGGCAGGGGTGCGTCCTGGCTCCGTTCCTCTTCTCATTATATACTAACGCATTGGAAGATGAGTTAACGGTCAGGACAAAAGATCCACCTTACTATAACAGCAAGCCCATAGTATCACTTCTTTATGCGGACGACGCAGTGCTTATGGCCAGAACTCAGTTGGGTCTTCAGAGTGCTCTTAATGCATACATTGGTTTTATGGATAGCCGGGGCCTAAAACTCAACATTAAGAAGACCTTTGTGATGACATGTGGGAAAGGGAGAAAAAGTTGCAAAAGTCTCCCTGTGGGAAAAGCTAGGATAGATGCAACCAACACATTTTCCTATCTGGGTGTACTACTGGATCATGCTGGATCATGGAGTCCAGCGGTCAAAAGTAGAACTCTTCTTTTTAAAAGGTCAATTGGGGCACTGATGAATTTTTCTATTAAAATGGGTAAAAGACCCCCGGGGATCCTCCTTAAAATTTACAAAGCAAAATGTATGAGTGTAGCAATGTACGGGGCTGGTGTCTGGGGCTATCAGGATGTGGCTACACTACAAACAGAGGAAAATAAGTTTTTACGATTTATATTAGCAATCCCACAGAGTACATCAGTTTATAATTGCCATAGCGAATTGGGGATTCCATACATTTCAGATCTGATAAAGATGCAGCCATTGCTGTTATGGCACAGAGTATGGACGTCATATCACACACAGTTAAATAGAGAGATTATAAGTGATGCTATGAGTTTAACCTACGCAAAAAAGATTTTATGGCTAAGGTACATTAGAAGCTTTTTAATAGACATGGGAAAACCTGATTTTTATAGAAACCCTGTTACACTGACTACAATTTCTAGGAAGGAGTTCAAAGTTCTTTGTCAGGATCATCTGGAATCTCTAAGGGCAGCCTCAGAAATGTATAAAAATACAGTTATTAAACATCAGATAACTCTTGTATGTCCCACCATTCAACCTTATTTGGAATGGTGCTTAGGAAGTTATGATAGGTTTGTCCTCACTAGATTAAGATTCGACAACTTCCACCGTTTAGTTAGCTTCCCTATACAAAATGATTGGAACAGCAAGCTTTGTAGGTGCCCCTGTGATGAAATGTCTCCCCAAACGACTATACATGTGATTTTATTTTGTAAATTTTATAAAGTAGAAAGATCTAGATGGATTTTGCCAATGTTGAAGGGCGGGGGATGGAGACAATGTCGACCTGCCTTCCTCTATTTACAAAGATTGGATAATGTTTACTGTGTGGGAGCCATGTCTGGTCTCTTGAAGGCCATTTTGAAAAAAAGGAAAAGTATTACATGGGAAACATAGCATGAGACTGTTTGATTTTTAGAACACATGGGGCATCGAGTAATTGAGGATGTGATTTTAAGATTTTAGTGATATTTTAAGATGTATATATGCAAGGTATTAGCCTTTTTAAACAGTAGATTGTATATTCATTATTGTGTAACTTTTATGATTTTTTTTCTACTAAAAATCGAATAAAGTTTATTTGGTTTGATTTGAAGTACATGAGTACTAGCTGAGTGATTACATAAGTACAAGAGTAGTGTGTGCATGATTGAAAGACTGCAAGGATAGTGCTTGGGTGATATGAAGCACTGTATAGCTAATGCATTGGTGATTGCATGAGTACAGCAGTAACGTCTGGGGGATTAAAGGAGTACATAGGTAACACCTGGGTGATTGCATGACTACAGGGATAATATCTGGGAATTTACATGACTACATAGGAAGTGACTGGGTGATTTTATAACTGCATGGGTACTCCTTGGGTGATTGCAGGACTACTGAGGTAGAGCCTGAGTGAATAAAGTAGTGCAAAGGTAGTGCCTGGGTGATTTCATAACAGCATGACTACTGGCTGAGTGATTACATAAGTACAAGGGTAGTGCCTCAGTGATTGAAGGAGTGCAACGGTAGTGCCTGGGTGATTATATAAGTGCATGAGTAGTGGCTGGGTGATTGAAAGAGTGCATGAGTAATACCAGGGTGATTGCATGAGTGCATAGGTAGTGCCTGGGTGATTATATAAGTGCATAAGTACTGACTACATGTTTGAAAGAGTGCATGAGTAATACCTTGGTGATTGCATGAGTGCATAGGTAGTGCCTAGATGATTGCATGAGTGCAGCAGTAATGCCTGAGTGATTACAGTAGTGCATATGTAGTGCCTGGATCATTCAAAGACTGCATGGGTAGTACTTGAGTGTTTTTATAACTGCATGAGTGTTGGGCCTAGCCAAATATAAAGCAGCACACTATTACATGATTCAACCATAAATCTCTCCATATTGTTAAAAGCGTGCATACATACGTCTCTACCTTTTCAAATCTAAAACAAATAGGTATACAATATTTCTGGAATATAGTAAAACCTAGAAACTGAGAGATATAATAGATCTGCCAGAGTGATTCCAAAACTCCATGGGTAGTGCTTGGGTGATTGAATGAGTTGAAGGGTGGTCACTGGATAATTGCAGGAAAAGATGGTTAGTGACTGGCTAATTGCATGAGTGCAAACATACACGTTGAGTGCATAGATAAATGTATAAATAGCACCTGAAGGCATAGATCAGTTTTTGAGTAATACCTAGGTGAATAAATGAATGCAACAGAAGGGCCTGGGTGATTCTATAACTGCAAGGATAGTGTGTGGGTTATTATATGACTATATAGGTACAGCCTGCATGATTGCATAACTGTAGGGGTAGTACATAACTAGTGCCTGGGTGATTGCATGACTGCAGGGGTAATATCTGGGGGATTACTGGAATACATAAAAAGTGAGTGGGTGATTTTAAAAGTGCATGAGTATTGCCTGGGTGATTACAGAAGTACTAAGGTACCTGGGTGATTCTATAAGTGTATGAGCAAGTAGACACATATCTCAGTCACAACACCATGCACAGCTCAAAACTTCACAGAGTACACTTCAATTTTCAAACAGACACTGAAAATTATGCGGTATATATGAAATATAACTTTTTTCACATCATACAAATTACTCTAATAAATAACATCTCTACAAACATCTCAAACCTCACTTTCAGGCTACTGCTTAACCATTCTACAACTACTTATAATATTACACCTACCCAAATAGAAAGTAGGAACCCTTCACATATCTTTAGTAAAAGTCTCACCATATTACTAAAACCATACATGAATATGTCTGTACCATAACACTATCCAAACCTAAAAAAACACAGAACAAACTTCCAATTTCAAGCAAACATCAAAAATTATGCGGCATACTTCAACTGTACCTCTCGAGAAAATTTTAAAAAGAAGCCTAATTAATAACACCTTATGTCACCATCTTTTACACCACACTTTTGTGCTGCATCTTCACCATTCTACGAGTACTCACAGTCTTGAGCCTACCACATAAAAAGCAACAACACCTCTTTGTTATACATCATGCACCTCCAAATGTATAAGACATATGAAAATACATATACAAGTAGAAACATACTTGAGACAGAAGTCCATGCACACCTTAAAATTTGACAGACTCCACCTCCAAATTTAAAGCAACAGCTAAAATTATGCAGTATACTACAAATATACATATCCACACACTAAAACAAACTACCATAATCACTAATCCATATTCCAATATACACATAATACTATATAGAATCTATTTCAAACAACATTTAACTACAATAAAACAAACTACAATAAACATCTCTACATTCAATAATATATTTCAAACATCAAAGTTCTTGATTAATTATTTAACTTGAAAAATAAAGCTTACACATAATACACCTCACAAATATATAACTCACCTTCCAAATTGATTTGTAGAATATAAAATATCAGAAACTCAGAAAAGATTTTCTTATGCAAACAATAAATGTAATGCACTGCTCTCAGCAAGGCAAAATCAGTAATGGCAAAGGTTCCCTCTCTTTCTCTACACAAATACATGTAAGTAACAAATCACATTCCTTCCTACATTATTTCAAATTATAAAACACATTTCTATTGGTTAGACATATTAACCCTTACCAACTGACTTCTAAAAGTGCCCAAACTGGTTCTGGAATTTTCCACACTTTTGTCATTGGGCTATACGTGGGCTACATCTGGGTGATATTTGTGCTACATTTGGACTCCTTTTTCACTGGTGTCCATCTTGGGAGACTTCAATTCAATTCAATAAACATTTTGCGATCTGATTTAGAAACATAGATCATAAAAGTGTACATATAAACAGTAAATCCTCTTTCTTAATACAATACAATGAGAATTAATTAAAACCAGTATGCAAAAACGGGTGTTACAAAGCCCAGCTCAGAGCAACTTCAGGTTAACAGAATAGTAAAGTTCAATGTTTCGCAAGATCAATCTCAAGTACTTTGTGCAAAATATGAAATACGGGGTCCAAGTAAGATGCAACGCTCCAATACCTGACCAGTCTGCACTATATAAAACTGCAAAAAAACAAAAAATAAAAAGTGTTTTGCACACTACTGTCATTGGGCTATATGTGGGCTACATCTGGGTGATATTTGTGCTACACTTTGGGCTCTTTTTTCTCCAGTGGCCATCTTGGGAGACTTATTTGTTATGAAGTTTCCTAATTTCCTCATTTACTACAGTTTTGTCAGTAGGAAATGCTTTCAGTTTTTTACTTTGAAAACATCAAGAAGACATTCAGATGTGTCACACATTTGCCATAAATTCAGAATGTTAGCACTCTAGTTGCTCATTAGATCACTGTAGTAAAGCTACTGCTCACCAGGGAGTTAACTGGAATTCTGCTGCTGGTATTGAAAGTGCATGTTTCAGTCTGCATGTCGGACTTTTTTAATGAAATAGAAGAGGATTTGAGAAGTCACTCAAAATGTGCCCTAATTTTTCTTTCTGCAGCACTAACCATAATTTCTATGGCAAAATGAACCTCCTCATTTTGTTCCTTTTTAAATTAAATGTTTTAAGTGTTACCAGTTTATTCCAATCAAGATGGCTTCAGGTGTGCCATAATTTTGTCATAAGTAAGACTGTTAGCGCTCTAGTTTTTCTTTAGAACACTCTGGGAAGCTGGAGTAGAACACAAAGGAATCAACTGACAGGCTGCTCCTGTTGAAGTATAACAGGAAGATATTTAAGATCTCACTTAAAACATGTCCAAATTTTTCTTTCTATAGCACTAACCATAATTTCGATGACAAAATGAACCCCCTAATTTTGTTCCTTTTTAAATTAAATGTTTTACGTGTTATCAGTTTATTCCAATCAAGATGGCTTCAGGTGTGCCATACTTTTGTCATAAGTAAGACTGTTAGCTCTCTAGTTGTTCTTTAGAACACTCTGGGAAGCTGCAGTAGAACACAAAGGAATCAACTGACAGTCTCTGCCCTTGTTGGATGTACATGTTTTACTGAGAATGTCAGACTTCATTCTCACATGACTGAGAAAGATAATGTGAATTTACAGAAAATATGCTCTCATTTTGGCTTCTGGAGCACCTTCCAAACCTCTATGGGACAAGCATGAGAAAATAGTTTTCTCTCAAACATGATTCATGATATCCCAGCAGAAGGTTTTTCACAGGGTAAAATCACCTTAGAACACACCACAATTCCTAAAATTAGTATGGTACCATCAACAAATGAATTCTAATGTAACTAAAGTCTGTTATCACCCTTTATAGTTCTCTTTTTGGTGACCCTCAAAACCTTCTATTCACTACAATGCATTTCAATGGGGTGCTATCATGTATATTGGTCCCAAGATGGCTGCCAGCAATTCCAGGATGAAGTGCTGACAGCCAATTCGATCTCACGATGGGATGTGTGGTTAGGCTCCGCCCAAATATCAATATTTTTTTATTTTTTTATTTCTTAGAAACTACTGAACGGATTTACACCATTTTTAAAAAAGCACACTTTCTAGACCAAGACCTACCTTTATGCCAAATTTGGTGTAATTCCGTTCAGCAGTTCCAGCTGTAACCTGTTTCAAAATTCCTATGGAAATTAACATGGGGAAAACGTGCTTTGGGACCCCCCTTTTTCCTCGGCCCCCGCTTGACGAATCACCCCAAAACTTTCAACACAGGAGCTGACCAGTCCGCCTCATTAGATTAGAAAATTTCACGAAGATTCGTCAACCGGCGCCAAAGATATTGGCAAAAGAAAAAATGCTTTTTGAATAGAAACGAGGTCCTAACTATAACTACCTACTGGCGACCGCCTGTAGGTTATATATATATATATAAACAAGAGTCAAAAATGAAAGAAGATTGATATCAATTGGAGTCAAGTAACAGTGCATCAAAACATGAAGAGTAATATCACATGACAAGAACTGAAAATAACATCAAAAATGTTTTTCAAAAACGTATGCATAACAACTTGAAAACAAAATGGATAATGAAATGAAAAATTGAAACTGATGTTTATTCCGTATGAAATATATCCACCAGCGGATCTTCAAAACAACAAAAATAAAACACAACAAAGACACTGCTAAAATAAACTCACTAGAGAGACTTAAAAGGACAAATCAAAACTAATACTGTGATTATAAAATAATTATTTGCCTCTGATAAAATAGAAATCAATTGGTTTTAAATCACTGGAAAGGGCACGCACTAATGATTCACTGTTTATTATACATTAAAAAAACTTTTTTGTAAAGCACTATGCACTTTCATAAAATTGTAACTACACGTACCACAATGCATTGTGAAAATACCAGGAAGTAGTTGTGGGTCATGGAAATAAATAATGCCCCTGACGATTGTAACACCATCCCGTGATCAAGGTCCGAGTGGGGGGACCGAAACGCGTTGGGCATGGCAGAGTTTTATTTGCTTGAATAAACCGCCATAAAACCTGAAGACCGAGTGTGTGCGACCATTATTGCCGAGAGGTGAAAGCTGTTTTATATTTACCGGCGTGGCCCTGCCGGATGATAACACACCGCCCCTGAGAAGAGCGCCTGCGTCCACAATGTGGGCTGCAACTTTAGCAATACTGAACAGGACGCCAGACAGCCGCCACAGTGACCATACCCTGAAGAAATTCGGAGAAGAGATTGCAAAATCCAAAGCTCTGGTGAAACAATTCAGCTACAGTGAACTGTAAAGCCAACGGGAAAGCGACGGGAAAGCGAGCAGCAGCTGAGTCCGACACCGGAGGGTGGAAGCCTACGCGAGTGGCCGCTGAACCGGTAAGCTACAGCACAGTAACCTGATCGTTTGTTTGCAAAGTCGTTAAAACTAACAGAGCGTGAAAGGGAATTGAGTCAGCGGCAAGTGGGGTCCCAGCAACACACGAATCCTCAGATTATATGGCGGCTCAGTGTTGCTAAAAACAACCGGATGAATAAAGAAAAATATAAGACTTTATCGCAACAGGGTAGCTAACAAACAGACACCCTTAAGAAATGAACATCTATTAATAAACGGTTGTTGTGGGGCTCGGTACTCGGCGAATTTAAAGGCAAGAGCAGCAAAGCAAAAGTTATAAAAACATCAGCTGCCATGGAAAGAAGAGAGGCAAAACGGAATGCTGAAATATCACAAATTTTTTAATCGAATCCAAATGACTTCAATAGAAGGGAAAGAGGACAAATAGTAACACCAAGCAATAACAAGGAAGCTTTGAGACATTGGGAAAGACTCTCAAAGAAAGAAATAAACAAATGGTGGGAGTTAATCACACTAAGGAAATATGTAGAAGTAAAAAGGGTACCTAGAGGGCTCCGCTTAACACTCATGCCAAGCCACCAAGACACCAGTGGAGATCTGCTTCAGGAATGGGGCGAGCATCTTTTAGAATCATCAACAGGATTAATCCTAATTCTGATTAAATACATTGAAAAGGTTTTGAAGGATATTCAAAAGGACCTAAAAGAAGTGGAGGAAAAAATTGAAAAAATGGATTTATCTGAGGAATTGAAAAAATTGAAAAATGACATTTTATCTAATCTGGAAAAACATGAGGATAGAGTCAAACAGAGAAAGCAAACTAAATTCCAAAGAGATAAAATAGATTTTGAGGAAGGAAGAATCTTCACCTTTGGTAGCAAATATGAGATACAACGAAACAAGGAACAACTTGAAGTTTCAAATAGAGATTTCTCCAGTCACGAATCCTTAACAAGTACAGATGCGAGTGAAAACGAAGGCCCCAATCAAGCCACTCAGTCCAGTAACAAAAAGGTTACTTTTTTAACAGAAATGAGGATGGCTCTACAGCAACAAAACAGAGACAAACAGTAGGGGTGCAGCAGAGGCAGGGGACGTGGAAGAGGATCGAGGGCAAGACAAGACGAGGCAGGAGAGGAAGATCCAAAGCCAAATATGCTAACCAGGGGTCGCCTGAGGCAATCCAGGAAGTAAATGAAGCAACAACACAGGAGCTAAATGTAATTAATCTCTCGGATAAAATATTAACTAATATGGAAACCAACTTGCTGAAGAAAGGCCTGAACTTTTGCCCAACATCCCATCTGAATATAGCGCAAACTCGAATAGATCTCTATAAATATACCAGGAAAATTAAATTGGCAAAAATATACGCTGAAAAAACAACAATGGAGAGACAAAATGTGGGAACAGAACAAATTAGCACCTTATTAGCAGAGGATAAATCTGCGTTGGAAATACTCCTAACAATGGGGGAAGATACAGTAACAACTGAAACAGAAAATCTGGAAGAATTCCTACCTGCTCTGGGAGCAGGAGAAAGCGGGTTAAAACCAAAATCTTTTTATTACCCAATTTTACCACTAGGTAACAAAGTGGATCTCTTCCATGAGGCAATAATTGAAGATCTTTATAAAATTGAACAGACAGATCGAAATGACAACTTATCACGAGGAGAAAGAGAAGCACTAAACCAACTTCGACAAGATGGTGCTATTGAAATTAAACCGGCTGATAAGGGTGGCAACATCATAATCTTAAACAAAAGTGATTATATACAAGAGGCTAATAGGCAATTATTGAACACAGAATGTTATGATTGCCTTGAACAGGATCCCACCAAGGAAATAGAGAACAAACTGAAAGACCTTTTAATAAACTGGATTGAGAGAGATCTTATTGATTTAGATGAACAAAAATACCTGACAACCACTCATCCAACAATGGCCACGATTTACTTCTTACCAAAAATTCATAAGAGCAAAGTAAATCCTCCTGGTAGGCCAATTGTCTCCGCTAATGGTTCTCTGCTAGAACCGGTCTCCAGTTACATTGACCATTTCCTTGCTCCCCTGGTTCAAGATCTAAGTTCATATCTGCGGGACACCACAGACCTTCTTCAAAAATTAGAAGGAATTGCATGGCAGCCAAATTTCAAACTCGTCACCATGGACGTGATTTCCTTATATACTAACATTGAGCACTCAATAGGAATTCGAGCATGCAAACATTTCTTAGGGAAAAGGAATATCCAGTACCAACATCATAATGACATGCTAATCGAAATGATCATGCTCTGTTTATACAACAACATTTTCTTGTTTAACAAACAAATCTTTAAACAAACGAAAGGCTGTGCCATGGGCTTTTCTTTCTCCCCCAATTATGCTAATTTAGTAATGGGGTGGTTTGAACAGAAAATGGCATGGGCATCTGAGCATGATCACTTTATGGAGAAAACAATTGTATGGCTCCGTTTTATAGACGATCTCTTCATCATATGGGATGGCACTGAGATAGAGTTTGCAACATATTTTGAAAAACTCAACAACACTGATGCAAAGCTAAAATTCACCTATGAGATCAGCTCCAAGAAAGTGACATTCTTGGACACCAGTATATATGTAGAGAACAACTCATTGCAAACAACTCTACATAGGAAGAAAACGGCAACTAATGCCATCCTTCATGGTGAAAGCTTTCATCAAGAAACTCTAAAGTGGAGCATCCCGTATGGGGAATTCTTAAGACTGAGGAGAAATTGCTCCTCAGACACAGAATTCACTAAACACAGTGGAGCAGCGCAATTGCGTTTTCAAAGAAGACAGTACCCAAAAAAAGTAATTGAGAAAAGTTTACAGAGAGTGTCAAAACAAAAACGCAATGAAATCCTGACAAAACCAAAAGAAATCTGAATTGAGTGAACAGAATGATCCACCAAAAATAAGACTAATAACAACATATAGTGCTGAAACCAAGAGCCTCACGAAAATAATCAAGAAACATTGGGGTATTTTACAATTGGATCCTGTAATATCTGGATTAATAGGAGATCACCCCAATATTACATACAAACGAGCGGCCAATATAGGTGATAAAATAACACACAGTCACTTTAAGGAGTCACAAATGCCAACATGGATGAAGAGGGAAGGCTTTTGGTCTTGTAAACAATGCAAGGCATGTAAGATTGCGGTACAACGACAAGAAATTGACATCAAGAAGGGAACAAAGTGGAAAATCCAACAACACATCACCTGTAAGAGCAAATTTGTCGTATATGCTGTGGAATGTCCCTGTAAATTAAAGTATATTGGAAGCACGACCTGTGAGGTTCGGAAAAGAATCTTGGAGCCTTTCGAGCAACAAAAAACAATGACCGCTCGAATGCCATTGCCAAACACATGGAAAAGACCCATAACAGCAATTGGGAGGACCTAAGATTCTATGCCATCGAACATGTTCCACAATCAGAAAGGGGTGGAAACAGGGAAAAAATCCTGCGACAAAAAGAATCTAAGCATATAGTAACCTTCAGGACCTTGAATCCGAGAAGTCTTAACCAGGATGAAGAGCTTTATGTACATCTGTAACCATAAATCCTCAAGAAACCCCTTGTAAGTAGTGTAACTCTCAGAAATTTTTGACAAAAATGGCAAAAAATACTCACCAGTGAGTGAAAAATGAAACAAGAGTCAAAAATGAAAGAAGATTGATATCAATTGGAGTCAAGTAACAGTGCATCAAAACATGAAGAGTAATATCACATGACAAGAACTGAAAATAACATCAAATTTTTTTTTCAAAAAAACTTATGCATAACAACTTGAAAACAAAATGGATAATGAAATGAAAAATTGAAACTGATGTTCATTCCGTATGAAATATATCCACCAGCGGATCTTCAAAACAACAAAAAACCAAAAAAAAGACACTGCTAAAATAAACTCACTAGAGAGACTTAAAAGGACAAATCAAAACTAATCACTGTGATTATAAAATAATTATTTGCCTCTGATAAAATAGAAATCAATTGGTTTTAAATCACTGGAAAGGGCACGCACTAATGATTCACTGTTTATTATACATTACAAAACTTTTTTTGTAAAGCACTATGCACTTTCATAAAATTGTAACTACACGTACCACAATGCATTGTGAAAATACCAGGAAGTAGTTGTGGGTCATGGAAATAAATAATGCCCCTGACGATTGTAACACCATTCCGTGATCAAGGTCCGAGTGTGGGGACCGAAACACGTTGGGCATGGCAGAGTTTTATTTGCTTGAATAAACCGCCATAAAACCTGAAGACCGAGTGTGTGCGACCATTATTGCCGAGAGGTGAAAGCTTTTATATATATATATATATATATATATATATATATATATATATATATATATATATATATATATATTATCTACTGGCGGTCGTAGATAGTTATAGTTAGGACCTATTATCCATAGGAAATCCGCGACATTCTATTTGAAATAACGTTGGCGCCGGTTGACGAATCTTCGCAAAGTTTCCAACTTGTTGGGGCGCTCCGCTCCGCTCCTACCCTGAAAGTCTCGGGTTGATTCGTCAAGCGGGGGCCGAGAAAAAAGGGGTCCCAAAACGCATTTTCCCCATTCATTTTTCCATAGGAACCTTTAGTCGCAGCTACAGCCCGAACTGCTGAACGGAATTACACCAAATTTGGCAAAGAGGTAGCCCTTGGTTCAGACTGGTGCCTTTGGCTTAAATGGTGTAAATCCGTTCAGTAGTTCCTGAGAAATTCACAAGTAAAGTCACATATATATCTATGGCCGAGTAGGGTCCGCGTACCCTCAGCGCACCCTGCGCGCACCGTCCCGATCACGAGCTGCATGCTAATTGGCTGTCAACACTCCAAACCAGGAAGTGTTGGCAGCCATTTTGTCCCTCGGTAGAACCGAGGCACAAAAACAAGTGCGCAAAACGCACAAAGGGGGCAGGGTAGAAACAACCTGACCCCCTAGGTCTGCTCAGGGGGTCCCACAAGGACCCCCTGGGCAAAAAAAGCATTTATTTTTTTTTAATCGGCAGGATGCGCTCAGGGTGCGCGGATCCTGCCGATTGAAAAAACCCAGAAGAAACAAGTGCGCAAAACGCACAAAGGGGGCAGGGTAGAAACACCCTGACCCCCTAGGTCTGCTCAGGGGTCCCACAAGGACCCCCTGGGCAGAAAAAAGCATTTAGAAAAAAAAATCGGCGGGATGCGCTCAGGGTGCGCGGATCCCGCTGAGAAAAAAAAAAATCGAAGCGCGGTCTCCCGCGCTTGTTGTTAATTTGCCCCGGGTGGGCCAAGTCCCGGGGGCATGGTGGGGGGTTTAGATTTAATGTGGGGGCCTCTAAGGCCCCAATCCCCGGGGACCGCCACCCCCGGGGCTTTAAAAACATAATGGTGCGGGAGGGCTCTTGGCCCTCCCGCAGCCCGAGGACCGCCACCCCTCGGGGCTTCTTTTTAAAAAATGTTTTGACCTGTGTGGGGAGCTCCAGCCCCCACACACCCCGGGACCGCCACCTCCCGGGGCACTAAAGATTTGAATATGGGGGTCCGTTACGGACCCCAAAGCCCGGGGACCACCACCTCCCCGGGGCTGTGCACTGGATGGGAGGGGGCCGCGCGGCCCCTCCTGGAAGCCCTTGATGGCCCTGGGGACTGCCGCCCCCCAGGGCCGGCTCCTGCAGTGTCCCGGGACACTGCTGTTTGCAATGACAGGACGGGAGCCTCGCGGCTCCCGTCCTGTCATTGCAAACTTGCTTTGGATATTGGAAGCGAGAGCAGAAACCTGCTCTTGCTTCCAATATCCAAAGCAAGTAGCTTTCCACATGGGGAGCAGCATGTTAGCTGCTCCCCATGTGGAAAGCAATGCCGGCTCCCAAGGGACGCGGGGAGCCGGCGGGACTGTGGGGGGTTTGGGGACCCCCCACAGTCCCCAACGAGAGGCCAGGCCCTGGGGGATGGGGTCCCCGGGCCATAAGTGGCCAGGGAGGGGGCCACGCAGCCCCCCTCCCCTAAAAAAATTTTTTAAAAAAATATTTAAAGGCCGGCCCCGGGGGATGGGGTCCCCGGGGCCTTCAATGGCCTGAGGAGGGGGGCCATGCAGCCCCCCTCCAAATTTTTTATTAAAAAAAAAGAGGGCTTGCCCCGGGGGATGGGGTCCCCAGGGCCAATACAGGCCCAGGGAAGGGGGGCCACGCGGCCCCCTTCCCGTTTTTTTAAATTTATAAAAAAAACAAAAAAAACTCCTCAGGCCCCGGGGGATGGGGTCCCTGGGGCAAAAAGTGGCTGAGGGAAGGGGGGCCACGCAACCCCCCTCCCAATTAAAAAAATAAAATAAAAAGACCGGCATCGTGCCGGAGGCCCCGCCCCCTCCCTGCAGCAGTCTGCAAACGCGCCCCCTGGCGCGTTTGAGAAGGAAGTAATTCCCCTTGAATACTGGGGGTCCCTGGAGGCCAACTAGCCCACCAGGAACCTCCAGTATGCGCCAGGGGCTGGGTTGCAGAGAGGTGTACAGAGGCCATGCCCCTTTTACACCTCTCTGCAACGCAGCTCTGTAGCGCTTTTGGAAGTACATGGTGGGCTAGTTGGACTCCAGGGACCCTCAGGATTCAAGGGGACTTAATCCCCCAACTTAAAACGCGCCACGGGGCGCGTTTGCACAGTGGTGAAGGGAGGGGCGGGGCTTCAGGTGACATGTGTGCAAACAGGCCCCGTGGCGCGTTTTAAGATGAGGAATTAAATCCCCTTCAATCCTGAGGGTCCCTGGGGGCCAACTAGCCCAACAGGTACGTCCAGAAAGCGCCACAGAGCTGCGTTGCAGAGAGGTGTAAAAGGGGTGTGGCCTCTGTACAGTCTCTGCAACGCAGCCCCTGGCGCATACTGGAGGTTCCTGGTGGGCTAGTTGGCCCCAGGGACCCTCATGATTCAAGGGGACTTAATCCCCCAACTTAAAACGCACCACGGGCGCGTTTGCACAGATGTCACCTCAGGCCCCGCCCCTCCCTTCACCATTGTGCAAATATTCTTCTAAAATCAGCCGAAATACGAATTCCGATTTACTCACCTGTTATCAGGAGAGACCTCAGTGCTGCATCTTTCAGCCCAGTACTGGTCCTGAAAAGTAATTTTAACCATACTTACCAGTAACTTGAATTTCCTTCCATAGGCTAACATTGACTGGTTTCACTTAGAAATTCTTCTAAGTGTCGAGTTTTGAAACATACAAATATTCCTCTAAAATCAGCCGAACTACGAATTCCGATTTACTCACCTGTTATCAGGAGAGACCTCAGTGCTGCATCTTTCAGCCCAGTACTGATCCTGAAAAGTAATTTTAACCGTACTTACCAGTAACTTGAATTTCCTTCCATAGGCTAACATTGACTGGTTTCACTTGGAAATTCTTCTAAGTGTGGAGTTTTGGAACTTTATAATATTCCTCTAAAATCAGCCGAAGTACGAATTCCAATTTACTCACCTGTTATCAGGAGAGAACCTCAGTGCTGCATCTTTTAGCCCAGCACTGACCCTGAAAAGTAATTCTAACCGTACTTACCAGTAACTTATATTTCCTTCCATAGGAATCCATTGTCTGGTTTTCAGCAGAAAAGTTTCAAAGTGTCGATTTTCACAAACTACAAATATTCCTTAAAAATCGCCTGTGTGACTTAAACGCATTCTTTCAACTGTTTACAGGAGATGCACCAGTGCTGGTTCCAGGATCCACCTCTGAGTAAGAAAAAGTAACGATAACACTACTTACCTGCTAAGTGAATTTCCTCCCATAGGATAACATTGGTGATTCTATATGAAAAAGTTTCTAAGTGTCAACTTTTAAAATACAATAATATTCCTTAAAAATCACTACTGTAACCAAAACGCTTTTACTCAACTGTTTACAGGAGATGTCCCAGGACTGAATCTAGGATCCAGTCCTGTGGTTAGAAAAGTAATCCATAAAGTAACTAATTGCATTTAACTAGAAATTCACATTGAGCTCAATGTTGCATTGTTTTTGAAATTGTGTTGCCCATTGCAACAACTGTAACTACTGTACTTAAAAGTCTATTCCCTATTTGCAAAGTATTTAAACTAAAGTAATTCATTCTGAGAAAGTATATTTTGTAATGTAATGTATAATGTAATTACAATGTAATTTAAAAATAAAATATCTAAAAATAAATAGTTTAAAAAAATGTAGTAAATCAGTATCAAAAAAATAAATATAACAATTAATACATTTAAAAATTGTCATTTACAAAACCTTTGAAATTCACTGAAAAAACCATAGGTTTCAGACATGTTATAGTTAGGAATTAGCATTTAAAAAACCTTTGAAATTCACTGAAAAAACCATAGGTTTCAGACACGTTATAGTTAGGAATTAGCATTTAAAAAACCTTTGAAATTCACTGAAAAAACCATAGGTTTCAGGCACGTTATAGTTAGAAATTAGCATTTAAAAAACCTTAGAAATTCACTGAAAAAACCATAAGGTTTTAGGGACAGTTATAGTTAGTTGGACATTGCACTCGTACAAAACCCGTGAAATTCCCCCGTTATAGTTAGTTCAGGTAACTATAACTCGCGCCCCACAATGCACTGCTGATGACGTCACATATTACATCACTCATGACATGGTCAGTGACATCACTGATGACATCACTGATGACATCTCAAATGACATCACTGATGACATCATCCATGTGAGAATTTAATGCATCTTCTCACACCCAAATATAAGTTTTGATACACCCACTCTAAATTACAGACTGCCATTCTCAAAACCATACACACTCCAATACCAATAAGTACATACCCACTCACTGATTCTTAGGTCTACACACACACATCTACTCACTCACCCGTACAGTCACTCATACTTACAGTCACTCAGTACAGGACTATCATATGCACTCATACACCTATATAAACACTCACACAACGCAACTCATCCATAGAGGTACTCACACACCTAGTCAGTCATGCAAATAATTAATCACACTCCAATTTACTCACCTATACAGTTATACACACCAGCTCACTTACTCATAAAAATACTAGCACATTCTTACGCTCCTATGCAATCACTGATGCAAGCACACACTCATCCATATAGCCACTCTCACAATCACACACTCTCACTTATAGCCATTTATATACTCCAACACACATATATACTGCCTTTCACATATGTAGTTACTCACACATGTACCACTTCGATATACATTCAATCACTAACACACTCATACACACACTCACCCACCCATACAGTCCATCACAGACGCACTCTTGAAACCATGCACCCAGTGAATCACCCACTCACACATCTATGCACAGAGTCACACACACCCCACCCACACAAACACTGAGGCACCCATACAGATACTCAGAGAACCAATCCATAACCCATATAGACACTCATTTAGCTAGTCAGAAACCCATGCAGCTGCTTACACAACAACAGACAGACAGATACAGACATTCACACAGTTTAGTCACTCACCCATGCATCCAGTAAGATACGTTTAATCACTCACTTATAGACTCAGTCACGCACCTACTAAATCATGCATTCAGGCGCTTCTACACCCACTCATTCTTCAATACGCCTTTCCCTATATATATTAAACATATTTAAACTTTACAGAAACACACAGTCACTGGATGATGTCATCAGTGATGTCACTGACCATGTCATGAGTGATGTAATATGTGACGTCATCAGCAGTGCATTGCGGGGCGCGAGTTATAGTTACCTGAACTAACTATAACGGGGGAATTTCACGGGTTTTGTACGAGTGCAATGTCCAACTAACTATAACTGTCCCTAAAACCTTATGGTTTTTCAGTGAATTTCTAAGGTTTTTTAAATGCTAATTTCTAACTATAACGTGCCTGAAACCTATGGTTTTTTCAGTGAATATATATATATATATATATAATTAAATGTTAATTTCTCTAAAACAACCAACCAGAATTACAGTAAATCACAAAAAGCATGCTGTAAAGATCTAGCCATGTAATTCCGTTCAGCTTTTTTTCCTGTAAGATTGTCTAATTTTTCCAATGGAAAGTGCAAGGGAAAAAAGTGTATAAAACAAGCATATGGGGGTCAGGGTAGGGATACCCTGGCCCCCTTGACTTGGAGGGGATTTATTTTATTTTATAGTACAGCGAATCTGCGGAGGATCTGAATATGCGGGGGGCCCATGGTGTAGGCCAAGGCTTGGGGGTTGCCGAGTTGTTTATTTTGATGAAGGGTGCTTATGAGACTTTTGAATGCCCCGGGGACTCCATTACCCATGGTCAATAGCGTATTAATGGGGAAGGGAGCGTGGGCCCCCAACCCCCTTCCCTTAACCTTTTGAAGGCCCCGGGAATCCCATATCACAAGGTAGATATTTTTATAATGGGGAGGGGTGTGTGTGGCCTCCCTCCCTGTGCTTTTGAAAGCCCCGGGGACCCCATCGCCCGGGGCCGATGTATTTTTGATTGGGGAGGGGGTGGGGGCTCTCCCAAGCTCTATACTGGCCGGGAGACCCCATCTCCCTTGGATCAATGGCAGCAGGGTCTCAGGGACCCCATGCAAGGAACACTGAGTTGTTCCTTGACCAGGAGAGCATGGGCAGGGAATAGAAATCTAAATCTCTATTTCAATTAACTGTAACTCATGCCTCAAAGTAACTATAACTCACACCCTCGCCATGCACTACTTATACCCTTACATATTACATCACTCATTACATGTTCAATGATACAGTGACTGCATTGATAACATCCTTAATCACATCTGAAATGACATCATTGATACAACACTGTACATAGCTGTGCGCAGCAGGGGGTTGGCCACTGGGCTTGGCCTGCCACCATGCCCTGTGTCCAACCCCCCAGCAGGCTGCCAACCCCACGATGTGCACAGCCTTTGGAGTGCACAGTGTAGAGTAGGCCTTCAGGCCCTGGGGACCCCATCCCCCGAGGCAAAAACATGTATATTAAGGGGAGGGGCCCTGCAGCCCCCTCCCTCAGCCCTAATTGGCCCCAGTGACCCCATCCCCATGGCCAAATAATATAAAGGGGGGCCCATTCCCTGAGCCCTAATAAGCCCTGGGGACCCAATCATCTGGGCCAAATATAATAAACAGAGGTGAGGAAGGGGAGGGGGCCACTTGACCCCCGTCCCTGAGTTTTATTAGGCCCTGGGGGCCCCATCTCCCGGGTCTTGCATATTTTTAAAAGGGGAAGGAGGCTATGCTGCCCCCCTCCCCGAGGTTTCTCAGGCCCCAGGGACCTCATCCCCTGGGCTGTCCGTTTTTTAAAAAAGGGTTGGGGTCACATGGCCCCCCTCCCCAAGCCTCTTTTGGCTCCGGGGACCCGATCCCCTGGACTGTCTGGTTTTTAAAAGGGATGTGGCCATGTGGCCCTCTTCCCCAAGCCTTATTAGGTCTAAGAGACCCCATCCCCAGGGCCGTATTTTATTTAAAAGAGCCTCGCGGCCCCCCTCCCTGCAGGACCCCATCCTCTTGGGCTGTGCCTTATTCAAAAGGGGCCGCGGGGACCCCATCCCCTGTGACCTCCATTAATAACCAGTGTGTGCCCTGGTGCCCACACAGGGCACCCACCAAACACCACATTGGGGGTCGCAGGGGGAGCTCCAGGGCCCCTGCAGTCCCAGCTAGCTTCCCGCTTGGTGCTGGAGGCAGCATTGCTCCCACCTAGAGGGAACAGCTATTTATGCGCTCCCTATGGGTGGGAGCAGTATGTGTTCTGTTTCCCTGCCTGCAGGAGTGCAGACAGGGAAACAGAACACAAGTTGGCTCCCAGCCTGCAAGAGCATTTTTAAATCTCCCGTTGGCTGGGAGCAGCATTAGGGCTTTATTATGAGTTTGGAGGTCTTTGGTTGGGACCGCCAAACCTGTGATGCACCCACCCTCTAGATTACAAGTTTAATCTAGGGCGGGCAGGAGGTGCTGCGGCGGGCTCACGGCAGCTGTATGTTAGGCTCATAGGAGAGCGTAACAAGCATACAGTTGCTGTGAGAGAGCCTGCAGCACGCTCCTGCTTGGTGTGGCATGCACCATGTCGTGATCATTGATCCCTGCGGAGGCGGCGGTCTTGTGGCAGTCTCACCGACATACTCGCAATAGGGGGACAGGTGGTGGTGGTCGGACTCCCACCACGAGTACAGTGGTCCCAGGACCGCTGTACTTGTAATAAGGCCCTTAGTGTTTTCTCCTGTTCGGCTGGAGTTTTAAAAATGCTCCCTCCAGACGGAAGCAAATGCATGTTTCCTTGCCCGTGCTAGTGTGGGCAGGGAAACTACTGTGTCCCAGGGGTGGGCTCCCCGGTACACAGTAAGTGAGCCGGCCCCCGAGGATGAGGTCCCCAAGGCCAATAAATTCTCAGGGTGAGGGCCCCCCTCCCTTTTCCACAGCCCCCCTCCCTTTTAATATAAGTAATGCCCTGGGGTATGGAGTCCCCAGGGCCTTTTACAAAATCCGTCCCTGGAAATGGGGTTCCAGGGCCACCATCGAATCATGGAGGGGGGCTGCACACCCCCCTCCCCTTAATAAAACCCAGCCTTGGGGTCCCCAGGGCCCTAAATGGAATGTGGAGGGGGGCCCTATTGACACCTCCCCCATTTAATTTTTTTAATTTTTTTATTTCATGAACCCACGGGATCGCAACAAATGTTTTGGTTTTTATTTTTTATATTTGGCCCCCGGGGCGACTTCTCTGGGTCGCCCCCATGGGGCCTTGGGGGGGCAGGGTATCCCTACGCTGCCCCCTTACATTATTTACTTTTTTTTATTCAGGACAGGGGACTAAGTCCCCAATCCTACAATGGCTGCAAGCACCATTTGTCTCATGTTGCTGGAAGCCAATCAGAGAACTTGCTCCCGCAGGAGTCTGACTCCTGCAGAAGCGAGATAGCTCAAGGGAAAAAAGCACCCTGGGCCACTCAGAATGCTCTATTTTTAAGTTGGCGCTCCGGCGAGACTCTTTTGGGGGTGCCTTGGACCCGACCATCCAGATATACAAATAATTTTAAACCTTAATTTCTCAAAAACTACTGAATGAATTTACACCAAATTACAAAAAGGAAAATCTGCGAACCAAGATCTAGGTTACTGCCAGATTTGGGTTAATTCCATTCAGCAGTTTTTGCGGTAGTGCTGCTTAAAGAAGTCTATGGAAAATGCATGGGGAAATTTGAATTTCTGAGCCCCGCTTGATGGATTACCTAAAATTTTCCAAGAAGGAGCTGAAGTGAATTTGCTTTTTTTTAAAGTTTCCTGAAAATTAATCAAACAATGCCAAAGTTAATTGTTTCATTAATAGCTTGCTGTTCCACCCCCCTCTGCTGCCCCCCCCGCGCTTCCATGGAAAGTTTTATGTGGATTTGGCAAGTGGGGGCCAAGAAAAAGGGGAGATCCAAAAGTTTGAGTTTACATTTTAATTACCATTGCAAAGTTTGCTTTCTGACACGGAAACAACAGTTGAAAGAAATTACACTGAATTTGCTAAAAAGTTTGAACTTTACTCAGAAAAATATTTTTTTATGATCTGTAGTAAATACATTTTTCAAAATAATTGTGTTTAAAGAGGGACTTGGGTTCAGCTTGTAGGGGGGCTAACACAAAAGTTATGAATATCTGGATGGTTGGTCCTGCGGGAACCTTGCGGTACTGAAAAATAAAAAATATAGGGCCTTTTGATTAGCCGAGGGAACTTTTTCTCCGGTTGGCCATTTCCAGACTTTGGTATCTGCAATAGAACTACAGTGCAGAAGAATCTGATTGGCTGGTCGCAACTATGAACAAAATGTTTCAGACACCATTACAGAACTTGGGAACTCGGTCCTCATGCCCTACAATGTTTTTCAAAAAGGTTATAAGGAGGCAGGTAAGAGACTCCCTAATCCATGGGCACGTGTTGGCGGGGGGACCTAGAGGGAGAGATTATCAGTTCAATAATCGGTTTGGCACACAAACCATTCATAATTTCTTTTAGTTTCCCCCTGTATGTTAAAGGTACATTGAAAAATTTGTGACGCAATGGAACTGCATTATCTTTCAATATGATTTTGTGCCTGAAACTGTTAACCTTTCCCAACTTCTCACAAAATACCGTGGGCAAATTAAATTTCCATGCCATCATGAAATGTTTCATTCAATTTTGTGACCAGTGTCCCTCAACCACACACAATACAACATTTGGATGAAGATTGTCCCCCATTTCCTACATAATACAACTAACATTACCATCCATTTTAGCTTTACATACTATCCCAAAATGTCCCTTCCTCTTATGGATGCAATTTTTGTCTTGTGCAGGACACCCTTTTAAATTCCATATATGGTAATCACGTTCACCCCTATAACAAGAAGTAGAAGATTTATTTTCTAATTTTTTATTGTCATCATCGTTTTTCTCTTTCTCTGCTCTATGACTTCTTACTGCATTTACTACTACAGAAATTGTTTCCATTTCCTCAAGTTACTGTTTCTATCACTATAGCTTCTGATTTCCTGGACAATTTTCGTTGATTGTTCAGTTTCTGTGGCAATATTCAAAGTAATGCTCAATATCATTTTAGTGCCAACCCACATTTTTCTTGGACCTTCTTACTTTTGGTTTTCATCATAATCTAGTCCTTTAATACTTGGTTATACGTTATAGACTCGAAATCGCATGAAGCTGCTAAAGCTCTTATGGCCAAGGCATAATCTTCGATTCTTTCATCATCTCTCTGTACTCTCTAATAATATTGGCATGTTTCAATGACCATGTTGAGCTTCTCACCGTACCTTTATGTTCAGTTGTCTAATAGCATACTCAGACATGTCAATATTTCCTGGATTTTCTAAAATTTATAAAGTTTTGAATTTTTTAACATTGACACCACCTAAGGTATATCTAGCTTCCTCTGAGGCGGACAGTCATCACCTTCAGGAACTTCCACATAAATAAGGAACACTGGATAGCATAAATCCCAATTCATGGGTGGATCCCCAACAGTTTGAAGAAAAGAATGTGGGGCTGCAATGCTAGCCATGATTCAAAATGAACGAAAGAAAGCTAATGTACTTAATGACCATAACTCACTCTTCAATAATATATTCCATATGCAAGTAAATAATGAATAGTGGAAGTATAGTTTGCCGCAAGAAATTATATGGAAAAATATATTTTATGAATAATACAGTCATCTGCTAAAAGTCTTTGTGTCACAGTGCGCATTTAAAGAAATCCATAATGTGGAGTAATAATGGGCCGATATCGTGTACTGCTGGGTGACAATATGATGCTGCCCAATCATCAAATATAGCCGCCACCTTACGTTATAATAGCATACAACATGTGATGACTAGCTTTTACAGTCCAATTTATCAAGATGGCCATGCGTTGCACAGTGCCAATGTGTGATAATGCTGCAGTAGACACTGCTGCGAGTTTTGACAGCACTTGCCTGGCCTGCCTGACCTGAAAGTTGTGGCTCACACTCGCGTTAAACTGCAGATTAAATATTGACCCTCCGCCTGCAGGTTTTCTGCTCGTGCAAGTCCCCAGTCTCCAGGGAAACTTTCATAATACCTTAGTGACCAACATCCAAAGCTGCGCCACACGCTTTGTTTGAAAGTACACCTAAGGCCACAACCTCCACTTGAAAATGGCACCTCAGCCACACCTTGCTCCCAATGCATGGCATGGGCTGACCTGCTCCTGCTCGTCACCACTGGACAAGGTAGGCTGAGCTTTGGATACTTTATTACAGAGAGCAGGAGGGGCGCCTCCACCAGCACCTTCCATATCGGTCTTCTCACCCACAAACGTCTGCCCCAGAATTCCCACAACATTCCTCCTTCCGCCTTCTAAGTTCCACCCTCCAACCCATAGGATGCAGCAATATAGCTATGTGGGTGTGCGTGCGTGGGTGTATTAGACTAGGTCATGAGGAAGCCCCTGTGTGGGTGAAAAGCACTGCCAAATAAATTTCTGTGGAAATTGAATTTTGGAGTGCGAGTTTTCCTGTGTCTCTATCCTAGACGCTGGATTGTTTCTTGGTATATTGGACTATATACATATTGCCAAGGCTGATTGGCCTTCTCTCTTACCAAACACAAGCAGAATAGACTGGACAGCTGTATATGAACTGATTTCTTGCCCATCATGTCTTTAAGGTAAAAGATAGCCCCCCTCTCCAGCAGTGCTTCTAGGGCCACAGCACACTTGAGCTATGTTGGGAGTGGGCACAGGATGCCTTTTTTGCAAGCCTCTAACAGTAGCTACATCTTGCGTATGGGGCATTCTGGCTGGCTGGATAGCTCCTAATGCCCCACTTT
The DNA here is from genome assembly GCA_963921515.1 of Calotriton arnoldi. Taxonomy (NCBI): domain Eukaryota; kingdom Metazoa; phylum Chordata; class Amphibia; order Caudata; family Salamandridae; genus Calotriton; species Calotriton arnoldi. The sequence continues at coordinate 199,951 of CAWUFW010009099.1, forward strand.
GGGTGCTGTTGCATACGATTTTCAAATACCCAACAACAATGGCACATGGCGCTCCACTTCTCTCACCATACAGTAAGAGCCCTCGCACCTGTTGTGTAAACTTGCAGACACTGGGGCCAATTCACAAAGGTACTAGTGCATGAAGTTGTACATCAGGATTACATCTTTACGTACTCATAAATATCTTTGCGAATCAGCCCCCAAACGCTCAACTCTCTATTAATAAAAGTGTAAAGAGGGCAGAGTGCCCCTTCTATTTGTACAAATTATATATTAATCTTCCCTGAATATTTCAATCTTATTCCGATTTCAGATGATTTGGAACATAATCACAAAAGCAGTTAAAAGTACGTGAAGTAGGGGGGCGTGGCCTGGCAGCGGCCAAGATGGCGGTGTGAGCTGTGAGCTCCGCTGAGGCCGGGACATAAGCCCGGGAAATCCGACATATATCCGGCAGCTGACAAGTGGGAAAGCGGTGCAGCGGTGCGGCAGGTGAGCGGCCGTTAATTGCGGGGTCCGGAGTGAAGAAGCGACCAGCGGCTGCCGATCGCCGAGCGAGTGAAGAAAGGGGCCTGCGCTGGCGCGGGAGCTCCTGAGCGACTGAGCGGAGAGGAGGAGCCTTCGGCACCGCACGGAAAGAAGTGGAGGATATCCTGGCGGGCTCCCGAGGTGAGAGAGCTCGGGGCCCGCGGTGCAGTGAGTGACTGTGGACCCGCGACAGTGAGCACATCCGGACAGGGCCGGCAGGCGGGGGAGAGCGTCGATTGGCGTTGCGAGTCTTCCGGCGCGAGGATCAATGGAGGAGCGCCCAACGTGGAAGCAAGCGGGTGCGTCCCCGGCAGGGCCCTGTGAAGCAGGAGCTGCCGGGGGGGTGCCGGACTCCCCGGAGGGGGCCAGAGGGGCGTGCGCACCCCGCTGAAAGCGGATCAGCGCAAAGACAGTCTGCGGCCTTCGGGGACCCCGACGCACGGCGGTGGCTCGATGAGCTGAGGCATCCGGCCCGAGGGGCGTGAAGTGAGAGCGCTGCAAGGCGGCCCAGGGCATCAGCACGAGTCGAGTTCTCGCGGAGGTGAGCCAGCATTGGAGGGACCGGGAGCGATCTGCCTGCCGGAACGAACAGGCAGTGCGGGTGCCCACTATTGGAGGCCGTGAGCGTGCCCCGCTAAGAGGCGGGTTAGCGCCAGGACTGTGTGGGGTTCTCTGAGAGCCCGGCGCATAGGGGAAGCCTTGTGAATCATTGCGCCTGGCTTGTGTGGCACGCTGAAGGGGGTGCGGAGACGTGGAGGAGGCTGGGTGACGCACCGGAGTGACACCCCAGGCATCGGGAGCACTCGGGGTCCCCCAGGGGTGAGTTGGCATTTGGGGGACCGGAGAATACACACCCATGGGAGATCGTCGCAGTGACCGGCGCTGAGGGACAGGATAGCGGTGGCAGATCGTCGAGTGGTACTTCTTCTTGACCCACACAATGAAGCCGAAGGGGGGGCGCCGGTCCAGGCAAACAAATTGGATCGGTATACGGTCTCGAAGCCATCGGCGGCGGACGACGAAAGTGCGGGAGACAGGCCCCGGCCCCCGAACCATCCTTAAGCTCCATCATGGCGGCAATACAGACGCTGGGCACGACACTGGAGACCAAGATAGATAAGGTCTCCATTGAGATGAACCTCCTGCGAGCAGATATGAATAAGACATCTGAGAAGGTCAAGGCCGCTGAAACGCACATTGTCGATCTGCAGTCCTTTACCAGGGGCTTAGAGGAGAAGGTCCAGCAGCTGATTAAACAACATCAACAGATGGCTCTGAGGATGGAGGATCAGGAAGGAAGGGCCCGCAGGAACAACATTCGGGTAGTGGGGGCCCGGAAGGAGCGGAGGGGCCCAGCATGGACCTATTCCTGGAAGAGCTCATACTACAACACTTGAAGCCTAAACGACTCTCTGCCCTGTTCACGGTGGAAAGGGCGCACAGAGCACCGGTCCCTCCGCCGAAACCGGGGGCGCCCCCTAGAACGATCATCGCACGGATACTCAACTATCGGGACCGCGATGCTATCCTGCAGGCAGCCCGGCAGCAGGGAGATCTTCAATATGAGAACGTGATGGTGCGGTTCTTCCCGGACTTCACGCTGAAGGTGCAGCAGGAGAGGAGGACATTCGATGGGGTGAAACGGACACTGAGAGACAGGCGCATCAAATACATGATGTTCTTCCCGGCGAAACTCAAGATCATCGCAGGGGGCAAATCCTGGTTCTTCAAGTCCCCGGTGGAGTTCCAGTCGTGGCTGGACGGGCCACGGTCACAGTCGGATCCTGCAAGAGCGGAATGGGGATGGAGAGACACTCGAGATCGGTCTCCGGCATCCACCAGTGGGCATGAAGGAGGGAGTGGGCGAGATCGACGCCCCCGACGATCCAGATCACGGAGTTCGGCATCCTCTGGGGGCCCTGGAGGTTGACAGTAACGAGGACACTGCCTGAGTCTGGTATTTTATAAATGTGTGCAATGTTTATTACAGGGGGGCCGGTGCCCGCTGCACGCCTAGAGAACTTTGTTTTTGGACTTATTGACTATTCTCAGCTGCTTAGTTTAAAATCTGGGGCTAAAAGTGGCCTTACGGAGCTATTGATGGGCTAGGCTACACACCCCCAACTTCTAGTTTTTTTGTTTTTGTTTTTGTGGGCGACAGGCGCTCTGCTAGTTGGGGATGTGGGTGGTTCCAAGCCCACGGAGCAGGGTAGCAGGGAGGGGGGTAGGACCTTGTTGTTGGGTAGGACAGGGGGAGGGAGAGTAGAGGGGTTTAGTTGGGGGTTCATAATGTGTTCAATGCTTTCCAATACTTGCAAGGATGGGAGGGCGGTGGGGGGTGGTCTGGGTGGGTTAAGGAAGGGAGGGGAGGCAAGGTGCATTTCCCTGATGGCTACACAGCGGGCTAAACGACTCAAGATATTATCTTGGAATGTGAATGGCCTCGGAGATAGGATTAAGAGAACCATGGTACTTCAATATCTCCATCGACACACCCCGGATATAGTTCTCCTCCAGGAGACACATTTGAAAGGGAATAACTATCTGGCTCTGAATCGATTTGGCTATACCCTGTTGGCTCACGCAGGGTTTACTTCGGGCTCCAGGGGAACAGCGATCCTGGCTAGGAAATCCCTGCCACTGGTGCCCAATCGCACATGGTGCGACCCAATAGGCCGATATGTTGCACTCACGGGGATGTGGGAGGGTCTCATATTGAATGTATGCTCGGTATATATACCACCAAAGTTGCATGGGGCGACTTTTCCCGATCTTAGTGCATTACTGCTGGACATGCCCACTGGGACCTTGATTATGGGGGGCGATATGAATGAGATTATGTCACACGACCTTGACCGGGACTCGCCCGCACATAGAGCTCAGGGGGCGAGCCCGCTGACAGCCTTTGTGAATGCGATGGGGTTGGTGGACCTGTGGAGGGCGCATAACCCAGACACTCAACACTTTACCCATATCTCGGCGGCACATGGCAGTGGTGCCCGCCTAGATTACATTTTTACACACACGACGTCGGCTGGGCTATTCAGAGCAAGCAGTCATAGGGCCAGGGGCATATCAGACCACTCTCCTGTGGAGGTGTGGCTATGGGGCCCGAAGAAAGACTGGACGGTGCCTCCGCGCTTGGACCCCTATTTATTCAGGGATCATGACTTTCAGGGACGATATCAGGAGAGGACGAAACAATATTTTGAAGAAAACGTTGGGACGGTGAGATCTCACTGTGTATTATGGGAGGCGTACAAGACGGTGGCGAGGGACTTCGTGCAAGCTGAGGTGGGGATTAGACGTAAGGAGAGAAGAGCGCAATGTAATGACCTAGAGCGAGAGATAACTCAGCTAGAAATGGGAGCGGACCCAGGATCTGGAGGTGGGGCGGGTCGTAGCCATGCCCTCCTGCTCAAACAGCGGGAGCTCAGGGATACTAGTGAGAACGCTGCACGCGCATACGCCAAAGCGACGCAGAGACGTATGTACGATCTGGGGGACAAAGCCAATAAGGTTATCGCGTGGCTTGAGAAGAGGGACAAGTGTAGGAACTGGGTCGCAGGCATTCAACCTAGAGAGGGCACAGTAAAATTGGCTGGGGAGGAGATTGTGGAGGCCTTTGCGCAATATTATGAAGAGATCTATCAGTCACGGACTGACCGCAGGGAGGAGGAGTGCCGGGAGTTTCTAAGAGACATAGAGGTACCAGTCCTTGGCCAAAGTGAGCGAGATGCAGCGGACCTAGACTTGACGGTAGAGGAAGTTGAGGGTGCCATGAGGGATTTGCAGGCCGGGAAAGCGGCGGGCCCTAACGGGTTTCCAGCGGAGAGTTTTAAGTGCGTGACGGGAACGGTCGCACCGTACATGCTAAAGATGTTTACTGAGGTGCTGATGGCCGGCCAACTGCCGGAGGATCTTAGAATTGCAACCATTGTTGTGATCCCTAAAGAGGGCAAGCCGCGGGACTTATGTAGTTCATACCGACCGATATTGCTGATTAACTTTGAGACCAAAGTACTGGCAAAGATACTGGCCAATCGGCTGGGCCCGAACCTCCTGGCTCTAATACATCCGGACCAATCCGGTTTTATGCCCCATAGGAGCACTCGGCTGAATCTTCGACGCCTCTATGGTGTCATGCACATGGTATCGCAGCGCCCTGATACGCAGGCCGCCCTCCTGTCCCTCGATGCTCACATGGCCTTCGATAGTATGGAATGGGACTACCTATTAGCGGTCCTGGATAAGTTTGGCTTCGGGCCGAAATTCCGGGCATGGGTTCGGCTCCTCTACACGGGACCGAGGGCGCGAGTAAGGGTGAACAGGTCCGTTTCCAGGATTTTTGGGCTGTACAGGGGCACGCGACAGGGCTGCCCTCTTTCCCCGATCCTTTTTGCGCTTGCGCTGGAACCGCTAGCGTCTTGGGTGAGGGGAGATCCGGTGGTTAGGGGCATTGATTCTGGGGGAGGATGGGAGGAGCGTATCTCCCTCTATGCCGATGACGTCTTGTTATATGCACATCGCCCCCGGCAGACTTTCCATAGGCTCCTGCACATTCTGAGATCTTTTGGAGACTACTCGGGCTACCGTATTAATTGGGGTAAGTCCCTGGTGTTCGTGCTAACGGGCGAGCCCCCGACGCTGACGTCGGAATGTAGGGACCTGACGTGTAAAACGGAATTCAAATACTTGGGTATCTGGATCACGAAATCTGAGGCCGCCTTCATGCGTCTTAATGTCCTCTCACAGCTAGATAGGGTGAAGGAAGACGTCCTACACTGGCGCGGGTTGCCGGTCTCGCTTATGGGGCGCGCTGTATTGTTTAAAATGATGGCCCTCCCGTGCATCCTGTATGTACTACAGAATACTCCTTTCTTGGTACCGGAGAGGTTCTTTCGTTCTATAGAGGCGGAGCAGTGTACATTGTTGTGGGGAGGTGGGAGCCCCAGAATTGCCCTGAGAAAGCTACAACGGAGGGTATATGAGGGGGGACTGGCTGTGCCAGACCTGCGAAAGTACTACTGGGCCGCGCAACTTGTAAATATTAATGGGTGGGTTTTCTCCCCACTGAGGAGCCGGCGTATCGGGTGGATCGGATGGCGCTGGGGAAGGGCGGGTATCTCGCAGCCCTCTATTCCAGGAGGAGGGGTGTGTCTGCTCGCCTGCCTCATACAGAGACAGTGATAGGCATATGGCATAAGGCGACCAGGATGACGGGGTGGGAGGCCAGACACACTGAACAGACACCGCTGTGGCACAGGGATTTTCTCTCGGAGGTTGCGAATCTGCGAGGTCTTCAAGGCTGGAGCAATATTGGCATAGATCTACTGGGTGATATCTGGAAAAATGGCGAGATGATTACCTTCATCAAAAAAGGAACCGGGAGCTTTTTATAAGGTCCTGCACAATGCTCCTAGGGGATACGTAAGTCAAAAGGATGTGCAGTTCCTAACAGTGGGGGAGGGGAGAACAGGTCTCTTATGAATTGCCCTCACACACCCAGAAGGGTGTCATGCTTCATCATTGGGCTGTGCTCCTCGTCGGGCCGGCGCTGCAATGCCCGACGGGCTCCCGCGAAGGGGCTCTTTGCCGGAGATCTTTTAAGAGACAGCCGTTTGGTGCGTGAGGGTAGGTGATCAAGGTAGTGTGTGAGTGTGAGTGATGACTTAAAATAGGTTTAGTACTGCCTTGAGGGAACTAATTTTATTCACGGGGTGTACTAACCTAATTAAAATGAGTAAACCCTAGTTGGAATAACAATGATCCCACAGGGTCTAGTGTGTGAGTGTGGTCGACATGTTTCTTGCCTATTGCCCCTAACGGGTCACTTGGCAATTCTTCAGGACCGGTTTCTAAAAGAGTGAGTGCTCTAAAACTCTAACACTACTACAAGGCCGGTGCTGAGTACTGTTGATTTCACCAGCGTTGTTTCAAGGAGACACGGGAGCCAGAGCCAGGGTAGGAGCACCGCTAGTTGCGCGCCCCCCTCCATAGTGAGCAACGTAGTGCTCGCAAGGCCACCCCGTACAACCTGCGACTCCACCATTCGGGGTCTCATCAATCCGGGTTCATCCTGGATCTCCTTGAAACAACGCTGGTGAAATCAACAGTACTCAGCACCGGCCTTGTAGTAGTGTTAGAGTTTTAGAGCACTCACTCTTTTAGAAACCGGTCCTGAAGAATTGCCAAGTGACCCGTTAATAAAATTAGTTCCCTCAAGGCAGTACTAAACCTATTTTAAGTCATCACTCACACTCACACACTACCTTGATCACCTACCCTCATGCACCAAACGGCTGTCTCTTAAAAGATCTCCGGCAAAGAGCCCCTTCGCGGGAGCCCGTCGGGCATTGCAGCGCCGGCCCGATGAGGAGCACAGCCCAATGATGAAGCATGACACCCTTCTGAGTGTGTGAGGGCAATTCATAAGAGACCTGTTCTCCCCTCCCCCACTGTTAGGAACTGCACATCCTTTTGACTTACGAGATGATTACCTTCGCCACCATGCAGGCGGAATATCAGATGGGGGCGGGGGAATACTTCCGATACCTCCAGGTCCGGAATGCTTTGCGGCGCCATGTGCAGGAGGGGGAGAGACTGGCCGAATACACCCCGCTGGAGGATAGACTGCTACTCGACCCCATGATCGACAAGGCTATTTCACTTACCTACAAAAAACTTATAAACAACGCGCCGGATCCCCTGGGGCCACTGCGGGAAGCCTGGGAGTCAGATGTGGGCCTACTCGAGGACGATGACTGGTTAGAGGCCCTACAAAGCCCAAGGGAGATAGCAATCAGGGCCCGATTTCGGCTGGTCCAGCTCTGCATCCTGCACCGCTCTTATGTACCACGAACTGTACAACACCGTATTGGTTATTGTGAATCTAATAAGTGTCTGCGGGGGTGTAATGAGACTGGGACGTTCTTTCATATTATGTGGGACTGCCCCTTGATACAGAGCTATTGGACGAGAGTTGCCCAGGTCATGTCGGAGGTGGTGGGGTCCACGGTCCCGCTGGATGCCAGGTGGTTTGTCTTGGGAGTGAAGGGGGAGGTGGTTTGGCCCAAGTGGGAGACAATTTGGCTCGCACTAGCGGGTATAGTGGCGAAACGAAATATCGCCAGACTATGGGGTGCGAGAGAGGTGCCTTCTGTGGGAGGATGGAAAAAAGATCTCGACTGGTGCCAACGTGCGGAACGGGTGGTGTATCAGAGCAGAGGTTGCCCGCGCAAATGGGAAAAGATTTGGGGGGCTTGGATGGTGTATAGGGGGGATTTATGGTCAGATTGAAGGGAATATATACTAGTTTAGGGTGTGATCCGGGGCTGGATGAGGGGCTATAGGGAGGTCTAAGGGAATGTACATTTTGATTTACCTCTTGTACTCGGAACTGCTGATCCACTGCTGAATAACTGATAATTGGGATGGAAAGCATTTATGTTGTTGTTCACAATAAAAAGATGTTTTAAAAAAATAAAAAAATTAAAAAAGTACGTGAAGTAGTACCTTACTACAGTACTGTTTTACAGACATACTTACAGAATCAGCCCGAAATTACGAACTCCCTATAAGATCAGTGCAAAGGGGGTTCAGACTATTCACCTTGCACTGATGGCATCCCAAGTCAAAAAGGAAGATCATCCTGGAGTCATTCTGGTGTCATCTGATGACTTCAGCAGGGCTATTCCTGTAATTATCTGGGGAAGTCATCCCAAGCCATCCTGAAGTATGCCTATAGGGCAAAATATTTAAATGAGATGACTCCAGTCATCACTAAAACTACTCTGGGATGGTGTCCTGATTACTTCAATTGAATATGCATGATGATCTTTTACTACTCAAGGAATACCACCTGACAACTTCAGGATGAGTGTTAATTACTACAGGATGATTCCATGACAACTTCACAATGACTGAGGATTACTCTAGGATGCTTCCAGGACAACTTTTGGATGACTGTGAATTACTCCAGGATGACTCCATGACAACTTTAGAGAGAGTGTGGATTACTCCAGGATGATTTCATGAAAAATTTAGGCGCGTGGATTACTATAGGATGACTTCATGTCAACTGCAGGGGGAGTGGGAATTGCTCCTGGATGATTCCAGGAAACATTTAGATGGCTGTTGGCAACTAATGAATGATTTATTATTGAGTGAGGGCTGTAATATTCATTGCAGATTCTGTGACATGAGAACATTCTATGGCCACATTTTCTCAAATCCAGTGCCCATCAAGTACTTTAGATCAACTAATCGGTTGCTAAACAAGTACTTTGAGGTGCCTGACCTATGCACCATCCTGTACAATAGGGAATTGTACTAGAATTTAATAAATGTACCTTGTTTATACAGTCCAATGAATTCTAAGTAACTAATAAGAAGGTAAAATATAAAAAATCTGAAGTAGGAATTAGCAAAAATACAACACACTTTGTATTCAAAAGAGAGCTTTTAACTTGTGGTACTCTCATATTCAGTAGGGATTGCCTTCATTTGTGTATAAGACATTACCTGAATTTTTTCTAATATTGTGATCTGTGGGAAAAGACTAAGCAAAACACAGGTTGAAATAACATTGATTCAAATGACTTCTAAATGCAATTTTATTGAGCTGAAACACATACCTGATCCCAAAAGGGCTCAGGCTACCATAAAATAGAATAGTAATAGCAGACAAGGACTGTTCAATAAAAAAAAAACTGCACTTCGTGGTTTGCTTCTAGATTTGCTGGCTTCTTCAGTTCTCTTCTGACGAGGCAGGTCTTTATGGCAAGTTTTCACTGCATCTTTTTGATGTTCATGGTTCGCCAACTTTTGGCCTTGTAAACCGATTTCATAAACTCTGAAAGATAACAAAACCATAGATTAGGATCTTTTGTCAAAGAGGGTGCTGCCTTCAAAATGGAATAAGACCATAAGCCTCCAACAGTTTGCTTATGGTGAGTGGTCACGGGAGCACAGGTGATATTAGGTCATTGGTCATGTTGGAGGTGGAGAAAGAAAATTTCCATTTCTGAACTGTGATAGAGAAAGAAACAGTTTCAGAAGATTAATCTCCTGGTTATGGGGGTGTAGCCAAATAAGGTCAATCAGCAAAGCGAGCTATTTCACTTTTTGATCTCCTGCTCATCAAAAAAGGAAAGAACACCTTTCTAGCTGTGCCCTATGGACCCAGTTGTTAATTATTGATAAAGTCTTCAGAGACTGTGTTCAATTAGTTAAGAGACTGCTCTGCCAACAAATATCTGGTCCCCAAAAGGATCCTACTCCCAAGTTGTAAAACAGGCCTGCTTAGCTACAGATTGCAAGTGCTGCTCAAGTGCAAGGTAATGCTTCGAGTGGTGTGTGCAATCAGTGCCATTTGCTGTCATCAGACTTCATGTTAGAGCTCTTTCCCTGGGACCAGAGCAGACCTTCTCAATCTCATTTGGAGACAGTTAAGAATGAAAAGGCAATACAAAACAGCAACAACAGAATCCGTATGTGCTCAGTGGACATGCTATGGGACCACATGTAACAAAATGTTTTATGATAATTAAGACGTGAACTACGTTATTAAACATTAACCTTTTCTTTAATCAAGGGCAGCAGTTCCATCATGATCCTTGGCAACACCGCTTCCACTTTTTTGCGGGTAAAAATATATCTCACTCAAACAAGTGAGGAGAAAACGTGCACTGTCCCAACCATACATGGCCTTTTCCAACAGATTGTGCAGTTCTCTCTTTGGGATAAGGTCATTTTTGCATCAGGAAGGATCAGTGGAATCTTTAATCATCTCCTGCACATCAGCCTACACATGGTCACACTACGTATTAACACAATTGCCATCATACTATTATTAACATAATGTAAACATATAAAGTGGTAGTCTGTGGAAAGTAATCTGACATCTAGGCATAGCTCACCTAACAGTGACAACAATTATGTTTTTAAATCCATAAAAATAAAGTAGATATGTATGAACTATATCCACAATACTTTCAGATTGTAACAGATATAATATACCAAAGGAGAAAAACAAAGCAACTCACCCTTTGTATTGCAAATGATCCAGTGAATATTTTTGATGGTGTTGATATTTTGTAGGATGTTTGACCTTGTCAATGCAGACTGCTGCCAGCAAACAATTTATAGCCATCTCCTTTCAGCATGTGCCACACACCTGAGCTATAATGGAAACAAATAATTTCAAGTGAGCAGATATGGGAAACACAAACATTTTTGGGCACTACAAGTGGAGGGTAGAAAGAAATTATGGATTTAGGTGTTGGAGATATACATCTCTGAAAATGAGTTGTCATCTATCTGGTCAAACAGAATATTCTTTACCTTTTAGGCAGTCAATCTCAGATTGTACACCTCTCTCTTTTGCTCGTAAAAGTATTCAATCTTTTTTCGTACAGGTAGAGATGGAATCAGAGGAATAGGTGTTCTCTTCATTAATGACTGACATGTCATACATAATTTCATTAGAGAGCAAGCACCTTTATCCCAGTGTGAAATTATGCACTTTGAGTTATCAAACGACGATAGACTTCCCTGTCCTGAAAAAAACAAGAGAAACCTGTGAACTTAAAACCACTCCTGTGCAACTGTTTATAATATTAATTTTTTCTTTTGTTCATTCATATTGCTAAACGTTACGTTAAAAGTGCTTTTCAGTCAAGCAAATTAATGAACTACATTTATTCTGTATTACAAGAAATGATTAAGTCCTAAAAAACGATGCCTTTGTCACCATGCAAAGTAGAATAGGCGTTTAGGCTTATTCTATGCAATTCCGTATAATTATGCACTTATAAATCTCAGCTTACACGATGGCCGCCACACTCTCACTGCTTGTGAACTGGTTTTGAAGGCGAGTAGGATGGTGCATATCAGTGATCACAGCAGCAGCATAAACTTCACGGTAGAGCAGGTCATGTGATGATGAACGCAGCCATATTGGAGTGTCGAAACACTGACAGGCTTAGTCACAAACTGGATTTTGGAATATGTTTTGAAGTACACTGGGGGTGGAATAGGAAGAACTAAGGAGGGATTAAGGAAGGGGTTTAGGCAGGGAAGTGTAACCCCTTGTTTGACCCTGTAAGCACCTTACTGGATGTGAACATAGGCCAGGGGCACTGAGACACAAGGTGTATTGTAGCTTTACTTGATCCTCTTCCCATCATCAGGGATGCACTAATGGGCAAGCCCTGGCACTTCTGACCTATCAAAATGCCTACTCCTGGGGAGAAAGATGAAAGCTGGCCAGAAATTTAAGCTTTGAGTGCAATGCCAATATTGATTTAAGTATTGTCAATTCATTGACTGGTATTTCTGACCTCCTGTCTGTCCAGCACTTTCTGCATGCAGCTTTGTAAAACTGATGAGGCTTGGAGTCATCTGTGCTCTATTTAGGAATTTGTCATAAGCCTGAGGTTTGAAAACAATTAAATATATTTGCATATTAAGTTTATAATAATTAAACCACATAACCTATTTCCGGCATTGTATAGCATTTAGGCATTAGGCATTAGGCATTTATTCACAGAGGCATTTAAGAGTACGTGGAGTATTACTACAGCAGAACCACTTCATATACTCATTAATGCCTTTCTGAATCGACCCCGAACACTTTAATGGTTGTAGCTAGTCATGCAAACGTGACGCCTTTTCATTTCTAATTGGTATTTTCTAAGTAGGAAAGACTATTTAACAGCACCTCACAACTTGCAGAGACAGGACAGGAGCTGTGCTGATGTTATGTGTGCATGTGTGTGTTTGGGCTGTAATGAGAGTCGTCAGCAAGGCAGGGAAATGGAGCAGTGTTGATGGATAGGCTGAGGGGTAGCATTTTTCTTTCACACTATTTGCACAAAGCAGCACGCAGCAATGGAAGTGTTTTTCACCACACAGGCTGAATTGAAGTCAGCTGGAAATGTTCGTCAGCAAGACCGAACAAACCTGCCAACTATTGTTTATAAACATGTTATGTTTAAAATAGGGGCCTAGACTCCATCTGTCAGAACACGACCTCATTTGCCAAGATAATGCTGCGCGTTTATTTTATCGTGATACGCGCTTAAATGCCTTTCAGAACAATAAAAATGAGTCCCAGTCTCCTCTGTAGGTGGCCAGTGGCGGCTCGTAATGTGGACGAGTGGTGAGCAGGCACGCACAAGCACACTCCCTTCCTTCCATCCCATCCCTCACAAGCACACACACATGCTCACTCCCACCCATCTACATGTGCACTCACACCCATCCATTCACAAGCGCGCACACATATACCCACCATTCACAAGCACATACCCATGCACACACCCATTCAAAGCACGCATCGCAAATACACATACATTCATGCATTCACACATGTATCCAACTTTCAACATACACATACCATGCCACATCAGTGACAGCAGGAAGGAGAAGCACAAAGGCCTCAGAAGTTGCTCGAGGCTTCAGGGAGGTAAGTAACTCACGAAAGATCCTGCTACTTTCTTTCATTGGCTCACCTTGTCATGGGTCAGCCAATAAGAACAAGGCCTTCCCTAACTTGTTACAGAGTGGGGTGGGGTCAATAAGACTTGCTGACCCCATCTATGTGGCAAGGCATAATTTTTAGACAGTCAGCCATGGGCATTTCAGTTCTTAAACCTGAGTACCAAGTGCTGACTCGTGCTGACTCTATCAGTGACACACACCCTCGTCACGAGGGGGAGGACCTCACGGAGCTTTGCTGGGCTGATGAGTTCACTCCCCTAAGACCTGTGAAGTCTTTAGCGCGAGCACGCTAGGTTCAGGTTGCCAGGCACCTGCGCAATAGCGCCTGTAAAGTGCCTGGCTACCTGACCTTGACATGGTGAGTGTCTATCAGGCTGGCCTTTGCTCAGCCTGACAGACACTCATCACACTTTGAACAAGCATTGGTAAATGCATTAGGTTTCCCTATGTGATTAATAAAAAGTTGTTTTTTGTTGTAAGTTGCAGCTTGCTGACTAGTTGTACAATACAAGTTACAGAATATCTGTTAAAATGTTATGACTTGTTTATGTTCAAAAAGGCAATATATTGTGCTGTTACTATAGGTATAGTGCAGGAAAGTAATAGCAACATTTTGGAAATGAAAGAGGGAAATAATAGAATTAATTGAGGTAATAGCAATAGTATGTGTTTAGAAGAGTTCTGACAACTTTTGGGCAAGGTGCCACTGCACTTGGTGCACCATTCAAATCATGCCCCTAGTGCCTGCTAGATAACTGCACTAATGACTGCCTGTTAAGTTGTAAAATATAGCAATATTAGGTGTTAAGACAAGTTCAGACAACCTTTGGACCTGGTGCCATTGCACCTGCTGCACCATTCAAATAATGACAATGTTGTCTGCAAGATAACTGCACATGTGAATGCCTGTTTAGTAGTAAAATGTAGCAATAATTGGTGTTTAGTGGAGTTATGACAACTTTTTGCCCCAGTTCCTCTGCACCCGCTGCAACTATAAATCAAGCCACTTTCAACTGCAAGGTAACTAAAATTGTGACTGCCTGTTAGTAGTAAAATATAGCAATATTTATGGTTTAGAGGAGTTCTGACAACTTTTTGGCCCGGTGCCACTGCACCTGCTGCACCATTCAAATCATGACCCTAGTGCCTGAAAGATAACTGCACTTGTGACTGCTTGTTTAGTTGTAAAATATAGCAATAATCAGTGTTTATTGGGGTGACTGGAGCTTTTGGTCCCGGTGCACTGCATCTGCTGTACTATTGAAATCACAACTGCAATTGTGACTGCCTGTTTAGTAGTAAAATATAGCAATATTAGGTGTTTAGAGGAGTTCTGATTAGTAGTAAAATTTAGCAATATTCTGCGTTTAGTGGGGTCCCTACAGATTTTGCCCCGGTGCCACTGCACCTGCTGTACCATTCAAATCAAGCCCGTTTTAACTGCAAGATAATTGCAATTGTGTCTGCCTGTATAGTAGTAAAATATAGCAATATTAGGTGTTTAGGGGAGTGCTGACTACATTTTGGCCCGGTGCCACTGCACCTGCTGCACCATTCAAATAATGACCCTGTTGCCTGCAAGATAACTGCACTTGTGACTGCCTGTTTAGTATTTAAATATAGCAATATTTGGTGTTTCGTGGAGTTATGACAACTTTTGGCCCCAGTGTCACTGCACCTGCTGCACCATTTAAATCAAGCCCCTTTTAACTGCAAGGCAACTACAATTGTAACTGCCTGTATAGTAGTAAAATATAGCAAAATTAGGTGTTTAGAGGAGTTCTGACAACTTTTGGGCCTGGTTCCACTGCACCTGCTGCACCATTCAAATAATGACCCTGTTGTCAGCAAGGTAACTGTACTTGTCACTGCCTGTTTAGTAGTAAAATATAGCAATTTTAGGTGTTTAGTGGGGTGCCTATAGCTTTTGGTCCTGGTGTCGCTGCACCATTGAAATCATGACACTGTTATCTGCAAGGTAACTGCACTTGTGACTGCCTGTTCAGTTTAAAATTTTAACAATAATCTGGGTTTAGTGGGGTCCCTAGAGCTTTTGGCCCCTGTGCCACTGCACCTGCTGCACCACTCAAATCATGACCCTGTTGTCCGCAAGGTAACTGCACTTGTGGCTGCTTGTTTAGTAGTAAAATATAGCATAGCTTTTGTATATTAACTTCATTTTTAACGCGCAGTATTTATTACAACATTTATAATTTGATCATAATAACCAAATAGATGAAAAAATCAAGCTGAAGTTGAAAAAAATCAGTCCGATAATGCCTACAAAGTGTAAAGAACGGTACTGGGAAATGAATAGGAGATTTATTAAATACTAGAGATTTCACAAGACAGGCGAAACCTAAAAAGTGGCGGTAGTGTCTTCCTTTTATGTCAATGAGTGTGAAAGAAATATTCTCGCACTCAATGGGCGAACAATCTCTCTGCTTTACCATCACCCATGTCTTCTAGCAGTCAGAGGCATTTTGTGAAACTGCTGGAGTACCCTCTTCAATCAGGTCATATGGCACTTAAGTCACAATCCATGTGCTATTGCGGAAGTGTCGGAGGAATGAGTCCTATGCTCTCAGGTTAGCCTTGCAACACAGGGCCCTATTACAATGCGGTTGGAAACGGCTCCGACTGCATCGTAATATGCCGGTCGGATTCCTTTCCGACCGCCTCATTACGATGGAGGAGGTGGGAAAGGAATCCTAACGGTCATTCCGACTGGCTGCCGACGGGCTCGGAGAGCCCGTCCACCAGTCAGAATGCGGCCAGTAATCCTAAGGGCGGCTCTTTCCGCCCTTGGGATTACGATGTCGGGTTTTGGCAGCCTTTCTGTGCTGGCCTTTCCGACACAGAAAGGCTGTCGGAACTTGACTTTGGGGGCCTCCAGCAGGGCCCTCTTGGGTGCACGGCCTCTGGTTGGAGGCCGAGGGGGCATAGGTGCTCCCCTGTTGACCCCTGCACCCCGAGGCAGGCACCTAGAAGTGCCTGCCACGGGGTGCAGGGATGAACTTTACCTCCTATTTTACAATGGGACATGCATTCGGGCCGGAATACATGCTCCCATTGTAAAGTATAGGACAGTGTTCGGTCGCATCCTAATTAGTCGGTCGGGACCGCCGACCGGGTGTCGGTCAGTCCCATGACAGAGACGATGTCGGGTGGAGGAAACTCTGCCCGACACCGTAATAAGGCCCACAATGTCTAAGTTAGGGAATAATGACACAAATCACAAAAGAAAACAGAAAGGCATGGATGGAAGTTTAAATCATCATACTCATAGCAAACGAAACAAAGATAATGAATTGTGTGTTCACCTGCAATAGAAACTGAAATGGGCAAAGTACTTAAACAAGGGAGGGTGTGAGTCTCTTTTCAATATTACTGCCCATTTCATTAACTTCCTGTACCCACAGTTCCTTGCACCTCTTCATGGTGTTACTTGTTTAAAGTATTTTCTAACCCATTACTAGCATCATCATGCGACAGTGGCAGTAATACACTCTGATGCAAACAGAGTCGCTAGCGTGTGATGGTTATCCCGCAGCTTGTTTTGTGCCTTGGCTGCCAACATCGTCTCTCGCATCAGAACTGAAAGTGTTGGGCTCCTTATTTTCTGAAAAGGATTGGAGCCTAATTGAGGGCGGGTGTTAAGGCAGTTGATAGGCACCATATACAGAGGTGTCGTCTTTCCGTCGCATAATGGTAATGAGCAGGGTGACTGGTCATTCGATATAGGGGAACATTTACATCATAGTGCCTTAAAGCATCGCCCATGCCTCCTAGGCAAATGCACAAAATCAAGATTTTCACTTGACGTGCCCCAAAGAAAGCCATAAGACTTTGATGGCACGCAAGCATTAATTGGATGCTGATTATAACAAGCTGAAAAATTAGAAAGAGGCAAAACTATACGAAAAAATGCGTTGGGACGAAGGAAAGAGCTCCCTGACAAGTATCACTGAAGAGGAGAAGATGTGGCACAGCAGCCAGAGCTGCTGACTCGGGAGCTGGGGATCCTCATTCAAGTCTCAGCGGCGCAACATCCTGTGATTCTGGGCAAATCACTTAATCTCTCCTGGTGATAAATTGCGCTATACAAATCTGTTAATTTAATTTAAAGTATCAAGCAAGATGAAAAAGCAGAAAGAAGCAAAACGTTTTGAAAAAATAGTTGCACAAAAGCGGATGTTAACAGTATTTTGGCTATGGAAAACTGATAAGAGAAGGAGACGAGGCACAAGCATTGGTAAATGCAGAAAATATAGCCAAAAGAAATGGAGGAAAAGTATGTGGCAAGCACTGGAACCAATGAAAAGCCAAGAAAGCAAGGGGGTGGGATGTAAGCCCCTTTTAAGATTTATATTAAAAACAATAGATTTTACAAGCACAACGCAAGTGCTGTGCAGGTGAAACCAAAAAAGAGAGAGGGGGCGCCCCGGCACCTGTAATTGCGGACTACCTCTGGTGGTAGCTCAGCTGATAACCCAATTTGGAATCACAGTTTCAAGTAGCTAATAAGATGTGCATTTATATTCTTATTAAACATCTGCCTTCATGATAAAATGTAGCTGCATAACTAAAATTTGCATCCACTGAGAGGTAAACCAATGATTTGTGAGTTGAGTCAAGAATGATATTTTTCCTTGTATTCTTCTGCCTAGAAATTAGGGATGTGCGAAGTTGGATAGATTTTTTTTACCTTAACCTTCAGTATTTCTCACACAAACTTCCAAAAAGTACACGCAGTTTGTGAGGAAGTATATGAGAAGGACTTTTGAATAAAAATCGGGACTTTTGACAGGTTTTCCTAAGAAAATCTGTGAGAAGTTGGCCTGGCATATGCTGTCCACTAATTATAGTGGGCACCTTGCACCAGTCCAAACAACCCCTTATTGGAGATAGGTTAAAGACAACCTTATTGAAAGCTATCCTAGTGGTAGCTATGGAGAGCAGCCTTCAGGCTAAGTCTTGAAGGAATGTAAAGCAGCTTGTTTTACCAGTCTATAATCTCTTGAGTGACCAAATGAAAGAGCACCACACCAGGTATATATTCAAAATATATGTATTTATTGCTAAACACACCCCTCTAGTCTCTTTATGAGGCTAGAGTTCAAAATACATAAGTTAGAAGTTATTTAAACACAGTAATAGCACAAATACACGTTTGGGCCCTAGGGGCGTACCAAACCATATACCAATAAAGTGGTATAAGAACCCCGACTGAACTAGACACTAGGCCTAGAGCCTCTAGAAGTGCTTGGACCACAAGGAACCACCCAAGGTAGTGACACAGGGGACCCACGGGGGACGTGTGCAGTGTAAATACACAACCGCGATACGCCGTTGACTTCTATGGAGAAAGTCGTGATCGGGAAATTAAAGGAAAGGGACACTTAAAGGAGGACTTGGAGCAAACCCTTTGAGATCTAGGACTTTGAAGAGTCTCTACCCACGGGAGCACCGGAGTACTCGTGTTACCTCACCCAGGGAAGCCGGGTGCATAGGTGCCTTTCGGGGTCGGGTTTCGTCGTCGATTTGAATGGCGATCTGCTGCAAAGTGCTGCTGGCGACCAAGTAGAAAGTGTCCGGGTGGATCCAAGAGTGGATCGGAGTTCTGAAGAACCTGAAAGCAGAGGGGACAGAGTCTGGGTCACTAGCCAGTGACCAGGAAGGCGATGGACAGATGCCCACCGATGTCGAGTGCTTCAGGTGTGTTGATGGTCGTCTTGACTCTTCAGCCACGAGGTCCAGGAGGCGTTGTCGGCAACCAGGAGCAGGATTCGGGCTGGTACACGATGTCTGTCGAGTGCTGAGGTGTCGCGACCAGATTGGACCCAACAAGCCTTGGCAACGGCAAGTCTCGATGCAGAGGAAGATCGTCGATGGTGCAGACCAGCAAGGTCTGGGGAACTCACCCAGCGAGGGTAAGTGAGGGCAGGCCTGGAGCAACCATGATGCCAAGTAAGAAAAAGATTGGCCTTCGTTAAGGGCTACTAGCCAACGGGCTAGCGACCGCGAAGGAGCCTCAAGACGTCGCACGTGGATCTGGCTCACAGGACACTCGTGGAGTGGAGGCCAGTGATCTTCAGTGCAGTTGGTGCTGGAGGCTAGGGCTACTCGGAGCCCAAAGCACGACTTCTTGGGAGACCCAGAAGAGGATGCACTTGCAAATGTGCTCAGTGTCCAGGGGTCACGGTCTCAAGTCACCCACGATAGCCACGGGCCTCAGCTTTGCTGGGGACTCAGGGTAGCCTCGGGGAAGTCTGAGAATCTACCTCTGGTGATGCGATGACTTCGGCGTCCGGCGGGAGCTTCAGAAATGCGAACTGGACAGATGCTTCTTTGGTGCCTGCCAAGCAGGGAGTCACTCCTTGACCCCAAGGGAGATTCTTCTGTCCTCTAATCGTGAGTAGAGCATCGAAGGTCCAGGATTCAGTTTCAGAGTTTCGTCCAGGGATAATCTAAAGTCCTAAGGACTGAGTTCCTATACTTATACTAAGGATAGGGGTTGGACTACTCTGTGGCCCCACCTATGGGTGGGTCAGGGCAGAGGGGTGGCTACACCCCTTTCCCTTTGTCCAGTTCGCGCCAAAGCAGGGGCTGCAAGCCCCTGATCCGGTTTGAACTGGGGTATGCACTAGGGACACCAAGTGTGCCCCCAGTGCAGGACTTCAAAGCACCAGAAAGTGCTCCCGCCCAGCCCCAATACACATTATCCTGTCTGGGGAGGTGGTCACACCTCCCTGGGACAGAAACCTATGTCCAGGCCTCCCCTGCCGGAGTTTCGTCCAGCAGCAGGAGGCCAGACTTGTGTCTGTGGCAGTAGCATCCATTTTGTGATGCCAGGCTTTAGAAAGAAGTTACCGGCCAGGCCAGGAGTTAACATGTCTCTCCCTCTAGAAGGGTGGAATGCTACCCCCGCCGCCAGAATTGGCGGGGGGTAGTATTCCAAGATGTTTGACACCAAACACAACATGTTTAGGTGCAGCCATTCCAAAGTTAGCATTTAACGCGAGGTTATAATGCGCTTAAGAGTATATGGTCAGGCTGCACTACAAACAGCATCAGAGAAGGGTCTCCGAACGCTGCAGAGGGGCCCTGCTCATGCAGGGGCACCCTCTCACATAGGAACCACGCACTCTGCCTTCAGGATTGATAAGGCCGGCCTTAGGAGTGACTTATAGGTTTATATGTGTGTATGTATTTAGTGATATAGGTAACCTATATCACAGTAAAGAGTGCATGCACCACCTTACCCAGGCTGCAGTAGCAGACCTGTGGTGTCAGTTTGGATGGCTTTCCAGGGGTGGCATAATACATGCTGCAGCCCCTGGTAGGCCTCTGAGGTACCTATGCCCTTGGTACATAGTATACCATATACTAGGGACTTATAAGGGCACTCCAGATTCCAATCAGAGATGTGCCTAAGGCACATGGAAACCTTTTACAGAGAAAGCAGATAGACTGGGGCCCTGAATAGCAGGATCCAAGTCCAACTAAGTCATAAACCAGCAAAACACCATAAAAAAAGTGGGGGCAACCATATAGTCAGATTCCACCTTCCTACATAACCCCCCCAAACGAAAGGAGATAAGGCTAACCTTGGCCAGTTGAGCCTTCATTGACTAAGTGGTCATATAAGGAAGCACCTGCACTAGCATGGTTTCCCCCTGTCTTATGGTCCACTAAGCAATCCCTCACCCTAAGGGTATGAGAGGGTCTCCACCATGGGGAATCACTACCTGTGGTGTGCTTAGGTAAAGTACAAGGCTGGTGAGGTGTCTGAGTAGGGAAGTGAGGCCCTAGGAATGTTGGCCTCAGCTTCCTCAGATCACTGGTCACCATGTATGCCTGTCTTTCCATGACTGAGTTGCACTTTGCTCTAAGGGTCAACCTTTGGCTGCCTACAGCTGGGGGTTGGGTCCCTTTGGATGGACTACTGGAGGGACAGGGCAGGTTTGGAACCTTCAGGTCCCAGGTTTGCCCTTGCCTACCAGATTCCTTCTGGGGAGGTCCCTACATAAAGGCATGGGGGATCCCTCAGTGTGTAGAGGAGTTTTCACCTGGCTAGGGCTACTAGACTGGGTGCCCCTAATCTGCTGATGGGGGGTTCCTCTGGACAGGGGGCCCTGTGGGGTCCACTGACCTCCCTGACCTCTGCAGCCCTGGGCTGGCTGAGGCAGGGTAGAGAGGGGCAGGTTACCTGCTCCAGACTGGGTACCACCTTGGAAGGGTCCTCTGCCATCAGGGGTGTGGCCAGGCCAGGCCTGACTACCTCTGGGGCAGTTCCTTCACTAGGGGTAGGGTCAGTTCCCTGAGGAGGCTGACCCTTACCTACTGTCTTGAGTGAAGAAGACTTTTCTTCAACCCTTGTGCTCTCTTTTGGGGGAGAGTGGGCCATTCTTTCAGGCTCCATCTCTCCAAATTCTTGGGCGGGGGCTGTGGCCATCACAGCCCCACTAACCTTTACAGGGACGCCCAACATCCTAAGGTGGGTTTGGTGTTCAACTTCAGCCCAGGCTGAAATCTCCAGATCATTGCCCATCAGGCAATCTACAGGTAAGGTGGGGGACACTGCCACTCTCTTTGGGCCTGTGACCCCCTCCCAGCTGAGATTGACTATGGCCATGGGGTGATCTGTTCTGACACCATCAATGTTGGTCACCTGGTATTTAAACTCAGGTAAAAGCTGGTCAGGGGGACTAGTTTCCCTGCCACCATGGTGACACTAGCCCCTGTGTCCCTAAATGCCACAGCTTTCTGACCATTAATCATTGGCTCCAGTCTGTACCTGCCCATTGCTGTGGGACCCATGGTAAAGGTGGCAAATCCTACACCACCATCAGAGTCAGAGGAGTCTGTTGGGGGTCCCTGTCTGAACCAGGGCCCACCTCTGTTCCTGTTGCAAAAGCACCTAACTTTTTGGGTGCACTACTCCCAACTGGAGGATTACTACTGGTAGTACCAGGAGGGGGGTAGTAGTTGCTGGGGGAACATTTTCTTTATTGCCAATCCTGGGGCAACTGGGATCAGATTTCCAGTGCCCAGGCTTTTTCTGAACATGGCAATATGGTTTCTTTTCAGGAGAGGTAGGAGTTTGGGACCCACCCCCAGGAGAGGAATTGTGGGGCCCTGTAGGGGACTTATCCTTAGATTTATCCCCACCTTTCTCTTGGGACTTAGTAGAATCTTTCTTCTGGTCACCACCCTGATTTCTAGTTTTTACTCTGGTTCTGACCCATTTGTCTGCCTTCTTTCCCAATTCTTGGGGAGAGGTCAGATCAGAGTCCACCAGATACTGGTGCAAAAGCTGGTTTTGACAATTATTAAGGATCTGCTCCCTCATAATCAAATTGTACAATCCTAAAAAGTCATGCACTTTGTTGCCATGTATGCAACCTTCCAGAGCCTTTGTAGCACAATCTACAAAATCAACCCAGTCTTGAGTCTGAGCTTTTGGGTGTCTCTGAACTTCAACCTATACTGTTCAGTGGTTAGGCCAAACCCATCTATCAGAGCACTCTTCAAGACTGTGTAATTGTCAGCATCCTCTTCTCTTACAGTGAGGAGCTTGTCTCTACCTTTGTCTGCAAAGGAGAGCCACAAGATTGCTGCCCACTGCCTCTGGGGGACCTTCTGAACTTTACAGGCCCTCTCCAGTGCAGTTATCCATTTGTGGATGTCATCCCCACTCTGGTAGGGAGGGACAATCTTGTTTAGGTTTCTATGGTCTTAAGACCTTTCCCTATCTCTAGGGATATTGCTGCCACCATGGGACTCTAGTCCCAACTTTCTTCTCTCTTTGAAGAGATCTAGGGACTCCCTGTCTATAGCCAGTTGCTGCTTTCTGAGTTCAAGCTGAGCTTCCTCATATTGAACCAGCCTCTTTCTCCTCTCATGAGAGGATTCCCTCCTATGAGATGAGACAGAGCTCCCTATGGAGGTGCCAGAGTGGTTAGACTCCTGAGAAGGAGATCTAGACTTTCTGGGCACACTCATAATCCTTCCTGGGGGGACAAAGAGGGTATCATTCTTATCATCCTCTTCATCGTCCACAGGAGGGATTGGAGTTATCCAGGTCAGGGTCATTGTCACCCTCCTGGCCAGTTTCAGAGGGGGCTGGGGGTATTTCTACCCCTGGCCCCATCCTCATCTTCTGCCCCACCCTCAGCTCCTACCCCTTCAGTCCCCAAGGGCTTACTAAGGTCATAAGCCACCAACAACTCTTTAAGGTGTTGGGTGGTGGGACTTTGGCCTGTCCTTAATTTCCTCAAGTTACATAATGCTCTCAATTCCAAGAATGGGAGTGTATCATACTTGGAGGGTGGAAGCTCAGTGGCTTCCTGCAAGGATTCTTTAGATCCTACCCTTAAAGACATTACTAGTGTGGTGTGGTGTATGCACTACCTACTCTAGTGTGGCCTACTAAACTCTCTTGAGTTGTAGAAAGGGTTGTGCTATCCCTTAACACACAACTCTAAGTTCAGTAGAACTTACTGTATTCTAAGCTTAAATTATATGTACCTTAGGTACCTTTAGTGGTTTTCAGTTGATCAATTCAATTGAGATTATCTGGTAAAACAATAGCAAGCTGGAATCCCACACGCTGCACACCAATGTGAGAAGTTGGCCTGGCATATGCTGTCCACTAATTATAGTGGGCACCTTGCACCAGTCCAAACAACCCCTTATTGGAGATAGGTTAAAGACAACCTTATTGAAAGCTATCCAAGTGGTAGCTATGGAGAGCAGCCTTCAGGCTAAGTCTTGAAGGAATGTAAAGCAGCTTGTTTTACCAGTCTATAATCTCTTGAGTGACCAAATGAAAGAGCACCACACCAGGTATATATTCAAAATATATGTATTTATTGCTAAACACACCCCTCTAGTCTCTTTATGAGGCTAGAGTTCGAAAGTACATAAGTTAGAAGTTATTTAAACACAGTAATAGCACAAATACACGTTTGGGCCCTAGGGGCGTACCAAACCATATACCAATAAAGTGGTATAAGAACCACGACTGAACTAGACACTAGGCCTAGAGCCTCTAGAAGTGCTTGGACCACAAGGAACCACCCAAGGTAGTGACACAGGGGACCCACGGGGGACGCGTGCAGTGTAAATACACAACCGCGATACGCCGTTGACTTCTATGGAGAAAGTCGTGATCGGGAAATTAAAGGAAAGGGACACTTAAAGGAGGACTTGGAGCAAACCCTTTGAGATCTAGGACTTTGAAGAGTCTCTACCCACGGGAGCACCGGAGTACTCGTGTTACCTCACCCAGGGAAGCCGGGTGCATAGGTGCCTTTCGGGGTCAGGTTTCGTCGTTGATTTGAATGGCAATCTGCTGCAAAGTGCTGCTGGCGACCAAGTGAAAAGTGTCCGGGTGGATCCAAGAGTGGATCGGAGTTCTGAAGAACCTGAAAGCAGAGGGGACAGAGTCTGGGTCACTAGCCAGTGACCAGGAAGGCGATGGACAGATGCCCACCGATGTTGAGTGCTTCAGGTGCGTTGACGGTTGTCTTGACTCTTCAGCCAAGAGGTCCAGGAGGCGTTGTCAGTGACCAGGAGCAGGATTCGGGCTGGTACACGATGTCTGTCGAGTGCTGAGGTGTCGGCGACCGGATTGGACCCAACAAGCCTTGGCAACGGCAAGTCTCGATGCAGAGGATGATCATCAATGGTGCAGACCAGCAAGGTCTGGGGAACTCACCCAGCGAGGGTAAGTGAGGGCAAGCCTGGAGCAACCAGGATGTCAAGTAAGAAAAAGATTGGCCTTCGTTAAGGGCTACTAGCCAACGGGCTAGCGACCGCGAAGGAGCCTCAAGACGTTGCACGTGGATCTGGCTCACAGGACACTCGTGGAGTGGAGGCCAGTGATCTTCGGTGCAGTTGGTGCTGGAGGCTAGGGCTACTGGGAGCCCAAAGCACGACTTCTTGGGAGACCCAGAAGAGGATGCACTTGCAAATGTGCTTGGTTTCCAGGGGTCACGGTCTCAAGTCACCCACGATAGCCATGGGCCTCAGCTTTGCTGGGGACTCAGGAGTAGCCTCGGGAAAGTCTGAGAATCCACCTCTGGTGATGCGATGACTTCGGCGTCCGACAGGAGCTTCAGAAATGCGAACCGGACAGATGCTTCTTTGGTGCCTGCCAAGCAGGGAGTCACTCCTTGACCCCAAGGGAGATTCTTCTGTCCTCTAATCGTGAGTAGAGCGTCGAAGGTCCAGGATTCAGTTTCAGAGTTTTGTCCAGGGATAATCTAAAGTCCTAAGGACTGGGTTCCTATACTTATACTAAGGATAGGGGTTGGACTACTCTGTGGCCCCACCTATGGGTGGGTCAGGGCAGAGGGGTGGCTACACCCTTTCCCTTTGTCCAGTTCGCGCCAAAGCAGGGGCTGCAAGCCCCTGATCCGATTTGAACTGGGGTATGCACAGGGACACCAAGTGTGCCCCCAGTGCAGGACTTCAAAGCACCAGAAAGTGCTCCCGCCCAGCCCCAATACACATTATCCTGTCTGGGGAGGTGGTCACACCTCCCTGGGACAGGAAACCTATTGTCCAGGCCTACCCTGCCGGAGTTTCATCCAGCAGCAGGAGGCCAGACTTGTGTCTGTGGCAGTAGCATCCATTTTGTGATGCCAGGCTTTAGAAAGAAGTTACCGGCCAGGCCAGGGTTAACATGTCTCTCCCTCTAGAAGGGTGGAATGCTACCCCCGCCACCAGAATTGGCGGGGGGTAGTATTCCAAGATGTTTGACACCAAACACGACATGTTTAGGTGCAGCCATTCCAAAGTTAGCATTTAACGCGAGGTTATAATGCGCTTAAGAGTATATGGTCAGGCTGCACTACAAACAGCATCAGAGAAGGGTCTCCGAACGCTGCAGAGGGGCCCTGCTCATGCAGGGGCACCCTCTCACATAGGAACCACGCACTCTGCCTTCAGGATTGATAAGGCCGGCCTTAGGAGTGACTTATAGGTTTATATGTGTGTATGTATTTAGTGATATAGGTAACCTATATCACAGTAAGGGGTGCATGCACCACCTTACCCAGGCTGCAGTAGCAGACCTGTGGTGTCAGTTTGGATGGCTTTCCAGGGGTGGCATAATACAAGCTGCAGCCCCTGGTAGGCCTCTGAGGTACCTATGCCCTTGGTACATAGTATACCATATACTAGGGACTTATAAGGGCACTCAGATTCCAATCAGAGATGTGCCTAAGGCACATGGAAACCTTTTACAGAGAAAGCAGATAGACTGGGGCCCTGAATAGCAGGATCCCAGTCCAACTAAGTCATAAACCAGCAAAACACCATAAAAAAAGTGGGGGCAACCATATAGTCAGATTCCACCTTCCTACAAAATCCATTTTGTTTTCCGTCACATATATGTAAGAGCTAAGCAAGGGATGCTCTTTCGCACAAAATGGCCAAGAGATAACTGCCTGGTTTCAGAGTATTTTTGAAAATAGATATACAAGGTATTTATGTGCATCGAAAATGATCTGAGTAACTGGAGCCTTACAGCCTAACAGAGAAGTATGTAAGTGCATAGGCGTGGAAAAGGTCCACAAGGCCAAAGTCATGTATTAGTAACTGCTGTTATTTACAGGGCTGCAAAATGATGAACATCATTAGCAAGAAGCATGTAAAAAGTTATGATTTAACTTGCTAGAGACCAGTGACACACCTCCATTTGTTCTAAGCAAATAATAGTTTCTGCTTGTTTATGTCTTTTTTCTAAGGCTTCACAAGTTGATTTAGAAATTCAAATTGTGTTTGATCAGTTGTTAATTTCAGAAGATATGATTCTCAAACAGAGGGTTGGGTACATCTTTGGGATGCTCTGATTTTTTCCACCAAATAGCATGGTGGAGGTAATATTTGCAGATAAGAAAGTGCAAGGAATAATAATGCTAACTTAACAGGATCAACCTTAAAGTCACTAAATTAACCTGCGCTCAATTCCCTGGTAGCTATGGCAAAGAGCAGACAGGCTTACCTAAGGGCAATGTGTAAAGTATTTATGCAGTTCCAAAACAGTAATAAAATCAAAACACCAAACAATAGAAATCCTAAACAAAATTAGAAAAATAGAGTAAAATGTAATAAAGGAAATGACAACAAAACAATATAAATTCAATAAAGAGAGATGTAGATTTAAAATGTTTAAATAAAAATAGTGACAAAAAGCGATAAGTGCCAACGATAGTCTATAAATGCAGTGGGCCAGGATATAGGTGTGATTTCAGGCCAATTGCGATAAAATGTGTGTTGATTACACCAAGCGGGATCATCTTTGTCAAAATGTTACTGTCTGACTTACCTTTTTTATGGTGCTCAAAATCCTCCAGCTGGGCAAGCCTGAAGCTATATATGAGGAAGGTGCATCGAAATCATGCACCTTTGCTGCAAGTTCCCTCTGATGGCTCTGGAGGTCTTTGAAGTCCAAAAATGTCAAAGTGCCCTGTTTTCAGGGTTTCTAGGAGAGCTCCTGTGGGTCATTTGTATGGCTCCCACGACCTCAGGGACAGCACTGAGGGGACAGGACTTTCTCCAGCAGAGACCACCAGCAAGGTCCAGTCCAGGCCCACTTGGTACTGGTCAACTGGTCACTTCAGTAAAAAGGCCTTTTGCATCTTGTTCTGTTCCTGTAGCCACAAAGGAGGTCTGCTACCTGCCCCTTGGAATCGACTTCTTTCACCTTGTTGCAAAAGGAAGCAGATCCAGTCCTACAAGTCTCCTCTCATGTCACAGACAGCAGGTACAGTCCTCTTCTGATCTTCTGCAGGTCGACAAAGTGTTCTGAGAATGGTGCCCTGGTTTGCCGCGTTTATGATTGGTCCCAGATAGTGGTTGGGAGTGACTCCTGGCCCCTCCCTAACCAATGAGGTAAACCTTCCCAATGGCAACCCTACTCTTTTATGCGAATGCTCCTATTTTTTCTACTTCAAAGAATCCCACAGTGCACCTTGCTCCCAAAATCTAAGATGGGGTAAACCTTTCCCTTGTGCAGAGCCTGTGTGCCCAGGTGTAGCTAGGGAAATGAGTAAGGGTGGGTGTGACTCACGTAATTTGTGTTGCATAATCACATGGAATTACCTAACGATTCCGCAAAATTACACTGGAATTATGCAGGGAGAGTAGTTCTGCATTTAGCACTACTTCTTAGCACAGAAATGCCCCCCTTGCATCCAAATGGACGCAAGTATGCATTTTGTGCTAAAAAATATCTAAATGTAACAGAACATGAATAGCGAGAGCGAGCAGCTGCTCACACTCGCTTAATGTGCTCTTGGGATAGGATTTTCCCCCAACTTACGCCCACCATTTAGCACTATTATCTTAGCACCAAATGCACGTTTGCATCCAAAATGGACGAGATGATGCATTTTGTGCTTAGCAATAGTACTGAATGCAGCAGAACACAAATAGCAAGCATGAACGGCTGCTTGCACTCAGGTGCTCTTGTGATAGGGTTTTTTCCCCACATTACTCTTAATTACTTGAGCCGGAGTAATTGTATTATAATCAGTAATTCTACATCAAAGAATAATGCAGAATTTCTGAAATTACTCTGATAGCCTTGGTATAATTGAACTTCCACCCAGGCCTAGAAATGAGTAGTCCCCTGCTCTGTGGTCACTCAAGATAGGTTCTGGCAGGACTTACCATTCGACAGGGTTTGGTGCCAGCCTGGCTGAGGGAACATACAGTTGCCTTCCCCTAGTCTCACTTTCCGTTTACTTGTGAAAGGTCAAGCCTGGACTTTGACATATTCTTGGATTCAGCTAAAGCTCTGCCAGTGAATAAAGATTTGAGGGCCAAGTTGTAAGTCCAGCAAAAATAGGGTTGAAAAACAGTGAAACATCTCGGGTGACTATGCAGAAAAGGCAGACTTCCTACTTAATTTGGAATACCTCCTTGGAATATCATTGAAGCCATTCCTACCAGCCTCTGGACTTTTAGGGTGGGGAATCTTGTTGCACCATTGGGAAAGAAGGTTATCAGGAAGCACAACTTTTGGAACTTTGTTACCAGCTGATAACTGTTTCCAACCAAATTCCTAAAGGACAGCCTGAGGCATACATCAGCCACATGGAAATTATTTAAACAAGTATTGGCAATGCCAATAGGTCTGACTTGCACTTTGAGTCCTGACTAAATATGTTAGGGTGGGCGTAGTTCGCGAAGTAGCGCTACGCGAATCTACGCAAAGTGCAGTTCGCACTACGCGAGCTACGCGTAGCACTACGCGAACTGCGTAGTGCGCTGTTCGCAATGATTGCACAGTGCCGGATGCTTGTCCGCACTGTGCAATCATTGAAAACGGCATCTTGCACAGTGCGAGCTGTCTTTTACTGCCGCTCGAGTAGATATTTACTCGAGCGGCAGCTTTCTCAACGCGGACTGGTAGTTTCTCATCCCGAGCGGTCGCGAGCATACGCGACCACTCGCAATGAGAAACCTGACCTCCCCGCGTTGAGAATCTCGCCGGGAGGTTTATTTTCCATGCTCGCGATCGGCAACTTGATGTTGCTGATCGCGAGCGAGGAAAAAGTCTCGCCGGGATGTCATTTTGCTTGCTCGCGGTCGCCAACTTGACATTGAGGACCGCGAGCAAGCAAAAAATGACCGCTGTACTACGCTACGCTACGCGTGTTTGCACTGTGCTACGTGCAATTCGCGTTGTGCGAAGTAGCGCAAACTTCGCAAACTACGCGAGCGTAGCGTAGTACTTTGCCCAGGGTTAGTTTTATATAGCTTGCTACACTGAAAAAAAAACATATGATTGCTTTCAATATACAATTCATCTATGAGATAGAGAAATTAAAGTGTGATGGTTCTGTGGACCTTTGAGTTGTAAAATAGTTCCTCCTGCATTGCAATACAAGCATTATATATGTCAGTATTCCGGTACATTAGAGGCATGGGTTCAGGCATCAGTTAATTCAGGACTAGAACCACTTGGGAGTCCTTCTGCTTTTGTGAATTCTGATGGCGGCCTTACTGGTGGTGGGGATAGGTAGTAGTCCAGGGAACCACCACTTGCTTCCTCCCGATGTTCTCCAAAACGTTTTTTAAAGCAGCACTGATTTCTTGAAGGAATGTCACTTGCTAAAAAAAATGTTTTCGATTTAGGAATGCAAACATAGGCATGGTGGTCTCCTGTTTTCTGCAGGCTACCAACCCTGTGTTTGTAGCCAACCACATAGGGTCGTAAATAGCGACCTGCTTAATTAATATTCATTAGGCACGTTGTCTGTGGCCACGTGCAACAGGATGTTTTGCAAAGTGACCTACCAGTACACAGACCGCTTCACAAAATTCCTGGCAAAACTAGTAACGGGACCCCATTCATAATTACATTTTAGGTAAATTTAAATGGTGAAAATATTAGATTACTTAATTGTTGGAATATGTTCTGTGCTCCTTGATTTTTATTATGTAATATCTGGCAGGTGTGAGTTGGTTCCTGGGGATAAGACCTACTTTTACATTTGTGCCTCGCTTTGATGAAATTAGCCCACTGCTCATGAGGAGGTCATGCGAGCTAAGTACACCAGGCCTCCCTAGAGTGAAGGATTGCAGGAGCCCCGACCCCTGCTGTTTCCTGCCCAAACAATCCCACGCAAGCTCTAGTAAATTACGCTGGATATGTGACACAGCTCGGCACTTGCAATTGAAGCTGATAAATGACTCGACGGGGTTGGCAGAAGGCCCAGGAAGCAGCGTAGTGCTGAGCCGTTCCATTTCTCTTACTCCTTCTTTCAGGCTTTGGAGTACGCCCTTCACTGCTGGCAACTTCAGCTTATAAACTATGAGACTCTGCAACAGATCCTTTTCGCCAGCCCAAGCACTTAATGCATACTGTCTAAAAGCACCTATTCTTTTATGTCTGTGTCCAGGATGATGTTAAGTAAATCATGACAGTTTATTACTTAGGAGCTCTTGATGCTGAGACACTGCAGCTTAGATTTTGCTTTATTTCAGCAGTTGCCCCTCCCCCAGGTGCAGCAAACACTAAGGGGCGTATTTACAAGCCACTTGCGCTGCCAGTGCATCACTTTTTCCCATTTAAAAAGTGGCGCAACTGTGGCGCAAGGGGTTTGTAAATAATCCCCTATGGGACCAATTTATTAGTTTTGCGCTGCATTTGCGTCAGCAGAAAGTGTGTTTCGGAATTTACTTTCCAGAGCAGATCCTGATTTGTATTGGAAAGTATCTCTAAAGTAGCTCATAGAAGTGCTTTTTAATGCTCTGAGCTTCTTTGCGTTAAGGAGGCATTCTATTGGTGGTATATGAGCATTCCCATACAACAACACATGGATTATGACACCAAACTCTATCTAATAAAAAGGTAGACAGGACTTTGCACCAACAACTAATGCCTCCTCTAGGTTTGAAAAAAGATATCTTTTCTCAAGACCTTTCCAACTTTGCATGTGTGTTCCTCTGTACAGCACACATACAAAGTGAGAAAAGTGTTAAGCTATGTCTAAACATAATATTTAGTACTGAAAGGGTAACCTATGCTTGACATCACGCACCCACCCGTTCACTGTGGTAAATGGGTGTGTGGGTTGGAGATCATTTTTCTTGGTAGTGGTCAAGTCTGTTTCACAGTAAATGGTATGGTTATTATTGATATCACCATTAGCTCATGAGCTTTTATAATACATTATAGAGTTGAGCATGAACAAAAAGATGGACATGTAAATTCCTATTGTTGGTTCTTGCAAACATTTGGAGAACATTGTAACAGGGCATATCAATGAAAAGTAGGTATGTATCTTTCAAATACAATCAAGTCATGCATGGCCTTAGAAGAGAGAGTGCGGAACATTGTCATCCATATTGAAGTGTTCTAAGGATTCTAAATTGACCACAGACCCTCTGACCTGTGCTTAAACAAGATAATGATGTTGATGAACCTGAGAGACTGAAATTGGATAGGTATATAGTTGTCCTATTTGGATCTAGACCTCATGCATCCTATATAATTAGAAAGTTATCTTCTAGAGTACAATAATCTTTTGCTTTTCCCACGTGTATGATTGCATTGTTGTACAAATTAATATGAAACTCTTCCTCTATAGTTCTGGCAGATCTCGTGTTTGTTCTCCAAAGTGAAAACAAAGGCAGATTGGTCTGGGCCTAGTTGACCACATTTTGACACGTGTTTCTGCCTAAATCATGTCAAATAATCTAGGACCAAACTAATCTGGCATAAATGTTTCAGTCAAAGCTGTAATTAGACACACATACTTTGAAATATATTTAACAACCTGCTTTTCTCTGTGTTAGGGGCAGGACTCAAAGCCCCAGAATTCCTCAGTTCCCAGGAGGCGGACCCAGCTAGACCTACACCGGTCACACACTTATAGCCAGTGGGCTCCCACCACAGCACAGGATGCGCTTTTCCTCTGTGTTGGGGGCAGGACTCAAAGCCCCAGAATTCCTCAGTTTCCAGGAGGCGGACCCAGCTAGACCTACACCGGTCACGCACTTATAGCCAGCGGGCACCCACCACAGCACATGATGCGCTTTTTGTCTGTGTTGGGGGCAGGACTCAATGCCCCAGAATTCCTCTGTTTCCATGAGATGGAGCCAGCTAGACCTGTGCTGGGCAGGTGCCTATAACCAGCTGCTCCCACTGCAGCACAGGACGTGTGCAGAATGCGGCTGGGGCACGTGCCCAGGTGAAGACCAAGCCAAGAGCGGGCCAGTCTTCGCCTGGAAGAGGCTAGGCTATGTCGCCCTTTTTTGATGGAGGGTTAAGTTCCTTGCAGCACTGAAGATATTGACCAACCTGAGCTCCGAAGCCCTCTCCCTCTCAAGGTACAGTCTTTCGCCCTTGCTGTATGCTAATTTGTTCCATTCCCCATTGGAGAGGTCCACCAGTTATGTTTTCAAGATGAGGAAATGAAAAATGCCAGTGGGAGAAAAGGCTAAAGTACCTGTTACACTGGTGGGCTCCACATTGGACACATCTTTAGCCAAGGCAGTTGGGGTCATTTAAAAAGAAATTAACCAGGCTGAAAGACGGCTCTTTTTGGAGCAATGGCGACACACTAGCCGGCCTTTCGAGTGTCCCATCTTCTCATTATTCTAGTGCTCTCTTTAGGCTGGGTCTGGTGGCTCAGTGGACAAACGTGTCCACTGCAGGGGCCTGTGTTTGACCTCATGTTCACAGGTTCAAATCCCAGTGGGTCCACTCAGCCTTTCATCCATCTGAGGTTGATAAAATGAGTACCATTGAGTGGGGTAACAATTAACATTTGTTATTACGCGCCAAGAAGCCTAAGGGTGAAGGTGCGTTTTACAAATACACATGTTATGTTAAGCAATGTTACATCAACTCATACAGTGCCAGAAAAGAGAAATGCTGAGTGTGGAGTTGAGTCCTCTTTATCGGAGCTTGATGCTTGCAGTATCAAAACTTTTAAATCTCATTTATTGTAAACCTAGCCCCTGTGTGCACCAGGCCAGCTGAGACAATGACAGTTTGTAATGCAAATGCCACCTCTGACCTGGAAGGCTGTGGAAGGGTGCATTCACAGTGAATGGAGGATATTACCATGGCTCCCTCACCCCCTATCACCACTGGGGTAATCTTGCCCAACTTGGATAGTGATCACCATCGTGTAGCCTCGATCAATAGGAACTCTGCCCCTGGATTTAATCATGGAAGTTTGCCTTTGCGAAGGGATGCTATTAACTGTCCTCGCCTCAACCTCACTCCTGACTGCAGCCCTTACTTAGCAGTTTTGGCTAAGGTTCCATGCTTGCCCATAGCCAGGGTGGAAACCCACAAAGAAGAAGGTGTGTCACTGGCTAACTAAAAACTCTGATTTCAGCATCTCAGAATGCAGTGATATTCTATTGGTCAGAAGAGTGGACTGGATTGGGCCATCAACTAAACATTCTATTGGAAACTGTGTGGTTATTAACATTAGAAATCTGACTCTAGCTGGGTGTTTAATCTCGAATTGTTCCCAACATGCTTACTGGTATTTTAAGAACAACTGTGTAACTATTTTGCCACTGGGTTATTTCTGTCATGAATTCTATGGAGCACACCTCTTCAGGAATCGCCTACCCCTCAGATCTTCTGAAAATATCACCCGAGCTTTACCCACTGAATCTATAAGCAATGGGGGGGGTCAGTGTTGACCTGGAACTGTCTGTTCACAGTGAGATGCCTCATGAGACGCTATAAGATTCAAGCTCTATAACCAACCTGATTTACAGGAACATAGCTGGTCTGAGTTCCAAGTGGTCCAATCCGAACTGGCTCAATTGTATTGTGAAATGATATTGTGATGTTGCAAGAAACTTGGCATCTAGGGGACATTATCTGAGATGCGTATGAAACTTTTACCGTAGTTGCCACTCACTCTGCTGGGGGCAGAGCCCGGTGAGGGCTCGCTACTATGGTTCGAGTATCTAAGATGTTCAGAGTAATCTAAATTGTAAGCAAACATCCGGGGATTCAAGTTTTGTGGATTGTTCTCCCCAGTAGGTTTAACTGCTTTTTGATTATTTTTTACAATTCAGTGGCAGAATTAGGATGTCAAATTAAGATATTGTTTAAGGTTGAAAGGTAATTGAAATTTTGAGAAGTAGGCCTGATCGCATTCTGAGCGATTTTCTTGTGGTTGTTAGGGGTGATTCTAATGCTAAGGTAGGTTGGTTTGAAGTCCAGCATGAACCCTTCTTGGTTATTGCTCCCACTGTGTCTGGCCCCAGGGCTGATCAGAGAGGCAAGAATTTGTTGAGCTACTTGCTGGTGTCTAACCTTTGCAATCTGATGGAAATTAGGCGTGATTTGGAAACACAAGTACCCACCTTTATAAGTTGGTGACAAGAAACCATTATAGATTACGTCTCCCTTTCTAGGGGCATGGTTAACCATGTAGTTGCTGGGCACACCATTACAAGTGGGTTTAGTGTCCATAATCCCAATGAATTAAAACTTTCTCTACCGACTTGCTGCCAACCACCTCAGTGTAAAAGAGTTAGTAGCATGATCCCTAAGTATAAGGGACTTAGGCTTAGATGGCAGGTGGCTAATATCCCCTCCCTGTTGACGACTACTTTCAAGGCGAATCTTGGCTAGATTCTGGATCATTTGTTAACTGAAGATCATCGGCTATTGGATGTAATTTCGACTTTTGAAAACCTAAATCACTGTATTAAGTCCCTCCTGATCAGCCCTGCTAAAAATGTTAACACTACCCAGCTGGACTAATTAGATAAGTATTGTAGGGCTCCTAATCAATTTCTGCAAGCTGCCCTAAATACCAGCTCTAGGGACAGGGAGCTTGTAGCCAAAGCAAGGCTTCACTATAAAATGACCCTTTAAAACACAAGCTGGCTCTTAAGGAGGAAACCTGGACTAGTCTTATTGGTTCATGTAAAGAAAAAGATACTAGAGGCTTTTGCGCAATTGGGAATGGGAAAAGACTTACAGAACCAAACAGTGATGGGTTAGGGACAAACAATAAGGCAGACAGTTGGATTAATAATTTTAAAGACATTTACTCCTTTGATCCGAATGTGTACCTGAATTAGGTTTCTCCCCCTTTTCCCTTAGACATTAGGTTTAACCTTGAAGAGGTAATTACTGCCATCTCCACCAGCCAATCCAGAAAAGAAACTGGCCCTGATGGGGTTCCTATGGATATCTATAAAGAGAACATTGCAATGTGGGCCCCCATTATTTCTAACTCCCTGAATGCCACGGAATCCTGTAGGATTCCTGCCTCTAGGCAGTCATTGTCCCGCTCTTTAAAAAAAAGGTAATAGGCAGGACCCCGGTTGCTACCGTCCGATTTCACTTTTGGATTCTCTGGTTAAAGTTGCTGGTCATATCATCCTGCACAGGATACAGGCTTGGGTCCAGAAGTCTAGTGTCCTCAGTAAAGTACAATATGGCTTTAGAGAGGGTCTGGGTTCTCAACCTCAGTCTACTGATTGGGAAATATACCATTGCCAAAAAGGGCTACCTTTACCTTGCCTTTATTGATTTAAGTAGTGCTTTTGATCGTATGAACTGCTCTAAATTATGGCTCATCCTAGCTCAGATGGGCATGCCATAACCTTTGTTGGATTTTTTAAGATAGTTTCATTGCGGGGTTTCAGCAATGGTTCGGTATGGCACGGATAGGGATTGTACATCTACGTTTGGGTGTCCCATGGTGTTCGCCAGGGGTGAGTTTTGGCACCAATCCTGTTTCTTTTACATATCAATGACTTGAATTCCTTCCTTACCAGTAAAAGTAAAGACCTACCAATGGTGAACTCTGATCCAGTGGCAGTTTTACTTTACGCCGACAATGCGGTCTTACTTTCCCAAACATCTAATGGATTATGGGCTTTAGTTGGAAACTTTGTACTCTTTATGGATAATTTGGACTTAGACATAAACAGTACTAAAACCCACTATATGGTGTATGGCTCCCAGTGCAGCAAAGTCAGGCCTATGTCTAATAAAGGTAATAACATCACTAGGGTTAAGGAATCCTTTTACCTAGGGGTGACCTTCGACTCCAGTAAGAGCTTTTTGCCTTGTCTCTCCAACCACTGTTGTCACTTTAATCATGCTATTGGGGCCCTGTTTGATATATTGTCCAAAGTAGGTAGCAAGCCAATATTGCCCCTGATGGATATTTATAAACTGAAATGTATACATGTGTTATCATATGAGGCTGGAATATGGGGCTTTCAAGAATGTGCTTCAGCGAGAGGCTAACCGTTTCTGCAGATGCTTGTTAGGTCTAGGCAGTCCTCATTATTATTTGCATGAGGAATTGGGCCTGCCCTAAGTTACTGATTTTGTAGGGCCCACCCCACTCCTCCTCTCAATTTTAATATGGAGCAACAAGAAAGCAACCTGTAACCATGAAGTTATCGCTGATTGTTTGGCATGCGATCATGGGCTCAGGATGCAGTGTCTTAACTATATAAAGAATGCAGTGGAAGCTCTAGGAAGACTGAAACTATTTACCTCACCTCGTGCCATTTTAAGAGGGGAGGCCGGTAAGATTAAGGACCTCTATCTGAGGTGGGCAGTTGTAAGTAGGGAGGGCAGGGAGATCATGAAGCACAACCTGAGGGAGCTGGTCACCATTCAAACCGTCATAGATGCTGAGTCATAGCTTGCTGAAGTAAATAAAGTTTGGGAAAGGGTACTTTTGACTAAATTTCGCATTGGGATCTATCAGATGTCATCTTTGTTTTCCTATAGGCCAATTCAATTTTAAGTCCATCTTACCCTGCCCATGCAATGAGTCTTCCTCCCCCAAACCCCGGCTCACTTTCAATTCTTTTGTAAATTTTATCAATTACCTAGACATAAATATTTGGTACCAATTCTTAAAATACAGTTTTTTTTTACCAATACAAGCCTGCACTTTATTTCCTCGGTATGTTGCCTGACCATTCAGTGTGCCATTCTGTGGGAGTGTTTTTTAAAAATGCCTTATGCTGTTGCAAGACTATTGATTTTTAGCACTTCTACAGGTTCAAACGCCTTTTATCTTTTTTTTTTCTTAGAGGTGTTTCTTAAATATTTGTTGGATATGCAATATACTCAATCAATCAATCAATCAATCATGTCACTTATAAAGCGCACTACATACCCGCGAGGGTCTCAAGGCGCTGGGGGAAGAGGGGGGTGGTGCTGCTACTGATCGAAGAGCCAGGTCTTGAGGAGTCTTCTGAAGGCCAGTAGGTCTTGGGTCTGTCGGAGGTTGGTGGGGAGGGTGTTCCAGGTCTTGGCGGCGAGGTGGGAGAAGGATCTGCCGCCGGCGGTCGTTTTCCGGATGCGGGGGACTGTGGCGAGGGCGAGGCTGGTCGAGCGGAGCTGGCGGGTGGGGGTGTAGAAGCTGAGTCGTCTGTTGAGGTAGGCTGGTCCGGAGTTGTGGAGTGCTTTGTGTGCGTGGGTGAGGAGCTTGAAGGTTATCCTCTTGTTGACAGGGAGCCAGTGCAGGTCTCTCAGGTGAGGTGTGATGTGGCTGCGTCGGGGGATGTCGAGGATAAGATGTGCAGAGGCGTTCTGGATGCGTTGCAGCCGTCTCAGGAGCTTAGCCGTCGTTCCTGCGTAGAGGGCGTTTCCGTAGTCCAGCCTGCTGGTGACGAGGGCCTGGGTGACTGTTTTTCTTGTTTCGGTGGGGATCCACTTGAAGATCCTGCGGAGCATTCGGAGGATGTTGAAGCAGGATGAGGAAACGGCTTGAACCTGCTTAGTCATGGAGAGGGTGGGGTCGAGGATGACCCCTAGGTTGCGTACGTGGTCGGTGGGTGGCGGGGCTGTTCCCAGTGATGTTGGCCACCAGGAGTCGTCCCAGGCTGAAGGGTTGGAACCAAGGATGAGGACCTCCGTCTTGTCCGAGTTCAGCTTCAGGCGGCTGGTCCTCATCCATTCGGCGACGGCCTTCATTCCTTCGTGGAGGTGGGCTTTGGCGGTGTGAGGGTCTTTGGTGAGGGAGAGGATCAGCTGGGTGTCGTCGGCGTAGGAGATGATGTTGAGGTTGTGCTGTCGGGCGACGTGGGCGAGGGTGCCATGTAGATGTTGAACAGCGTTGGGCTGAGGGAGGAGCCTTGGGGTACGCCGCAGATGATCTTGGTGGCCTTGGATCGGAAGGGGGCGAGGCGGACGCTTTGTGTTCTGCCGGAAAGGAAGGATGTGGTCCAGTCCAGGGCCTTCTCTTGGATCCCGGCGTCGTGAAGGCGTGTTCGTAGTGTGTGGTGGCAGACCGTGTCGAAGGCGGCTGATAGGTCCAGGAGGATGAGGGCTGCTGTTTCTCCGTTGTCTAGCAGGGTCCTGATGTCATCGGTGGCGGCGATGAGGGCGGTTTCGGTGCTGTGGTTGCTGCGGAAGCCGGACTGGGAAGGGTCCAGGATGTTGTTCTCCTCGAGGTAGCGGGTCAGTTGTTTGTTGACGATTTTCTCGGTGACCTTCGCGGGGAACGGGAGCAGAGAGATGGGTCGGAAGTTCTTGAGGTCCTTGGGGTCTGCCTTGGGTTTCTTGAGTAAGGCGGTGATCTCGGCGTGCTTCCAGCTTTCCGGGAAGGTTGCTGTCTCGAAGGAGATGTTGATTATTTTCCGGAGATGGGGCGCGATGGCTGTACTGGCTTTGTTGAAGATGTGGTGAGGGCACGGGTCTAGCGGTGAACCGGAGTGGATGGTGTTCATGATCTCGCTGGTGTCCTCGTCGTTGATGTTGGTCCAGGAGAGCAGGCGGTTGGTGGTTGTGGGGGCAGTGGTCTCGGTGGTTGCCGGGGCGGTCGTGGTGTTGAAGCTGTTGTGGATGTCGGCGATTTTGCGGTGGAAGGAGGTGGCCAGTGAGTCGCACAGGTCTTGTGACGGCTGGATGTCGTTGGTGTTGGAGCTGGGGTTGGAGAGTTCCTTCACGATGTTGAAGAGCTCTTTGCTGTTGTGTGCGTTGTTGTCTAGGCGGTCTTTGAGTGAGGCCCTTTTGGCGGATCTGATGAGGTGATGGTGATTGCGGGTGGCGCTCTTGTGGGCGGCGTAGCTGTCCGCTGTCCGTTCGTGGAGCCAGATCTTCTCCAGTTTTCGGCATGTTCGTTTGGAGGCCTGGAGGTCTTCGGTGAACCAGGTGGCTTTCTTGCTGGTGTGGCTGTTGGGCGGATTCTTGAGCGGGGCGAGGGTGTTGGCGCAGTCGTCGATCCACTGTCTGAGGTTGCGGGCGGCGGTGTCGGGGTCGGAGGGTTCGGCGGGTGGGCTCAGGGCGAGGTTGTGGTTAGCTGGTCTTCCGTGACTCTGCTCCAGCAGCGGCGAGGCATTTGTTCGGTGCGGTGGTGCGTGGTGGGCTTCCTGTAGGTGAAGTGGATGCAGTGGTGGTCAGTCCAGTGGGGTTCGGAGGTGTGGTTGAAGGAGACGTGTGGGCTTGCGGAAAAGATGGAGTCTAGCGTGTGGCCGGCGGCGTGGGTGGGTGTAGTCACGAGCTGTCTGAGTCCGAGGGTGGCAAGGTTGTCGATCAGGGTGGTGGAGTTGGTGTCCTTGTTGTTCTCGAGGTGGAAGTTCAGGTCCCCGAGGAGGATGTAGTCCGTGGAGGCGATGGCGTGTGTGCTGACGAGTCAGCGATGGAATCGCTGAACTGTGGTCGGGGTCCGGGGGTCTATAGATGAGGGTTCCTCTGAGGGTGGTGTTGGGATCGGTGTGGATCTGGAAGTGCATGTGTTCGGCGGTGCTGAGGGTGTCGTCGGTGTTGGTTGAGACTCTGAGGGTGTTCCTGTGGACGATGGCGATGCCTCCTCCGACTCCGTTGGTGCGGTCCCTGCGGGTGATCTTGTATCCGTCCGGGATGGCAATGGCGATGTCGGGGGCTGAAGCGGGATTCAGCCAGGTCTCCGTCAGGAATGCGACGTCTGGGGAGGTTGAGTCGAGAAGGTCCCAGAGTTCGATGGCGTGTTTGCGGGCGGAGCGGGTGTTGAGGAGGATGCATCTGAGGTAGTTGGGTTCTTTCCTGGGCGGTGGTTTGGCAGGGCGGGTGCTGGCGAAGCTGCAGTTCCGGCAGGTGAAGGGCCCTTGGGTGCGCTTCGGGGTGGCCTGGTAGCAGGCGTGATCTTTTCCGGGGTTGAGTGCGTGGAGGGTGCTGGCGTCGTATCGGCGTCTGTTGATGTGGCGGGCGCGGGGGATGCCCGGACCAGGGGGTCTGGCGCTGGGCGCGGTCACGGCGCGGACGGGCGCAGACGGGCTTGCCTTAGGCGCGCCTTCGGCGCGCCAGCGGCGCGGCCGCGCAGCGGCTGCCATAAATGGGGAGGTGGGAGGGAGGAGCAGGGAATGGGGCAGCGAATGGGCAGTGAGGGGGCGGGGCCGCAGGTGCGCAGCGGCGGGAAACAGGCACAGAAAGGAAAAAACGATCACAATCAGGGGCAGCAAGGGGGCACAGAAAGGAAAAAACTATCACAATCAGGGGCAGCAAGGGGGCACAGAAAGGAAAAAACGAGCACAATCAGGGGCAGCAAGGGGGCACAGAAAGGAAAAAACGAGCACAATCAGGGGCAGCAAGGGGGCACAGAAAGGAAAAAACGAGCACAATCAGGGGCAGCAAGGGGGCACAGAAAGGAAAAAACGAGCACAATCAGGGGCAGCAAGGGGGCACAGAAAGGAAAAAACAGAGCACAATCAGGGGCAGCAAGGGGGCACAGAAAGGAAAAAACGAGCACAATCAGTGGCAGCAAGGGGGCACAGAAAGGAAAAAACGAGCACAATCAGGGGCAGCAAGGGGGCACAGAAAGGAAAAAACGATCACAATCAGGGGCAGCAAGGGGGCACAGAAAGGAAAAAACGATCACAATCAGGGGCAGCAAGGGGGCACAGAAAGGAAAAAACGATCACAATCAGGGGCAGCAAGGGGGCACAGAAAGGAAAAAACGATCACAATCAGGGGCAGCAAGGGGGCACAGAAAGGAAAAAACGATCACAATCAGGGGCAGCAAGGGGGCACAGAAAGGAAAAAACGAGCACAATCAGGGGCAGCAAGGGGGCACAGAAAGGAAAAAACGATCACAATCAGGGGCAGCAAGGGGGCACAGAAAGGAAAAAACGATCACAATCAGGGGCAGCAAGGGGGCACAGAAAGGAAAAAGCGAGCACAATCAGGGGCAGCAAGGGGGCACAGAAAGGAAAAAAACTAGCACAATCAGGGGCAGCAGCAGGGCACACAGACGGAGCTGTGTGGTGGGGGAGCGACCTACCAGTCAAGGTCAGGGGAGCATTACATTTATTAATAATTCTACCCTGTGCATTGTTGCTTTTGCGAAAGATGGCTGAATTATAAAGTGTATGGTCACATGGTATGATCAGGTTCTAATGATGCTTTTATGTAATTTTCATGGATTTTAATTAATTTTAAACTATGTATGTTCTTTTATGATTATCTATTTTTAGAAATTGGATTTCTGGTTGGCAGAGGTATGAACTCTGTCCAAGCAGTAACCACAATCCTAGTCAGGGTAAGTGTAGAACACACTAAAAGTTTCCCTGTGCTCACCCTCTGGTAGCGTGGCACAGAGCAATCAAGCTAAACTAAAGAGGCAATGTGTAAAGTATTTGTGCACACACACACACATTAACACAGTGAAAACACTACAAACGTATTCCACACCATTTTAGAAAAATAGCCAATATATATCTGAGTAAAACAAGATAAAAATGACAAGAATACAAGAATCTAACATACACAAGTTAAGATATGAATTTTGCAAGATTAAATCAAAATGCAGTGCTTAGAAGTCAATCGCTCCAACTGGGGCTATATGGTCATGCTTGACCAGGGCAAATCCAATGGTTTGGTCTGACCGCGATGAAGCACGGGCCAGACACAGGAGTCATGCAGATGTGCTGACAGTACCTTGGATGCGCCGATGTTCGAGGATGATGCATTGAAAAGTGGAGGTGATGCATCGCTGTCATCAGTTCCGAAGTCGGGCAAAGTCGTTGATGCGTCAATCTCAAGAGCTCTGTGCATTGGTTCTGAGGCGTCGATGTCAAACCGCTGGGCCGAAGGTGATGCATCGGTTAGAAGCCATGCCAGGCCAGGAATGTGCCGGAGTCGGTGATGGGGCATTGCAGACATCGGCGATGAGTTGTCTGAGACTCACACAGCAGTGGTGATGTAGAGGCGCTACGTAGGCAAAGTCAGGGCTGCACTGTAAGTTGAGGTTGTTGTGTAGGGCACTCGGCGAGTGTGTCCACAGCTTCGGTGCAGGCAGCGGCAATGCACCTATTGCACAGGGAATGGTCCGGTTCCGAATTACGCTTTGGTGTTGATACGTTGGTTTCTTGGGCGCAGCACCAAACACTCACTTCTAAGGGCCCAGGACTGGATGTGGCACCACTTGGCAGAGCAGGAC
Source organism: Calotriton arnoldi (assembly GCA_963921515.1). NCBI lineage: Eukaryota > Metazoa > Chordata > Amphibia > Caudata > Salamandridae > Calotriton > Calotriton arnoldi. Next base: position 242,886 of record CAWUFW010009099.1, read on the forward strand.
GCACAGCAGAGGAGCCCAGGTGCTGGTAGAAAGATGCACTTGAACACCAATGTTAGAAATCAGGTTTATGGTTGGCAAAGGTATGCCCCCGAGTAGAAACACAATCCTAGTCAGGGTAAGTGTAGTACACACTAAATGTTTATCTGTCCTCACCCTCTGCTAGCTAGGTACAGAGCAGTCAGGCAAAAGTAAAGAGGCAATGTGTAAAGTATTAGTTCACACATAGTAACACAGTGAAACCCCACAAAAGTACTCCTCACCACTTTAGAAAAATAGCCAATATTTTTCAGAGTATAACAAGACCAAAACCACAAAATTCCAAAATACACAAGACAAGATATGAATTTTGCAAGATTAAATCAAAATGGAGTGCTTAGAAGTCAATGGCCCCAACTGGGGCTATCTGGTCGCACTTGGCCGGGGCAAATCCAAAAGTTCATTCCGACTGTGATGTAGCATGGGCCGCATACAGCAGTCACACAGACCCGCTGACAGTACCTTAGATGTGTCGATGCATGGGGATGATGCATTGAAAAACGGAGGTGATGCGTCACAGTCGCAGGAGATGCGTTGGTTCCGAAGAATGGCAAAGTCGTTGAAGCATCGCTGTCAAGAGAGCTGTGTGTCGGTTCCGAGGCATCAATGTCGAACCGCTGGCCCGAAGGCGATGCATCGGTAAGAAGCTAAGTCAGGCCGGGAATGTATTGGAGTTGGTGGCCGGGCGTTGCAGACGTCGGCGATGCATTGTCTGAGACTCACACAGCAGCGGTGATTCGGAGGCGCTGCGTTGGCAAATTCGGGCTGCATTGTAAGCCCAGGTTGTTGCTTCATGCACTTGAGGAGCGGTGTCCATGGCTTTGGTGCAGGCAGCAGCAATGCGTCGATTTTTGCAGGGTATGCGCCGGCTCCGAATGATGCTTTGGTGTTGATGTGTTGGTTTCTTGGGATGCAGCACCAAACACTCACTTCCAAGGGCCCAGGACTGGATGTGGCACCACTTGGCAGAGCAGGACGCACAGCAGAGGAACCCAGGTGCTGGTAGCAAGATGCACTTGAACACCAATGTTAGAAATCAGGTTTATGGTTGGCAAAGGTATACCCCTGAGTAGAAACTCAATCCTAGTCAGGGTAAGTGTAGTACACACTAAATGTTTATCTGTCCTCACCCTCTGGTAGCTAGGTACAGAGCAGTCAGGCAAAAGTAAAGAGGCAATGTGTAAAGTATTAGTTCACACATAGTAACACAGTGAAACCCCACAAAAGTACTCCACACCACTTTAGAAAAATAGCCAATATTTTTCAGAGTATAACAAGACCAAATCCACAAAATTCCAAAATACACAAGACAAGATATGAATTTTGCAAGATTAAATCAAAATGGAGTGCTTAGAAGTCAATGGCCCCAACTGGGGCTATCTGGTCGCACTTGGCCGGGGCAAATCCAAAAGTTCATTCCGACTGTGATGGAGCATGGGCCGCATACAGCAGTCACACAGACCCGCTGACAGTACCTTGGATGTGTCGATGCTTGGGGATGATGCATTGAAAAACGGAGGTGATGCGTCACAGTCGCAGGAGATGCGTTGGTTCCGAAGAATGGCAAAGTCGTTGAAGCATCGCTGTCAAGAGCGCTGTGTGTCGGTTCCGAGGCATCAATGTCGAACCGCTGGCACGAAGGCGATGCATCGGTAAGAAGCTAAGTCGGGCCGGGAATGCATTGGAGTTGGTGGCGGGGCGTTGCAGACGTCGGCGATGCATTGTCTGAGACTCACACAGCAGCGGTGATTCGGAGGCGCTGCATCGGCAAAGTCGGGCTGCATTGTAAGCCCAGGTTGTTGCTTCATGCACTTGGGGAGCGGTGTCCACGGCTTTGGTGCAGGCAGCAGCAATGCGTCGATTTTTGCAGGGTATGCGCCAGCTCCGAATGATGCTTTGGTGTCGATGTGTTGGTTTCTTGGGATGCAGCACCAAACACTCACTTTCAAGGGCCCATGACTGGATTTGGCACTACTTAGTAGAGCAGGACTCACATCAGAGAATTCCAGGTGCTGGTAGCAAGATGCAGGTGAAGTCTTTGATATCCCTGATACTTCAGAGCAGGAGGCAAGCCCAAACAAGCCCTTGGGGAACCTTTAGAGATGTAGAGAGTAAAGTCTAGTCCTCTCACTCCCAGGCAAGAAGCAGCAGGCAGCATGCAAACACAGCACAGTGGCAGTCCCTCCTGGCAGCACAACAGCTCTTCTTCCTGGCATAATGTCCTCAGCCCAGAAGTGTTCTGAGTATATGGTGTCAGAGGTCCAGTACTTATACTCATTTTAGACTCTGAAGTAGGGAGACCTCAAAGAAAGGTCTTTTTAGTGAAAAAGACCCTTCCCTTCCCGGCCCTGGCTCCAGACATACTACAAGGGGGTATGCAACTCTTTTTGTGGGAAACAGGCACAGCCCTATTCACGTGCAACTGTCAGTTCCTCCCTCTCACTCTAGCTCAGGAAGACCCATCAGCCTGGTGATGGGCCAACAGGATATACAGGGCACACCTCAGCTCCCTTTGTGTGTAACTGTCTAGAGGGAATGCACAAGCCCCAGCTGTCATCCAACCCAGACTTGTTTTCTACGAACAGGCAGAGGCACAGCATGGTTAAAGTAAGAAAATGCCAACTTTCTAAAAGTGGCATTTACAGACCTGCAATTTAGAAATCAACATCGCTAAAAGAAGTGGTTTTAAATTGCGTCTCCGGAGACACCAAACGTACTCTTCCTATCTTTTCCCAATTGGAAGTTACACTTGTAAAGTGTTACAAGGCAGCTTCAATGCTAACCTATGGGAGAGACAGACCTTGCTGTAGTGAAAAACAAATTTAGCAGTTTTCACTACCAGGACATGTAATACTTCAAAGTACATGTCCTACCTTTTAAATACACTGCACCCTGCCCATCGGGCTACCTAGTGCCTGCCTTAGGGGAGACTTATATGTAACAAAAAGGAAGGTTTGAGCCTGGCAAGTAGGTGAACATGCCAAGTGGACATGGCAGTTTAAACGTGCACACACAGGCTCTGCATTGTCAGGCCTGAGATATGTTTGAAGGGCTACTCATGTGGGTTGCACAATCAGTGCTGCAGGCCCACTTGTAGCATTTGATTTACAGGCCCTGGGCACATGTAGTGCACTGTACTATTAATATATATAAAAAAAAGAATAATTTTGTATTTTAGATCAATAAATTACTAATTTACCTGGTCTGAGGCATGGTATCTTCATATCATAAACGTATTGTTTTCATATGCAGATTCTAGAGAATTCTTTATGTAATTTTTCTTCTTGTGCACTGTACTAGGGACTTATCAGTAAATCAAATATGCCAATCATGGAAAAACCAAATGCCATTACATTTTAGACACAGAGCACATGCACTTTAGCACTGGTCATCTATGAAAAAGTGCCCAGAGTCCTAAAACCAGCAAAAACGAAGTTCAGCACACAGTCAAAACAGGAGGATCATCACATAATAACTTTCCAAATTCCTAGAGTATTAAAGAAAAAACCCACTCAACCAATCAAACCCAAACAATGGGTAAGGACCACAAAGAATGTGGACAATGAGAAGCTTGCTTCGCTGTGCAGGAGGGATCTTCCCCCTCCCAGAAATTTAACAAACGCCAGCGAACTCACTGAGCACTACAATGCGAAGATGTCAGAGATAATGGACACTATAGCACCGTTAAAAATAAAACGAATTGCGGACAAAGATAAAAATCCCTGGTTCAGCGGAGCACTAAATGAAGAAAGACGCAAACTGAGACTAGCAGAACAGAAATGGAGACAATTACCATCATCCCCACGGCTAAAACTGCTAAGAAAAGCCAGAAACACCTACAACAAAAATATTCTGAAATCCAAAAAGAATTCTTCAGAACGGAATTGGAGAATGAGAAAAACAGACCTCAGAAACTCTTCGAATTGGTTAAACATCAATCGAACAAAACTTACAAATCCGCACTAGAATCAACAAAACCTCAAATTAACTGTGAAGAATTCGCAAATTTCTTTACATCTAAGGACACGTCCTTGGAATGTGAGCTTAGGAAAGCAGCAACTTCAGGGGAGGCTGCTCAACCAAGTGTTTCATCACTGCTCAATCAGTCAATACCCAAAAACGAAGCTCAATGGTCCACTTTTAAACTATATGAACACAATGACATCCTTAAAACCTTATCGGCCATTAAGCCCAACAACCACTACAACGATCCACTCCCTGCAAAATTTGTGCCGTACATTGACCAGGAGATCATCCCCAGTTGGACATCGATAGTCAATGCTTCCCTGTCTCAAAGATCCTTCCCAGACTGTCTAAAAATGGGCCAAGTCATTCCCATCATAAAAAAACCGACAGAGAATCCCGCTGAACCTAGCAATTTTCGACCAGTATCCAACATTCCCCTATTAGCTAAAGTGATAGAAAAATGTGTTCATCAACAACTAAGCCAGCACATCTCTAAATTCCAACTATTAGATGATTGCCAATCGGGATTTAGACCAAATCATAGTACGGAAACCGCAATACTACACATAGTAGACGACGCATTACTCGCTCTAGTCCAAAACAAAGCATGTCTTTTAATCCTTCTAGATTTATCATCTGCTTTCGACACAGTTAACCACGACATGTTGCTAGAACGGCTGGAGAACAGGATGGGTTTTTCTGGGAATGTTCTTGAATGGTTCAAGTCCTACTTGAGGAACAGATCACAAAGATTTCTGGTGAATAAAAACCTGTCAGCATCCTCCCCCATTCAGATAGGGGATCCACAAGGATCAACCCTCTCCCCTTCACTATTCAACTTATATGTGGAACCACTAACAGATATACTCCACCGTGCCAACATCCTTTTCCACATGTATGCTGATGACACTCAGATTTACATTAAGATTTCCTCATTGGAGGAGATCATAACAATGAACAAGGCTTTAAGGCCAATGATGCTATGGTTAACAAGCAATCAGCTTAAACTAAACGCAAAAAACCCAGAATTCCTCCTAATATCCCCCTCCAAAAGCCCGCCCATTATAAAAGAATGGACCAACTTGATCACTGCACTCAACTGCACCCGATCATTGTTGAATCAACCAAGTTTCTAGGAATCACTCTAGACCAGAGCCTAAACCTGCAATCACACATTAACATGTTGGCTAGAAATGCAAGATTTCACCTGAGCTATATTAAGAAATTGGAACCATTCATCGAAGCAGCAGACCTCAAAATGGCAGTTCAGGCATTAGTAATCTCGAGGATCGAATACGGATGCACAACACTTTCTGGGCTCCCCAAAATTGCAACAGCACCTCTAAAAGCCTGCCTCAACGCAGCTACAAGGCTCATATCTGGTTCAAAAAAATACGACCATATCTCTCCTCACCTGAAAGCGCTGAATTGGCTACCTTATGAAGCCAGAATTCAGCTCAAATTGGCATGTATAACACACAAAGCGCTACACTGCAATTCACCAAGATATCTAGCTCAGAAATTGGAGATTTTGGGGGGAAGCAGACAATCCAGGAGCGCCAGAGACCTAGTGCTGAAACCACAGATTTTCCGCAAAAAAAACAACTTATGACAGAGCGTTCTCAGGTGCTGCACCGAGAATATGGAATTCGCTACCTCCAGGCATCAGAAGGTTACCCAACCCCGCAAGATTCAAGAAAGAAACTAAGATCTTTCTAATGAGCAAATTCCAACCGTACCCAATACAGAACAACCACATAAGATTCGCCTAAATCCTCTCGCTTAGAGACACAAGAGCTTTTTGCTAAGAACCAATTTCACTTGTTCAATACAGGTTCTTGCTTCCTCTGATGATTTGGTTCCTCTACACTTACATTCTGTGAAGGTGCTAAAGTATTTATCAAGGGAAGTGGCTGTGACAACTTTGAACTGGACTTTAATATGTTAAATGCTATCCAGAGTATTGTACTGTAGAAAAAAAAAAAAAAAGTAATCATGTCCTGTACTGTGAAGTGCTCTGATACCCTACGGGGTCAAGTTCGCGCTATACAAAACACCGAATAAATAAATAAATAAATAAATAGGAGAGCTGAGGGAAAACCATGCCAAAAGATGTCAGGTCTAACAAGTGTCCCCCCAGTGGAAAGTGGTGAGAACTACCCAACAACTTGGGAGTTCTCTTCACTAAGGCAGAAGAACCTGGAAAGACCATCAGCATTGGCATGTTCTGTTCCAGGACGGTGTGCCACCGTAAAGTCCATTCAATGTAGGGAGATGGACCACCTCAACAGTGTTGGATTTTCACCCCTCATCTGCATTAGCCTTCTGAGGGGCCTGTGGTCTGTCTGAACCCGGAAGTGAGTCCCAAACTAGGCCTGGGCGGTGAACTCTGCTCCGTTTGTGGAGTTTTGTGCACTTCGCGCTCCGCGGAGCTCGCTGAGTGCAGAAAACTCCACTTCGCATAGTGCTGGGGAGTTTTTTCCCCGTTCGCGAGCGCAAGCTGCCGCTCAGGTAGATTTTCTACCCGAGCAGCAGGAAAACCAGCGCGAACAGCTGTTCGCACTGCACTCCACCACTTGCGGATCTCTGCAGAGTTTTTTGTCACTTTGCGGAGTTCCGCCTAGCAAAACTCAGCGAACTACACCCAGGCCTGTCCCAAACAAGTAGAATCTTAGCTTCTTCAGCACCCAGACCACAGCAAAAGCTTCCCTTTCTATTGTGCTCCACCTTTGTTCCCAGGGAATTAACCTTCTACTAATGAAGGCTACTGGTTGATCTAGGCCCTCTTCATTTAGCTGTGAAAGCACGACCCCCACGCCATGCTCTGAGACATCAGTCTGCACCACTAATTCTTGGGAGACGTCAGGAGCCTTGACCATGGGCGCCGTGCACATGGCCTCCTTCAGGGTATCAAAAGCGGTCTGGCACGCCTCTGTCCAGATCACCTGACGTGGCTGCTTCTTGGAAATCAGCTTTGTCAAGGGGGCAACAATGGTGTCGTATCCCTTGACAAATCTTCTGTAATATCCAATGAGACCTAAGAAGGCTCTCACTTCTTTCTGGGTCTTGGGGGGGGGGGTCCGGGCCAGAATGGTATCAATTTTTGGTTGTAGAGGCTGCATCTTTTGAAAAAATTTTTTTTTAGAGTTTTGTATAGTGCGAACTCGACCCGAAGATATTAGATATCAGAGTGCTTTTCATGAGCACCAGTTTCGTTACAGATGGACACGTTCATTTTTTTTTGTTAAGCATGGGTAGAATAAGTGATTTGCCCAGAATCACAGACTGTTGGGCGTCATTGCTGCAACTCAAACCCGGTTCCCCAGCGTCGAGGTCGACCGCTCTAGCCGTAAGGCCACATCCTCTCTTGTCACCCCCTACTTGATGTCCCAAGTTGACCACAGAATCCTGCCCTACCTGACACTTACTGGCCTTGCTAGTGAGGCCTGCGCTCTGCAGGGCCCTCAACACTTCCCCCAGGTGGTGCAAAAGGTCCTCCCAACTGTAGTTGATGACTGCAATGTCATCAAGTTAGGCGGCACTGAAGTTCTCCAACCCAGCTAGGACCTGGTTGACCAACTGCTGGAAGGTGGCAGAGGCTTTCTTCAACCCAAAAGGCACGACACGGAACTGGTAGTGCTCTTCTGCGTTGAGAACGCTGACCTCTCTTGTGCCCCCTTGGTCAAGGCAATCTGCTAGTACCAAGGCATTAAATTAAACGTGCTGAGGAACTGGGCAGCTCCAAGCCGATCAATGAGCTCATCAGCTCTAAGGATGGGGTGTGCATAGTCTTGGTGACCGCATTGAGCCCACAGTAGTCTACACATAACAATAGCTCGGTGTGACATCGGGTGGAGCAGCCTTGGGACCAAAACCACTGGGCTGGATCAAGGACTGTTGGAGGGCTCAATAACCCCTAACTCTACCATCTTAGAGACTTCCTCCTTGATGCTGGCCCTTACTCTGTCAGGCAACCTGTAAGTTTTCTGCTTAAGAGGAAGGCTATCCCTAGTGCCGATGTCATGAGTGCACCAATGGGTGACTCCTGGGGTGAGTGAGAACAGAGATGCAAACTGTCCTAACAAATGGTGACAGTCTCCTTGCTGTTCTAGAGTCAAAGTAGGGGTGAGGCTCACACCCTCTACTTACCCATCCTGCTCTTTGGAAGACAGGAGGTCGGGGAGAGGTTCACTCTCCTCTTCCACTCTATCATCTGTGACCAAGAGCATGGTCAACTCAGACCTCTCGAAGTGCGGCTTGAGGCAGTGTATGTGCATGACCCTCAAAGGGTTCCTAGGAGTCTGCAAATCCACGAGGTAGGTGACGTCACTGTTGTGCCCCTTCACCTCAAATGGGCCAGACCAGCGATCTTGCAGAGCATAGGGCTTCACAGGCACCAATACCCACACATTTTGACCAGGCTGAAACTCAACCAGAGTGATATTCTGATCATTCCAGCATTTCATGTCCTCCTGGCTAGCGTCCAGATTTTCCTGGGTGAGTTTACGGAAGCGGCCTCTCTGGTTGCGGAAGGCCAGCATGTACCTGAATACATCCTGGGGTGGCTTCCTGGGACCTTCCTCGCAGGTCTCCTTCACAAAACTGAGAGGTCCTCTTATAGGGTACCTGTACAGAAGTTAAAAAGGGCTGAGGCTAACCCCCTTCTGCTGCACCTCCCTGTAGGCAAACAAAAGACATGGCAGGAGGACGTCCCACTTACGCCTCAAGGTTTTGAGTCGACCCATTATCATACCTTTGAGGGTACGGTTCAATCTCTAAACCAACCCATTTGTTTGGGGGTGGTAAGGAGTGGAGAACTTGTAGGTTACCCCACACGGCCTTCATGTACAAGGACATGAAATTGGTACCGCAATCAGATACCACCTCCTTGGGGAAACCCACATGGGTAAAGATCCTCATCAGTGCCCTGGACACAGCGGGTGCAGTCACCGTACTCAGAGGGATAGCTGTTGCAGGGGGATATGCATTTCTCCCCTGTCTTGCCCCTCTCCTGACAGGTAGGACAGGGCCTTTCTCATTTGAAGCCAATAAAAGTGGGTGACAAGTCTGTCAAAGGTCTTGTCATGACCTGCCAGTGGCACATCATGAGCCAGACCCAGTTGGAAGGTTCTGAAGTACTGTGGAACTACCAGCATGTGGGATGAACCAGGCTTGGCAACCTTAGGCTCACTATACAGGAGACCATTCTCCCAATAAATCAGGTGTTGGCCGGAGGGTTCACCCTCTGCCTGGGCCTCGGCTTTCCGCCAAAGACCCACAAGCATAGGGCATTCCTTCTGCACCACACAGAACTCCTCCCTGGAGGAACCTTTCTCCTCATCTATGGACCCCATCTGTGCAGCACCTTACCTTACTTGGCTCACAGATGCATCCCAGTAGGCAGACAGTACCACCAAGGCCAACAATGTGATGTGGCCCATTCCACCCCTTGGGTCTGCCTTCTTTCTCCAACCCAGGGAAAACTCTGACCCCAAGTACAACAGCCAACAGAGGCCACTGACAGCTGTCAGTGGCAATAGCCAGGCCCCAGGCCATTCAGGGATCTCTAGCCTCAGTGGTTTCTCAAAGTGGGGGGCAGTAGCAACAGGTGCCTTGCACCCTTTTTCCCATTCCCTTGACATCAGTTCAAGGGTGGTATCCTGAGACTGGTCACTCACCCAGGGTCTATAACCTAAGGCTGAGCAAGAGACAGAGGTAGGCTCACCCTCACTCTGTTCCTCCCTCTGGGGTCCTGTACCTTCCGCTTTGGAGTGGTACGTACCCAGAAAAATGAACTTTTAGGGCACCGGTGACATCCGCCCTTCCCAGTTCCCCAGACACTGGGGGCAACTCATTACCCAAAATGCAGTCAATTGGCATCTGGAGATGAACTGTGACCCTTCTCTGGATCACCTCCCCACCCTACTCTAGGGACATTAGGGCCATGGGGCAGAAAAAAGTCCTGCCCATGGGCTGGAGTTACCCTACACACCTGGCCTCTGTACTACTCTGGAGAAACTAGCCTTTCCACAACCATGATCCGGCTAGCCTTGGTGTCCCTCAGAGCAGTGACAGGGACCCCATTTACTCCCACCTGGTGGAAGTGATGATTCCCACCCTCTGGGATCACCAACTCACTCTTTAAGTTCACCTCCCAACTCAGGGAGATCACAGCATGGTCTATCGCCTGCCCCTAAGGCAACATTGGCCACCCCTGTAGAGGTACCACCAGTGGGGGATTTCTTAGGACAGAGTCCCCCTTCCTGTGTCCTAGCTGGGAACACTCAAAAGCAGTGGGATTGAAAATGGGGCGCTCTGGGTAGCCACCCACCAGAAGCAACTTGGGAACCCTTTTCTCCCTTGACCTCCCTCTCTCTCTGTTGAGGGGAGCCTGAACCACCCTTCTTGGGGTCACTCCCAGATACCTTCTTGTGGACCCTGGTGCTGACCCAGAGAGAATAAAAGAAAAAAAAGTATATTGGTACGTAATGGTCTGAGATATGGAAGTAGTGTACACCAATCACCGTATGCAATGCACAAATGCAAGTCCTATCCTTACCGCTGAACACTAATGTTAGAAATTGGTTTTCTGGTTGGCAGAGGTATGCACCCTGTCCAAACAGGAACTAAAATCCTAGACAAGGTAAGTGTAGTACACACCAAAAGTTTACCTGTGCTCACCTTCAGGTAGCTTGGCACAGAGCAGTCTGGCTCAACTAAAGAGGCAAAGTGTAAAGTATTTCTGTTCACACACTCACAGTAACACAGTGAAAACACCACAAAAGTACTCCACACAACTTTAGATTAATAGCCAATATTTTTCTGAGTAAAACAAGAACAAAACAACAAAAATCCAACATACACAAGTCAAGATATGAATTTTGCAAGATTAAATCAAAATGCAGTGTTTAGAAGTGAATAGCTCTAACTGAGACTATCTGGTCATGCTTGACCAGGCCAAATCCAAAAGTTCAGTTTGACCGCGATGGGGCACGGGGCAGACACAGGAGTCACGCAGACCTGCTGACAGGACCTTGGATGCGACGATACATTGAAAAACAGAGGTGATTGCTCACTTGGCTACACTTGATAAAAAAACTGCTTGACTACTGCAAATCTGAAGCTTCGGTATTATGTCTCAGAAAACTGCCTGATTTAAGATAATTTTGGAGTTTGTCCAAAGTGACCCAGAAGACCACTGGATTAGCTTTAGCTTTACCATTGATACCGAGGATACACGATTCTTGATAAGCCAGCTCGATAGCAGCCATTATTGGGACCCAATGGCACATCTGAGAAAGTTAGTCTCAGCTTCCTCTAATAGACTTATCAAGCTAACCACCTGGAAGCAACTGTTGATGAAACTCAGCATGTCAGACTTGACAGTAGAGTCTTGGCCTCATAGACTTTAAGGTGAAGGTGACATTCACCCCCTCCCTCCCAATACAGAGGCTTATTTGCATTCAAACCTTTCTTCGGTCTTCATGGGTTAAAGTGGGTTAATATAGCCAGGGCAACCTCCATCTTTGTAAGAGCATCTGAATAGCAGTGATCTCCCACAATCACCTGGCATTCATGATGCAACCATAGATCAGGTTATTTCTTAATAACAGTGGACATTTAAATTACTTATTTGTAATGACTTGGGGCCCTATTCACAAAGAGCCTCCTCAGTCATGGTGGAAGCTCCCCAGTCATGCCGTGATCTCCACTCTGCTGTTTCTCATTGTGGAGATCCCACCACCAGTCTGGAGACTGTTGGACTGAAAATGAGTCTAGCTGACTCCTTGTAGCATTGTGCGAGTTAAGTTAGCATTTGCGGCACCATTTTGTATCCAGCTGCCATTTTGTACCAAGATCGAAATGAAGCTTCTGTATCATACTGTCTGCCTCAGCAGAAAGCAGCCACAATTGTTTCTCTTTATTATCCAAGGTTAAGTATTGCTTCACTAATGAATAGATTATTCTGTAACTGCATGCCTTTCCCCGTAGGTAGGCCTGCTCCCACTCTCAGAGAGACGAGCACGGGCAGAGTAACCTTGAAACTAAGATAGCGTGAACCCGGTCTCAAGATGATAGCCCATCCTTCTGTTCCTCCATTGTTCATCAGTGACCAGGCTGGAAAATTCCAGTCTGGGCGGGTCTCTAGGGGTTTTGGAAATGTATATCTGACTTTACCATGTGATCGGGAGTCAGTCCCTCAGGTGCAATATGAGGAGGCTGGTCAGACCGGACTCTGCTCGAGCGTATACTAATAAAATACTTTGGTTTGTATTCTCTCCTGTCTGACCAACTCTTCATTTGTATGGAAGGCTGAGAGGTGGTCGCGAGTGACCCGGGTGGCCCTAAACGGGTCATTTCCTTCAGTTGGCGCCCGAACAGGGACCCCATCGGGTGAGTGACCCTTCCTTGCCCGCGGACGGGTGAGGGGGCGGGGCCACGTCGGGTCAGATGGGTGGACCCGGGATCCCTGCACGAGAGAGTCTAGTACTCGCAGCTGCCCCGTCTGCCTGACCGGGCGGTGTCTCGGCCAGTGGTCATCCCGGCTGGGGTCCTGAACGGCGAAACCCTTGGATTTGACCATTTGGTCCGAAGAGTCGGCAGTGGAGAATAACTTTGTTTGACCTGTGTGCACCAGGTGAGTTTGTTTTGGTTTTGTCCCGTGGCTATAGCGCCACTTTGGTTTGTGTTTGGTACAGTCTGAGGGTCGTTTTTGGACAAGCGCTTGAATTTGTTTGAGTTCTTTGTGAACATGGTATTGCTTTGATCTGGATTTGGTGAGGTCTGAGGACCAACTTTAGTACGATATTTGCAAATATCTGCTTGGCATAAATAGTGAAAACTTTTTCGTTTTAAAATGCCCTGTTTTAGCAAACTATGTTGTGTGAGTTGTCGTTGTTGTTGTACTGATGCTTGATTGGAAGAGAGTCAGCCTGCGCCTCCAGAAGGCACCCCAAACTTCGAGATGTACGTCAAACATGGCCTTGGCCCTATTATGTTTAGTACATTATGGCACAAATACACGAGGGACAACGCCGAGTTGCAGTGCCGTTGACGGGCACTTTTGATGAGCAAAAGCATATTTCCTGCAGGATAAATTGTTTGCGAAAAGGAGTAGGCAGTCAATGTTTGATTCCCTTAGAACGTGGCAAAAGGAAGCTAAACAGAGATGAATGAAAGCAGAAAAAGAGGCCCGAAAGGGAAGGATGCAGACAGTGACTCAGAAAGCTGTTGCGTACGATAAAGAGAAGACTGAGAAGGGGATAGAGTGTGCCGATAGGAAGTTTCGATTGCAATGTGAAAAGTCTTATGTGGTTCGGGAAGGCAATGATACATTTGTGGAGGAATTGTTAGACACTCGACCTCTACCTCCATACGCGCCACAGAGAATATACCCTGCTGTGCCACAGCCCCAGTCATCTGTCTCTTCTGTCCCTGCCGTTTCTGTTTCTTCTGTTACCGACTCAGTTGCTTTATCTGCTGCGCCTCCTGTCAATTATGTGGCTTTGCCTTCCGCGCCTGCGATAACTGCTAGTCTCCCTGCTATGCCTATCGTGTCAATGTCTTCTTTTTCTCCAGCCCTTACACCCACAACAAAGCCATTAACGACATTGGTGCCTGTTTCTTCTGTTACTACTCCTTCACTCTTCCCTCATTCCCCGACAGTACTGGGTAGAGGGACGCCGGTACGTGGGTTGGGGACGGGGACTGGCCAACTGCTAGGGAGCGACTGGGATGGATCTTAATACGATCCGACGTGGGGGAGGAAGAGAAAAGTGCGGTAGCAAATCAGGCCACTCATCCCATTTAAAGTACTGAAGATGTGTGGAGTGTGATGAGGGATTATGAGCCGTTTGTGCAGCAGCATGCCCTCAAGCACATGTCGGCTACACTGATTGAATTGTGGGAAAAGTGCTTCAATGCTATAGCGCCCCAGATTATTTACGATATCAGAGATAATGTATGCGCTGCTGGTATGGCGCGTGTGGAGGTTTTCGGAAATGTTGCGACATTGGTAGCATCCCGGGGTAGGCTGTTTGAGAAGAGCCCGAAGACAGTGTCCCAGTTTTCGATGAGGGAAGTCCATCCCATATATCACCCTGAGTAGCCAGAGCTTCGAGATCAGCATGATGCTCTTATTAGACCAAAGGTAGAGACCCGTTTTTCAAGAACAGTGGGTTTATACCCCATGGTGAGGTGTTATCCCTTAAGATTCAGTTACCTGATCCTCGGAAAAATCCTACTGCATACTATAAGGAATTGACGGAAGCTGCTTCATCAACAGTAATGACGCTTGCGGATATTGAAATGTTCTTTGGTCTGCTGGTGCCCGTCGACATTTGGAGGCAGGTCCACACGCAGGACCAAGTTGTGGAATTGGGTGGTACATGGGACCAGATTAAAGCATGGGATAAGGAAAGAAAGCCTGGAGAAAAGCCTAAGGCCGAGATACTAGCTTTACCCGGTCAAATTATTACCTACATGCACTCACTTATTCCACCGAGAAGGGTAGATTGGGACAAGTTAACGGCATGTCGTCAGAAGAAAGATGAAAGTACGTCAGATTTTTTCACACGGTTCGGGGGTGTGTTTTGGGATTTTAGTGGACAAGATTTGTCAGTGGAAGGGGGTGTCCGGTTGTTCGTCAATAGATTTGTTACGAACCTGCTCCCAGAGATTGCAGCTCAGTTGCAGGCTTCAGAGAGTACTTGGACAACATCCTCCCCTTCCATTATATTGAGTATGGCACAGTATTATGAACATAGGGAGAACGAGGAGAAGGAGAAAGTGGAAAAGAAGCATAAGGAGTTGAAGACGAAGGTGTTGTTACAGGAGGCATCTAGGGGTAACGGTAGAGGGCGTGGAGCTGGTCCGGCCCGGCAGCTTTCCCGTACTAGTAGGAGCACTGCACCCGTGGGGCCGAATCAGTGTGCGTATTGTAAGAAGGAGGGGCACTGGCGAAGCGAGTGTCTGGTGTTATTGCAGAAGGTAGCGACACCCAGAGGACGAGGTTCTCATGGACGGGGCCGTGGAGCAAGTGATCAGGCTGGGGTTTGGGCGGATGGGTGATCGCAGGGTCGCTCTGACCAGAACTATTTTGATGACCCTCGAGGAAGACATTATTATCACGACGATTATGATCTGGACGAGGTGACAGGGATGTCCCACAGCTAGGACAGCCAGGGACAGGGTGAGGGACCAGTCCAGATACCTGTAGATCAACGCGCTCCTTATGTCACCGCTGATTTGCAAGGCTCAGTTAAGAAATTCTTAGTGGACACAGGTGCAATGAATAGCTCTGTTTCTCGTTCACTGGTCCCCGGGGCAGCTCTGTCTGGCCAAAATAATGTTTCGGTAGGATTTTCTGCCGTACCGGTTGTAAGCCCCATTTCCAAACCTCTTGCTTTGACTATTGTTCCTTTTACAGTGGATTCACAGTTCTTATTGACATCAAATTGTGGAGAAAACTTAATGGGTTTGGATTTATTAAAGAAGTTGCATGCAACCATTTTTTGCTCTCCGGAAGGTGTTTACATGACAATGGGACCGAATGTGATCAGCTCTAAGCAGTGTCTGTCCTAAAATGCGCCCCTTCCTGCTGAGTTTAAGGCTGTGCCGCCCACTTTGTGGGCAACATGTGACATGGATGTGGGAGTATTGCAAATTCCCCCAATTTCCATTAAAGTTAAAGACCATGCCATTTTGCCTCGTATTCCCCAGTACAAATTACCACCAGCAGGGGAGCGAGCTCTGTTGCGGATTATACAGGACCTGATTGAGTCAGGGGTTGTTGAGGAGACGACTGCAAATGTGTGTAATAGCCCTATTCTTCCCATTCTTAAGAGGGGACCTTCAGGTACCTCTGATGATCACCCAGATGTTTATCGTTTTGTGATTTATTTGCGCGCAGTTAATAAAATAGTGGTCCCCCAGTTCCCGGTGGTCCCTGACATTACTGCCATTCTGACAATGATTCCTTCTTCTGCAAAATTCTTCTCTGTCATTGATTTTAAAAATGCCTTCTTTAGTATCCCAATTCATCCTGATAGCCGCCATCTGTTCGGCTTTACCTTGGCCGGCAGAAGCTTTCGATTCTGTTGCTCTCCTCAGGGCTATACTGAAAGCCCTAGTATATATAGCCAAGCTCTGAAAGCTCAATTGGACTCCCTCACGCTTTCCCCAGGTAATGTATTGCTTCAGTATGTGGATGACATACTGATAGCTTCCGACACTGAACAGGGATGCAAAGACAGTACAGTTAAGTTGTTGCCACGTTTGGCTCAACATGGACATAAAGTGTCCCTTTCTAAATTTCAATATTGTCGACAGGAGGTCACCTATTTTGGTCACCTACTGTCGAAGGAGGGTAGGAGATTGACCCCTGAGCGCATTAGCGCCAATGTTAAAATGCATATCCCTAAAACCCAGAGGGATGTGCGTGCTTTTATTGGCATCACTTCCTACTGTCGCCATTGGATCCCTAATTATTCATTACTAATAAAGCCTTTGCTTGCACTAACCACTAAAAATGTGCATGAGCCCCTGCCTTGGACGCCTGAATGTCAGCAGTCTTTTGAGCAATTAAAAGTTGTGCTTTGCTCTGCTCCTGTGCTTGGCATGCCTGATTATGGGAAGCCGTTCGTGCTGTATGTACACGAGACGGCTGGTTGTGCACTCTGTGTTTTAAGACAGGCCTTTGGAGGTAAGCAACGGCCGTGTGCTTATTTGTCTGCTTTGCTTCACCCTGTCGCAAGGGGCCCTCCCAAGCTGTCTAAGAGTGGTCGCGGCTGTGGCCATCTCTATAAGGCAATCGGCTGGGCTCATACTGGATACTGACCTCACAGTCATGGTGCCTCATGTTGTGGATACCCTATTGAATAAGACCAAGACACAGCACTTCACCAGTGCACGTTTGACCGATTATGAGCTAACTCTCTTTGCCCCGCATATCACAATCAAAAGATGTGCCACTCTGAACCCTGCCACGTTACTGCCCCTCCCTTATGAGAGTGAGGAAAGAGACAAACATGATTGTCTTTTTCGGACGGAGGAAGAGACGAAGGGACGGGTAGACCTGACTGATGTTCCCTTATCTGACCCTCAAGGGGAACTATATGTCGATGGCTCTTGTTTTAAATTACCAGATGGCATCACCACCGCCGCATATGCACTTACTACACTGCATACAGTAGTTGAGACATCACGAGTTCCTTGTCAGTCCGCTCAGGCAACTGAACTAGTCGAGGGACTGGCTGTTAATGTTTATACTGACAGCCAGTACGCCTTAGGGGTCGCCCATACTTTTGGACGGCTCTGGGCAGAGAGAGGGTTTCTCACCTCCCATGGGACATGCATCCAGAATGGCCCCCTTATACATAGGCTTCTGTCTGCCCTGACACGTCCTAGGAAATTGGCCATAATCAAGTGCAGTGCCCACAAGGCAATTACTGATGATGTTGGAAGAGGAAATGTGTTTGCAGACCAGTCAGATAAGGAGACAGCTCGAACAAAAATGAAAAAGATGTTTATAGTGGGTCCTGCCAGGTGGGTGCCCGAGGTCACTATGTTCGAGGACACTCTAGACAATGTGAAAGAAATTCAGAGTGAGGCAACGATTGAGAAGTTAGCGGTATGGCAGGAAAGTACAGCACGTTTAGATGAGGATGGGTGTTGGACAGATAAGTCAGGAAAACAGAGATGGATGTTACCAGACACATATGTCCTTCCTGTGGTTACTATGGCGCACGGGCCAGCCCACATTAGTGTGACGGGCATCTGTAAATTATCGGATCCTGTATGGCAGAATGACAATATCCCCAAGGTTGCTGCTCACTTAGTAAAGTACTGTGTGGTATGCATGATGTATAACCCTGGAAAAGGCACCCCTACACCTGCTGGTAATTTTGCACCGCCTTCCTTCCCTTTCGAGGTCCTTCAGATGGATTTTATCGAAATGGAACGAGTCAACAATCTGAAATATGTGTTAGTAGTTGTTTGCGCATTCAGTAAATGGGTGGAGGCTTATTCCACTAAAGAGAACACAGCCATGGCGATGGTGAAGGCACTCCTAAAGGAGTTCTTCCCACGTTTTGGTTTGCCCCGTTTGATTTGGAGTGACAACGGGAGTCACTTCAATTCAAAGGTTATCCAGCTGGTGTGCGACGGCCTGCTCATCAAGCAGAAATTTCATGCTGCAAACCACCCCCAGTCAGCAGGCCTGGTTGAGAAGTACAATGGTACTCTCAAACTGAAATTGGTGAAAATTCAGGAGAGCACAGGATTGCAGTGGCCAGATGCTTTACCATTAGCCCTTTTGTCTACAAGAGCTACGGCTCACTCTAGGACAGTGTTGGCACCTTACGAGGTCGTGTTCGAGCGCTCCGCGAATGTCTGGGGCGTCCCGCGACCTCGTAGGTTTTCCGAGATTGAATATCCTTTGCTTGTGGACTACCTGCATGAGTTGACTAAAAACTTGCGTTCTATTCACCAACAGATCCATGAGGTCCTGCCACCAGCTCCCGAGGGGCCAGGCCATGATATCCAGCCTGGGGATTATGTGCTGACCAGGCATTTTCAGAGGAAAGGCAGTTTGGAGCCACGCTGGAGGGGGCCTAAGCAAGTCCTCCTTGCTACCCGCTCAGCTGTGAAGGTGGCCGGCAGAAAGAACTGGATCCACTCCCAACATTGCAAAAAGGTGCCCCTCCCTTTACCCTACAATCAGTGGGTGCTTGATGGAGTAGGAGACTCTGAAACAGAGAAAGTGCCCCATTTTGTTCCTTTCTCGGATGCTCGGCTGACGTGGGCACAAACGGAGGAGGAAAGCGATGCAGTGTTGAACGAGGCAGTGCCACCTTCGATCAAGGCCATCCAGGAGCCCCAGCCTGCTGGCCCATCTGTGCTTGAGCCCCAGTCTATTGGCCCTTCTGTGTCTGAGCTCCTGTTTGTAGACCCCTCTGTCCCTGGAGTAGCTAGGTACAATTTGCGCTCCCGACAGAGGAACAGTACACCAAAGGAAAAGTCAGATTAGCAGGGATGGACTCGACAAGTCAGGCCACAGTAGAATAGGGAGAGGTGAAATTGGTGCATTGTTCGGACATTGGACAGGATTGCTCGAGTGTGCTCCCCTGAGGAGGGGAGTGCCATATCCTGTGCGTCTACCAGTGAGGCTCTGACAGACGCTGGGGACATTTGCCCCTCTCTTGTCTTCTTGTTATTGGCTCCATTGCATGTCCTTTCCTCTGGTTAAAATGTACCCATTTGGTCGCCCCATTATGGAGGAGGAACAGCCCTTTGCAGCCCCGCATTTAGGTCAGGATGGGTCTGGTTGGTCTACTAAGAGTAAAATAGTTTTCGTAGTAATTGTTCTGATCTTTCTGATAACGGTACTTGGAATAGTGTGGTTCCTTGAGGAGAAATATCCTGTGCACTCTTTGATTGGTACAGCACCTGTTCCCCCTGAACACATGTTTGTTACTTTGGCCCCTCATAAGGGTGAGCACAGAAAAAAATACGTAGATAATGTATTCTTGCAAATGCTCCACCAGGCACATGATACATCTAATGTTACTAATTGCTGGATCTGTGGACTGCTAAGAAAGATATATTACTGTCCATGCCATTTTCCTATCTTGAGAGCTGTGAGGCCTGGTTTCAACTGTTTACCATGGTATATACTCATTTCCATTCTGATGCTATGAATATGACATATGCTGATTATGATACTGTGTTAGAATACATACGTGTTCGCCAAGGGTTTACTCCAGGAGAACGAGGGGTGATAGGGAAATACTGGGCACCCTCCCAGGAGCAAATGAATGAAACTCACTAGACACAGCAGGTTGCTCAGAAACAGAGTTTAATTTATTTATTGGTACCAATGCATCATTGCTGATCAGCAAGGAAGAAGTCAGGTCTCCTGCCTTAGGGGCTCTCAGACTGCTTCTTCCCAGAGTGACTGGTTTCTGGGTGTTATATGCATTTTAGTAATGCCATGTCAGCAGAATTAGAATAAGGCACCAAGCCAACTATGGCTAACAGGGATGTGCAAGATCTGCACCATGCCAATTATAAACAGCTAGATATGGGCAGACCATGAAAGGCTGGCTCGGCACTGTGTAAGCAAATTGCACAACCAGATAAGGAAACTATCATGAAGTCAAGACAAGCAAAGGGACCTCTAAGGTGGTTCAGAATAGCTGTTGAAGCTTGTCCAGTCAAGGTCAGATAGGAAGCCCTTTGGAGCTCCAGGCCTCATGTTAGTGTGCTATATCTAAGCATGGTATCTTTGAAGTGCATACACATGAATTTATATGGACATATATATATATTTTTCAACAATCGTCCCTTTGGGATAGTCATATCCTTCATTAGTGTAAAACCAAAATATATATATATATATATATAGGAAACATAGTTACATATCTTTGAATGGCATTACACAGTGTTTGTATAAAATTTATATATTGTCACATTGATACATCCTGATGAGATAACTATTTTTGAACTTGGACACAATGATATGCTAGTATTCAATTCATACTACTTCCTGTGTGCATTATTATATCAGCAGGCTGTCGTGATAATGGCAGCATACCCATAAATGAGTGTCCAACAAATATTGTTTGCTCTATGCAATGCATATTGCTACAGTGTCACTTGGTCACTCCGTTCTAGGGCACTTTCTGTAAGTGTCAGTAATTTGAAGGCACGCAGTGAGTGGTCATCTGCTTCTCCTCCTGGTCCGCAGTCATCTTGTTCAGGGGCGGTTTCACGGACCTGCCCTGCATTGTCCTCCTCAGTCTATTTTTCCTGCAGGTGCAGACCATCACCTTTCTTGGAGAATTTATTGTGTACTTCACTCAACAGCGTCAGTTGGTGTCAGCGTCCCTGCGACACTTAATGATGGGCCCTCATGGGTCGTAGAAATGGTCTGGTCTGTCCTCTCCTTGTCTGTTGTGTTGCGCAGCTCCTCTGGTGACAGATGTTCATCAATTTCTGGTACCGTCCTCTCAGGCGTTGGGGTGCTGCCCTTCATCTTGTCCCCTTAATCCATTTATGGCATTGGTTCACCGTCTGTGGTCCAGTCCACCTAGAACTAAGAGAAACAGCTTTTATTTTTCTCACCATGACAATGTCTCCATAGTTGCTTTAGAAGTCTTTGCCCCTATTGCAGGCAGTACTAAAGGCAGAGCATCAGGCCATTTCAGGCCTGTTCCAACAGTTGCCTTTACTAGTAATCTATTTTCTTTTTTATTTTATAGCTCATCTTCTCCACCTGACCTCAACGTTGGGGGGTGGTATGGGGTATGCAGGTTATACCTTATTCCCCAAAACAATATTTTGTGCATAAATGCAGTCACTAAGTGATCTCCTCTATCGCTATTTATGCCCTAGTGGACCCCAAACCTAGGTGAGATGGCTCTCCTGAAGCACTGCGCACCCGTTGCTGCATCATTCTTCCCTGTTGGACACACCTCCATTCATTTTGAAAACGTATCCACCCACACTAACGAATATATCAGTCCATTTACTGGGAAGCAAAATGCCTCTGCGCATTCATCCTCCCTTGTGCAATATCAGAGAGTCCCTGCTCCAGTCTTGTAAGGGAAAGGAACATACTGCGTGGGGCCACAGGCCTCTCATCCCGGTAGGCCCACACTCTCTTCATTATTCGGCTCACATCCAGCATCAATCCACACTCTATGTTTATCTGGTGTTGCAGACCATTGTGCTTCCTTTACATTTGTTTGCAACAATTGTCTCTGAATGAACTGTATTTTTGGAATGCTTTATTTATTAGTCCCATCTGCACTGGCTGTAACATGCTCTCATTTAATGCTGTGTCAGCGATGGCATTACCTTTGGCTAACTTAGTATTAGCTCCTGTGTGGGCTTCACATTTTATTACTGCTATCCTGTTGTGTAATAGTTTTGCTTTTAACAAGCTCCTTACTAAAGGACTATTTTCAATAAGGCACCCTGCTTCTGTTATGAATCCGTGATACTTTCATAGTTGGCCAAAAATAAGAACTGCAAAGCATAATGTGAGTCAGTGTAAATGTTAGCAGTTTTCCCCTTAGGTAGGGTGTATGCTATCATTACAGCATGCCCTGCTCTGTAATCAGTGTTTATCAGTCTGCTGGAGGAACCATCAGTGTACCACTCATATAGTCTGCCTTTCCTAATAGTGTCTAATCTTGACGTGGTGCCGTTTTCTACAATCTCAACACCAACATACTCAGGGGTCTCATCTGTCTCTAAGAGAATGGATATCATCAGAATAACCTATTGCAGGTAATACTGTTGCCAAATTAATAGGTGGGCATCTTATTATGATATTACAGTTAGACAACATGGTGCCGTCATAACCTGTGTGCCTGCCAGCAGAAAATGTTGTGTCGATCCAGACAACAACCGTACCAAATGCAACTGCACCAAATGTGGCACCTAGACAATACAAGTATAGTCCAACACAATGAGAGCCGTCCTCTCCACCATCACAGCTGCCGACCCCCAATCACTGCAGAAAGCAAAGTCACATAGTTGTGTCCCACAGCCCTTTCTTTTCTAGCTGTGTCAGCACACCATTGGCAACACCACATCATTTGCAATGTCATTTTGCTCTGAAACAGAGATGGAAAGGCAGTTTGTAGTCAGGCAGTCCCCATGATGGCGCAGTACACAATGTCTCTTTCAATTTCTTGAAACAGTTTGCAAGTTCATTAGTCATAACATCTGCATTCAGGGACCCATTGGTGGCAGTAGTTCATTATCCCCAGGAAGGACATCATTCCTTTCTTGGTGGGCAGGAGCTGAGTGCCCTGAATCAATTTTATTCTGTCAGGTGGCATGCGGCGTGTACCTTGGAATATCTCATAACCCAGGTAAGTCACCTCGTTTTGGCAGCACTGGCATTTTGACAATGAGGCGTTGTGTCTTCTCTTCTGGAGGTAGTTCAGCAGAGCTACAGTGTCTTTTTCACAGGCTTTCACAGGCCTTAAGTGATGAAGATGCCACAAGGAGGTCATCAGCATACTGCAAGACGATGCTACCACCTTCCAGGCATAGGTGGTCCAAGTGTCTCTTTACTGCCTGCGCATTGACATTGGGACTCACAGTGAAAGAAGTGTACAGGGTATCTTTTAGCGTGACGGAAAAGAGGCTTTCACTCTGTGAATGGACTTTAATGCTAAAACCCACTGAGGAGAGAAAATACTCTGCCTCTACAGGTATAAATGATAATATAGTACTGGTGTCAGGCACAACAGGCTCTAAGGGAACCACAGGTTCATAAGGCAATCACTTTATGGGGACAGCATGTTTTCACCATCCTTTTTTTTTTTTTTAAATATGACTTTATGGGGAAGGCATTTTTCCAAACCTCTCAGTTCCCTAGTTCTAGAACCTTATTGTTAGTGATCTGTACAGCCATTTCCCCTTCATATTTATCAAACTGCAGTCTAACAGCATCATTCATCATTTCTCAACACATCCACAAGTGCGCTACAGGGGGTGCATACAACAGAGAATCATTACTGAAGCCGCAAGCAGTAAGTGCTCTGTTCTAACCTATCCTTAGGTATTTCTGAGTAACTTCCATTTATTCAAAAATAAAATGCTGCAAAAATCTGTTTTCAGAGGGGCATATCCCCAGCAAATTGGTGGGGCGCATCCATATTAAAATTGTGAAATGTATCCCTTATCTCCTACATGAAATTCTTCTCTGGCGTGTCTGATACCTTCATCCTGAAACACTGGGAAACAATAACACTGATACCCTACTCTTATCAACTCTCTGGTATCTACGCTGTGCCCTTTGATAATGTTATTAGGTAGAATAAACCCCACCCTGCATATCTCCTACAAAGGTATTATTTCTCAAGAAAATAGTGATATCCCCATCTGCTCCTAACAGAATATGCAATATTTCCTTTAGCCAATGTTACCTAAAACAGATCTGTGGTGTCCAATCTAGTTGCAGGAGTGCTTAATTAAGGCCATAATTTCATTGTAACAACTATGTATATTCTTCCATTTATTAAATGTAGTTAAATTACTAATGACGATATCCTTAATATCGTTAACATGAATTGAGCATTAATTTGACCCTAATTTTCCTAGGCACATGATAGCCTCAGACATCATCAGAGCTAAGTTCATTTTAACATTTTCATAAATGAGCAATTTTTTAACTGCTATAATCTTTTTTTCACATTACCCGTAGTGTGTTATCCTACAATTTTATAATCAGGAAATGTAATTAATACAAAGGAATTAAGTTATTGTTAAACTTCTCTTTAACATTACAGGCATGTACTATATATCTTTTTCCTATTTAGAAGAAGTTGCACTGGAGTGTGCATTTGCTTAACACGTGTTACAAGTTTTCTACACGAAGCATTTGCTGTAGACCAAAATAGAAGCAAAACTGATGAAAAGGAATATCTTTCCCCTTCAACCAAATACAGCCCCGTTTATTTATTTATTTTTACTACAAGGGCAATAGGCTAAATGCACCAGTTGCATTTACATGATTAAAAATGTACATGTATACATCAGGACCTGCTGACATTATGCTTTCATAGTCTAATGTATGCCCCTAAAAGTTGAAATCACACACAATTCTTTTTGGATGCTCTAAAAGTGCTAACTTATTTTATTTCTTCAAATACTGCTTTTAGCTTGCACTAGAGAGCTTGTGCATGTGACTCTCTGAGCTTGCACTAGAGAGCTTGTGCGTGTGACTCTGAAATTATTTAGATAAATCAATTTTATCAGTTATCTGCAAACAACTAGTGTAAAATAAGGACTGGCACAGTAGCTAACCTCAGATAAAAAAAATGCTCAAAACCCCCTGCATCCACATTTTGCTTTCAGCAGTGCTAGTTAGTGCTAAATACAGAACTTGGCCTCTGACACTTAAAACCTGTTGTCATAAATTCAAGTCCCTTGTCTGAGCAAGGTTATCCCCATGTGGCCATCACAATTCAAAGTAACATTCCAGAAGCATGACTGAGGGTGCCTCCATGCTGATATTTTAAAGGTAGGATGTAACTTTTGCTGTTTTATTCTTTATTCCTGTGCAGTATGGCTCAAAAAATTTAGAATGCTAGAATGTGCCTAGAAATCCTGTGCATAAAGGCATTCAATGTAGTTCACAAGTCTCTAGAGCTACTCTCTTTGCATAACTTTTAATAGCCTTTGTATTTGAGACTGCAGACATTAGGCCAGACTAGAAATCATATGTTAAGTTTGTCACTAAGAGACAGTAATATTGGCGTTGGTAGATAAACTAATATTGGCCCTTTTAATTTAGTACACAACTTATTTACCCATTTAGACATAGAAATCTGAATGCGCACTTTGCACATATGTTTTTTTACATTGCTAATTTTTTCTTCTTTTTTTATTGTAGGGTTATTAGATATTATAGAGATTATAAAAATGCAAAAAACGATTTAAGTACAATGAATTTTAATAATATTTTACATGTAGTCATTATTGAATAATAATCACTAACCCTTTTGTTGTTTCTACATATGAAAAGTAAGTTTTATTCCTTTCATTTTGCCTTTAATTGCATTTATTTATAACACTTACAAAACTTCTTTTGAAACTAAGCACAGAAGCTTTAATGAAACATAGAAAGTTTGTTTCACCCTTTAGAAATAAGTAATTATTTACCATCAGATCCACAAATGTGCTTCTTAGGAAAGAAACAGGAGAGAAAGTCCAGTTGTCCCTGACTTTCATCTTTTTTCTTTTATCCAAAATAATGAAACTATATTTCTAATTTTCAAGACTATTTGTCTTTAATGCACGTGCTTTTATGTGCCATTTCATACTAACTTGCCACCTAGTTGCCACAGTCTTTATTTGCAGCCTGTGTCTTGGTAGGCCCTGGCTTATTTATTTAGCTGTGTTTTATTACCAGCAGATGTCAGCTTTTGCAGTTTTGCAGGAGGGAAGTTCCAGGGCTCATAAATACTGTCTGACAATTAATGACACAGGGCCCCTATGATGCTATCTGTTTCTTAAATGAAAAAAAGGTATATATTGGACTGCCATTTAAATACAAGTCTTCCAGCTGTCCAATATGACAGCAATGTGCTGTAGTCTCATGTCCTCACAGAACCCCAAAAAGGGCGATAAACCACTCATTACTTCCCTCTGTTCAGAAGAGCAACTTTGGACAGACAGTTTGAACAGCTGTTAAAGCTTTCTTGCTGGTGCTGGGCATGAGCTCAGTTCATTCTATTAAAAACCAGGCATTCCTATCCAGTTAAAGTCTATCATTTGCAGTGTGATAAAAAGGAGGACGCTTTTTTTTAGCAGTTCACCTCTACAGCAGCCACCAATTACTCATATAATGTGAATGCCTTTAATATTTAAAATCATCTGTCTAAGGAGAAGCAAATCTACGCCACCTCAATGATAAATCCAACTTAGCTTTCCTATTTGTATTAACAATTTTACATGGTGTATACATTATTGACATATTGAGTTTACTTGAAATTTCCTTATAAAGTGCTACATATGCCCAGGGCCTATATTACATGTACATTAAATGACATTAGAGTGCTCTTTCAACCCTGTCACTTTACTGCTACTTTGACTTGGCATATGAAACTACTTGCCAAGCTCTGAACTCCTATTTTCTACATATAAGTTACCCCTAAAGTAGATGCTAGGTAGCTGATAGGCAGTACTAACAAAAGGCGGGGCATCTATTTTTAAGATGTTTCATGTCCTAGTTGTGTAAAACACACAAATTTGTTTTTCTCTGTGAGGCCTACTCTTTTACTATTGAGTGCCTTTTTCTAGGTAAAGTTAGTTTTAACATTACTATGTTAAAATAATTATAATTGTTTTTAGT
Organism: Calotriton arnoldi; assembly: GCA_963921515.1. Lineage (NCBI taxonomy): Eukaryota > Metazoa > Chordata > Amphibia > Caudata > Salamandridae > Calotriton > Calotriton arnoldi. The sequence goes on from CAWUFW010009099.1 coordinate 269,764, forward strand.
TTTATTTAGCCCTAGCTATACCCAAAGGTATCAGAGCGCTTCACTTGTTATGAGATAACATTTACAAGAGGTACATAAAACATGAACAACCCTTCATACATCAACCATGTACATAAACAAAAACAAAATATCTTCTATGAAACATAGGACAATTGTATGCAAAGTCCATTCTCTTTTAATATGGAATGCTAGGCATTTCTGCCTCGAGTTTTAATTCTAATTTTTACCATTCTGGGAATATAATAATTGAAGTTTCACACATTGATACTTTGTTGCAGCTACACTTTCCATAGTATTTATTTATTTGAAAAGTTTTATAAAGCGCGAACATGACCCATACGGGTATCAGAGGGCTGTACAAAGGAGCGTCAGTGGAATGAGGTAAAAGCATGAATTCAACAACAAAATCGAACATATGCAGTACCAGAAAAATAACAAGGTCAAAGGGGAGCACTGGGTAAGTAATGCCAAGTAGTAGAGCGCAACTACTTAACATAGTTTATATAATTTATATTCTTACCTTTATTTGCAGGGCTATCTGGTGATGATTTTTTTTAAAACTTTTCTCCTGCCAGTTTTTTTTTTTAAACAGCTTTCTAGTGAGCTTACCATGATTTTGATCTGAGATCTGCTCTTGTGAAATGTGCTTTTTACTCACAATGTGCACTTACACCCTGAAGGATAAATACTAAAGGTATCCTACAAGGGAAAAGTTGTTAGGTAGTGGATAGATGAAGTGAAAAGAGGAAAATCAACAGTTATGGACTACTCAGAGACATCACATAAAACAATTTTGCTTCTCTAATGCAGTAATGCTATATTTTTCATATAATTCAAAGAAACATTTCAAGGAAACATAGTGGCCCATTACTGTTGAAGATCAGTACACTATTTAAATGCAGTTATTCATCCATGACATAACTACGCATATTTCTAAATCATTTCCCTGTGTTCCGGTGCAACCCGCCAATCAGAAGCTCCTCTCCCTATACTCTGGGAGGGTTTCTTCTTCTGGGGAAAATCAATATCCCATCCTGGCACAGGCTCTTCTTCAGTGGATTTTATAAGGCCCACGAAGGGCCTAGCCACTTGTCAGTATTTACTGACATAGAGTAACTTAGTTACTTATCAGTCTCCTGTTTCACTACATCTCATATGTGTAGGTACACCTCAATTCTTTATTTCACTACTAACTATATTTGGCGTCATAAATTATTCTCTAACCCAGGCTCTCCTGCAGTGGAAGTTAGGAGGTTTGTAAACCTCAGCCACATCATATCAATCACTGTATTGATACAGAGAATATGTCAATATTCTCTACAGTCCCCTGTTTAGTTTAAATGCCAGTTAATGCCCTTTTTTATTAATACTATGTTTTAACTAAGCATTTGAAAGACTGAAAGGTCACTCGCAGCAAGTTAGTTATTTAGATTACAGTTACTTACTGGCTGGTGACATCACAGTCCTTCAATGTCCCACTTTTCTGACACCATTCTGATAGGGAAATACTGGGCACCCTCCCAGGAGCAAATGAATGAAACTCACTAGACACAGCAGGTTGCTCAGAAACAGAGTGACATGTATTTATTGGTACCAATTCATCATTGCTGATCAGCAAGGAAGAAGTCAGGTCTCCTGCCTTAGGGGCTCTCAGACTGCTTCTTCCCAGAGTGACTGGTTTCTGGGTGTTATATGCATTTTAGTAATGCCATGTCAGCAAAATTAGAATAAGGCACCAAGCCAAATATGGCTAACAGGGATGTGCAAGATCTGCACCATGCCAAATATAAACAGCTAGATATGGGCAGACCATGAAAGGCTGGCTCGGCACTGTGTAAGCAAATTGCACAACCAGATAAGGAAACTATCATGAAGTCAGGACAAGCAAAGTGACCTCTAAGGTGGTTCAGAATAGCTGTTGAAGCTTGTCCAGTCAAGGTCAGATAGGAAGCCCTTTGGAGCTCCAGGCCTCATGTTAGTGTGATATATCTAAGCATGGTATCTTTGAAGTGCATACACATGAATTTATATGGACATATATATATATTTTTCAACAAGGGGCCCCTGATACATTGTCCCCAACACCTTGTATGAAAGTATATGAGAATGAAAAAAATGCAACATGGCTTCGAAATGAAATGTTGGATTTCTAGGGGTTCAATGTCACTGAATATTTTAAGTCTTTTCAGATACGCAATATTACTCAAGATGAAGCAATGCCGGTGCCGGTAGTCAACACAACAGCTGGGTTTTGTGTTCGGGGTCTTGGGAATGTAAAGTGGGTGAGAGTAATTGTAATAATACTTAAGTGTTGAGCACAAGCAGTAGCCCACCTTTGCTTCCTCCCCATAATGTTTATTTTGTTTGTGGGTCCAAGGCTTATGTGTGGCTTCCGAGGGGGTAGTCTGGCATATGTTATCTCACTTTCCTCCTTCCCCCAGTGTATATAGCACCGTCCAACTACCATAGAGATCACCGATTGCAGCGTAAGGGTGTCCATCTATCCCGTATTAGAAGGGTTATCAACACAGAGGACGTAGATCAGACAGATACTACTCTACAGCAGTTTACTGATGCTATGAAGGGTATTATTCCCTTTTGTGGCCCTATGTCCAATAGCCTCAATATTCGACGGCTCACAAGGGTTGTAGAAGGGATCATTAATACCAGGGCTGGAATACTGACAAATATTACGGCTGAGTTCCAGGCTACGAGACTCGTTGCTCTTCAAAACAGGATGGTGTTAGACGTCATTCTTGCTGATCGGGGAGGGGCCTGCCACGTCATCGGCAGCAGCTGTTGTGTATACATACCGGACCACGCTCCGAATGTATACGCTGCTATACAGACGTTGCATAGGCTTGCATCTGACATTCACCAAGAGAACGGTACCTGGACTCTTTCTGGTTGGTTCTGGGGTTTAATAGCATCCTGGGGTTGGAAGATTCTTATCTTTCTGATAGTAATTGCAGGTGTTATTTTCACTTGTTCCCTGTGCATGCATTGCCTTTCTGCCTGTTGTACTTACTGTGTTGGAAAGTTGATACCCACACCGAAGGCCCCAATACATGATGCTAAGTCCTCGGCCAGGATGATGCAGGCTGTCCACAACCTCATGTCTATTGACGAGGATATTTTTTAATATTGATAATGTGTGAATGAAAATGTAACAGTAGTCGTTTTCTTACTATGCAAGCAGTTGTTGATTTCCTATCATTAGACACAATTGTTAGCAAATTCTAAAAGGAGGGTCTGTTGGACTGAAAATGCGTCTAGCTGACTCCTTGTAGCATTGTGCAAGTTAAGTTAGCATTTGCGGCACCATTTTGTATCCAGCCGCCATTTTGTACCAAGATCGAAATGAAGCTTCTGTCTCATACTGTCTACCTCAGCAGAAAGCAGCCACGATTGGTTCTCTTTATTATCCAAGGTTAAGTATCGCTGCACTAATGAATAGATCATTCTGTAACTGCATGCCTTTCCCCGTAGGTAGGCCTGCTCCCACTCTCAGAGAGACGAGCACAGGCAGAGTAACCATGAAACTAAGATAGCATGTACCCGGTCTCAAGATGATAGCCCATCCTTCTGTACCTCCATTGTTCATCAGTGACCAGGCTGGAAAATTCCAGTCTGGGCGGGTCTTTAGGGGTGTTGGAAATGTATATCTGACTTTACCCTGTGATCGGGAGTCAGTCCCTCTGGTGCAATCTGAGGAGGTTGGTCAGACTGGACTCCGCTCTAGCGTATACTAATAAAATACTTTGGTTTGTATTCTCTACTGTCTGACCGACTCTTCATTTGTATGGAAGGATGAGAGGTGGTCGCGAGTGACCCGGGTGGCCCTAAACGGGTCACTTCCTTCAAGACCCTGCCACGACTGCAGAGGCTCTTTGACATTCGGGCCCTGAATCTCTGCATATCTGTGCCTGTAAGACATTAGTAGAGATTCTCTGCGATGGTCCAGTGACTAATACTTCCTCAAGTTCAGGAAGCTTTCTAGAAGTGTCCAGGATCATGCTCACACTCCACTCCTGGTCTTACCCACATGCCCTTAACTAGGGGTGTGTAAAATTTGCATAATTTTCTTTTGCGTAATTATGCGAAACTTTAGCCAAAAATACATGAAATTAGCCATATTTATGCACAATGCAAATCTGTCTTTTATTGCTATGCTTTAGCATGAAATGCGTCTTGGCATCAATTTTTGAAGCCAGAACGCATTTCATGCAAAAACTAGAATGAAAAACACAAGTGTTGTAAACAAACAACCATTTGCAACCGGATGTTCTTGTTGTTTCAGTGCTTCTGCGCTATAATCTTGCCATGAACGGTGGGCGGATTGCCCGACGTGGCAAAAGCTTGTGAATTTTGCATAGCAAACATAACGTGAAATTCCTAACATTATATGAATTAGTCCAGCGTAATTTAGATTTCACTAGGGCCTACCCTAAACCTACCTCTTATGCTGTTATTGATGATGAAATAATTAGGAGTATTCATGTTCATAGACCTAGTGAAGGTAGATCTCATTAATCGATCAACCATTAATTTCATCAAGCAATATTCGGTAATAATCGCCAGGAGAAGCTGCTCCTGCTTGTTGGTGATATTACTCCAGGTATTACTTTCTCAAATTCCGAAACGCACATCTAATGCAATTTTAGGGTCTGCTGGATTAGGCCCCCTTTCACTTTTTAGATTAATGTCACTTACACTGACACACAAAAGGGGAGGAGAAAGAATTGGTCAGCGCGCGTGCATCATCCCTTCCATCTAAAAAGACGATGGGGAAACAAGAGACTCTGAGGACATGATACCCATTGACAATTATTGATTTGACAAGAAGGACCATTTTACAGTTGCTCTCTTTATTGAATCTGGCTTGGAGTCTATTGTTTACAAAGCAACACTCAGCTTAGGGCTAGATTACGGACCGCCAAACCTGCGGTGGTGCTGCAGTCACCGCCACACCAGCGGTCCGATCCCCACATTACAACTTTGGTGGTTGGACTGCCATGGGACCACTGCAACTGCCAGGGATCCACAATCCCTTGCGGTGGCGCAGCGGTCTGGGGAGGCAACATGCTTGGCGGTGCTGCTGCGTCGCATATTGCGACTTTTCCAACCGCCGGCCTTTTCATGGCGGGTAGCCTGCAATGAAAATGCTGGCAGTTGGGAAAGAAAGGGGGCCCTACAGGGCCCTCTGTGTTCCCCTGTGCATGGGGGTGCATGCAGGGGAGAACATGTTGTGCACCCTGTCTGCATGCACCCCAGTTCCTGCACGGCATGGGCTGCAGAGTGCCTGGATGGAAGGGTGGATGAGTGAAAGGATGGATGGGTAAGTGAGTGAAATGGTGGACGGGTGGGTGAGTGAAAAGGTGGATGCATGGATGAATGAGTGGAAGGATGGATGTGAGGATGGATGAGTGAAAGGGAGGATGGATGGATGGATGGATAGGTGGATGGATGGATAGGCAAAAGGGTGAATGGTTGGATGGGGGAGTGAAAGGGTGGATGGATAGATAGATGTATGATGAAAGGATGAATGGGTGAGTGAGTAAAATGATGGATCGATGAGCAAAAGGTTAAATGGATGGATTGATAAGTGGATGGATGGATGGACTGAGGGAAAGGGTGGATGGATGAGTGAAAGGATGGATGGATTGATGGATGAGTGAAAAAATGAATGAAAGGATGGATGAGTGAAAGAATGGATGGATGAGTGAAAGGGTAAATAGATGGGTGGATGGGTTGAAGGGAGGATGGATGAGTGGAAGGAGGATGGCTGAGTGATAGGATGGATGGATAAATGAGAGAAAGGGATATATGGATGGATGGAGTGAAAGGATGGATGGATGAGTGAAAAGGTGGATGGTTGAGTGAAAGGATGGATGACTGAAAGGATGGATGGATGAATGGATGAAAGGGGGATGGATAAGTGAAAGGATGGATGACTGAGTGAAATGATGGATATGTTTGATGGATAGGTTTGAAGATAGACAGATAGGTTTGGATATGGATGGGTGGATATATGGACGGAATGGTGACAGACTGAATGTTGGATGAAAGACTGAATGGATGACTGAATGTAACTGTGAAATGGTAATTATCAATAGGTGGATTTAAGTATGAAGGGACAGATGCTTGGATGAAAGAGACAAGCAAGCTCGTCTGTGGTAGGTCGCAATGACTTGCTTCGCTTGCTTGGTGTCATAAGAGCTTAGGTTCAAAGTGTGGGGGGGAATTTTTATTTTCTTGTTACTCCCATGTCTTTATAAGAGCCAGCTAGAAACAGTTGAACAATGTAAAGTATGAGGCTGCTTTGATTTGTACCCTTTTTTAGTGCACCATTCATTATTGTAACGTTCAAATCATTGCGGACCACTTAGCAGTTTTCACTCTGCCTTGTCACTTGCTTAAGAAGCGAAGCACAGCGCACTCTGCCAGACCCAGAGTGAGACCATATATGGTGAAAGAAGAGAAAGTCATACGTCCTGCTCTCTTTAAAGAGCAAGGAAGAAAAATAAAACAAAGATCCATCAGCCCCATTTGTTTGGGTCACTTTGGTGGGAAATCGACTTTAAAAAGGTGTCGGATAGCACAGGCATTGTTTAGCAGGGAGCTTAGAAATGAGCCCTCGTAGGCTTCCAACAGTTGTATAAGTGTCGTAGACATGTGTCTGAAGGAACGAGTCTTACATCAAATAGTAAAAAATATAAAAGTTCACAATATATTTGATGGGGCCATTTTGAGAATACTTCAGACCTGAATGTCGGGATGTGTGCTTTTGTAAACTAACACAGATCACGGACGACGTATTCACAGTGACACATTACGACTGAAAAGAGCATAGTCACACGCAGACGTGGATTTATACCTCTGAAAATTAATCCGGGAACATAGCACGCATTTGCGGTTCAGCTCGTCCTTCCTATGTGCCTTCTTACAAAGCCGCCATCAGACACATTCCACATTTTAAGGACCCAGACCATGATTTTGGTGCTGTCTGCACCTCGGAGTTGTTATTCTCATTGCATGTTGAAGCAGCGCAAGTGATAGGTTTACACAACAATTGTTGCCCTACTTTGCACCACAGGGTGTGCAAGGCAACAACAGGCACTAGCGTACGCTGTAACGGCTACAGAACACACAGGCATGCAGGGCAGCTTGCTAATTAGGATCCGGACTGCACCATGAAAGGCAGAGGTTTTTCTATGTTTGAATTAGAATGTGCATTACTATTAGTTGCTCTATACTTGAACTCATGCATATATACTGACATAGAGCTATTGCAGTTGAAACAAAATGATTATGATGTATTTAATTATGGTTTTGTGTCTCAGCCTAACTTGGCCTCAATTAGGCTTAGACGCGATTTTGCTTAAAATGGATGCCACATCATGATGTTCATTCTGTGTTTATATTTCTAGTTTGACCCTACAAGCAGGAGGATGTCAATTGTTTATTTCTGTATGACATATTGTTCTCAAAGAACTGGCTAAAAGAAGCTTTTGTTACATCTCAAGGTTATTCCTGCTTACACACTATATTGCATTCATTCACAATGGTTCTCTGTTGATAATGTAACTAGTTTGTTCTAGTACCTCCGACAACATTAAGTTAGAGGGGGTGAATCAATACACATGTAATGGGCTACTGCTAAGGTGATAGGATTATGTGACTTTTAAAATGAGAGAATGTGATTTGTCAGAGAAATGAGCATACCATGTGTACTTTGCTGCTTTATAATATTCTCTGTTGAAAATGGCTATACAAACCCTCAGATTTGGGGGTGACTCAGGTATTTTTGATCTCTACTTCGGATGATCCCAGATTTCTTAATGATTTGCTGCACACTTGGTACATAGCTATTCCCTGATTTTTTCCCATTATCGTATCCTTCTGAATTTGATAGCCTGTATGGCAGATGACTTCTATGTGATTCAATGAGTTTACTGTTACAACTTACTATCTCTGTATTGTGTCTTTGAATTTTTGTAATAAACCTTCACAGTGTTCCTAAGTCTTAATCGCGAACTCCCTTTTTGAGTCACTCCTTTCTTATTGACTGTATTTTGAAATGCTGTTTTGAATCTGGTCTCTGGGGACGTATTACCTCAAAGGCTTTGAAGTCAACACCATCCCTGATACACCCAATATTGGGGTGCCACTGTCATGTAGATTTTCTAGGGGTACAGGGCGCCCGCGCAGATGCTGGTCCCTTCCTGGTTCGCCAAGGCTAGGCAACTGGGTGAGCACATCAGTGATGGGTCTCTTGCTCACTTTACCACTGGATTCAAGCTAGCCTGGCTCATGAGGGGTGCTACCCCAAAACCGTTCCCAGGATGCTTGTTTCCGGTCCAGGGAGTACCTGGCTTGGCTGGACTGTTCCCATGAGACACAGGGTCAAGACTGATTTGCATACAGCTGGGTCTGAACTGGGGTCGCGAAGTGAGCTAAAAAACAATTATGGATTCCCCCAGATCTGTGACTGGGGGTGAGTGTCTGAAAGGTTTCAGCGCTCCGTCCATCATCTCCTTGTGTTTGCTTTGAGTGATAACTCAGTCAACATCACCATTTCACTCAGTATTACAAAATCATCCAGGGACAATGTGACCCTTGCTTTAATATAAGTCAATTGATCATAAGTACATTGCTGGTGCCCCTGTTTTTTTCATTTATTGTTCTATTCTCTGCATTAATCCACAATATCAGACAATGGATTGATTTCTGTGAATTTGTTCGGGGCAGTATACATGTCTAAATGCATAAATATTTAATTACAGTATGTTGTTGTAAATGATCCATTTGCTTTCCATTTGCTTTAGTTTATACTAGTACCCAAGCTCACAAGGGGATATTGGGTTGCCCGCCTCTTTTCTTATTATGTTTCTAGCATTAGCATCATCCAGTATCCTATGGTATACTTTCATGTCACCATTACAATTAATTATTAGCAAACAGACTTTCACTTAACTTTTTGCTAGTTTGTCTTGTCTTTTGTTTTTTGCATTTTTTACAGGAAAGAGGTTTTACTCAAATATTTGCCTCCTTTGGAATGTGTCATGCTGAACACTGATCGAATGATTAGCTCGGTTAGTGTAGCATTTAGTTCTAAACACATGGAAACATATAACCATAGGGGACATCTTTTGAAGAACATCAACAGGAAATTGTTTGCAAAACTGCTTTAAAGTGTGCCCCATATTGGTGTCCAAATCTTAAAATACAAGAAAAGTTATTATAAAGCAGTGAATGCTGTGATGAGAGGAAATAAGTTACCCATGGCAAGCTTATCAACAACCCAACCAACTAATGAAGGGAGATACTCTGTATCTTCCATGATTTCACCAGCCAGAAGCCACACAAAACTCTTGAAGCAAACTATATGCACTCCTCACAAGAAGAAAACAACTTCTGATCACTTAAGTCTACATTCAGTTCTCCCTTAAAACAAGTAAATAGTGGAAAGCGAAGCTACAAAACAATGTTACGAATGATGAAACAATACAATACAAACAACTAAGCAACCTTCAGTCAAGATCCTGGCCCTTGCGAGGGACAAAACTGTGATAGCTAAAATCTGTAAGGGCTCATCTCCCCAAATGAAGGCTATCAGGGGGAACTGATCCCCTTGAGTCTGTTCTTAGTGTATCATCTGGTAGAATATGGTATTATAAAGACTAGAATCATGAGTATGCATTGGGTTGGATCCCATCCTTCCTCTACAATCAGAATCAACAAACCAAAATTTAATTCATTAAATCCACCCGTAGAAAAGTCTCATGCAGTGCACTATGAAGAGCGCTAGCTATAACTTCATATGTGTGACAAGACACTCAGCACCAACTCCACCTGTATAATGAAGTGGGTACCAAACTACCATCATGGCACCTAAACCAACTTATCTACTTGGTGAGGAAGGCTTCTAGTGCTTCAGTGGCTCCAAACCACAAATGCACTGGGGATACATTCACTCTACGTCTGCATTTTTGTGGGATATCTCTATCCAGAAACGTGTCACTGAAAGAGACAAGAACATATTTAATTCAATGTGAGTAATAAGATTTTTTTAGGTGACTTAAATAAACTTAGGGGGAGTTATTAGTTGATAACTCTTTTTGGTTCTGAGATTGGACCTTAATGGTTTGACTACTTTTGTCCATTTTATAATGTTTGAATAGGTTGCTTTATATAACTATTGATGAAACAAATGTTACTTTGTTAATATTTTTCCCAAAAGGAAGTATTTAAGATGTATGATCATATGCACTTGAAATCATTGTTAATTGTCAATATATAATGTTACAAATGATGTGTGTTGTTTCAATGGCTATGTTCCTAACAGCAAATGGTCACAATTGGTGTTTTAATATTTTGTTGTAATATATGTGTTAACTGATGTTTTATGTGGGTGGGAGGAGCCATTCTATGTTTTTTATTGTAAATTTGAATTTGCACATGCTGGCTCTTTAAATGAATTTAGATGTGTATAAATATATGCATTGTTTATTTACAGCCCTGATGAAGTCCCTGTTAGGGACGAAACGCGTTGACTGGGCTTCTGTTTGATTTTGTAAAGACTAAAGAATAATTTTGCTTTGAAATATCATGTCTTGGCTCCTTTATTACATTGAAATCTATGAGAAGAATTTCGGTGTTTGAATGATCACTACATCAAGCCAAATATGGAATAATACTTACTTGGCTCCCCAACAGGGCCGGCTCTAGGGCGGTGCCACCGCACCGGGCGCTGACTTGTGGTGGGGGCGTCATTTTTGCAAGTATATTCTCATTTTAAAAGCACCTGCTGCGTGTTCCCGGCCTTCAGCAATTTTCAGGCATCAATTTAAATGTCAAGATAACTCCTGTGATTAATCGTCTTCCTGGAAAGAGACCTGAGGTTTATCTAGTGGAAGTTTTGACTCATCCTGATGAGGCGCCCCCCACGTCTAGAGGACGGGCGCCCTTAGTAGCGCTATGGGACCGAGCTCCCTTTGGGGGTCGGCTTAGGAGGGGTCTGCCTTCCTGACGTAAGGGGGTGGGATAGGCACCTCGGAGGGGAGAAACGAAACCGAACCTTAAGGGTAAGGTATTTAAGGCTGTGTCTAGAGGGGCTGGTCCTCTTTGTCTCCCCGGACCTGGAAGGGAGCCGCAGGAGCGTCGGCAAGTGCTGCGACAGCGCGTGACGCAGAAGAGTGTGGCAAGGTGGGTTTCGGGGGGGCCGTGGCGTAGAAAGTTACAAGAATATAAGCCCGGTACGATTTACGGGCACCGGTTGTTGCGTTCCTCCTCCCCTGAGTCGGAGGCGGGGGAGGGCAACTCGTTGTTCGATATTTAGCCGGTAATGTTCTGCTTACCGGATTTCGGGGTTGCAGCGGCGGAATGGAATCGGCCGCATGGTGGTCCGGTGTAGTCGATCTGTAGTCAATTGCGCGATGGACCACGCCGGAAGGGCTCCGAGTAGCGCTTCCGGCGCCGGGGTCATTAGCAGCGAGTTGACTGCGAGGGGAGGAGGGATTAGGAGCGGCGCGTCAGCGTCGCCGCAATGAGGGTCACCGCCTGGCAGAAATGGGGCAGTGGCGCGAGCTCCCGCTGGCCAGATAGAGCTGGGGGCAGCGTTATGCTGGGTTTGATTTCTTTATTATTTACATCTGCGGTATATGGCGCGGACGTTACCCGAAGGGTCAGAGCGCTTCGCAATAAGGACAGTAATATCATGTGAAGGTTACAAGCGTGCATGATGCAAAAGCAGGAGGAGCAGTGCGTCAGCGCCGCCGCAAAGAGGGTCACCAACGAGCAAAAATGGCAGGGTTGGTTGGCGGGCAGTGGCACAAGTTCCCGCAGTCGGAACACGGAAGAAAAAAAAAAAAAAACATGGCTCCCAATTATTAGCAAACAGGGTGTGAACACAGGTCTCATGCGCAGTGGTGTGGGCTTAAGCGCTTCGGCTAACTATTAGGTCGTTGTGTTTAGGTTCACCAAATTCCTTTGAATTGAGCAGTTGTTTTTGTGGCTGATGCCCCAGTTCTTAATAGGTTTATATTTTTATGGCCTCTCGAATCTTTGCTTGTTACCGGTATTATTTGAAGTGCTGCACAGACTGGCATGCGCGAGGCATGCATCTCAGGAGCAGCAGTAATGCACCGCTTCAAAATAAGAACAGTGACAACACATGAAGAAAAGGTTGCAAGCGTGCATAATACAAAAGTAAGTGTTACATTACATGAGGGTAAATGTGACAAGTGTGCAAATGCGCGGTCGGCCTGACCGGCCGCATAGCTCGGGGGCCAACCAGTAGGAAGGCTGCCAGAATGTGGTCAGGAGGGCCGAAGGGTTTCAGACGCTGTGCACATCGGGTGAAGTCAAGAAACTAAAATGCACACGTGATTATACTTTTGAAACGCAAATGCACCAATATGGTTAATATGGTTAATTTGAGCCATGGAGCAGTTCATGAGGAGGTCAAGACTCAGGGAGGTTGGGGAGTTGGCAATACGGTGGGGGACATTTACTCCGCAATTCACGGGTTTAAGGCACCTCTGGCTGGTGTGCACACCTCTATGCTCGGGGGGGATCAAGTGTACACAACAGGGGGTGTGGTCCATGTCCGTCCAGTGGAGGGGTGGTGCGGATTGGGGAGTATTCAATCTGGTAAATGACATTGGTCTAACATATTGTGTTTGTGTTTTTGGCTAGCAGGTTGAAAGCATGGCACCTAAGCGTGCACGCCCCATGGCAGGAAAAGCGGCGAGCCGGAGGATTTCCACGCGCTAAACGAGCTATGGAAGGCGGCTAAGCGGCATGGCATGGAGGCGGCGCTGCAGAAGCTGGCGGGTGAGCCAGCACAACAGCAGGGAAGCAGTGCACCGAAGCGACAGAGGAAGGTCTCTGCTCGATATAGGGAGGGGCAGCAGGACACGTTGTGCGCACAGCCTGCGGCAGTAGCCACTGTGGGGGGTGAGTCGAATGCGCTGGGCATGGCCACCCGCAGCTCGGATCAGGCAGCGCAGGGGCCGGTGCTTAACATGACTGTGGGCGCGGTGGGGCAGAGTATCATGGCAATCTCCACAACAACAGCATCCGTGGGGACTCCGCAGGTGGGCGGGGCACCAGTAGTGGCCCAAGCGGCAAGTGGCGTTGGGGCCCCGCAGCACGCGGGGGGTGTGCCGGGACAACCTACGCAGGGGCAAGGGGTGCTGGTGGGGGGTCAAGGAGGGTTGCAAGCAAATGGGACCTCTGCTGGCCAGCAGGCCCCCGGACTGTTTGGGGGGGCGTCGGTTCCACCACCGCCCGCATTGGTCACTGTAACAGGACCGCAAGGAGGGGCGGCGGCGCAAGTATGGGCACAGACTGGGGCCACGCCAGTGTCGGTGGGGCTGGGAGTTGCGCAGCCTTCGACCACCCTGACTACAGTGGGGACGGGGGCTGGCAGGTCCCTCCAGTGGTGACACCATTAATATTTGGGTCTACGTCTCTGGTGCTGGCGCCATCTTCTGCAATTTCATGGCACGTTCCATCCGAGACGAGGGGGAAAATTCAAAGGGGGGAATTTGTGAATGTGTTTGATTTGATCAATGCTGGGGTGGTGCCGAGCAGGCCTAGAACGGCTAAGGAAAGCGATGCGAAGCCTAAATCGGTGTGGGTGGAGTGGTCCTTGCGGAACTGGGTCACAGGGTTCGCCATTTATGCGGCAATACTGACTGAGAAGACACCGTCGTTGGCCCCACAGTTGTTTGGGTACATGTCCCTTATTCACAGCGCAGCATCCGAATTTCAAGGGTCGGCGTGGATGCAGTATGATACCAAATTTCGACAGATGAAGGCGGTTAGGCCGGAAATAGCTTGGGACCAGAGAGAGATTAACATTTGGCATGCAGAGTTTAATATGTCTACTGCATCAGGGAGGGCGGCTCAGTCCTTTCGATTCAACAAAAGCTTGGGAGACAAAAAGCTGGCCTGTTGGCAGTACAACAAGAAGGAATGTAGCAAAGGGGGAGCCTGTAAATTTAAACACATCTGCTCTTTCTGCGGGGGCCAAGAGCATCCAGAGTGTAAGTGTTTCAAAAAGCAGGGCAAGCAGAGAGAGCATACACCCTTTAAGAGCCTCCTTCCAAAGCAGTAGTGAAAGGCGCCCCTCCCCAATTCGCTTGCATGTCCTCGCACACCTGCTCGGCAGATACAATAATGACAAGGACGCACACATGCTTTATCATGGTTTCAAGGACGGTTTTCGCATTCCCTCTCGCGCACACCCCTCCTCAAGCCCACCCAGGAATCAGCAGTCAGTGCTGCAACAGCGAGATGTAGTTCGGGAATAGATCAGGAAGGAGGTAACCGCGGGGCGGGTAGCGGGTCCCTTCACTGAGCCACCATGTGCACTCTTGGTGTGCTCGCCGCTGGGGCTAGTGCCTAAAAAAGAGCATGGGCAATTCCGTTTAATACACAATCTGTCATACCCCACAGGGTTTTCGGTCAATGATGGGTTGGACCAGGCGCTATGCACAGTGCGGTACACCACCTTTGACGAAGCGATTGCAAAATTGCAGAGTTTAGGGAGGGGGGCGCTTATGGCCAAGTCTGACATAGAGTCGGCTTTCCGCCTTCTTCCCGTTCACCCGGAGGACACGCGCTTGCTGGGTTTCACGTTCGAGGGTCAGTACTTTCTCGACTTGTGCATGCCCATGGGGTGCTCAATAGCTTGTTCAGTTTTTGAGACCTTCAGCAGATTCCTGGAGTGGGCAGTAAAGGACTTGGTGCAGTCAGACAATGTGGTGCATTACCTGGATGACTTCTTGTTCATGGGTCCCACGGGTGGTCAGGCATGCGGTAGGGTGCTCCACGGTTTCCGTCAGCTGGCTCAGGCGTTGGGGGTTCCTTTGGCCGAGGAAAAAACAGAGGGCCCCACCACCTACTTGTGTTTCCTGGGTATTGAGATCGACTCGGTGGCGGGGGAGTGTCGGTTGCCGCAAGAGAAGGTGAGGGCATTTAAGGATGCGGTAAGCGTTTGTCTAGCTGCCAGGAAGGTTACGCTGGCGCAGTTGCAGGTGTTGGTGGGCCAATTGAACTTCGCCTTGAGAGTGATTTCCCATGGGGAGAGTTTTTTCAAAGAACATAGCGAGAGCGATGTCTGGCCTGCGGGCGAAGCACCATCACACAAGGTTGTCTGAGGAAGTCAGAGAGGACCTACAGACATGGAGGGAGTTTCTCGAAAATTTCAATGGGACGCTTCTGTGGCAGCAGCCAGCGCGTAATAGGGAGGTAGCCCTCTATACCGATGCAGCGGGTAGTATTGGTTTTGGTGCGGTCTTGGGTGCACGGTGGTGCATGAAGCATTGGCCAACTGAGTGGGTGGCGTCGGGGTTAACGCGCAATGTTACTTTTCTGGAGTTGTTTCCCATTATTGTCGCCATGCACATCTGGGGGGCTTCATTAGCAAACGCCAGAGTAGTGTTTTGGTCGGACAGTATGTCGGCAGTCATGGCCATTAACAACCAGAGTGCAAAATGTGGTTTGGTGCTGCGGCTGCTGAAAACGCTTATTCGTCGGTGTCTATTGCATAACGTGCATTTTTCTGCCAAACATGTGCCTGGAAAATACAGTAGCTGACTGTTTGTCTCGATCTAAGTTGGCAGAATTCAGGGCACGGTGGCCGCTGGCGGACGAACGGATGTCGGAGTTTCCGGAGGAGCTGTGGAGGCTTGGTGCCCCATTGCGGCAGACCTAATTGCAGCAGCACTTGCACCTCAGACAAAACGTATGTACGAAAGGGCTTGGGGTGTGTACAACGCAACGTTCAGGGCAAACAGGGCGCAAGATAGATTTACACCACAAGGAGTGCTGGGTTTTCTGGTGGAACAGAAAGCGCTGGGGAGGTCACTGTCATTGGTGCGCAGGCAGTTATCGGCCATAGCCTTCTTTGCTGGGTTAAGTGGAGTCAAGGACCCCACTAAAGATTTTAGAGTGCGCAAAGCGATCAGGGGCTGGGAACACATGGTTCCAGCAGTGCAGGACACCCGGCGACCTATTAATGTGGATATGTTGGGCAGGCTGGTAGAGACCCTTCCGCATGTCTGTCGGTCCCAATATGAGGTAAAGTTATTTAGTCTGGCATACGTGCTCGCCTTCTTTGGGGCTTTGCGTATCTCGGAGTTGGTGACCGCATCAAAAAATGCTGCTGAAGGAGGGTTGGACATGGCGGATGCCATTCTGGAAAGGGGGTCTATTCATCTTAGGATCAAGCGGTCAAAAACTGACTCGATGGGGAAGGGTGTTTGGGTGACGTTGCATGTGGTGCAACACGCTGCTTGTTGTCCAGTACGGTTGGCAAGAGAGTATCTTATTGGGCGCCCAGAGATCTCCTCATCGAGACTGCTGGTTCACAAGGATGGGTGGCCAATGACACGATATCAGTTCACTCAGGTGTGTAGGAGAGTGCTGGTTTACCTAGGTGAGGATTCAACGCAGTTCAGCTCCCATTCCTTTCGCATTGGGGCGGCCACCACAGCAGCGGCAATGGGACTGCCTGCAGAGGCAATAAAACGGGTGGGGCGTTGGCGGTCAGCATGTTTTGAACGGTATGTTCGGCCAAGTCTGGTTTAGCGGGAGGAAGGAGGCCCAGAGTGCTCCATTGGCATGCCTTAACAGTGATTCTCTATCTGTTTCAGTTGATTCCGGCGAACCGGTGCATGTATGTTGGAGTGGTCACTCCTTGATTATCAGAGCGGAGGAGCAATTTCGGGGGTCCAGTTTGGAGGCGGCGCAAGCGGCTGCCGGGTTTGTACACCATTGGATGGGGGTGCCAGGTCTTAAGTTACAGGATCTGTGTGGCTGGCAGCAGCAAGCGATAGTATCCAAGTCAGTGCCTCGCCCGGACATTCTGGTTATTCACGCAGGCGGGAATGAAATGCCACATTTAGGCCGGCGAGGGGTGCAGGGGGCCTTGTTTTCGGTCTTGACAAGGATTAAAAAGTATTTACCGACCACAGTAATCTTGTGGTCTGAGGTGCTACCTCGGTCGGTTTGGATTGGAGGGGATTCAGTGAGGGCCCTGAATAAATCTGTGCACAAATTGAACGGTTCAATACATAAAATCCTGCGGGAGTCATCTTCCATGGCTACAATTCGTCACAAGTTGCTCCATCAGGGGCGAACGGGGTTCTTCCAACATCATGGAGGGCATCTGTCAGAGGAAGGGTTGCAATTGTTTCTCCACACTACATTGGGGGCTATTATAGAGCATGGTCAGCGTCAGGGGGGGGAGGGCGAGTACGCCGGGGAGCTTCTCACCCTGTGGCGGAACGCTGACAGTTAACAACAAAGGGGAGGCACAACAATGGTTGTTCAGTGCGAGGGACCCCAGGAGGGGGTAGGATTGCAGCGTGCTGTAGGTTGGTGGGGAGGAGGGACTGGCCTGACGGTGGTCCTCGACTCTACTGCCCTAACCTGGCACTTATGGACTGAGGTGAATTTTGGGGAGGCTGCCTGTGTTCAGGAGACCCCGGAGGGCCGGTGCGATATGCGGTGCCCTGGATTACAAGTTTGAATTGCAAGTCTTAGAACTGTGTGCTGTATCGCGTTGGGGCCGGACGGCGCAATGCGTACAGCTGAGCGTTCAAGTGTGTGTACGGTTACTGGATACAATGGTGACCACAATGTCATTTGTAATTCCTTACTGCCTTGCCATGATGATGACGATAGTCTGTGATGCCAAGTATAATCTTATATATATATATATCCATTTAGGATACTCAGCATGATGCTATGTATAATCACATATATATATATCCAAGTAGGATACTGGTACGTTCTCTCCTAGTGAGTTGGGGAGAATTTTTATGATTTTGTGAATAAATACTACGCCTTGGACAAACAACCTGGCCGTGAGAATTTGTGGGCATATTAATGCATTGGGAACATGGCAGGGCTGTGGGGGGGGAGAAGAAGGCTGGGAAGTGGTGTGTGAGAGAGAGTGTCACGGTGTGCGCGCACTATATGGTAGTACAGAGGGTTAAAATGCTTGCTGCTATGAAAGTGTACCATGCAGATAACAAAGTGCATATAATGGAAATAGGTCAGTGTGTTACTGCTTGTGTAAGAGAGCTCCTTTTGTTATTTGTTGTTTGTAAGTCAAAATCCTAATATAGAACATTGCGCTATTAACTGTCATGAAAGAGCTGTATGCAAACTGCAAGGTATATGTTAGCGCTATATGTTTTTTTGCCCAGTCTTTCATTATCCTAATCTTGCCAAAAGGGTTCATTTGGGAAGAAAACAATTCTTATTATTAAATAGATCCCCTAACAATGATGTTATGTTTTAAATTCTGAATTTGCACTTTTCAAGAATGACTTTTAAACTATATTGGCTACCAGTATCGATGACATGTCACTCCTACACTACACCTTGTTGTCCTGTCTGATGTAACATTTACTATACACTGATTTACACACATATCATTGTCTCTGTGCAATGTGTGTGTGATGTAAAGTGCTCTGACACTTTACATTGGTCTGAGTGATGCTATAAAACTAAATGAATCTGAGAGACAGTGGTTATGGAGACTTGAGGGAAACTGTTAAAGGGTGCTAGTGAGGCAATCTATGGCAGAGGTGGTCATTGGTGGGGGGGCAACAAACATTTTGCACAGGGCGACACCAGTGTTAAAGCCGGTCCTGCTTCCCAAGCAGTTTTTGTGCATTGGCTGGACCTGAAAGAAGACGTTGCATGATTGGAATAAGTATTTGGACTAATATTGAATTGAGTTGATTTAAATTTAGATTAAAGCACTCCCTTTTTACATATATTAAAACGAACAATGACACGCTCCAAAGAAGAAGGAAAGAGCCACAACAATGGCACACGGCTGAAGCGGTATCACGCCTCTGGCAAGACAAAATAAAACAGGAGGATTGGAGGGGAGAGCGTCTTTTATTATTGAAAAATCACGCAGTATAGGTGTCTGGCGAGGCACAATTGCCTCATTGTCATAATGAAGGGAAGGGACGATGAGGTAATATACAATAAAACAAATATATAGGATAAAGCACTCCTTACCAAACATTTTAGGGATATTGCACCTCACCGAAGAGTTTCATTACCATATAGATAAATTATGCTGAACGCTGAATTGTGTTATAAGGTTGCCATGTTAGGAAGGTATGTATGTGTGTAAAAATGTATGTATGTATATATGTATGTAAGGTATCTTATAACCTCTGCAACGTTTTCCCTGTTCCTTCAGCATGCACTTCTCTGTTAAATTTAAGATCTTAAGTTTGGAGGGCACAGAGACATACCTATCATTAGAGCAGCAACCAAATGCACTCAGTTATGGTGGCATTTTAATACCCGACAAGAGGGACGAGAATTGATTTCTCCCTGTCTGCATTAGTGCCCCCGACAACCTCATTAAACCACTGCTAGAGTGAAAGCATTTGCTTTTTAGGTCTCGGCCTGCACCAGCGCTTGCGCTGGTCTGGCCGAGAGTTTTAGTAAGCGGGTTTTGGAAGTGCAAACACTGGCTTTCGGCTGGCGACCAGCCTGAGTTCACGATGGCGTGCACGCGCAGCTGCCATCTGGTCTTCCTCATTTCCTCGTCATGGCTCATTAACTCTCTGGACTCTGATGTTTCAATCGCAGCAGCAGCTCACATTACCAACTGAGGGCCCTGGACTACAGTCACATGAAAAACAGCGATTAGCATTGAAATGCAAGCTTTTTTTTTGTCTAGTTAGAAATATTGCTTCGGTGGGTTGATTTCACCTTATATCGCTATTTGTTTTATATTGGGAGTCACAGCCTAATTACCAGTATTTTTGTCTCTCACTGTGTTTTTTTTAAATATTTATTCGCGCAAAGCTATATTTAAGGTTACTTTTTCCGCGTCACTTCTTCACTCTATTTAAACTCCACACCCCCACTCTTATTGTCTCTCTCCCTTCTCTCTCTCTCCCCTCTCTAATTCTCTCTCTACTTAATTAACTCTCCCCTCTCTATCTTTTTTAGCCTTTCATTCTCTCTCACCCCTTTATCTGTTTCTCTTTCAAACTCCTTCATTCACTCTCTCTCCCCTTCTTTCTCTCTCTCTATCCCGCTCCACTCTTTATTCTATGTACACCCTTTCTCTCTCTTTCTCTCTCACCACCCTCTCTAATTGGGCATTATATCTTCACTCTATCTCTCACTCGGCAACAGCACAGCATCACTCAGCGCAACCACAGCATCAATCAGAGCCAGCACAGCATCAATCAGAGCCATCACAGCATCGCTCAGCGCCACCACAGCATCGCTCAGCGCCACCACAGCATCGCTCAGCGCCACCACAGCATCGCTCAGCGCCACCACAGCATCGCTCAGCGCCACCACAGCATCGCTCAGCGCTACCACAGCATCACTCAGCGCCGCCACAGCATCGCTCAGCGCCGCCACAGCATCGCTCAGCGCCGCCACAGCATCGCTCAGTGCCGCCACAGCATCACTCAGGGCCGCCACAGCATCACTCAGCGCCACCACAGCATCACTCAGCGCCGCCACAGCATCACTCAGCACCACCATAGCTTTACTCAGCGACACCACATCATCACTCAGGGCCAACACTGCATCACTCAGCACCACCACAGGATGACTCAGCACCACCACAGGATGACTCAGCACCACCACAGGATGACTCAGCACCACCACAGGATGACTCAGCACCACCACAGCATCGCTCAGCGCCACCACAGCATCGCTCAGCGCCGCCACAGCATCGCTCAGCGCCGCCACAGCATCGCTCAGCGCCGCCACAGCATCGCTCAGCGCCGCCACAGATTCGCTCAGCGCCGCCACAGCATCACTCAGCGCCAAGACAATATCACTCAGCACCACCACAGCATCACTCAGCGCCAAGACAATATCACTCAGCAACACCTGAGTATCATTCAGCATCATCTCAGCATCGTCTCCGCAACAGTCACCACCACCACCACTCAGCACCACCTCAGCCTGCTCTCGGAATCTGCCATCTGTTGATTCTCCCCTAGCGTCTGGCCGCTGCTAGTGTTATATTACAGGTACTAGTTCCCAACCTTCACCCTCCGATTGTTTATGCCCCCTCAAAAAAAAGCTTTAACAAACAACCATTGCAATAGGCAGAAACAAGTTGCCAGCATTGCAAGAACAAAAGAAAACTGAGGACATTTTTTATTGTAAATACTTTTTTTAATATGGTCGTTCAGTTTTACATAATGCCTTCTTGGTCATATATAAAGTAACAAAAATGCTTCTGACACTTTTTTTATTATAACTTTTCAGCATGCCGCACAGCAGCCACACTTCTCTACAGCACAGCTTGAAGACATTGGCAAAGTCAATAGCTCTGGCTAAACACTTATAAGGCCCCAAAGGCGAGAACTATTGGCTATGCCAATGCTTGTTCATGTTTGTCTTGAAAACATGGAATGCACTTCTAATAAAGCTACTAAAACCTATGACCACCTAGCCTTTAGAAAGGCAATAACTCACGTGTTTTCCAGTTTTACAGCTAGTTTCTGAGCGCTCTCGTTTTCATGTGCTGTTACTGTTTTCTGGCTTGGGACAACGAGGCCACTAGTTGGTGAATGTTACTGTAGTAAATGTGGAGAGCCCCGAAAGGTCTGTACATTACACTGGGTTGGGCAGGCCCATGCTCACTGCCCACAGCTATCACTAAATGAGAACAACAGTGTTGTTCACTGGGCAAGTTCTTGGCCATGAGACCGTGGATGAAATCCTTGCTTGCCCAACTGAACTATCTGTATAACTTTAGGCAATGTATTTTAAATCACTATAGGCCTGATTCACAAAGGGCCTCCGCACTCATGGCAGAGGCCCCGCAGTGGCGGGGGAGTCTCCGCACTTGGAGCAGAATCCCTGCAATGAGAGTTCTCATTTAGGCGATTCCGCCCCAAGTGCAAGACTCTCCCACAATTGCGAGGTTACAGCCACGAGTGCGGAGGCCCTTTGTGAATCAGGCCCTATGTTTTTATGCACTAATGTTCAAAATGTGGAAGTGCTTGAAAATTAAGGAACTGCTGGTATATAAAGGTGCAGCCAAAAGCACTTTACTGAAATAACTCTGTAAAGAAACATGAATCACTTACTGTCAGTGGACAAGTCCTGTGAAAGGCTGACCCTCTTATTAAATACACTGCCCCTCTTCTCCCATCAAGCATCACTCTTGTAAATTCGGTACAACTCTTTTCACACACAGCCTTACGAAAAAACAACACAAGACACATGTCAATGCTCAAAACACAAAGTTATGAGCTACAAAATGCCATACCTACAGGTTTTGTCAGTTCTTGCTTTCTCAGCGGATATGCACAAAAAGTTCTTCTGTTTCTGTCAGGGATTTTATCTGCTAATAGGGATCTCAGTAGGCGCTGGTGCTAAAACTACCAGAAATGCAATTTGGATCTGCATTAACTCTCCCTCAAGGTATAAACGACCCCCTAAGGGATCATCATCCCTGCAAAGGCATGACTGGTGAATCATACATCACCTCTACAAAGAAGGAACCTCTGAGAAATACCAACAACACGCACCGGCAAAATCACATTCTTTCTCTCTACAGTACTGCAAGAGAGAGACAGGTTGGGTTGAGTCACCGAGGCAGCAAAAGGCGCAGCGCTCTATCAAGGTTTCAAAAGTGACATGTTTACTTTAGAAAAATATGGATGTCTCTTAATAGCATAACATTCTATGCCAAAGTTTTACTTTGTGTACAATGGGAACCTCTGGGTTTTGAAAAGGAAAAGACTCTGGTAGAGTGAGCAGAGAAACCAGTAGGAACATGTCTTGCTGTGGTGCAGGCATCCATCTTAAAGCATATATTTCAAGCCTTTGTTCTTCCATTGTTTACGAATATTGTATACATTAGGATTCCTTACAGGCTTATACTCTCAAACAACAAAAGGAGCGCTCGACCACTCACTCCTCAATTGATACAAACTTCAGTTTCAAGAGATAACACTGATCCCTTGGTTGAGTAAAAGAGGAAGGCTACGAACCCGAATATGTTGCACTGAAATGTTGTTACAATTTATGTGTACCATGTTGCTGCAGAATTACTTATTTTGGTTTCCGTAGGGCCAGAATCTGAAATTCGCCTTCATATCCTAGCGTTTATGTCCGGGGATTGCGTGTTATTGACTTGGAATAAGGAATAACTTCCAGTACCGGAAATATCAGGTCCAAACACCGCCTGATTTATCTCTTTCATCTGGAAAGAACAGGTCCAAATCTGCCAACATTTACCACCTGTGTAAAACAGGCTGTAAATGTGTTGGGAACTATTTTTAGGCCCACAGTGTGGGGGACAGGCAGGGTCGGACAGGGACAGAAAATAGACCCGGGTAAAAAAATAAAAGCATTAGTGAATTATAAAACGAAAAAAGTGGCCTGTGTTTGCAAATTGGGATTGTTTTGAACTTGTATAGACATGCTGTATAAGTGTTTTAAAAGGTATGGACAACTGCATGGGTTTGTGCTTGCTGCAGGCAATGTTTGTTTTAATATCAGGCAAATCAACAGTAAAAAGTGGCCCAGCAGACAAAAAAACAGGCCCATAAACAGGCAAAAAGCTGGCCCACGTACGGACCTGTCAGAGCAGCCCTTCGGGCACTGCCTTACTGCCTATAGGCCAGTCCGACCTTGGGGGCAAGGAAGGTCAGAGCAGGTGACGGTACAGCATTTGCTACTTTCCTGTAATGCAGCTAGAGGGCAGGCGGGAGCTGGGCCACCAGCTACCTGTAGCCCCTACTGTTACACTCAGAGTTCTAGGCACGATGTTTCTGGGTCCAGCTTTATTGGGTCTGGAGTTTGATACTCATTATTTATGGAGCCTGACACACTGGGAATGTTAGAATGGCTTGGAGTGGTATTACCTGGGAATAACATTCTGGGCCCCTTATAATGGGGTCTTAGTTTTTTTTTTTTGTTCTAAAAACATATGGATTGCATATTTGAGAAGAGAGGCATTTTGTATTACAAAAGATGCAACATGGAAATGGGCAAGTCATTCTCAGATGAAGACAGGGGGAACCTTTCTATAGAACCTAGGTGGCATTTAGGAGCGTTGCTGGGAGATAGCGAACATACAAGCTCCTCTCCTACTGGTACCGTATGTCTGAGAAACTAAATAGACAGTACAAAGTGAAATCAGTTATACATGAGAGGTTGCAGAGAGTCAGGCACATTGCTCCACCTTCTGTGATACTGTCTGAAACTAGACATGTACTGGGAAGGAGTCCTACAGGCAACTGACTCAATATTTGATGTCCATATCCCACACGACCCAGTGCTGGTACTTTTTGGTCTCTAGTTCAGAGAGGCTAAGTCTTACAAACTTCTCATTGGAAAATATATAACTGTAGCATTGAAGGTGGTGCACAGTCCATCCCGCATCTGAGGGGAAAAGAAATGCCTTCTGTTGAAAGAAATTGGCTCTATGAGACTTGGGAAGTATTGGCAATGTAAACGATATCTACATCAGGTGTGCAACCGATCAATTTGTTTAACAGACTGGCCCCCATTCCTGCAACTCATTTTAACTGAGGTTTTATAATTGACCTACCCAGAAGGCATGGTGCAGTGTATTTAAACATTTGCCCAAGGTTTCTCAGGGAGTTAAATGTCATTTGAGTTGACCTAACTCATAACAAACATGCACATGACAGTGCCCTCTAAGGTAGGAACTGGGAAAAGAGATGATGGTGGTCCTAGGGGCAATACTTGCTTTAGAAATGTACACAGAGAGATTAAGCAATTATGTTGGAGGTGGAATGTGAGGAGGAAAACGGCAGAGGGGGTTTAATGTTTGTCTTATACCATCTTTCAGTAAAACATAGTTGTTAACCAGGAGTGTGAGTTTAAATGATTGGTTGATTGATCGTAATCCATGCTGAAAGTCTGCCTGTAGGAGCAAATAGATGTTGGCCTTCTAATCCTCTTGCCTCAATCACATAGGTTTCCCATAGAAGGAATTTTTGATTTGACTGACCTCTAACACAGTTTTCACGTATCTTCTTTTAAACACCTTAACAACCTTATGACTTCCAAGATATTTTACTCTACAATCAATCTTTTTATATAAAGCAGCAGGAGTAACACATAAACATAGAAACGTGCCTTGTGAATATAGTAGCACTCCAGATCTTGAAATTACAGATTTTACACCAAAATGTTTTGGCATGAGTTTTTGGCATGAAATCCACAAACCAGCCTTGTTGGACTTGGCCCTTTCTGCAGGGTCAGCCCCAAACTTTTGGCCATCACTCCTCCTATTTTTGCTAAATTTGTTTTTGTTTGCCTTAGGACTCTATGCACCTTACAACTGCTAGCCAATGCTAAAGTGCTTGTGCTTGCTCCTTAAAACATCGTAGAATTGGCTTATTACCAATTTGCGTATTTAATTTACCTGCAAGTCCATAGTACAGGGGCACTGCCGGTGCCCAGGAAAATTAAATTAAATGCCACTTGTGGGCCTGCAGCAGTGATTATGCCACCCACTTAAGTAGCACTTTTAAACATGTCTCAGGTCTGCCATTGAAGCCAGTGGGGACAGTTAACTGCCATTTCGACCTGGTAAACTAAAACTTCCGCCAGGCCCAGATATTCCTTATTAATACAAAAACTTCACCCCTAGGGTAGGCCCTGGACAATCCAGAAGGCATGGTGCAGTGTATTTAAAAGTTTGGACATGCAGATTTACGTTTTACATGTCCTGGTAGTGAAAAAATTCGTTTTTCACTATTGCAAGGCATACCTCTCCCATAGGATAACATTGGTGTTACCTTATTACATTTAATAAGCTGTAACTTCCAATTGGGACCAGGTAGACAGATCGAATGCGGTGACTAAAGAATTGTAAGTAAAAGCCCTCTTTAATGTCAAAGTTGGATTTTTAATCACAATTCTGAAAATGCCACTTTTAGAACGTTGTCATATTCTTGTCCTAACCATTTAGTGCCTGTAGCCTCTTCCTGGGTCACATGACTAGGTGTAGCTGGCAGTTGGGCTTTGTGTATTGCTCCCAGACAATCAGACAAAGGTCTAGGACATAGGTGTTGGCAGAGTGGATCACTCTGAGTAACGAGGGGGAGGCGCTGTCACCTACCATACTTGCACATTATAAAGGCTCTGCCTGAGCACTACCACAATGGGCCTGTCACTAGTCTATTGTGACCCCAGATAAGCTGGAACTAGGGCAGGGATGAAGGAGATGCCTGACACCTCGGAGTGGAAACCTCTAGAAGTTTCTCCAACTTAAAAGTAGTCACTGGGTATAAATATTGGACCTCAGACCTCCCAACTCTTCAGTACACTTCTGGACCTGTGGAAGAAGGACGTCTGTGCTGCTGAAAGGACTTCCACTCTGCTGGACTGCAGCTCTGAGGGAATGCTGCCCTGCTGTGCTGACTACTGCCTGCTGCCCTCTTGCCTGGGGATGAGAAGGACTGGACCTACATCTCTTGAACACAGAACCCAGAGTGATTCCAATATCTAGTTGGCTGGTCAGGGACATAACAGGATTCCAACAACCTTGCACCAGGACTCTGCCATCTGTGAGTTTACACTGCAAAGTGGTGCCACCCCAGTCCTGGACCCTTGGAAGTGGGCTTAAGGTGCTCTGCCAGCCTCTGTGGATCCAGTGGAACAGCTCAACTCCTCTGCTGCAAACCTGAGCAAAAAGCAATGCATCACTGCTGCTGGTTGGATTGGACCCATC
Source organism: Calotriton arnoldi (assembly GCA_963921515.1). Lineage (NCBI taxonomy): Eukaryota > Metazoa > Chordata > Amphibia > Caudata > Salamandridae > Calotriton > Calotriton arnoldi. The sequence goes on from CAWUFW010009099.1 coordinate 296,513, forward strand.
GCAAAGACCTGATCACCTTCTCAGCCCCATCAGAACTGCTGCTGCGTGATGCGTTCTCGGCGCATGCCCTCACATCCCTCATCAATGGCAGCCTCGACAATGATGCTGGACTCCACATCACAGCCTTGCAGCTCTGCGGAACCAATGTTTCTCTCTGACTGCACACCACATCCTCAATGGCACACTTCATATCCTAAGCCTCATCAACAGGATCTTTAATGCAATGCAGGACCTCGCATTGCAGCGTCGCCTTACTCGGTTGCACGATGCATCTTCAACATAGTTCCTCACAACGCTACGCAAACCAGAATTTAAGGTACTATGTACAGCAGGCCTAATTCGGTCACTATAGCTGGGCCGCACTCTATCGTGGTCAGCCTGAATTTGTGACTTTGTCCCAGTCTGGTATGAGCAGATATCCACAGTTTGTGCTTTGTGCTTTTTGGCACTATTTTCACTAAAATATTTCCGGCTCTACTGATTATTTTTTTGTCGTTTTGGTCTTGTTTTATCTAAAGAAAGTTGTATTTTTCTAACTTGGTGTGGGATCTTTTTTGACATGGTGTTTTCACTTTATCACGGTTTGAAGTGTTGCATAAATACTTTACACATTGCCTCTAAGCTAAGCTTGACTGCTTCATGCCAAGCTACCAGAGGGTTGAGCACAGATTAATTTAGAGTTGGCTTGTGCCTCACCCTGACAAGGATTGTGCTTGCTGCTTGACCAGGCCCCACCCCACAGCCTGAACATTATTTGAATGCTGGCATCTTGCTATATCTTTCTGCTGTGTTTAACACAGTTTCCCATGAGAAGTTGCTCATCAGGTTGGCTGATGCTGGCATTCAGGGACTAGCTTTTCAATGGATCTCTTTTTATCTTGGACCCAGATAATTCACTTTTCCTCTTTTGGTTTCGAGTTTAAGGCTTTACAGCAGGGAGTCGTTCAGTGCAGCATGCTCTGTCTGATTCTTTAATGTACATGTACATACACTGGTCCAGATTCTCATGTTTGTTCTTTGTTCAAATTTGCTAAAATTAATGAGCTATGCAGAGCACTCACAGATTTTAATTTCTGTAGACAACTCTATTTTTGATCCATGTATGTTATTTCAAGACTGCATGTTGGCTGTCACCTCTAGGTTAGTAGACAATTCTTTAAATTTCAGTGTGGATAAGACAGAGGTCATTCACCAGCAGTCACTGCCGTGAGGGGAACGGCTCTGCCCCAGCTCTTCTTCTTCCTTGCCAGCCGTGAGGGGAACGGCTTTCCCTCAGTCTCTTCTTTCCTCCTGCCAGCCGTGAGGGGAACGGCGCTAGCGGACTACGAATCCCAGCAGGCGCAGGGAAGGACGCCCGCTGTCAGCATCACCGCGGCGCCAGGTGGCGCAACAAGTTGAGGCCCGGCCCTCCGCAGCGCGGGACGCGCTCATTCACCAGCAGTCACTGCCGTGAGGGGAACGGCTCTGCCCCAGCTCTTCTTCTTCCTTGCCAGCCGTGAGGGGAACGGCTTTCCCTCAGTCTCTTCTTTCCTCCTGCCAGCCGTGAGGGGAACGGCGCTAGCGCACTACGAATCCCAGCAGGCGCAGGGCAGGACGCCCGCTGTCAGCATCACCGCGGCGCCAGGTGGCGCAATAAGTTGAGGCCCGGCCCTCCGCAGCGCGGGACGCGCTCATTCACCAGCAGTCACTGCCGTGAGGGGAACGGCTCTGCCCCAGCTCGTCTTCTTCCTTGCCAGCCGTGAGGGGAACGGCTTTCCCTCAGTCTCTTCTTTCCTCCTGCCAGCCGTGAGGGGAACGGCGCTAGCGGACTACGAATCCCAGCAGGCGCAGGGAAGGACGCCCGCTGTCAGCATCACCGCGGCGCCAGGTGGCGCAATAAGTTGAGGCCCGGCCCTCCGCAGCGCGGGACGCGCGCGGGCAGCGCCCGGGCGAAGCCCGGGCCAAGGGCGGGCCCGTCCTTGCCCGTCAGTGTCCGACTGAGGCCGGGCTGGGCCATTTCTCTTTCATTGGCGGTATTGAACCAGGTGAGCACTGCCCCTTGATCACCTGTATCCCGGCTGCTTAAATTTCTAAATATGGGGAAGAGAACTGATACAATACCCTCCCGCCCAGTTATTACAAGTATAGACAGTATGCTGGAAAGGGCGGTGAATATAGTCTCTAACGAGATTGATTTAACAGAGAGGAGACTATCCCTTGGCATTGAGGCTTTGCATGATGGTCCTATGTTAGGTCCGGAATTGGCTGATACAGTTGGCTCTCTCCTGCCCAGTAGTGCTCGGAATGCTCATCCGTTGAGCTTACCAACTTCTGCCACCGGTTCTATGTCTGGACATGAAGCAATCTTGACACAGAACCCAAAGGCTATCAGTACCATTACTGACCAGGATTCTCCCTTGCCCTGTGTTATAGAGTGTGCGGGTGCAAAGAGGAAGAGGAAAATAGCAAAGTCCGCCCCTTTGAAAAGAAAACAACCACCTCGCACCGGTTCCACTCGTTCTGCTATGAGCACCTGGTTACATAAACCTTCACAGACTCAGTCTCCGAATCCTGAATCTGTTATCTCCCCTTACCATGAAGAACCAAGGAACTCTGTTGGCACTCAGACGAGTATTGTATTGCCCTCTTCTCCATATAACGGCTTGGGAGAGACTTTTATTGACACTGTTATTAATAGCATTTTTGGGCAAATTAAAGATCTAATTGATTCCAATTTCTGTGCTTTGTGGAAACGGCTTGATAGGCTGGATACTCTGTCAAATAAATTATGCTCCCAACTCAAGAATGTTAAACCTGCTCTAGTAGAGGGGGTGGAATCAAGACTGATAGTGGCTGATACTGTCCCTCAGTTACATGTCCCTGCTCCACTAGCCTCACTGTTACTACCACCTGGGACATGTCCCACTTGTGAGAAGGTAACAGGGTGCCCCATAGCAAAGGACATTGTTACACCAGGGAATATACCTGACACTGTAGGTTTAAATATTTTGCCAGCTACTACTCTACACACACGACCTGATTTTAGTAGCACTATGTGTGCCACGACAGAGAGTTCAAACACAAGGGATCTTAATATACATGGGGGATTTTACCCCAAGTAAACAATATAGATACTGAAGCCAGTAAAGATATATTGAAACTTCCACCTGCATCCTGTCCATTTGTCTGCGTATTTGCAGGTGTACCTCCACTAAAGAAAAATCAAATTGAGACATGGTACCAACTTCGCAATAAGTGCGTTGATTGGTTAGCCAAACATAAGGGGTATAAGGTGGCTGATGCAAATAATATTATCATGGTACGAAGGGTAAGCTGGGTTGGGCCCTCTGTTAAAAATATCGAGGGGGACTGTATCGTTGTTAATTTTCGTAACCCTGCATTGGTGAAATCCCTATTAAAGGTTCAGGAAGATACAGGTATGGGGCCCAGCAATATCTTTTTGCTCCCATTGGGATATTTTTATAAACCTATTTTTAGCTCACAAATGAACGCTGGTGCCTCTCTATCGAGGCATAATAGGTTTTTGCCTCTGTCCTTTTTAGACACTCAAGATTGACTTGTACCCGCCCAGCCACCTATTGAAACTAATAGTTCAATTGATGAATGCCCTTTGGTAGGACACTTAAATCCAACTAGGTCTGGCATCAACTCTAAACTGAGTATACTTAGTTGGAATGTTGCCGGTCTGGCATCCAAAATGAATTTACCAGACTGGATCGAAATAGTTGAAAATCAGGACATCATAATGATGCAAGAAACCTGGGCCACTCGGGATTTCTACTTAGAAGGGTTCCAGTGTTTTAATAATGTTGTCCCGGTCCCCAAGGTAGGGCGACCATCTGGTGGGCTCTTGATCTGGGTGAATATTTTAACGGGTGGCAATGTGAATGTTTTAGATACAAGAAATGATAACATACAGGCTTTGATTTTTACGAGGGGTATTTCCATATGTTTAATTAACTTTTACAACAATGATTTTTACTCGGTGCCAAATATCATGTTTAATAATTTGTTCAATTTTATTTTAATTCTACAAAACCTTAAGGTTTTTACTAATGTTGTCGGTATTTGTGTGGGGGGAGATTTTAATGCAAGGATTCCAATGAGTAATAATATACCAATATTTCCTACCACTTGTCTGTCTCGGTGTACGAGGGGTATAGAACTATCTGATTATTTATGTAATTATAATCTAATTAATACTATGGATATTGCTGCTATCCCCGATAAAGATAATCGTATTGAACCAACATATAGAGGCAGGGGTTGTGCATCCACTATCGATTATGTTTTTATCTCCTCAATCTTAGAAGATAGTTTGTTAAGTGCAGAGGTTATACCGACCCATCATGGAGACCACAACCCCATTAAAATATTATTGGAAATTGCCCCCAAATCTGTAAACAATAAGGAGTGTGGTGCTAGGAATCTGTTACCTTGTACAGATAATTTGAGACTAGTTTGGCGAGGAATTGATATCAATAAGATATTTGATAATATGTTAACTGCTTTCTCGCCACTTGTCGACACCTGCCTGTCGTTTAAGGATCAAAATCCCGATGTGATTGGTGCATTCACTCAATTGTGTGCGGGCACAAAATGGTTGTTGTCAAGGCCTATTACGAAAGTTAGAACGGGACCGAGATGGTTTAATAAAGACTGCTCCTTAGCAAATAGGAAGCTTCGTAAGGCACTGTCAATGACCCCTAGAGATCGGGTACTTGTCAAAACCTTGAGGCTCCATTACAAGACAGTAACCACACAAAGGAAAGATGAAATCCTAAAAAATCACTGGGAGAGCTTAGCATGCAGTGCATCTCTAAAAAGGGAAATGGTTTTTGGGCGGCAGTTAAAAACATTAGGACATCCCCTAACTGCTATTAGTTGTAATATAACCAGCGACTTATGGGTGGCCCATTTCTCTAAAATCTACTCGGCCCCAATTGGTACAGAGGACTTATATGAATATCATGCGCCTACCCCAATAGATATAACTCTGTTGGAAGTGGAGGATGCAATACAACAAAGTCTGGGTAACAAAGCGCCGGGCCCTGATGGGCTGCCCATCGATCTTATTAAAAATAACCCAGATTTTTGGGCACCTCTTTTATTGAACGTTTTTAATAACTTAACCTATGATACAATCCCGAGCACGTGGTCCATGAGTATTATCGTACCGATTTTTAAAAAGGGCGATCGCTCTAACCCCAGTTGTTACAGACCTATCTCCCTCATCGACAATACCCTGAAAATCCTGGGAAGGATTCTCTAAAATAAGATAAGGTCCTGGGCTGAGGGCGACAATATTTTAAGGCAGTGTCAACTGGGGTTTAGAAGTAAAGTAGGCACAGTAGAACAGTGTCTGAACTTAAATTTGATTATTGGCAAGTACACTGTCGCAAAAAAATCTCCCATATATCTCGCCTTCATGGACCTCACCTCTGCGTTTGACCTCGTTAACAGGTCACGCTTATGGTCTATTCTTTTAAAACAAGGCTTGGATGAAGTTTTAGTTCATTTTTTAGCATATTTGCACAGAGATTTGCATGCGCGTGTGAGGATTAGTCAGGATGGGGACGTATCAAGTGATATTAAAATTGATAGAGGTGTCAGACAGGGGTGCGTCCTGGCACCCCTTCTTTTTATTTTATATATTAATGATTTGCATGACTCACTAGTAAGACTTACCCACGACGTACCGAGTATAAATGGCAACACACTGCCTGCTCTATTGTATGCCGATGATGCTGTTTTAATGGCACGCACCCCGAATGCTTTACGCATCTTAGTACGAGGTTTTGTAGATTTTATGGCTGTTTTAGATTTAAGGACTAATTTAAAAAATCATTTTTAATGGCATGCGGCCCTAAAAAGCGCCCCATTAATAAAATTATTGTTGATTCAGAAAGTTTACAAAGCACTTGCACTTTTTCTTATCTTGGGTTACTTTATGCTATAAATGGCTCATGGTCTGAACATGTGGCACACAGCAGAAGTAAACTGTCAAGAAGCATCAATACACTTCTGGGATTACCCCAACCCAAAAGGTCTGAAACCGCCCTAGCTTTTAAGAAAATTTTTAAACTGCAGTGTGCTCCCATTGCAACCTATGGAGCAGAAATCTGGGGCTTCACCAAATGTAGTAGTATCCAATCGGAAGAAAATAGATTATGTAGAAAACTCTTGGGTGCACCGATTTCTTCATCGGTATATGTGTGCCACAAAGAATTGAACTTGCCCTACATTGAAGATTACATTAGGGCTCGTCCGGCACTGTTCTGGGTTGCAATTTGGAAAAACACTGCGGCAACCCTCACTAGAGATATAATAACGGATTGCCTTAGATGTGAGAGGGGCGGGGATATACCATGGCTTGCTGCTGTAAAGAGAGCCTAAAAGGCGTAAATTATTTACGCATCTTTTTAAATCCAATTCAATCCGAGCTAATTAATAAAAAAGCAATACAAGAAGCACTGTACAAAAAATATAGCGATGAAAGGCACCTGAGAGAGACCAAGAAAACCTCAGTTGTAAAGTATATGTCCATAGAGAATTGTTCTTATTTGCCTGCTAGATATCTTTTAAAACCCCTAGGATATTGGGAAAGAGGGTTGTTATTTCGTCTACGAGCAGGCACTATGAAATATTTATTATGTTTCCCTTTGGGCTATAATACCGATCTTGATGCATTGCCTTGTCCATGTAACGCACACAGTAATCAAACAATGTTGCATTTTTTATTCTTTTGCGGTTTTTATTTTAAATTTGCAAAAGGATTTTTGATACCTTTTTTTAAATCACGTGCTATTTCCGACTTCAGGTTAGCCTACACGGAAGTGCTCAAATTGGCGGATGATGAATTAATTTTCCGTGTCGGATCATTCCTGAAGTCGGCTGTACGGTCACGTAGAACTATGTGTGCCCAATGAAGGTCGTTAGAAATGTATTTTATTGTATTGATATTTAAATTCTACCATTGATTGTTAATATATGATATATCATGTTATTTATGACCTATTTTAGTCATTGCCATTAATGTACTGTATCTTTTGTCATGAATATGTTGCCATCTATAAATTGTTTTATTGTGCTTTTATGGATATTTTTATATTCGAATAAAGATATTTTGATTGATTGATTGAGACAGAGGTTCTGTTTTTACCTGGTCATGGCCCTTCTCAAGTCATTCGCCATGGGTTTTGCCCAGCATCCTCGGGAGTTGCAGCAGCTGCGTTGGCAGCAGTGCGCAACTTAGGCTCTCATTTCGAGGAACAGCTGTCCTTGACTTGTTAAGTCAGTCATTCATCTGCAATGAATTTCTCGTTTATGCTTTTGTTGTACAAAGTTCTCACTTTTCTGCTGTTACAAATGTTGCCATTAGTTGTTCAGTCACCTAGACTACTGCAACTCCTTATTTCTCAGCTCTCCTTCTGAGATGCTGAAACACCTCTAACACATTCAGAATGCTTCTGCGAGACTGGATTTATAAATGCCTCAGTTGTCTTCTGCGGCCCTGAATACTGTTCATTGGTTGCCTATCTTTGCCTGGTCCATCGTGCTCTTCATGGCCAGGGTCCTCACTATTTGCAAAGGAAGTTTCCCTATTATCTTCCAGTTTGTAAGTTATGATCATCTGCAGGATTTGGTTAGCCTATATTACAATCAGGCAGTGTGAAGGGCAGCTCTGACAGGTCAGTGTTTGGGCTATTTTTTTCACTGTTTGTAGGCCTGTTTTATGGCTTGTTGGGCCAGTTTTTACTGTTTATTTCTCTGATATTAAAACAGATATTGCCAGCAGTAAGCTCAAGCCCATGCAGCCTTCCTTATTTTGAGAAACACTTATACAGCAGGTCTTTACAAGTTCGGAACTGCTCTCATTTTTTAAAAAAAAACATCTTTTTTAGCTGCCTTATTTATTAATGGGGGCCACTTTATTTTAATGCCCAGACCTATTTTCTGTCCCTGTCCGATCCTGTTTCTCTGGTGCTCATTTGGTCATTTACCACCTTGTATCATGTAAGATTAGGTTGCAGCGCCTTTTCTGTTGAAGTGGCTGAGCTTTGGAAATCTCTGCCTCTCTCTTTGTGAATGTTACAACAATTGCCACCTTTTCAGAAAGCCTTAACGATCTCGATTGTTGCACGATAGAACAAGTTACTTACCTTCGGTAACGATATATCTGAAAGAAACATTAGTAGTGATAGATTCCTTACCTTAGAATATCCCCAGGCGTCAGACTGGATCCGGAAAGTTTTCGTCAGCAGTACCCCGGCGCGTCGGTAGGTGGCGTCGTGCGGCTCCGCATCTGTCGTTGGCCTCGTGGTCGCCGAGATGACGTCGCGGGCGCTACTTAGACGCCGCCCACGCGCGCTGACATCAGTTCTGTACACGACTTTCCGCGCCAGGAACGCAGAGCCATGCAAGATACTGACCACTGGTGCATTGAAACTAGGGCCCTGAAAGGGATGGCCTTAACCCTAGAAATCAGCTCACAGAACGGGGAGGATGGGTGGGGAGGTAAGGAATCTATCACTACTAATGTTTCTTACAGATATATCGTTACCGAAGGTAAGTAACTTGTTCATCTGAAAGAAACACATAGTGATAGATTAAGGAATAGAATAGATACCCCAGCAATACCAACCCCGGTGGTGGGTCTGCGAACCAAGATCACACCAGAAAGTCCCGGAGAACAGAACGGCCAAAGAAGCCGTCTCTCCGGACTTGGCTGTCCAGGCAATAATGCTTGGTAAACGTGTGCAGCGAGGCCCACGTGGCTGCCTGACAGATGTCTTGCAGGGGGACACCCTGTCCCAATGCAGTAGTGGCTGCAGTAGCTCTGGTGGAATGAGCACGCAGCCCCACCGGAGGTTCTTTTTTAGCCAAAGAGTAACAGGCTTTGATACATAAGACAACTCAGCGGGAGATAGTTCTCTTGTGTACCGCCCGACCTTTCTTGGTGCCAACGTAGCCAACAAAGAGCTGGTCATCCACCCGGAACTGCTGTGTGCGGTTGAGATAAAATGAGAGCGCACGTTTTGGGTCCAGACGGTAGAGCCTCTCTTCCTCTCTGGAAGGATGCGGAGGTGGAAAGAAGGTGGGCAAGGTAATAGTCTGCCCAAGGTGAAAGGCACTTTTGGCAAAAAGGAAGGATGGGGCCTGAGCACCACTTTGTCCGGATGGACTGAAAGGAAAGGAGGCTTACAAGAAAGAGCCTGGAGCTCACTGACCCGCCTAGCGGAGGTGATGGCCACCAGGAAGGCAGTCTTCAATGTCAAGAGACGAAGAGGACAGTTGTGAAGAGGCTCAAAGGGAGCGCACATCAAGTATGTAAGAACCAGATTCAAGTCCCACTGAGGCATTACGAAAGGAATAGGAGGAAAAAGGTGTGTAATGCCTTTGAGAAATCTATTTACAACAGGGGACTTGAAAAGAGAGGGCTGATCAGGTAGCCTGAGAAAGGCTGAAATTTCAGAAAGGTAGCCCTTGATAGTGCCCAGAGCAGAGCCCTGCCGGGCCAAAGAGAGAAGGAACAGTAGGACCACAGAAAGAGGGGCAGAAAGGGGATCCACAGCCTTTGCTGTGCACCATGCCACAAACTTGTTCCACCTGCAGGCGTATACCACTTTAGTAGAGGGACGCCTGGCTGCCAGAATGACATCACAAACTTCAGGAGGCAAGTCGAAAGGAATCAACTGCTGCCGCTCAATCTCCACGCAACGAGGTGGAGGCTGGACAGGTTCGGGTGGAGGACCGTCCCCTGCTGCTGCGACAGAAGATCCTCTCGAAGAGGCAGTCTGACCGGAGGATCGATGCTCATACTGAGTAGCTCGGGATACCATACTCTTCGAGCCCAGTCTGGGGCCACAAGGATGACTTGTGCCCGGTCGCGCCTGATCTTCTTCAGCACTCTGGGCAGAAGTGGTATAGGCGGAAAGGCGTACAACAGACCGCAACTCCACTCGTGACGAAAAGCGTAGCCGAGCGAGTGCCACCTTGGAAATTCCAACACGCAGAACTGATGACATTGCGCGTTCTCTTCGGTGGCGAATAGATCTAACCAAGGCTCTCCCCACTACTGAAAGAGACCTTGCACCACCTCCGAGTGAAGACGCCATTCGTGATCGAGCATGCACCTGCGGCTGAGTTCGTCCGCCCTGGCGTTCAGAGAACCTGCCAGGTGTTGAACCACCAGGGACATGCCCTGATGTTCCAGCCATGTCCAGAGACGCAGAGCCTCCTGACAGAGGGTCCACGACCCCACCCCGCCTTGTTTGTTGCAGTACCACATGGCGGCGGTGTTGTTTTTGAACACCTGCACTACTCTCCCCTTGACAGAGGGAAGGAATGCCTTCAGTGCAAGTCGGATCGCCCGAAGCTCCAGAATGTTGATATGGAGCCTGGACTCCGCCGGAGACCAGAGGCCTCTGATCTCCGCCTCGCCCATGTGGCCGCCCCATCCCAGGAGGGACGCGTCCATCACCACTGTGTACTCCGGTTGGGGAAGGGAGAGGGATCTGCCGCTGACCCAATGTTGGTTCGTGAGCCACCACTGCAAGAGTTGTGCAGTGCCCTCTGAGATCTGGACGTAGTCGGACAGGTTTCCCTGATGCTGCGCCCACTGGAACTTCAGGTCCCACTGCAGAGCCTGCATATGCCACCTGGCATGATTGATCAGCAGGATGCAGGAGGCCATGAGGCCCAGCAGCCTCAGGGTCATCCTGACGGAAACCCATGATAAGGGCTGAAAGATTGGAATCATAGCCCGAATATCCCGGACTCGCTGTTCGGGAGGATAAACCCGAAACCGCGCCGTGTCCAGAACCGCTCCGATGAAGCGGAGCTTTTGAGAGGGGATCAGGTGTGACTTCGGCACGTTGATGGAGAACCCCAGCAAATGCAGGAGGTCGGCCGTAGTCTGGAGGTGGGAGACGACTGTCTGGGGCGAGCCCGCCTTCAACAACCAGTCGTCGAGATAGGGGAAGACTGAAACCCCTGATCTGCGCAGATGAGCTGCGACCACCGCCATCACTTTCGTGAACACCCGAGGGGCGCTGGTAAGGCCAAAAGGGAGCACGGTGAACTGAAAGTGCTCGTGGCCTATCGTGAACCGGAGGTAACGCCTGTGGGCCGGCAGGATGGGAATTTGAAAGTGAGCATCCTGCAATTCCAACGCTACCAGCCAGTCTTGTGGGTCTAGAGCAGACAAGACCTGAGCAAGTGTGAGCATCTTGAACATCTCCTTCTGGAGGAAGAGATTGACGTCCCGAATGTCCAAGATAGGACGCAGGCCCTTGCCCTTCTTTGGAATCAGAAAGTAGTGGGAATAACAACCACGACCTACTTCTGGCATCGGAATGCGCTCCTATGGCACCCTTTGCCAAGAGGGCCGCAACTTCCTGCTGGAGAAGTGCCAAGTGATCCCCCGATATGCGGTGGTACTGAGGTGGCATGGCTGGAGGGGTAGTCTCGAAGGGGAGGGCGTAGCCCCTTCGGACTATCTGTAAAACCCACCTGTCTGACGTGATGGTGCGCCAGTGGGGTAGTGATGGCGAAGCCTGCCACCCACTGGCGTTTGATGGGCCTGAAAGGTCACACTAGGAAGGTTTGGAGGCAGTGGTGGCGGGGGTGGAGGTGGACTGACCTTGCCGCTGGACCCCTGAACCGCCGCGGCAGTTCCCACATCCGCGGCCGCACGTGGACTGTTGCGCTGGCCTGTGGCTCTGTTGCGAACGTGGTGGGCTGCCCCTTCCGCAAGCACGAAAGGAGCGAAAGGCAGAAGGCGGAGGAGGGCGCGTGCCAGAAAGGCCCAAGGACTTGGCCGTAGCCCGGGAGTCCTTAAAGCGCTCCAAAGCACTGTCTGCCTTATTGCCAAAGAGGCAAATGCCATCGAAGGGCATGTCCATCAAAGTGTTCTGGACATCCCCGAAAAGCCAGTTGTCCTCAGCCAGGCGTGGCGGCAGAGCACCACTGTTGTGGAAATCGCCCTGCCTAGCGAGTCGGCGGTGTCAAGGCCACAACAGATTGTGAACTTGGCTGCATCTCTCCCCTCAGCAACAGCCTGAGAGAGTGCCGTCCGGGCCTCCGCCGGACAGCTAGGCAGCACCTGCGCTACCATATCCCACAAGGAGTGTGAATAACAGCCCACGAGGCATGTGGTGTTCACAGCCCACTGCCCTAGGCTGGCAGAAGAAAAAATCTTCTTCCCGTACTGTTCCAGCCTCTTGGAGTCCCTATCGGGGGGTGCGGAAGGGAATGCGCTTGGGGAAGCAGAGGCTTGGACAACCAAGCTCTCAGGGGTGGGGTGTTGGGAGAGGAAAAGGGGGTCGCCCGGGGCCGGGCGATGGCGCTGGACCACGTTCTTGTCCACAGGAGCCCCTGTGCTGGGCCTCGACCAGGAGCCCAGAAGAACGTCAGACAGTGCTTCATTAAAGAGCAGCAGTGGCTCCGCAGAGGAAACTGCTGGCTGAAGCACTTCTGTCAGGAGGTTAGTCCTGATGGCCACAGCAGGTAGCTGCAGGCGGAGTGCCCCAGCAGCCCTATGCAACACCACAGAAAAACTAGCGCCCTCCTCCATAGCCACAGTAGGAGGAGACATCATGCCAAGGTCTGGAGAGTGTCCAGACCACTCACTGGCGTCCCCCAGCTCCTCAGCCCAGTCCGGGTTATACTCACATTGAGCTGTGAGAGGGTCCTCAGACCCCACCCAGTCCTCCGCTTCCTCCTCCTGCTGTTGAAAAGGAGGGGGATGGATATAGGGAAACAGATTCCCAAACGGCGTCGGAATCGGCATCGGTCGATACCGTTCTGGCACCGTATCCACGTCGGGGCTGAAACTGGGGACGACGTCGTCCAGCGCGCCAGGGGACGTCCAATGTGGTGCCGGTGGGGTCGACGTCGGTGGAGGTGTTACTAGGTCAACCGGCGTTGACCGGGATCCACGACGGGATCCATGGGAGTCTTGCGACGCCGGGGCCGGAGCCGATGGCAATGCCGGGGCCGGAGCCACCAGCGTCAAAGGGCGAGGACTCCCAGTCAGGCCCGCGGGGCCCGAAGGCGCACCGGAGGGGCCCGACGGCCCGAATAGGCGAGCCATAGCGGACAGGAATTCCTGTACCTGGGCCGGAGTCGCCGATGAACCCGGGAAGGGCGGGTAGGTCACCGAGGACTGCATAGGCTCCGCCGGAGCTGTGGGGGTGGCACCACCCGCTCCCTCAGCCGCGTCGCGTGACCGGCGAGGGGAAGTCAAAGAACGAGGACGTTTCTTCGACTTCTTTTTGTGCTTCGCCTTACCTGACCCCGAGTGCGAAGACTTCGATTCGGACGACTTCCGATGAGGATGGCTTCGCGACCGGTCCCTCGACCTCCCTCTGGACCGGGACCTCTCACGGCGCGGAGCCGACTGCCGGGCTTCCAGCAACTTTCGGAACCGCTCCCGCAAAGTCTTTGGCGCCATGGCCCGACAGTCGGGGCACGACTTGGGGTCGTGGTTGTGCCCCAGGCAGAAGAGACACACGCGGTGCGGGTCCGTCACCGACATCATGCGATGACAGTCCCCGCAAGATTTAAACCCGGGCTTCCCTGCTGCACCAGGAGTCGATCGACTGAAAACGCTGAGACAAAAATCTCAAAAAAGTCAGTCAAAAATTGACTGGGGTACCGCTCTCTCCGGATCTGCACTTGCAGGCGCGGAAAATGAAAGAACTGACGTCAGCGCGCATGGACGGTGTCTAAGTAGCGCCCGCGTCGTCATCTCGGCGACCACGATGCCAACGACGGACGCGGAGCCGCACGACGCCACCTACCAACGCGCAGGGGTACTGCTGACGAAAACTTTCCGGATCCAGTCTGACGCCTGGGGATATTCTAAGGTAAGGAATCTATCACTATGTGTTTCTTTCAGATATGCTGACTACTGGTTAGTCTTTTTACTTTAGCACCAGCGTACCGTTTCAGGTTGCATTGCAATTTATAGCTACATTAACATAACATAACATAAAATAACAAGATAACATAATGGTTTCTGAATTAGCACTTAAACGTAATCTGCCTAACACTTACAGTCAGATTTACCAACAGATCATGGAATGCAGTGCAACAGCCTCAAATGCTGTGCTGTGTTGCTTGACAAGGAGGGAGCAGGAGAGCACCATGTCTACAGAGATTTGGCACTCTCCTCCCCTCTCCTAGCGTTGACGTAGAATTGTGCTGCCATGCACCATAAACAAACCTTTGCACCAAGTGTGTGCTGTATAGTGCATCACACATGCAAAGTCGGAAAAGAAAGGGAAATGAAAACATTTCTCCTTTTAACGCCTTCTTTCAAATAGCGTTAATTTTTGATGCAAAACCCTGTCTCAGATTTTTTGTGGATAGGGTTCTGCATCAAAAAGCATAGGTGGTTGCATGGGAACGCCCATGTAATGCCCCCTTGATACTAAGTAACACAAAGCAGCGCTTTGCGCTACTTTGCATTACTTTTAGGCAATTTTCAGTGCAAACTAATCTTGCACTGGACAGCAAATAATAAAAAATAACATGTTGTGCTAGTTTGCGTCACTTTTGTGACACAAACACAGCGCAAAATGTTGGTAAAGCTGCCACATAAATTTATATAATGTTTTTGGGCCACAAAATAGGCAGATGCAAAATAGCACAGGCATAATTCATTCTTTTTGCTCATCAAATGCATAAAAGGAGTCAATACTCTAGTGACTGCTTTGTGCAAACATTTATGCATAGGGTATGATCCTGCTTCTTGTAAGGATATCCTTTGCATAATATATGCCACTAATGTTCAGAAGACATGCTAGGCAAACTGATCATGGTATTCATATATTTGACTTATGAGTAATACCAAACTTGTTACCTCACAATTGCATTGCAGTTTTAACTTATTATTCCTTACAATGTGCTACTCAGTGAGGGTAAACAGTGATTACAAATACTGATTTATTAAGTTTAGATCCTTCAAATATTGAAACTCTACTTTTCATGATTTGGTTGTTACCTTTGTTTTGGTCAAAATTGAGATTAAAGGATAGAATAACACCATGATAAAAGATTTAAATTGTATTTAGTTATGAATTTTATAGAACACAACCCTATATAGTGAGTTTGAGTGCGCTGTACAAGTATTAGCTTATGAAATCATGAATCTTGAGAAACTAGTACAAAGAACAAAATGGATTAAAGTACATTACAGTAACATTCAAGACAACTATGTAGTTTGAACCTTAATGAATACAAATAGTATAAACAAACATCACAGTAGCTAGGACAATTGTTTGCAATTTCCACCATCATAGTCACCGACGGGTATTTCACGTTTGGTGAGGAGTGTCAGATGGTTACAACGGGGCTGCAGATTTCTATGCTGGGTACCTCAAGCTTGGACTTCTTCTTCGTGTGTTAAGCTGATGCCTTGAGTTACCGGAAAGGGACATTATGAAATACTCTTTCTAAGATAGTGGTCTGTTCAGGGAGATCTACCTGAGGCACTCAATCTAAGATGAAGGTGAGTCTTTTTCTGTGATGTCAGTTCCTGATTAAATTCTAGAAGGAGGCATTTATGGGTTATAGATGTATCACAATTCAAATGTTCATTGCCTCTCGCTACTATATTGGTTTCTGTTCCTTTCAGTTGGAATTTCCTTTGGATCTTATGCTGGACCTTGCTCTTTCTTCTTTTCTGAAGTCAGGAAGAAAGATTGGTGCCTTGCTATTTACATCTTCAGCTTCAGCCAAGCTCTACAAGATTGCCAAGAAAGTTGTTAGCTGTTTGTAGCTTTAGTCTTTTAACTGGGACCATATAAAGGAACTGGCTAACACCTTTAACATTAACTATTCTGTATAGGGTGGCATTGTAGCTAATAGGAGGAATTGCCCTTCCTCTACCAATTAAGAAGGAACATTAACAAACCTTCTCATTGTCCTGTTATTGACCCCACCCACGAAAAGGAAAAGGAAGGACACATATGTTAAAACTGCCAAAAATACCTGGAGGACCTCTGTTGAAGGCCAACAATCCCATCAAGTTGTGTGTAGTAGGATTCTGCATGAGTCTGTGCTACAAGGGGCGGGTGCGCAAGCCCTTTCAGGACAATACATCTGTGGTGTGCCTCCCTGTATAATTTTTGTACTTCCTTTTCTAACAACTTGGATTCTAGATTACAAAAATTCTGTGCAGAGGTACAGGGTTGCTTGGATATTATTGAAGCAAAATGTAATCCTGTAAATGTGCAATTACAGACAGTAAAGAGAAATAATGCTATGGTGACATACTTAAATGGTAATAGAGAAAGAGACCATGCTCACAATTCTGAAGTAGGTGTTATATATATAAACAATCTTTATTCGGCAGTGAACACAGCCATAAAAGATATCATGCATTAAAAACAATAGCAAATCCATTAAAAACATATTTCATCATACATTGAATCATACAAACGTTCCTGTCAAACTCATGTTTTTCTACACTATCTTGATCTTAAAATTGCTCTCAGGAGTTCATAAAATCAGCACTCTATAGTTACATAAGTGTCATGAAGCATAAACACCACCATAAAAACTTTCCTTTCCATTTAAGCCTTCTAACATCATAGCATGGTTCACAAATATTCTTCCCTAACTCAACAATATCTGGATTTACTCGATCTAATCATTGCTCTTAAAAAATGCATTACAACAAACAATGTACGAACATTCTGCAAAAGTTGCAAGTGCAAAAGTGCAACACGAGCCTGCCTGAATCCCATTTCTTTTAAATAAGGTGTAAGAAACTGTCGTCTTGGATACGTAAAATATCTACATAAAAAGACAAAAAGTAAAATATCCTGTGGAGACCTATTGTCGCAGCCACAGGGTACTCTATCCTCGGTTTATACTACAAAACCAGGAGGAGAGGCAACTAAGTGATGAAACATATTAAATCTAAAACGTGTAATTAAAAAATGATCATGGGGACTTGTTAAAATGGTAAGATAAGACTCCATACCCGGCAGTGTTTTAACTAGAGCGTGTGCTCTAATCATAGGCTCATTAAGCTCCTTTCCTTCTCGCTCAACACTAGCTCTTTTAAAAAACAAATCTTTAATTAATTTTTTATCCTCCTTCGTCACTGTCTTATAATTCATATATATATCTGGTCTACCGAGGGCACAGAATGATTCTTTAATATATCTTAACCAGGGGATTTTCAGTGCATGATCCAATGAAAGACAATCCAAAATTACTGCTTGATTAAAAGATGCCTCTTCGTTGGACCATACATTCACCCAGCAGAGCAGAGGGTTAACTTCAACTAAGTCTGTGATGTACTTGACCCCCAGTTCCTCGTGTACAGAGTATGCGGGTGTTCCCTGTGGCACTTTTAAAATCAGTCTTAGAAATTTATTTTGTATAATCTGTAATTTGTCCGCTGCCTTATAGCCCCATATCTCACTCCCATACAAAGTCTTGGAAGTACAAAATGATTGATGTAATTTTAAAATCACCCCCGGTGACCATGTGCCTAATCTGTGTGAGTAGTTTGTGATAGTTCCCAGGGCTTTATTCATGTCCCTTGCCTTTTCGTCCTTCAGGTTACTCCAATTTAGTCTGACGTCAATTAAAACACCAAGGTATGTAAAAGTCGGGACTTTGGCTAAGCTAGCAGTGCCTGCCTTATAGGTTTTTGTACTAGTATCTCGACACAGTAAGTGTTGTATCTAATCAGCCATCGGTGGACGAAAGGCAACAGGATTTCACTCAGAATGTCAATAGCTATGTATTTAGAGACACTGTCCTTCTGTACATGACATGGCATCTAGGGAGGATTCATGTCCCTCCACCTTTGAATCCCATTTGCATCTAACCCCTGCATGGCCTCCATATTGTGTGGTACTAAGGAATGTGCCTTTCCTATCTGCAGGGAAGTCTGAACAGGAGTCAGATTTAAAAGCTGAAGTAATTCACTGGCTCAGGAAAATTCTGGGTGGAGCGATAATTTGCACAATGAGAACCTCTTGGTTAGAAGAGCAAAACAAGTTGGGCACTGCCCGAGTAAATCAATGACGGCCCGTGTAGTGTTTAAATTTAGGAAACCCCGGCTTGTGGAACTTCTTTTTAACCTTGTTAGCCAGACACACACACTTATAAAAAGGGTATTCAGGCCCTTCCTTTGGGGTTCTTCTATAAACCCATTAGACAAGATTGTGTGAACCCTGTTCATAAATCAAGGAGGGAGGGGGTATGCCATGGGGCCCTTTAATATTGTAACACCTAATCGTTTTGAGGCCCTTAATTCTGTGGACGATTTGGATTGACTGAAACATATGGGGATTTCTGAATCCAGTGAAAATGTAGATTTGTTGAATGTTCTTGGTGGCCAGAAAGGAGCTCTTGTACTCTGGATGATAATTTAAACGCTCGGTTCTTTCTTGGAATGTTGCGGGTATGCGTACTAAGCTTGATAGTCAAGACTGGTTAGCTCAAATGGGTATTTATGATCTAATTTGTTTGCAAGAAACGTGGGTTGTGTCCCCTCTTACTGTGGATGGATTTCATACTTATTGTTGTCCCGCTGTTCTATCATCAGCTGGGCGGGCGAGAGTTGGTTTGGCGGTGTTGGTATCAGTCAAATTTCCCCTTGTGAAGGCTAAATAAATATGCAATTTATGTGGTTTCAGATTTTGCTGTTATTTCCTGTGGGCTCTAACAATTTGTTGTTAATGAATTACTATTATAATATATTCGACCATAGACAGACCAAGGTGGGTGAAGAACTTGCTGCGTTTCTTACCAATACTTTTTTAAGTTTAATTACTAGCTCTCGGTCATGTGGGCAGGTGAATTTAACCTTAAACTATGTGAATTTGGTGGCAAATTAGTCTGTGGTTTAACTAGCTAAGCGTACCCCTTATGGGAAAGTTCTCAATATGATTCTTATTAAACATCACTTGTTATTTGCACTGGACCTTCTCCCCAAACATCGGCCTATACTGCCCACCTTCCATGGAATTGGCAAGACCAATACTAATGATTTTATATTAATCTCTGGTGATCTTGCACCCTTGAACTGTGAGGAATTGTGCAAGTGATCACAGTTTATGATCCTTAGTATTAAACCTGGACATAATGAAGACTCAATCTAAGGAGGTCGGGGAATTGGTCTATATATATAGTCCAGGTGTAAGATTAAAATTGGATCAAATAAACCCTAATCTTTTTCTGCGAGACTTAACTCACAGTGAGGAGGCTTTTTTATTTGCTTGTCCCCAGAAGCAGATTCATCTTTGATTATTAATGAGTATATATCCCTTTGCCATAAGGTGTCTAATTTCTTGATTGCTAGGAAAGGCAAGATGGCGCCCAAACTTATAGATGGTTTAACCACACATACTATTGCACATCGTAACCGTAAAAGAACACACTTAAGGCCAATCCCAGAGACCAGGAACTAGTTAAATTAGCTAGAAGGTCTTATAAAGTACCCCTGTCCCGTAGAAAGATAGAAATTCAAAAAATAGCGTGGGACGAATTAGAACAGCAGTAAGGCTAAATGACCAATCTTGCTTCTGGGAAGTAATTAATCATCCTTTTTTCTCTGAACAGAAATCCTCTAAGATAGGGTTTGGGTACACATTTCTCAAAACTTTTTGATCAAGGAAACACTTCAGAAACTGATCAAGGGGAGCCACTAGAGGCTTCCACTGATGGGACTGCCCTCTTTGCATTAAGCCTCGCCATAGATTTGAAAGATGTTGTTACCTCCATTAAAAAGAGTTTGTCACACAAAGCCCCAGGCCCAGACGGAGTCCCTGTGGACTTATTCAAGGCAAATTGAGATTTATGGGCCCCTCTTATTGTAAATGTTCTGCAAGCCACTATTATTGGCCATATACCCCCTTCTTGAAAGGAAGTGGTTATTGATCCTCTCTTCAAAAAAGGGGAGAAAACCGACACAAATTGTTAGAGACCCATCTCTTTGCTGGATTCAACATCTAAGATACTAGGGCAGGTTCTTCTTTCGCGTTTAGAGACCTGGGCTGACTCTAAAAACATTCTTTCTGTGGTTACATTTAGCCTCTGCCCTGGTGTGGGCACGGTGAAGCAATGTGCCACATCAAATTTTGAAGCTCATCCCTGGCTTTCTGGGGCTCATGTAGAAGTTGGTGGTAACAGGGAACATGATAAAAATTGGTAGATACCCCCTCCACCAAATTCTTATTTCCCCTCCCTTAAATAGAGGTGGCAGAAGTACTGTGTGTCCAACAGCAAATCCTGAAGTGGCTGTGCCTTGGTAAACACACTTACCAGCACTCATCTGCTGGCTGACATGTCATTATAAGGTCCCCCCCCCCGAGTGTCATAGAGATTAATTTTATTTTACTAAAACAACCATCCTCTTTTGAGATTTGCCTTTAGTAAATTAAAACCTGCTGACTGGATCGCCCCGCTTCCATCACATGTGTACCAGCAAGCATAGTTTTCCTTGAAGATACACCCACTATGCTGTTAGAGTGCTTTCAATGTAAAATAAAAAGGCAGGTGACCAGGCAGCTAACTCTTGATTAGGTATGCAGTTTCCTTGTTACATCATCCACTCCCATACCATGGGATAACATTATTTTAACCCAATATAATTTTTATGTAAGCAATGTGGGCCCGATTCACAAAGGGCCTCCACACTAGTGGCAGAAGCCCCGCAGTTGTGGTGGAGGTCCCGCACTCGTGGTGTGACCTCTGTACTGCAGTTACACATTGTGGAGGTCCTGTCACGAGTCTGGGACAACGACTGTGGGGCCTCCGCCATGAGTGCTGAGCCCTTTGTGAATCGGGCATGACGTGTATAGAATTTATAAAAAGAAAAACTTAAAAAGGAAATAAAAGAAAAACTTAAATCAACAACAGCAACTGCACATTTGTGAAAATGACTACATGCCTCCTACACTCCACTCAATCCACTAGCGCTGAGGTTCCTAAGCTGTGGCCTGCAGACCTCTGAGGGTCCACGATGCCTACTCAGGGGGTTTGCAACTGTTTAGAAAATTAAATAAAATGAGCAGATTAATACAATGTATAAAGTAATAAAGTAACATATATATAAAAAAGCAAACTTTAATGTTTTAATATGCTCCGTAAATTGTAAAGAGGTTTGAAGTTGGAAGCTAAAAATTGAGTTGGTGTCCATATCTTGATTTGTGGGAGCAGTGCAAGTACAGCAAATACAATCTAGTATGGACAAATGGTGGCCTCATATGAAATAGAACTGGAATGCACTGACAAAAAGAAAACAAGTACTAGGAGTAAGAAAAAGAAAGACTATTTTAGAGTCTAGCATATTCCTTCATCTTTTAAAAATAAAGCTGAATTTTGAAAATATCCAACTTTCCCATTAACATTTCACATTTTTTTGCCAATTAAATACAATTTCATAATTTGTGCATTTGTTTGATGTATACTTACTTCAGTATTTTTGCATATTACTTTGGGGTTCAAATCATTGCAATTGGTTAGGTGGGGATCCCTGGCTTCCGTTATTGATCAAGTAGGGGTCCGGGGAAGGCAAAAGTGTAAGAACTGCTGCTCTAGTGAGAATGGAACTTATGCATGCTCCACTGTTGGTGATTCTATATGTATATATTGTTTGCAGTCAGCAAATAACGTTGATATGCTTGTCTACTGTCTTTATTTGCATCTAAAAGATCTTCCCTTTGGGTCTTTACTGGAAGAAATACAATTTGTTTTCCTTCATACCAGTGTGTGTGCAGAGGAACACAATTTGGCCATGGATTTCTTTTGTCTCAACAAACATATACTATATCAGCTTTTCCAATTTATTTCGTGATTTTTGTGGTTTGGTAGCAGGTCATTGAACACTATAATTGCTTTTTTGTTTTGGAGTTTTATATAGCGCAAACTTGACCCGAAGGTATCAGGTATCAAAGTGCTTTACATGAGCACCAGTTGCATTACACAAGGACACATTCATGTTTGTTAGGCATGGGGAGATTAAGTGATTTGCCCAGAATCACAGGATATTGAGCGTCATTGCCGAGACTCAAACCCGGTTCCCCAGATTTGAGATCGACCGCCCTAGCCGTTAGGCCACATCCTCTCCTAGAACGAGCTACTGTTTTAAAGGGGCGTTTTTAGGGCCCACATCCAAATTGTGATACTTTATGATATTGATCAATGTTTTGCAAGCAAAATCCTTTTGCAAAACATTTACATTTTACTGACTCCCTACACGGTTCATAGGCCATTCACAAAAGGGAAGAGGATTAAACACGTTAACACAATTAAGGAGATTTTAGAAATAAATAATTGGCAATATATATTTTCTGCATGTTTACAAAGCATGTAAAGTCGGATGAAGGAAACATCAATAATGTATACTGAATCTGCAGTATGAACACATAATAATAGCAGCTGTGAGTCGATTGCTAAAAGTGGACACACATCTATAGAGCCTATCAAGGTGTAATTAAGCTCATTCATGTATCTCCCAGGAAGAAAACCCTTTAGGTCTTGATGAATCAGCCGCCCCAACACCCTATTCAGCCGGGCCACAAGAACACCAGCAAAGATCTTATAATCGCTGTTGAGTAAAGATATTGGGCGATATGATTGGCAGTGTACCAGGTTTTTGCCTGGCTTCAAAATTAGCGAGATTACCGCCTCATTCCAAGACAAGAGGATTGGCCCACCAGCTATCAAGATAGAATTAAATAGTTTAACCCATACAGGGATAATCGCTTCCTGCAGCACTGTTAGACCTGGCATTTCTGGCGTGATTACCCCTGACTTTTTGCCTCTACCTCCTCTATTTTTGGTGCTGTGATGGATTTTGTTTTGCCAACTTAGATGCTTTGGACACTTTACCACTGCTAAACAGTGTCAAAGTGCAAGTGCTCCCTGTATAAAGTATAATGGTAATTGGTTGTCCATGATTGGTATGTTTGCCTTACTAGTAAAGTCCCTAGTAAAGTGCACTATGTGTGCCAGGACTGGTAATGCAAATGCTACTAGTGGGCCTGCAGCACTATTTGTGCCACCCACACAAGTAGCCTTAAAGAGAGAACTCAGGCCTGCCACTGCAGTGCCTGCGCGCAGTTTGTTAAACTGCCATGTTATTCTGACAAGTGCACCCACTTGCCAGACCTTACCCTTCCCTTTCTATGCACATCAAACACCCCTATGGTAGGTCCAAGGTACCCCCTGGGCAGGGTGCAGTGCATGTGAAAGGTAGGACATGTACTAAGGTGTGTACCATGTCCTAACAGTGAAATAATCTCCATTTCGTTTTTCACTGTTGAAAGGCCATCTTGCCCATAGGACAGAATGGGGAGACTGTGTAATATGTTTTCCAGCCTATCTTCCCAAAGGCTTAAGATGGAGAGGTGAAGTTTAGTCTGCCTGAACTTACAATGTAATAACACATCTTTTTATGAAGGTGGTTTTTGCATTCTGTGTTTAGAAGCCACTCTTTCAGAAGTGGCTGGGTTTTTGTGCTCTAACATTTCTGTGTGTCTCTGCCTGGTTGTGGATTGACTGTCTGGATTTCAAAGTGATAGGATCTGGGGAATGTCTTGACCCAGGGGAGGAGGTGAGACAGCAACAGGCTGACCTGCATCTGGAGTGTAGGGGAGGAGTAGCCCCTAGAGGTGAAGAGGCCTGGGCTGCAGCCATAAACGAATGGCTCCGGCCCCTGCTGAGTGATTGAGGATCCATACCCCCGCTATCAAAGGAATAAAGGTGTCACTGGCAGGGAGGCACCCAGAACTGGTTTGAACAGGGGTCAGTGCCCCCTAAACACAAAGACTTCAAAGCCATTGAGGGGTATAACTATGAGAGCTGAAGCCCCTGAACTTTGGAGAATGGCTTGATCAAGATTGAACAAGACTGGAGCTACTTCGTGGTCAAGAGGAACCTTTGCCAAGGAAGAAACAACTGAAGAGACTAAAGGATAGGACTGACCCTTGCTGTGTGTTCTGGGGCTGGCCTGCAGTTTGCTGTTTTAACCAAGGAAAGGCTAAAGGGACTTTGCTGTGTGCTGTGTCCCCCTGCTTGAAAGGACTTTGCTGTGCTGTGTCCTGAAGTAACTTATCCCCAAGGGCCCGAGGTGAGCTGGCTCCCTGTTGCGGAAACTCAGGAACACAAACGTTTCCAGGAGTGTCTCAGCGATGCTGTGTGCGTGTGCTTGTTGCAGCCTGAGACCCTCGAAAGAAGTGCCTTGTGATCGTGGGCACCTGGAGTCCAAGCGAGGATCAGCGACGCTGTGTGTGTGTGCTTTTTGCAGCCTGAACCCTTTGTGAGGATTGTCCAGTTATCGTGTGCACCGGAATCCAAGTGAGTCTCATCGAAGCTGTGTGCGTGTGCTTTGTGCAGCGTGAGACCTTTGTGGGGATTGCCTTGTTATCGTGCACCCGGAGTCCAAGTGAGTCTCATCGATGCTGTGTGCGTGTACTTTGTGCAGCGTGAGACCTTCATAAGGATTGCCTTGTTAACGTGCACCCGGAGTTAAAGTGAGTCTCAGCGACGCTGTGCGTGTGTTCTTCGTGCTGCCTGAGACCTTCGTGTGGAGTGCCCGGTGATCGTGCACCTGAAGCTCAAGGGAGTCTCAGCGACGCTGTGTGCGTGTGCCCTGTGGCAGCCTGAAATCTTCGTAGCAGTAGCGGCCCGGACCGGCAGCCTCGGAGGAGCGGAGCCGCCGGCCCGAGCCCGCCGTTGCCAATTCACAAAGATTGCATTGGAGGCCCAAGTCGTTAGACGAGGAGAGGAGAGTGAGTTTGCGCCCCCCAGGTAACGTGTGTCGACTCCTGGGGCGGGGTGCGGGCTCGGAGGGAGACGCTCTCGGCCTCTCTCTCAGTCCAGCAGCGCGAGCATCTGCTTCGGCTCATATCGCGGCCCGTATTGCCAAGGGAGTGGCAGTACCGGGGCCGGAGTGCGGAGCTGCACTTTTTGTTACACCATACCCGTGTTGGGGGCAACTGTTGACAGGGGCTGACTGCGGGTCAGCAGGAGTGGCGGAGAGACCGCCTAAGGCACCGTGATCGGTGCCGGAGTGTATTACGCATTATCTTATTTCTGCATAACGAACTACCTGATTGTCGTATTACACATTGCATCATTTCTGCATAACAAACTACTTGATTGTCGTATGACGCACTGCATTGTTTCTGCATAACGAACTACCTGATTAGCGTATTACACATTGCATTATTCCTGCATAACGAACTACCTGATTAGTGTATTACGCATTGCCTTATTTCTGCATAACGACGTACCTGGTGGTTGTATTACGCATTGCATTATTTTTACATTGCAAACTGCCTGATTGTTGCGTTACGCATTGCATTATTCTTACATTGCAAAGTGCCTGATTGTTGCGTTACGCATTGCATTATTTTTACATTGCACAAGTGCCTTATTCTAGCATTACGAACTGCATAACCTGGTATTAGGATTACAGTGGAATGTTTAGCAGTGCTCATTAATATCGTCAGAACTTACAAGGGCTGGCTGGCCTAACAACCAGCCAGGAGAAATATTACACATACTCATATGTTGGATTTATATTGTGTGGTCTTATCGTATATCTTTTTATATAAAATGTATACTCGTTTTTATAAAACTCGTGTGGAGTCTATTTGTGGTGTTATCATTGGGTTGCTGTGAGCGTGGTTGCAAATACTTTACACATGTGCCTTGAAGATAAGCCTGGCTGCTCGTGCCAAGCTACCAAGGGGGTGAGCGGGGGCTATCTCAGAAGGTGACCTTCCTTTCCCTGACGTGGAACCGCGGGTCCCTATTTGGCCTAAGGTACCTACCTCAGCCAACCAGGGATCCCGGGTCTAACACACCGAATACAATTCGCTAGGGATCCCATCTGGGCCGGCGGCTTTCCCTTTTTTTGCTTTTTCAGAATATCTAGAATCTCACTACCACCAATCTCTTGTCCTAAGTAAAGAGCTTGGGTTTCTGTGAGTTTAGGGAGCTGCTTTCCTAGGAGCCAACTTTGAATTTCTTGCTCTGTTACCACCAGATCTTCTACATATAGCTCCTGAAAGAAGTTGGTAAATGCAGCTCTGATTTTATCGCTATTCTCCACTATCAACCC
Organism: Calotriton arnoldi; assembly: GCA_963921515.1. NCBI lineage: Eukaryota > Metazoa > Chordata > Amphibia > Caudata > Salamandridae > Calotriton > Calotriton arnoldi. The sequence goes on from CAWUFW010009099.1 coordinate 322,617, forward strand.
TGACTTCTCTTCTAGAATCTTTCCAATAAAGTTTTGATTCCTATCAAGCCTTGATTTTCAAGCCAAAAGCTTCCCAAAACACTCCCCTTGAATGATATCTCTGGCTCTGCTCACCTCCCATTGTTGAAGCACTTTCTCTTCCATTTTAGTTCTAAACTTCAGACGTAAACCTTCCAGCTTATCTTCCCACTCCTTTCTTTCTCCATCCTGGCCTTTATTATCTTTTAGTAGACTCTCTACTTTGCCTATCTCCTCCTCCAAACTGTTAAGGCAGATTTTCTCTACTCTGACCCATTTTACTGTTAGATTTTGAATAATTCCCCTCAACCATGCTTTATATGCATCCCATACCGAATGCAGGGGTTCTGACTCCAGATTCCAAGAGATAAATTCCTCGGTGTTATGACGGACCTGCTCCATTATCTCGGACTGCAGCATTATCCTTCTATTAATCGTCCACCTGCCGATAGTATGGATGTCTCTCCTCTTGATTTTTAGAAGCAATGCTGCATGGTCCGATAGGTGTATAGGCAAATGGTCTATCCCCACTACCTGCTCCACTTCTTTCCTAATCATGAACAAGTAGTCTATTCTTGTGAAGTGCCCATTCTTCTTACTGTGAAAAGTGTAATCCCTACGATTCCCCTCCACTCTGTGGAAGATATCGCATAGATTAAAATTCTCCATCATATCCAAAAGGTATGCCCTCATCTTAGGGGAAGTAATCTGGGTCCTGACTGAGGACCTATCAAGATCATTATTCAAAAGGACATTGAAATCACCGCCAAGAATGATGGGGGATTAAAACTCTACTAGGTTAGAGAAAAGCTGGGCCAGAGGGGTGCATCATCTATGTTTGGGCCATAGTAGCTTGCTAATGTATATTTTGAGAGAGCTATTTTAATTTCAGCAATTATCCAGCGCCCACCCTTGCCTGCTCTATGCCTAAGTAACTCAATCTCCGACTTCGCCTTTAATAATATTGCTATCCCTTTGGTGAGGTGGGTTTGGTCTGTAGATACCCAGTTTCCTATCCATCTTTGTTTTGAAAAGAGTTACTTACATTCTCGTCTCAGGAGATGCGTCTCTTCTGAAGCATAATTATTTGGGCGTTCTGATTTTTTAGATATTGCGCTATTACTTTCTGCCTTCTTTTAACCCGCAACCCATTCACGTTCCAACATAGGATCGTCAAATCTAGCTTATTCATACTCCATCTTCCTTTTTGGCACCCCAGCTAACCTTCTTTGAGTAATTTGGGTAATTTCTAACAGGCTTTCCTTCCTTGACTTGAGGACAAGATATTTTTTTTATTTTTTCCCCATGCTCCCCACCACTAGTGCACCCTCCCACGGAAACCCTCCCAAAAAAATATTTTATAGGCATCACTACTGCCTACTGAGCTCATGCTGGTGGAGAGCCTATATTGCCTATGTTACCATCACCTCATCCCGCCGCTCGCCATCTATCTATTGCTTGTGCTCCCTAGTTTTCCTTCCTCAATAAATTTGTCCACCTCAACTGGGTCTGAAAAGTTGTACAACTTGTTTTGCCACATCACTTTTAAGAAGGCCGGGAATCTCATTTGTACGGATGCTCCCAATTTCTTTAACTCATCCATTTTGTTTCCCAGTACCCACTGTCTATTGGCTGTCTCCTTGGAAATGTCTGATCTGACTCTATAGGAGGTACCCATCGCTTGCAGTGACTTTTCTTTTAAAGCTAGCCCCAAGATTTTTTCTTTCACAGAGTACGATAAAAAGTTTACCAAGATCTTTCGTGGTTTTTTCCGACCAGGGTGCAGTTTAAAAGGGTCTCTATGTATTCATTGGATTTCTACATCTAAATTTAACTGAGCAACCTCCTGCGGAAAGGAACTTTTCAAGATGCTTATTACAAATGATTTTATATCTGAGCCTTCCAGCCCCTCAGCCACACCCAGGATTCTAATATTATTCCTCCTGGCTTTGTTCTCCAACCTTTCAAGTCTTTCCGATAATGCCCTCTCTCTTTGCTTCAGCCGTTCCACCTCTTGTGTATTCTTTAGGGCTTTAGCCTGTAGATCTTTTACACCAAGCTCCAACTCTTGCGTTCTCAGGGCAAGACCTTCCATCTTCCCTTCTAGATTTGAGCAGGTTTCCTGAATTTCTTTTTGATTTGCTTCAGAAATGTCAAAACATTCTTTAATTTCATAGGATAAACAGCTCAACATCTCATGCACGGTGTCCTTACTACTCAGGCTGCTAGCGCACGCACCTGCTGTCTCCGGGCTTAATGACCCCACAGCCCCCTGATACTGCTCTGGAGTGCTTCCCCCTCACCCTCCGACCTCAGGGAACAGTTCCTCTACGTTCAGAGCCAAGAATCTGTTTTCTGTCGTAACTGTTGGGTGAACTAGGGGGGTGCCAGATTCGCTCGCAGGCGTGTGCTTCGCGTTGATCTTTTTTACTCTGTTCTCCTGACCTCCCTGCTCAGGGTGGGTTTTTACCCTCCGTATTTCTTACGTCAGTTCTAACCTTAAAGTACGATCTTAGTGAGGGGGTAATTTTTTGTGTTTTTAAGACCAGGGTATTTTGTTTCCCCTTTAGTGGTGCTGTGTTTATTGGGTTGGATATAATCTTTTTTAAGGGTGGGTCTCTATTAGGACCAGTATTAGTTTTAATTTTTCTCCTTCTAACCTGCAATTTCACCGGAGGTTAAGAGGAAATTTTATCGCCCCTTCCGCCTTCTTCCAGCCCCCACGGAGAGCAGATATGTGATCTCAGCGTGTAGCGCCTATCAGGCTGGGTCTGTACTTTCTCTGTATTATTAAAACTGGGCTGTTTGCACCCTTCTTGACTCTCCCACTGTATCTTGGGCCCTAGCTTTAGCCCTTTTGCATCCATCTGCCCGACAAAACTACTTTCCACCACATGGCTTTGGCTTTTGTCTATGATGGCTTGCTGCTCACCTAGATTCGCCTCCGTGCACTCCTGTTCAGCCGGTACTCCAAAGACCTTCTCAGAGACAGACAATTTGTGCTGTCTCTGCCACCTCCATTCACCTCCCTTCCTCGCTGCTGCAGCACCAAACGAGCCGCACTCACGCCCGTTCCCGTAATGGGATCGGCAACGTAGACGGACAAGCGGCGGTGAGTCCAAACGCTACGCTGCTATGCGGCTCTCCCCTGAGCTCCCGACCGGCGTCTCAGCCGGCCGCCATGTTCCCTGTAGCTATAACACAGGATGCCCCCCTCGCGATTGTCACGCTGGATGCAGCAAAAGCCTTTGATCGCGTTAATTGGAGGTATTTAAAGATTACATTAGAACATTTCGGTATAAGTAAGAACATGATAGGCACAATCTTTACAATCTATAGAGATCCAATAGCAAGGGTCCTGGTTAATGACAGCCTGTCTCCCCCAGTGCGAATTGAGAGATGGACAAGGCAGGGCTGTCCTCTATCTCCAACTTTATTCAATCTTTACATAGAGCATTTTGCTCAAAGTTTGAGGCTAAATGAGGAGATTAAACCTTTTAAAAGCGGGGCATATGCAAGGAAGATATCGCTCTATGCTGACGACCTTATGGTTTACACCTCAGACGTAGTGTCCACCTTACCACATCTTATGGCGGAAGTGAGGGAATTTGTTAAACTGGCAGGATATGCGGCAAACGAGGAAAAAACAGAGGTAATGATCTGGAACCAAGACGGTGAAGAAATAAACTGTGTTGCGGAACTGAGATATCTGGGGATTAAAATAACTAAAGATCTTGGGAAGATAGCGGCAGTAAATCTGGAAAGAGTAGGAAAAGAGATGGATGTGCTATTTAAAAGGTGGCAGAATCTTTCACTTACGATTTATGGCCGGATCAATTTGGTGAAAATTTCCATATTGCCTAAACGTACTTTTCTTTTCGATAATATACCTTTACATTTTGAAGAAAAAAACACTTCTGAAACTGCAAGGGAAGATATCATCTTTTATTTGGGCTAGTAGAGGAATTCGCCTCTCATGTAAAAAGCTGAGACGGAAAGCGGGACTGGGGGGTCTGGGTCTCCCAGACTTACAGCTCTATTGTTGGGCGTTCCAACTAAAAAACAATTGAATGCTTCTTCAACGACCCGATGAATCTCTAATAGGAGTTATGTTTAAATCTATGCTGGTGGGCCTACCTGAGGAGGGCTTTTCTTATAAATATGCGGCTCCAATTTTTTTTTTAAAACGGTTAGACTAAAATGTCTCCAGTCAGCGGCAAGGACTTGGTATGAGATAAGATCGATTCTAGGTGTACCCTATTACAGCAGGCTGTCCCCCATATGGGACTCGCCAGGAACCCCAGAATGTCTATCTGATAGCTTGGCAAAACCATTGAAACAGCGAGATGTTAGGCAGTGGGGCAGCTGGTAGATGGTGGACAAAAATTAACATGGAGCTTTTGGCACAACAAGACGAAAGGGGCAATGTCCAGATTTAAAATCTATCAGGTCAATGCTTGGCTCAAGAGCCAAAATGGGCAGGATGCAGATTCAGGACAAATGGAGTTGGATCTTAAAGATACAGTGGCAAGGAAAAAGAGGTGGCACTTTGGTATCAACATCTCCTGGCAGCAGAATTGGCTGAAATGAAAACACCATATAGCACATGGGATGGATGCTTTCCGGAGGCGGAGCTGGCAGATTTATGGCAAGTATCTTGTGCTACGCTTTATTTGGTGGTTAAACCTGCTGCTTTAAAGAAAAATCACTTTTTTACCCTGCATAGAATCTACTGGACCCCAAAAAAGCTGGGAAAGATAAAGGGAAGTGCTGATCTAAAGTGTAAACGGTGGGCAGTGGTGATGCTGACGACGTCCACATGTTTGCCACATGCTCAAAACTTGAAGAATTTTGGTCAGCAGTGGGTAAGACTATCTCGCTCTTCGTGGGTGTCAACATAGAGGTAAGCCCTGACTTAATTATTTTTGGGATATCCCAACTGGTTAAAGATATGTATGATTTGCAGGCTAACAGCCGCTATTTGATATTTTACTTAATATTATTAGCAAGGAGAGAGATTTGCAAACTTTGGACTCACATTGAGGCCCCTTCGTGGCAGGGATGGAAGAGTTTGGTGGGTTTCTTCAAGGAGATGGATAAAAGTAGGCTTAGGTTTTGGGACTTGCTAAAGCTTTGAAGATCTTTTTCGTCCAATGATTACACCCTCTCAATTCAGCAAACTGGGAGGGCTGGGCAAAACTCGATTTAATCCCAGTAAATCTGACTGATTTGTAGCCGATCTTGGGCACTTACGAAGGGCGCGTTGATTGGTGCCAATCGGTGGTGACAGGAGGACAAAAAAAAGTGGACACACATAATGGGTCAAACAAGCTACAAATCAATACTGCTTTGCTATTTGTGTTAATTAACATCGCATGAAATGTGTGTAAGAATAAAGTTTTAGGTCCTCATTTCAGATCAAATGCTAAGCCTGATTAATCCTAGACATTGTTTGCCATAGAATAGGGTTATGATTCATGTGCAAACTTCACAGAGACTCAGGGTTTTTTTTTGCACAGGTTTGTCCTGGAAAAGTTTGCTCGGGAATAAAAACTTAATATTCTGATTTTTGTTGTTGCTGGGAACGGTGGAAAACAGGCAGTATAACCACATCAACCCCCATTCTGGGATGCAGATCTCATAAGGATTAGCTAATACTGCACCTGGGAAGACCAAACACAGGGAATCGGTAAACCCTCATACTGTATTACAGTATTGTTTTACTAGAAATGAGGGTCTTAGGGGCATATAACATTTTCTGTATTAATGACTCGTATTTGGAGTTCCTTTGGTGGCCTTCCTTTAAGTGTTTTGCCTTTGGAAAATGACTGCGGAAATTAGTTCTGCTTTAACATTAAATTAGCTTAATTTGCCAAAACAAGTGTTACCATTGGCCACTGCAAGACCTGCAAGACTCAGAAAACAAAATGCTAGGAATTAGCTCTGTCACTGCAATCGGTTCTCTCCACATTGAACTCCAGTATACCCCTTGGCTGCTGGGCCCAATAAGTTAGCGGGTGTTAATGCATATGTTTGGTCTGAAAGTTAGAAGAGGGAGGCACCCCCATGCTATGACTCGCAAATAGGCAGTGAATAATACCGAAAACCATGCACGGAACTACAACCAGTTGTGCCTTCAAGGGTACCCCGTGACTGCTGCACCCAACAAGCTGCGGGTGTTTATGAAAATGTAAAGTCTGGAAGTCAGAAGAGGGATGCACAACCATCTTAGGAGTCCCAAATGTGCAGTGAATATGCATATCTATTGATGTTACTGCAACTAGTTCTGCCTCCATAGACTCCAGGATACAGTTTGACTGCAGCACGCAATAGGCATGTGGGTCTTTCTGGACATGTTGGTCTGGAAGTCAGAAGACGGATATACACGCATGCTAGGGCTCAAGAATATGCAAAACATGCAGTGAATAACTCTGTCCATGCATGCTACCTGACAATGGTATGGTTTTCGCTCTCTTGTGGCTTCTTAAGAATGGTTGTCATTAGGCCAGGGCGTAATTTTAATTACGCTGGCATAATCAGAGTAATTTCTTCCACATTACTCTTTGAGGCAGAGTTACCGATAATAACGTGATTATGCCTGCTCACGTAATTTGGGGGAAAATAATCCTTCCGTAAGAGCACATTTAGCGACTGTGTGCTCATGCTGCTATTTGTGCTCTGCAGCATTTAGCGCTATTTCTTAACGCAAAATGTATCCTCACAACCATTTTGGACACAAGGGTGCATTTTGCGCTAAGAAAATAGCGCTGGATGCCGGGATTAAGTTGGCAGGAAAATTCTACCCCAACCGCACATTTAGTTTTATTTATTAGTGCAAAATTCCTTCTTGCACCCATTTTGGATACTTGGGAGGGGGGGCATTTTTTGTCCATTGGGTGTAGATTTTCCATCACTGTTTGTAAACGATAGTGTTTGTACATTAGTTTAAGGACACGGTATTTGTGTCAGATGATATTGAAGACCAATATTTTGGTGCCATACCCATGAGGTATTTCATTGATATTCAAAATAAGAGAGTAAATAACATGTTAATTAGCTGCTCAGAACCAAGTAAACCTATCAGTGAGTGGTTGTACATACGACACCCTTTATCCACAGTATCAAAGGCCCGGTGTTTAAGCTTAATGTGAGTATTGTGTGCGACAACCACAAGAACCACCCTCTCACCGCGTTCTGGTAAGACTGGTTGGTACAGAACCAAAATGGGCTCCATGTTAAGGGTCGTGTGTCCGAAAACCCTTTCTGCGCACGTTTTACTTGACCAGATATCAAAGTGGCGCGATTTTGCGAATTCAGTTTTTACAGTGAGTACTGACCACGTGTTAAGAAATGTATTCGGATGCACATATTTCTCAAATCTTATTAAAATATTCACGTCCTCCCCTTGAGAAACATTTAGCACAGATGTGTGGTATTATTCTGATTTCTGCAAGCCACAACATTAACAGCTGTAATCGAAGATCTTTAATGATTTAGTGTTTTTTTTGTTCAAAAATAGGACCTTGAGTACCCGTGATGAATTGTACATTTCACTGCCTGCTGCTGGATGTGTTTATGGCTTCACATTCTATTCTAAGTATGTCGAATCGGAACCCGGGTGCTGCTACTGGGGCGGTGGAGAAATTTGCGATAAGAAGTTTTTTTAAGTTCGCGCTCTTGGACAGCCACAGCTGCTGCCTCTAATATAGCTGCAACTTAAGTGGTTATCTGGGCCTGCCTGCAACTCTATCCCCAGAGCGTGACCTTTGCCACAGGAGGAACCGTCTGTCAGTCCCGAGACTTGTATAGGTGAGCTCTTTTTATTACATGACTACAAAGGATTGAATTTTAATTTTATTCTAAAGCACAAATGGACATGTTCTGACTGTTCTACTGATAGCTGTCCGTCTTCAGAACAAAATTCACTTCAATAGTGTTCATGTTTTACTGCTAGAGGTGACGAGTCATATCTCTGACATGCGACCAGTGCGTAATTCACAGTCTAAGAAAATAACCATCGTTTATGACGGAATGCTTATCTAAAGTCCCGCTTGTGACATTTAATGGTAGAAGTCCCTCCAAAAGTGTTAACTGATATGTTGTATATTTGAAGTGACTGGATTCATTTAGTTCTTGGAGGTAGGAGTCCAGGTATAAGAGTCATGCACAAGTTTTTCATTTGACTGGTCTAGCATGGGTGTAATGGGTGTCTTTTTTAGGCTATTCTGACAGTGAAGAATGTTTGAATTTTTCATAAAGACATACACATTCTCATCTCTCTAGGAGTAGCCATTTTAAATATTGTTTCTTCCTCTAACCGAGAGGTGGGAGAAGACCAACTGCACCACCTGCTTGAGCCCACAGAGTGCAGCTACTGGAAGCTTTAATGCCCGGTATAGATGTGGGGTACTTGTATGGCGCTGGAAGTAGGTATGCTCGGGGTGCTGCAGCACCCTCAAAATAACTGTGCTGGGGTTCAGGAAGTGAATGAGCAGTAAGGAGGTCTCTACATATTGTTTTTATCTTGCCACATTTGCTGTGTGTTCAAAGACACAGGTCAAATGTCAAGTTATGTCTTCTGACAAATTGCTGCTTATTCTTTTAACATAGAGTGACGCTGCTCTACACCTGTGCGCGTGCTCATGTTTATAGGGCAGAGCGCGCCCCTGCTGCCAGCAGAGGTCAGTAAATAGGCAGGGCCTCTGCTGCGTGGTTTCCACTCTTTGTCAGAAGAGAGTGATCATTGAGTTCACCCTCACAGGTGGGCAGGTGATGGGCAGATGGACGGCCAGTAAAAGAGAAATAATGTGAAGCTACTTAGCACAGAGTGTTGGAAATAGAAAAAAAGAATTCATTGAGGGGTGTGTTTGATACGTATTATAAAATGCAGTAGTACAGGCAATTCGTTTAGCGAAGTCATATCAACAGTGCAGGAGGGGCAGTGGCACCAGGATTCAGAGGTGTGAGGGCCCACTACGTCATCATTTGTGACTATTTTTAACTTTCAAATCATGGGATGGGACCAAATTTCCTTGCTTGCATTGGGGCCCACACCCTTGTTAAGCCATTGTTTACAATGAATGCTAAGTTGGGGGTATACATACTGTGTGAATGCGCAATAATGCTAAAGTGGACATGGCTCAAGATTTATTGGCCAGAGGACACACAGACAATTGACCTGTAGGCTTCTTATAAAGAACGGTAAGAGTAAGGAGCCGATTACAAGTTGGATAAAGCAGTAGCCATAGGTGGAATCCTTCTTCACCCAATTAAAAAAGGCAAGGTGTTCTCACACATGACCTGATTTTACTAGGCAGGAAATGTGGCCAATACAATTGCTTTGGGCTTGGGCAGCAAGCAGAGCCTGGCTCTGTCTGACCCTCTTCCAAGGCACCAGTGGTGCATGCAATTGTCATTTCTGAGAAGTCACATCCTCCTCTTCCATCTGAAACTGTAGCCCACCTCCTGCAAAGTGCTGGTCCTCCTGCTACCAGTTACCACCTATTTTGAGTGTGCGGAAAATCAGAGTGTTACTCCCCAAAGAAGAGTGAATCCCTTGCAGATTTCACCTGAAAAATACTGGGAATTAACAGTTCTTCCCCATTCCTTTGTTATTAACTTTTAATTGTCAGATGATTTATGGGCTGATTTACCTATCCGCAATGTTATTTCCAGCCACACACTGTCCCTGCTCAAAAATCCTTTCTATTGTAATCAGAGTCCAAGAAGTAGGTGCCCTGTCAGGAGCCATCAGAGGAGAGACCAAGGAATAAATGTTTAATTGTGTTATGCTCCAAAAACATAGATACTGCCAATGATGTATGTTAGTTTATACAATGTCTTGTAACCTAAGAGCTAATATATTCAAAAGTCAATGGCCTTTTACCCAAATGAATTTATTTATCTGACAGTGACCTTTTTGTGGTATACTGTCTATGCGCCTCCTAAGGGCATGTTTGGCTCTGCGCCAGTGCATGTCATAGAGCGTGGGCGCAGAGGCAAAGGGATTCCTTCATTTGCATGGGCCCATGCTTTCATGCAAATGAGAGAATGCCCTCTCTTGAGCGTGCTGGTGCTACCTATACGCTAGCGCCATCAGTATTACAGAAGGAGATGCTTGTGCATCTGCGGCCCCTTCCTAATTACGTAGTGCTCGAGGGCACACAAAAACCGGTGCACATGCCAGTTGCACCCCCAGGCCACTCTGTATAACACATCCCCAAGTTCGGATTGAAATGCATTTTAACTGCCAGATTGTAGTGAGAATGGACATGACACACAACCACTCACCATTAGAGCCATAAGCTTTAATGCCCGTGGCCCTTAGAGTACTAAATGGGACTCGTAACAAAAACGCTTCCACTCTGCTAGCAATCCAGGCAAATAAATTCCACTGAACTAAAAGGTAGTGGGCCTTCTGCAGCACCTGTAAAGTGAAAGCCACCTAGCAGCGGTGACACTTAAACACTAGGCCCAGTGTCATTGGTTTTGATTTAGTCTGGGTGGGTTTTCTTTGGGCAGATGCCTGACTGTTTACTCTGGGAAGTATTTTAATCAGGGTTGTGTTCCTGTGTAAGTATGTGTGCTGTAAGTGTTTTCGTCTGGAAATATTCTTGTGTCAGCCACGAAGTGTCTGTTGTCACCAGGGATTTTTTGGCTGGTTCTAACTGCTTGTCTGTGTGTGAGTTAGATAGTTGTTGTTAGGTTGAGGCAAAAACGAAGGAGTTGCCCCATTATATCTCTTGAAGTGCCTTCTTTCAGGTAGTCCCATGGTAGCGGGGCCCTTCATATTATAGTCATGAGTGGGGTCACAGGATCCTAAATTGTTGGCTTGATTAAGTACAACCAGCTCTTATATAATGTGGCGCTGCCAGGTTGGAGGTGGACAGAGTAATCATAGGATTATAGGTGAACCCTGAGAATCCCAAAGTAAGTGGAATTAACAGACGTTTATCCCCAGGCACTGAGGCATCAGGTAAGACAGAATGAATGAGAGTACGAATATGAGTAAGTATTGACTTTTTTAGACTGCCAAGATATCAAGTACACACTTTAGTGATGGTGAAGCGGCATTCAGTCTCAGCAAAGCCTGTTGAAAGAACTGTCCCTACTTTAGAAAAAGTTTGTGTTGTCTCATTTGTCCTCACGGGTATAAACAATTGACGTATATGTTTTCATAGTGTTATTCCATACTGTGATATTGCTGAAAGTTATACATGTGCTATGCTTATATTGATGTTTATAAATACTCGGTTGTTTGACTCTTAGTGTAGAGAGTGATCTGTGTACTCCATGTTCAAGTGGAAGGACTTGGTTCGAGATTCTGTTGGATGATGGTTGGACGCCGTTGCTGGAGTCAAGACAGATGCTCCGGATGCGGGCTCCTGCATTCGTATTAAGCGTTATTTCATCTTCAAGCTTGGTGTGGACAACATCTTGGCTCTTCAATTGACCACTGAAGCGACCCATCATCTTGGTGGCAAGTTATTTGTTTCTGTTGGGTACCAAACGAAGACCTTCAGAAGCCAAAAGTTGGGCAGTGTTCCTTTCCGGGGGTCGAGGGCAGGGATTTTGACAGTAATTAATTCTTGCCTGAGGAGCTTGATGGCACTTCTTCAGAAACCGCTTTGTTTATGAAATGTTACAGAAGAGAAGAAGTGGCTGCACCATGCAGTGGCTGGGTGCACAGACCTCGATGCGTAGCTTGCATCGCAATATCATGGTAGCGAAGAGCAGTCATGTCAGTGGTAACGATAGCCAGGGCCACTGGAATTATGCAGCATGGGAGGGTCAAATTATGTGGCAGGGTTGAGTAAATTATGCGGCAGAAAAGGCAAATCATGCTGCATTATGCAGCACATTTTTTGATAGTATTACTTCATTATTTTGTCATTTTTAAACTTGTTTCCACTATCTGGGCATTAGTTGCACCTCATGAGGACCAGTTTAACACCCAAATATAACAATAAGCTACAGAAAGGTTCCCAGTTAACCTTTGCAAAGGGCCTTCCACTGTGCGGCAACATGTGTTACTGCATTCATAGTAACTTTTTTTTTTTTTAGCTATGTTTATTGATTTTCCACAATCAAGTGACAAACAAAGAGATACGAATCACAGAGCAATATCCATCAGTGAAAACCCCACCCCACCCCCCATCCCCCCGGCATACCGACTGACAATACAATATAGATGTGCAGAGTTTTGTACACTTCTGACCAACATGAGTGGAGTTGCACAAACATAGTCCCCAATCAGACTGACATATTGAATCCGCCAGTTCCTAAGTGACAAAGAGCATACAAGCACAGATTATATTAGGTCTGGGTGTGTCAACAGATACACAGTCAGTGGGGCCCAGAAATCTTTGGGGCGTGAGGTCTCAGGAAGCTCATCCGCATAGGCCTCCAACTGGTCCCTACAGAACAGTAAATCCCGGACCCATTTTTTAACAGTTGGAGTGGTTTTCGCCCCCCAACATTGTGCAACAGCCCTTTTGGCCAACAAGGTGGAGACCGCTACTATGCGACGATTACAGGGCTTAAGGCGCTTTACAGAGCCCAGAAGGCAGGTCTCTGGATCACAATTCACGGGTTCAGAAACAATATCAGTGAGAACGCTCGCCACCTTGGACCAAAACGCAAATATACCCGCACACAGCCATGCCACATGCAGAAAATCATCATCAGCCTGCCCACACCGCACACAGCAAGCATTCTCGCGCAATCCAAACCTACAGAGTTGTAAGGGAGTGTAGTATAACTGGTGTAGATATTTAAAGTGGATTATCCGAAGATTACAGTTCGCCGTGAGTCGACCCGTTAGCTCACAGCAAGCCTTCCATATATCCAGCGTAAAGGTAGGCCCCAATGCCACCTGCCATCTGAGATAGGAGGGGTGTTCCACTGGCTCCCGCTCACGCAGTGAGGCGTTATATAGTTTGGTAATTAGGCCCTCCCTCTCGGCTCCTGCCAGCATCACCTGTAGCGCCCGAAGGGCCGTAGGCTCAACCGGAAAGGCCGGGTAAATATTCCTAACAGCCTGCCGGACCCGGACATAGATAAAACTCAGCATTAATCCACGATTCTTACCCCCCTGTACCTCCGGTAGTGAACGGAACCGACCCTTGTGATACAGGTCTCCCATCCGGGTGATCCCAACGGCTGCCAACACCCTCAACGCAGGCCCTTCCCGAGCCACCGAAATGTCTGGATGCGAGGCCAACGGAAGTGATGGGGCATATAAGTAAGGAAGCTGAGCCCGTTTAGCCAGCATCCTCCAGGCCCAGGCAGTACAGTGCACCGGGTTGATTTCAGTCCGCGGGCCTCCCGAACCCCAAGCCAAAGTGGCAGCTTGCAGTGGCATTGGAAGAATAGCATCCGATTCGACAGCGATATGAGGTTGAAATTTCTGCGGATAATGCCAGTAATGTGCAAACTGCGCCTGCGCGCACAGGTAAAATAGGCGGAGGTCTGGGGCCTCAAACCCGCCGTGATCGAATGGCTGCACCAGGACATCCCAACTACATCTGGGCTTCTTGCCCCCATACAAATGCGATGATTGCCGACTGAAGCGTCTTAAACAGTACAAGATTTAATTTAATAGGAATATTGACAAAGCAATAAAGCAGCTTAGGCAGGATAGCCATTTTTACAACTGCTATCCGATCGGCAAGCGAGAGAGGCAGCCGCGCCCATCGTTCCGCCCGCTCTGTAATATATGCGATCGCCCGGCCATAGTTTTCAGAAATCACTGTATCCGGATCCCTATGCAACCATATACCCAGATACTTCACTGGGTCATGGGTCCACGTCAGTGGGAAGTCCAGGGCCACCTCTTTCATACCAGCCGTCAGAGGGAACACCACCGACTTTGCCCAGTTGATCCCCAGACCAGAGTACCACTCAAATCTAACATATTCACGGAGCAACTCTGATAGGAAGGTGGCAGGGTCCCGAACATACAATAGCATGTCGTCAGCATACAACAAGACCACAAGTGGTCTCTGCCGAAAGCGCAGCGCGGCCGCTGCATGCCGTTGCCGAAGTTTACAAGCCAGAGGCTCCAATGCCAACGAAAACAGCATCGGCGACAGAGGGCAGCCCTGCAGCGTGCCTCTCTCTATAGGGAAGGCTGTTGACACCCATCCATTGACGCGCACCCGGGCCACAGGGTCAGTATACAGTACCCTGATCCACCGAAGAAAGAACTGAGGAAAGCCCATCCTGGCAAGAACCGTGAACATATAGTCCCACTGAAGGGAGTCAAAAGCTTTCGCTGCGTCAAGCAACACAGCCACTGCCTGAAAATCTGAATCAAAGTAATGAAGGGTGGAGAACACAGTGCGCAGATTATGCGTAGTAGATCTTGCAGACACAAATCCCGACTGGTCCGGTAGTACCAGAAGGGGGACCAGCGGCTGGAGCCTGGTGGCTATCATTTTTGCCAAGATCTTGGCGTCTATATTGATAATAGAGAGAGGCCTATAAGAGTCGCACCTATTTGCGGCCTTGTCTGGTTTTAACAGAGTCACCAGCAATGCCTCTCTGAGGGTCGACGGAAGTCTCCCTCCCTCATATGCCTCCGCATACAAGGCAAGGAGCCTAGGGGCAAGATCATCCACGTACGTCTTATAGAATTCACTTGGAAACCCATCCAACCCTGCGGCCTTACAAGTAGGTAAGGACTTTATAGCTGACTTAACGTCGTCAATGTCAAATGGAAGTGTAATATATTCCCGTTGTGCCTGGGAAAGCCACCCCAAGGCAACATCATCGAGATAAGCATCTATTTCCTCAGGCATCGCTGCATCCCTGGCCGCATAGAGTTTAGTGTAGAATTGAAGGACTATGTCTGAGATCTCAGGGGATGTATAATGCGCCACCCCATCGTCATCCAACATTTCCGTAATGCACTCCTGACTGCGCGGCGCCGCCAACTTTTGCGCCAAAGAACGGCTCGGGCGACCCCCCTCCCCATAATGGCGAGCCGTGCTGCGCCTGGATCGGTGTAGCAGCTCCTTGTCAGCAGTTTCATTGTATTCCGTGACCAGATCCCGAATTGCGGCTAACGTGGATGGAGAGGGAGTCTTCTCGTAGTCGCGCTCCAGTGTGGAGATGTCAGCCGCCAATTTGTGCAAACGACGTCTGAGATCACGCAGCACGCCCGACTGCGCGCCTATGCAAACCCCCCGAAGAGTCACCTTGAAGGCCTCCCACAACACTCCGGCGCTCTCTACTGAGCCCTCGTTCTCGCAAAAAAATGTTTTAATCGCCTCCCCAATTGTGTGTTTAAAAACTATGTCAGTCAGCGCAGATTGTTGTAGTTGCCACACAAAAGGTGGTCTCTCACACGTGGGAACCTGCAACTCAAGGACCACCGGAGCATGATCCGAGAGTGTGCGTGCCAAGTGCTTGACACTCACCGTCCACGTGCAAACAACCTCAGAGACAATCCAGAAATCTAAACGGGACCACGTCCCATGAACAGAGGAGACAAATGTGCCCTCCCGCCCCTTAGGATGATGAAGTCGCCAGACATCGCGCAATTGGCCAGCATCCAGGATCCCCAGTAGTGCCTCTGCTGCCTGCTTAAGCCTCGCCACAGTGCTACTTGCCCTGTCCAAGGCGACATTCAGACAGGCGTTGAAGTCGCCTCCCCAGATTATCTCGGCTGGAGGAAACCCAGAAATACGGCGCCAAACATCCGCAAAAAATGATGGCTCGTCAACATTCGGCCCGTATACATTAACCAAAAGGATACTCTTGCCACCCAGCAGCCCATGCACTATTGCCACACGCCCACGCTCATCCGTGTCAGATCGAATTGTAGTAAAAGGGACCCCTTTCTTGACGAGAACCATCACACCCCGAGCGTAAGTTGAATAAGACGATGCAATTCTCACCCAGCCCAGCGTGTACCCACCTTTGTGGCTGAGTCTTTACTGAGGTGTGTCTCTTGAAGAAGAGCCACTTGCACATCCATTCTATCCAGATACGCCAGTACAGAGCGTATTTTTTTGGGTGTATTCAGTCCACGCACATTCCAGGTTAGGAACTTGACTTTACCACTCATTCCATTCATACACTAAAACAATGATACAAAGTTTAGCCTATTATACGTGTCCAAGAAGACGCACATTAACTCCACATCAGTTTCGCAACGTAACAGTGATGCCGGTTCAAACCCCCAGACGTACTCTCCCACCCCCACCCACTTCAGCTGCCCCAACTCGCCAAAGCCATCCCAAGGTAACAGAACCCATACCCAACAAAAACAGACATAAGAAAGTTGCATGTGGGGTATACCCATTGGGGGGCGTCAGAGAACTACTAGCCTCCCAACCAGTAGGAGGTGGCCGAACAGGTCTAAATAACTTTGCCAGCCGTTCTATCCCCATCTATCCCAGCGCTCAGAGCGCTGTATGTCCCCCCTCCCAGGAAAGCATCATGAGTCCAACCTGGACACTAAAAAGTCAACCACAGAGAGTGCAGAATACGGTCGTAAATTAAGGAGTACAGTTACAATGCAGCCAAAACACTAATAAGTCATCCATATGGAGTGCAGAAGACAGTCGTAAATTAAGGAGTACAGTTACAATGCAGCCAATTTTTAGTACATCCTACTAATCGTCCTCCTCATTTCGAGCAGTGCTGGACTCTCGCCGCCGGCGCTTCAATTGTTTAGCATGCTCAAGGGCAGCCTTGGGGTTAGAAAAAACTTTAGAGTCACCATCAGGACCGATGCGTAAGCGAGCGGGGTATAGCATGGCATACGGAACCCCTTCGGATTGCAAGAACTTTTTCACTGCCCCAAATTCCCGCCTGGCTGCCTGAACAGCAACGGTAAAATCCGGAAAGAAGACAAGCGTGTTACCGTGGTGCACAATAGTACCTTTGTCTCTAGCCATCCGCAGGATCGTGTCCCGGTCCCTATAGTTCAATAATCTTGCGATTATTGGGCGTGGTGGTGCACCCGGGATAGGCCTCGACGCGAGGGAGCGGTGGGCCCTCTCAATGATAAACATGCTAGAAAGCTGCTCAGTGCCAAAGATATCCGTGATGAGGGACTCCACAAAGGTCTCCATTTTCCCTACATTGGTAGACTCCGGCAGCCCCGTGATCCTGATGTTATTGCGCTGGGACCGCGCCTCCAAGTCCTCATTCTTGGCTTGGATGAGGGACAGCACCTTCTCCATATTAAGCGCCTTACCAGTCACGTCGCTCAGCCCGTCTTCCGCCGCTGAGACGCGTTGTTCGACCTCCCCCATGCGAACATTCTGCTTCTCCAGCTGTGCCGACATGTGATCAAGACGGTGGTTCACCGCTGCCATCGTGCCTTCAATAGCCTGAAGGCTGCGCTGCATTGCCAGCAACGTGGTTTCAAGAGGGGGAGGACAGCTGCCCGGGGCATCCGCCTCCGAGTCCGAGGCGGCCTTCTGCGAAGATTTACCAGATTTCCTTGCCTCAAAGGTGAGGCGCGGTTGGGTTTTGTCCGTTCGCCCCATGGCCGATATTCCTCGCCGCCCCTCCAACGCCAGTGGTGCCCTTGCGCGAGCTGCCAACCCGCAAAGCGGCGCGACCACAGCTTCAAGCAGGGGCCTACAGAACAGCCAATTCCCACGGGGAGCTCACAGGCCCACTTCGCCTCAGGGCAAGCCGGGAAACGCCAGGCGGATGGACACCGCGCTGCCCAGATGTCCAGAAGGGGTCTCCAATACACCTAATACACACCCCAAGGCCAGCCAGCACACAGATGCACCACGTACCGCAGGGGCTTGGCGCGCCACACCTGCCGCACCTCAGAGTTGCTCAAAGATCCAGGCGATCACCAGGTAGCTGCCAGGGCTGAGCGCAGGGTCCTCAGTCTAAAGAGAGTGTGCTGCAAAGGGACAGGACAACACCACAAAGCTATTGGAGAAGGAGTCTGGGGCCGCCTCACACCAATCCAGGGCACAGATCACCACGGCACCGCAACCACCAGCTGCGGGCCGCACAGCAGACCAGGACCAGGCCCACACAGCATCCACGGCCTGCTAGCACACACGACTCGCGCTCCCACCGGCCTCCGCCGCAGCTCGCAGAGCACGGCACCCGCCCAGGGCCCCACCCGCCGCTGCAGCCTAGGGCCCAGACAGCGCCGCACCCCACTTACCGCCGCCGATACCGGGAGCGACTTGCTTCACAGCTCGCACCAGGCAGGATCTTCAAAGCCGCCCGGAGTCCAGCCAGACCGCCGCCTCTCTCAGCGTGCAGTTCTGTGCACCACCGCGCGTCGTCCGTCACCGGTACACACCCGTCAGGCACCTTCACTCCGCCTCACCTGGTGCGGATGTCACCCGGCCACAGGCACTCACAGCGTGAAGGTTCAACAGCCTCACGCTCACTTCCCTCAGCAGGGCGCCAACGGGCGCACTCCGGCTCACGGCCTCGCAGCAGGCGCCATGTTGCGAGCGCCCGCCAGCACAATCACGGGTCGAATTGCATGCACTGCGATGGCAGGAAAATCCGTTCTTCACCCCCCAAGGCAGCAGGGGGACTTCACGCCACAGCCCTGCCCAGGGAGGGGTACAGTTGCAGCGTTTTTGCGGCGGATACTGGGCGGATTGTGGCTCGGCCGGGCAGAGCTACACTAGAGTGCGGCCATCTTGCCAGGCGCCCTCTAGCGCCCCCTGTTCATAGTAACTTTTGAACAATTTAAGCTAGAAACAAATTTTTTTTCGGTAAAAATCTGCAGATTTTGCAGCTGATGATGAAATATTTGGCAAATGTGGCAAATCTTTAATAATGCGAAAATCACTAGGGCTGCGCAATTGCATAATTCCAGTGGCCCTGACTATAGCTTTGAGCAACGTAGCAAACATCTTGGAAATGTGTGACTCATCACGATGTAAAACAGTCAAATTGGATTGGGCATGATAATGTGATGAAAGATTGTAAAGTACAAAATTACATTTTAACGTGCTCTTGTTTTACAGTTTTACAGTGACAACCGCAACATTACTGCAAGGGCAGCGTCACCAACAGTGACAGGAGTCGAGATTTCGTTGTGAGATTAATTCTCCTGGATCATTTGTGTGTTTACAAATTATATACAAAAAGATGTATTAAACGTGGTTGTAAAGGTTATATATAGCAGTCTTAATGGCACTAGCTTTGCTGGCAGAATGGGTTGGTTGTGCTTCAATACAATATGGTTCCAAGTTTATTTAAGTGACTGCTTCAAAGTAGTAAAAAGTCAATTCAATGTATGCTTCTCTAGGAAGGATTGTTATAAAGCATGGCTGCATAGCAAAATACGAATCCACCAAATGTATTCTTGCTAGTACTGGTAAACCCACGAGGAAATGGGAAGCATGGCAGCGATCATTTGAAATTACTTTTTTGAGCTATTGATGGCAAGAAGTATGAACCAGAAAGGAATAAAAAGCATCATTGTTTGAGGGCAGCTGGACTGGAAATCTTCGACCTCTCACCTGAAGTACACAGAGGTTGTATTTAGATTAGAAAGGCATTTTGATAAAGAACCAACTGTAGTAGTTTAAAGACAGGGATTATTATCTAGAAAGCAAGGAAGCCATGAGACAACTGAGGAGTTTTTAGCCTCATTATACCTAGTAATGTCAACCTATGTATGTATGTATACTTTTTTTGGTATTTCTAAAACATGAACCTAGCTGGCTAGCAACGGGCGGCTACACAGGGCTCAAGTCCCAGTGGGGATACAAGGGGGGAGGAATCGAAGGGATATGTAGAGATAGTAAAAGGGTGAGAAGTCCGCTTACCTTGATTAGTTTTCCTTGAAAAGGTGAGTTTTCACTTTCTTCCTGAATTGTAGGGGGGTTAGTGCTATTCTAATGCTGGAGGAGATATTGTTCTTCATCCTGGGGGTGTAGTGTGAGAACACGTTCTCTCGTTTTCTCCTTCTTAACGCGTTAATTTGAGAATTTGTTTTTGGTTTCTCCTTAGCATGTGAATTTCAGAATTTGCTTGATATATGTAGCGGGGATCAAGAGTTTTTTTCTGTTGTTTTTGTAGAAACATTAAAAAGTGATTGTTCTGCTGCAGAAATCATTCATGAGACAGTATCAATGACAAAATGAATTGACAGGTCTGTTACATGTTCTTGGCTACTAAACAGCAGAGAGGAAGGTACAGACAATAATTGTCAATAAATGGCAAGAGAAGCCGGAGAGAAAATGTATGGGAGGACGTCATTTGTAGCACCTTACAGGTGTGAGTCAAGAATGCATGTTGGCAATTTTACAGGGTGTTCTACCCAGGGTAAAAATGTAATAAAGGTACATACAAAATAGGTCACTTTGCGAAATGTTTAAAAGTGGGAGTGCAGCGATGTGATTGGCTCAGGGGAGTTTGGGAGCCAGTTGCTTCCTGCTGCCTGCCGGGACTGCAGGAAGAAGGAAGATGACTGAGGACAGAGGAGAGGCGGTGGCAGGCCGTTAGAGGTGGTTTTTTTCCTTCTTTTTTCATCGTCAATCTCCCCTCCCCACCCGCCCCACCACCCGGGTCAGGTAGCAGCCGCTGCTGAATGCATGTGAGTAATTTTACTTCAGTTGATGAAGAAACGAGAATTTCAAATGTAATAATCACTCTTGGTGTTACTAATGTAAACATTAATGGAGTTACATTTAAGGCATCCTTCTGTAGTTGTGAATACAGAAGCAGTACAAGTAAACATTACGGCTGATTCTGTCACTGTTTCATCTGATACCACATTCAAGAGTAAATAGAAGAGTAAAATTCTGTGTGATTCTGATGTTTATTCCAAAGCAGTCCGGAAATGTGATATGACTGTGCATGGGTATGTGTTGTATACTTTAGGCATTAGGTAGCAGCATGTGACACAAGTAGACAAGGGACTAATCTTCTACATGTGCTTGTGCTTTTTGTTTTGGTTGTGCATAGCAAATGTCTCCCACCAAATGTATAAGTGCTAAAAATGATGGCGAGGGTCAAGACCCGCCATGGCACCTTCAGTTGAGGTAGAAATGTTGCCTTTTTAATTGTGCAGCTTATTTTTTGTGTGTTAGACCTGTCAGCCGTAGGGTGGTATTCCCACAAACTTTTTGCCTCCCTCCTCCTTGTTTTGTTGATATCATTTTTGCCAGCGTCAGGACTCTGCATTTTACCACTGCTAACTAGTGCTAAAGTGCATTTGCTCACTCATTAAAACATGGTAACATTTGCTTATCCCCAACTGGCATATTTCATTTACTTATAAGTCCCTGGTAAAGTGGTACTATGTGTTCCAAGGGCCTGTAAATTAAATGCTACTAGTGTGCCTGAAGCACTGACTGTGCCACCCACTTAAGTAGCCATTTCAAACACTGCCATTGTCGCCTATGTGTGACATTTTAAAACTGCCATTTTGATCTGCCATAATAAATTATTGCCAGGCCCAAATGTTCCTTTTTAATACATATATGTCACCCTAAGGGTAGGTGCTAGACAGCCGAGAGGGCAAGGTTCAGTGTCCTTAATAAGTAGGACATGTACTTTTAAGATTTACATGGCTTGATAGTGAAAAACTCTTAAATTCATTTTTCACTATTGCAAGGCCTACCTCTCCCATAGGATAACATTAAAATTACCTTATTACATTTAATAAGCTGTAACTTCCAAATGGGAACAGGTGAACAGTTCATGTTTGGTGTCTTTGGAATTGTAATAAAAAATCCTCTTTTATGGTGAAGTCATATTTTTGTTTACAATTTTGAAAATGCCACTTTTGGAAGGCTGGCATTTTTCTGCCTTAGCCATTTGGTGCCTGCAGCCTGTCTCTGAGTCACATGACTGGTTGTAGTTGCCAGTTGGTCTTTGTATATTCAGGAGCGTAGCTTGGTCAGTAAGATTGTGGGGGTGTGAGCTTCAGATTTTCCAACAATATAATGTTACAATATGTTATACGACAAGCAGGGCACATGAGAGGGGCTCAAGGGGCAGTGAAAAGGGAGAGGAATGAGGACTGGTAGAGATACCAAGTGAGAGAAATCACAATATTTTAGTAAATAACTCACATTCTTGAAGACTGTCAAAACCGAGAAAGGGAAAAAGTGTGTGAGATTTTTTGTCTGTGTGTATGTAAATAGTCCTGTTGAAATCGACAGACACCTCATCATACCCAACTAAAAGCACCCATACCCAACTATTTACCAGAAAATACATTTATATGGGGGGGAGTTGTAACACCCCAAATCCCCCCCCCCCTGAAGCTATGCTCCTGTGTGTATTATTCCTAGACAGCCACACACAATACAGAACTTAGGTGTGACAGGATGGGCCATCATTGGCAGGATGGGAGGGCAGAGCTGTGCACAGCCCTACTTACACCTGAGTAGGCTGTGTCCTGCCTTCACACACAGGATTGCATGCCCCCTCTGTAGTTACTCTGGCGCCAGGGCAGGGGAGGATGCAACCTGTGCACTTCAAAGCGAAACATCTAGAAGCTTCTCCCACTTCAAAGGAGGCACCAGAAATAAATATTTGACTTCAGCACCAACACTTGGGAACACTCCTGGACCTGTGGATATTACAGAAGAAGGACTGCTGTGCTGCTCTGCTGCCAGAAGGACTACTACTCTGCTGCCCTGATACTCTGCTGCTCTGTTGCCCTGCTTGCTGAGGAGGAAGATTGGATTTGCACCTTTCATCCTAGGCTGAAGTGACTCCAAGGGTCAGCCAGCTGGCCTCCTGTTTCAGAGGCTCCCTGCAACTGCCCAGTTGACCTGCTGCCTCCACCTGCAATTGGACGTGCCTGAGCCCGGTTGTCTTCTGCTGGAGTCAGTTCCTGATCCCCAAGTGATACCCCTCAGGTCGTGGACCCGTGGTGTGGCTCAGTTGAGCTCCCCTGAAGTTTATGATATCCTCGTAATTGTGAACAGGCCAGTTTGCACCAAGATCTTGCCGTCCGCGTCAGCCACCAGTGCAAAGTTCCGGAGCACCAACACTTTGTGCTATTGCATCGACCGGTCGCAGTGACTACCAAAGCAAAGTCCATGACACCGACATGATCTTCGCGCTACAGCAATGACCATCCATGACCCCCAACCGACTCTTCGCGCTACTTCGACAGACACACGCATCACTGTCCCTGCTCCCCAGGGCACCTTCCACCGTGAACAGAACTCTTTCCACTGGACTGAAAGGTAACTCTTTCAGTGGGACTAACCTGGTACCTGTATCCAGCCTGAGCTCCATTGCAGTCGGACTTAACTTGTGACATTCTCCCAGTCTCGCACCAGATAACCGTGAGTGACACTTTGTGCTTTTTGGTGCAATTTTCACTTAAATCTTTAAAATTGCATATCTCCAGTTCCACTGATTGGATGTTTGTCGTTTTGGTCTTGTTTTATTTAATAAAATCTACTCCATTCTTCTAATCTGGTGTGGGACTGTTCTTGTTTTGTTTGTTTCACTTTATTACTGTTTGTTGCGTTGCATAAAACTTTACTAAGTTAAGCCTGACTGCTCTATGCCACGTTACCAGAGGGTTGAGCACAGGTTAATTTTGGGTTTGCTTGGGACTTCACCTGGACAAGCATTGTGGTTGCTGCTTGAGTAAGGTTTCACCTAACCCTGGGTGGTGAACTCCGCTCTGCTTGCGGAGTTTGCGGAGTTTCCTGCACTCCGCGTTACGCGGAGATCGCGGAGTTCTGAAAAACTCTGCTTCGTGTTGTGTAGCGGAGTTTTTTTCCTCTCTCGTGTTCGTCAACGTCAAGTTGGCGACCGCGAGCGAGGAAAATCAACCTCCTGGCGAGATTTTTCCTCATTCGCGATCATCAACATCAAGTTGGCGAGCGCGAGCATGGAAAATCAACATCCCGGCGAGATTTCTCAACGCGGGGGGGTCAGGTTTCTCATTGCGAGTAGTCGCGTATGCTCGCGACAGCTCGTTGAGAAAGCTGCCGCTCGAGTAAAAGTCTACTCGAGCGGCAGAAAAGGAAAGCAGGGACCGCTTGCACTGTGCATGGTGCCGTTCGCAATGATTGCACAGTGCGGACAAACATCCGGCACTGTGCAATCACCGCGAATGGCATTTTTCTATTGTACTCCGCCGCTCGCGTAGCTCCGCGTAGTGCAGCGGAGGTTTTTTTGCACTTTGCGTAGTGCAGCGTAGTGCAACTCCGCGAACTCCGCCCAGGGTTAGTTTCACCCCCTTCACCAGTAACCCAATTTCTTACATCGTGCTAGATCTACAAGTGATTTGAACAGAATCCATACAAAGTGGTTTAGTGGTTAGCACCATACTGTTCCCTTTGGAAGTACAAGTTGACCACAGCAAACTGTTTCAGCTGGAGCCACTTGCAGCATGTATTTTTATACACATTGGACTATATTTGTTTGAGGGGAATAAACAAGGGGGTTTCTTCTGCTTAAAGAAAATGCCAGTTTATCCCAACAGACAATAATCCAGAATGTAAATGGAACCAACCAGAATTTTCTCCTACGCAGTTCATTTTATGTCCTAGAACGCATATACAACCACCTGGAACCAAAACAACCATCTGTAAATGTTGAACTAGAATTTTCACAAAGTTATTTTAACGATATACTTAGACTGCAAGTTACAGATTGAAATCTACAGCATGTTCACCTATTATTTCTGATAAACCAGATCCAGTGTGGACTTTGAGAGAGACTGGCGTGTTGATACACTGTGGATTACAAAGATTCAAACCCCATGCTAATGCAAACAGAACACTCAAAAGAGCAAGCAGGGGCGGTGAAAAGGAGAAAGAAGATACCTGCTGCCAGGTTCAGTTGGCTAAGACTCAGAATGAGTCATGAAATAAAACGTTCAAACAGCATGTTAAATAAACTTCTGTTGAAAGTGCTCTGCAGGACTTGGGCACTCGTCTGAATTATTACCAGTACCGGGCATGCTCACGGCCCAGTGCCACACAGAAGCTCAGATAGCTAGTCTTACAGCAGATCTTCAACATAAAACAGAAGTGGTCATTGTAAAAACTACCACAATCCTCACTGTAACAATAAGGAAATTACCCACTACACATCAACAGGATTTGGCAATGCCAATAGGTCTGGCTTATAAATGAAAGTGGGTTTAGGAACTCAGTAGGTCATCATAAATATTGTCACTCATACATCCATTCATCCATCCACTGACTCATTCTTGCATTCACCCTCTCACCAATTGCAATGAAACACACACAAATGCAACAACATATGGAATGGTATACATTCCTCATGGCTGCCCTCCTCCCATTTGTACTGCTGCAAGAGAAAGACAAACACTATAAACTATCTAGTTATCTAAAATACTTTTAGAGCATTACAATGCCATGTGCATGCCCCTCAAAGTGCAAGCTCAGGCAGCTGGATAAATCAACAAAATGATCACAGTTGGTGGAGGGTAAGAACTTTTTTGTGGAAGCACACGTCTTCTGCTTAATCAAAACATGTGCTCCTGGCTCCCAACATGTGGGCTGAGTCAAAGCCCCTCTCCAGTGATGCTCACAAAATTGGTGACAATTGCTCTGTCAAGTCCACCCATAAAAAGAGGCATGGATGTTCATTCACCAAACTGTCAAGGGTAGCAGAAGAGCCATCCCGCTCCAATAGAAGGTGGTCCTTAGGAGGGATAATACAGGCCCCCCCTCAAAGGGGGTTGCAGTCAATCTGTCCAATATGGGAGGTTCCTCCACACCCTTAAACATTTAGACAGAATTCTGACTGCAGTAAATAATGGTTTTGAAATACCGCTCCTTGTTTCACAGCTGTGAGCTTCCAAAGTTAGAGCAGGCACTGGTCAGATAACATTTTAATGCCATCAGGTGAGCCTGAATTGAGCACACCTAATGAGAGTGAGCACCAGCTCAAACTGGTAAAATATGTGTGCTAATGTAATATAGCCACAGGTGTTCAAGTAAGCAGCTTAGTGGCACTCTTTGTACTAACCTAGACGGTTGAGGGACCACCTTGAAAACTGAAGAGCACAGAGACAACAGGCCCTTGCCGTTTAGTGCTGTATGACAAACCCAAAGTGCCTTAAATATGACTCTTGTGTGCACTAGAAGCCATTGCTCCTGAGCCAGAATAAATGGTGATCAGCTTTCTTCTTTCAGGGGTTAACATAAACTTAGAGAATTAGTGCTGTATTGATTAAGTCAAGAGTCAGTTACATTCCTGATGTCAATAAATATTCAATAACATAATGTATTTATTATTATTTATTGAAAATCATGCAGCATACGGTTGAATTAATAAAGTAGTCTTTTCACACTGCACATTCTGAACTGAGTAATTTCCGGCCACACCAAATGTTGGATTTAATTTCAATGAGTGAAAGCGCGGTTTGCCCAAGAAAGGGATGCTGGAATTTTAGGTCAGATCATAAAACATTTAAGGTAGTATGCTGTGAAGACACATTTTACCACCATATTTTGAAAGCAGATGTGTGGAGGTGATAATGCATGGTAAAAATATTTGCACTTAGTTATTGCTTTGCATTTTGCTGTGGAGGTGATGTATTATGTTAATTCCTATACTGTTGTATCCATGGGTACTCACAAACATTTTCCCAGGTGCCACAAAGTATGGTCTGTGGTGTGCGCAAGGGCCGCACTGATACCAGCAGAGTGGCAGTCAGGAGATATGGGGTTTATAAGGTGGGTGCAGGGGAAGCAAAGCAGGTACATGTAGTAGCTGAATTGCACAATGTGAAAACAAAAAACTTGGGATCAATCCCAGCTTCCCCAATTGACCAAATTGTGTGATCCTAGGCAATTGTTTTTTTCGTTTCACTTTGTCTCCTTTTCCTTCTCTTGTGTTTGATGTAATAAACTATGATCCTGCCCATTTACCATAGCAACCCAGACCACCCAGAGGGTGCTCATGACAACTGAACTGCCTCTTAGTTCACTATTAGCATTGTTGCCAGGGTTGGTGGTAGCATGAATGTTTCTAAATTCATGTTTGAAAACCATCATAAAAAAAATGTTCTCTCAATGCAGTGATATCATCGGATGTTCTTAAGGTGAAAAGGTTCGGCAAGTTAACGAAAAACACGTTTTTGAATTTTGAAGAGACTTTATCATGTTTTTATACATTTGTAGTAAAATAACTTTAAGAAATGAAGGTGTTTCTAAAGTTAAGTGGTGCAGGACTTCCATTCTGAATGTTAGTGTTGAGACATGGTAAACAGCATACCAATGCTGCTGTTCACCAAGGGGCCGCATGGAAAGGTCAGGAGGGCCGCAAGTAGCCCCAGGGCTGTACTTTGAGTATCACTGGTTGAGTTACATTATTGCATTACATTGCTGTGTTGTACTGCAATATTTTGATAGATTATTAACTTCTCAAAGCAGGACTAATGGACAGGTGCACTTTGTAAATATTATATAAGGGATGGGGCAGCTAACAAAACAAGCATTGGCATAGCCAACATGTCTCGCCTTTGGGATCTATTGGCTTCGACAATTGCTTTTGGTGGGACCGTGCAGCATTGGAACACACACTGGGGAGCATCTTTACTTGGATGACCAGCGCCTATAGGTACGTTTTTTCGGACAGGTGCTAAAGAAATGTACTCTCGATCTTGGTCAATGCAAATGCTATTTTAAAAAAATAACACATACATTTAGAAACATTTGGGCAGTTACAGATCATAAAGTAATGAGCAAGGGTGTGTACATGTCAGGGAGGAGCTACATTTAGTGAATCAGGTGCAGTGGCACCAGGAGTCTTAAACAGCATCTGAACTCCAGTTATGGTTTTATTTTTATAGCACACCAGCTTAGCTGGTGCCTATTTTGTCCACTTGCACCAGGGAACCTAGCACCCTCACTGCCCTGCTGACCTCTGCCTGCAATAAAACACTGAATGCCATGACTGACTCAAGGAGCTGTGCTCTGACGTGCTGTTATCATTTCTATGTGGAACTGCTTCCATTATCAGGCATGACAAATTATGTCAAAGACAGTTGTGTGTGAAACATTAAAAAATGCATGTCAAGATTTGTGATGATTGGCATAAAGTTTTTATTAGCGCTGTTAGAAATGGGATTTCTGTTTGGCTAGGGCATGCGCTTAAGCCAGGCAGAAACTACAACTCTAGTCAGGGCAAGGGAGTTACACGCTGAAGATAACCTCTGCTCACCCCCTTGGTAGCTTGGCAGAGCAGTCAGGCTTATCCCAGAGGCAATGTGTAAAGCGTTTGCTCAACACATTCACACTGCAGCGACACACTAGGCACACCACAAAAGAAATCCCACACAAGGTTATGTAAAAATAGCCTTTGTATTATCCATAAAACACATTAGAACATAATCACATATATACACTGTGCCACCTGGCATGACTTTACAGGGATTATATATACCACAGGGCCAATCGGGCAACTGTTATAACATCACAACTCACAGTTAGTGAAGACAACCAGTAACTACTGGTAATACTGCACTTAGCACGAAGCATTAGGCATAAACACAATACTGGTACTTAGCATAGCACATTATGCATATACAGATCCTCAGTAGTGCACCCCAGTAAACACTTATAGTAGTGCACATCTCGCAAACACATCATGCCCCTCTTAGGCATATGCCTTAACAATGGTACTCAGCATAGTCCAATATGCGTATTATCATCAGGGCACCTTAGTACACTTTCCGCTGGGCCCACATATTATAAGTACATCATGCCCCCAATCATCAGGAGATGCGTAGCAGCCTGCGACTATGCGGTGCAGCTGCAACAATATGAGGAATGTTGGGGATCACTTCGGTCCTCCCGAAATGCTGGCAATCCAGATGCCCCCAACATCCGGTAAGGCTGCAACTGCCCGCGACCATGCGGACAACTGCACGATGTCAGAACTACGGAGCCCTTCACCACCGCAGACCGGGTTGAAAGAAATACCTGGACGCTTCAGCCGTGAGAGGAGGGTGCAGCGACCTCTACTGCTCCTCCTCTGACGGGCGAAGGGCTGCTGCGGTAGGACCCGGAGCGAAGTCTCCGTCCAGTCCGCTCTGCGCAGCCTCTCTGGTCTCCTCGGGGCTCGTGAGGCTCTCCTCTTGCCTCCAGCAGCCCCCTCTGTGCGGCTTGACTTCCCTCCACTGGGGTGCACCCGTCGGGTTTCTCTTCCTTCAAAGGGGCCCCACCCACGGTCAGGTTTTTGACTCTGCCTGACTTCCGGTTTGCGGCGTGGCTGCTCCCGCCGCGTTCAGAAGAAGAGCCCACTTTCTCCTGGCACAAGAATGCGGGGTAGGCTCCCGCCCGAACCTGGCATCTGCGGTGTCTCCTGCCGCACTTTTAGTGAGTGAACCTGTGTCTCGGGCCTGTGGATGCAGAACCAAGAAGCGCTCCACGGCAGTAGGAGCCCAGACCCCGGGCTGATCAATGTTTCAGCACGTGTTGGCCAGTGGCACTAACAAGCACTAGGTCTGTCTCCCACCTGAAGACCAAACAGGGAGCAGGCAGCGCATTTTCCAGTAATCACCATGGGCAGAGCTATGCCCGGGCAGGTCAGCTCACAGAGTCCTCCAGCAGAGGGGAAGTCCTTAGTGGTGGTTCCTCCTGGCGCCCAGCAGTCCTCTTCTTCCAGTTCCCAAGTAAGCACCAACAACATGGGGTCACAGCCCCAATATTTATATTCAAAGTGTCTTTGTTCTTCCCCCTGGCACAGGGCTCTGTGCCCAGTCCAAACCGGTTCTGGGGGGCACTTACACACATCTTTTCAAGTGCACCACAACCTCCATTGTCAATGTAGGACCTGGCCCCAGACACACCACAGAGGGGCGGAGCCATCATCATGGAAGGCAGGCACAGCCCTATTCAGGATCAGGTGCTAC
Organism: Calotriton arnoldi; assembly: GCA_963921515.1. NCBI lineage: Eukaryota > Metazoa > Chordata > Amphibia > Caudata > Salamandridae > Calotriton > Calotriton arnoldi. The sequence continues at coordinate 352,462 of CAWUFW010009099.1, forward strand.
TCCTCCCACTTCTCCAAATGCAGATCAGGCCTATTCAGCCTAGTGCTGACTCACCCAGACCATCTGGAGCCACTGCACCTGCCTAGCCCCTGTCACTCCAAGTCCAGACAGTCAATACACAACAGGCAGGCACAAGTAACATAGCACACAGAAATGCCCACTTCTAAAAGTGGCATTTCTAAATAGTGATAATAAATCTGCGAACACCACGACGCAGTATTTATCACCACTATTCCAAACATACCAAACTTCATCACGCTACTCCTCTCATGTCAGGAATTACCACTGAAGCACATATCAGGGAATCCCAAATGCATTCCTATGAGAGGGCAGCCTCACAGCAGTGAGAAACCAAATAGGCTGTTTGTCACTACCAGGACCTGCCGCACAGTTAAGGCACATGTCCTACCTACACCGCACCCTGCCCATAGGGCTAGCTAGGGCCTAGCTTAGGGGTGACTGACATGTAGTAAAGGGGAGTCCCGGACGTGGCAACCACTTTATGTGCCACGTCACAGCGGCAGTAAACTGCGCGCACAGGCCCTGCAGTGGCAGAGGCCTGAGACAGGTTTGAAAGGCTACTTTGGTGGGTGGCGCAAGCAGTGCTGCAAGCCCACCAGTAGCATTTAATTTACTGGCCCTGGGTATATGAGATACCACTTTACAAGGGACTGATAGGTAAATTAAATACACCAAACAGGTGTAGACCAATCTTACCAAGTTTACCATAGAGAGCATATGCACTTTAACACTTAACAGCAGTAAAAAAGTGCCCAGAGTCCTAAAACCACCAACCACAGGTCAGAAAAAATACTGGAGGAAGGCAAAAAGTTCTGGGATGACCCTGCAAAAAGGGCCAAGTCCATCAAGCACTCTAAAGTGGTGTCCTGATTTTGTGAGCGCCATGCAATTGCAACACAATCTATAAAGTATTATCACACAAAGAGAGGGGAAAACAATACTTAGGGGCTGATTACGATGGCGGTAAACCCGCCACCGGCAGGCTGCCGGTGGTGGGTTCACCGCCATCGTGCGGCCAATTTCCGCCCACCAGATTGTGATGGCGGGTGGAAAGCCCGACCGCCAAGGGTCCGACAGTGGCAATCGTTCTGATTGCCTGTCGGACCGCCCTGCATCCCTAGAATGGTGGCGGTGCCTAGCAGGCACTGCCCACCTGATTAGGATGCAGTATCCCTGCCAGCCTTTCCATGGCGGTTCAACCGAAATGGAAAGGCTGGCGGGGATGGACTTTGGGGGCCCTTAGCGGGCCCCCCTTTCCCATAGGCACCTTGAACTTCCACTTGCCACTTAGCGCAGGGAAATGTACAAGGTGCATTTTTAACATTACGGCGGGTACTGCAGCTAGCACCACCTGCCGCAATGTTAAATATTGCAGATGCGACCGCCGTAGTGGCGGTCGCATCTTAATTCCATGTGTGGGACCATCGCCTCATACCCGGTGGTCCCCATCCCCGACACAATGGCAGATGGACTGAAGTCCGTCTGCCATCGTAATGAGCCCCTTAGATTTGTTCTAATTGTTGTAAAATTCATGCACCTGAACTTAAGAATGAGTCATAGTGATATTTAAAAGCAAACCGGTGGCATGGTTTGTTCTTCTATTTAAAGTGTGCTGTTTAATTACGTGCTGCATAGACTACCTGTTTTATGAAAGACATTCCCCTAGTCTTAATGCTCAGATAAGAGTGAGATTGGCTATCGATCCTGGTTGCACACGCCCACGTGCAGCCGTTAACCTCACTAATGGCCCAGTTAAGCAGCTTCTTTTTGCAGTTTTATATAGCGCAAACTCAGCCCGAAGGTATTGGAGCGTTTTACCTGAGCACCAGTTACTTTACACAAGAACACAAGCTAATGTTACATAGATTTTATGAGCCCTTTCAGAAGTCTTCGGGAATTCCGTGATCAGAACACCCAAAAATGTAGAGTTTTCAAGAGAAATTCTAGATCTAGGGAATTATTTTACAGTGCGTTTGTGGAAAATTTGGTATTTCAGTTTAAAAAATGCATTTATTTTAACAGTTAGCAGCAGTGAAGCGAGTTAAGAGCAGGAGATGGTAAGAAAACACGAAACTGGTGTCAATCGCAGGGGTGTGTGTGGGGGTCAGGGGGAGCAAGAGGGGACACAAACATTACCAACACTAACAGAGATTCTCCCGCCAGCCTGCAAGGAAGCTCAAAGGGCCACATGAACTACAAGGAAGACAAGGACATTCAAGCACTTGTAAATGGCTGGAAGGCGGGATGTCGGCGCTTTGCAAAATGCTATAATATTTTTCGTAATATGGCGGTGTTTTGTATCCAGCACTGTATGTACTCTGAGTCATTTACTTTGGCTCTGTTCTCTTATGGCTGGAGCAGGGTGCTTCCTTGCGCTGTGACTTGCCTATGTCTCGCCGTTCCATGTGCACCCGCAGACGGTTATTTTCCTTTAAACCTGATTGGATCTCTTAATTCTGGTGCGAGGACATTATCACTTTCATCACAATAGACAAGCACAGATGTAATAAAGTACACATTAGGGTATTTAATGGAATCTGGTTTTAGCACGAAGAATACTGCTTGCGTGTGCGGGAAGTTCACCAATGACCAGTAGAAGAAAGAAATGTAAATGACCACGCTTTCTCAAGCTAACTACACCTAACATGGCTCCTTTTTGGAAGTTGCAATGCCCATATTAGCCTTGTCACTGTGGTAGAGGCACGTGAAGCATGCAAACCAAAAAAGGACTAAACTTGAGAGGGCTGCATGGAAAAAGGGCGTGAGTGGTCATTTTAAAGCGGTAATCGTTAGGCAACACAGATTGACAAGATACTCTTAAAAAACTAAAAGTGGGTTGATATCTAAATAAATGTCAATTATTGTTTTTCAACTTCCGAAAACAATTAAAATTACTGCAGTACATTATTTCTTCAAAGCAATGTATGTAAGTACCTTAATATACACAACATCATTTTTTGCTTTGCCCACATATGTTTTCCTAGTTACCCTTCTTGTTCGAAATGCAATGTTTCAAATACTTGCTTGCTTCTGACAAGCTACGTAGCTGTTTAAAGTGAGCTGCGCTTGTATCGTCAAACCACTGGCTAGCCCTGCAATCTTGTTAAAAGGGAGTCCTTCTATTAAGGGGCCGATTCCGATTCAGGCCGGAAATCACTCCGACCGAGCCGGACCCGGAGAGATTTCCGACCGAATCGGACTCTGGCAGTCCGACCGAACGAGTACGATGCGCACGCATGCAATCGGACTCGAGTCGGTCGGACTCCCATTGAAGTCAATGGGAGCCGGACGTACAACGCGTACGCAGGCTCCCATTGACTCAATGGGTGCAAGGCGAACAAGGGCGCCCCCTACAGCGGGTACGCCTCGATGCGACTTGCGGCGTACATGCAGAGGTAGGGGGGACCCATGGGTCCCCCCTGTGTGCGACTCGCGCAGCTACGTGTACAGGGGGGTCCGACACGGACCCCCAAAGTCCGGCTCCGACTGCTCTTTCGAGCCGGACGGCGCAAGTCGGTCAGACTGCTCGCGGCGCGCATCACACTTGCCCGGCCGGGGAACGTCTCCATTGCGCGGTGCGAGTCGTGTCCGTGCGAGTCGGTCGGAGCGGTTCGGACTCGCGTACGAGTCGGTCAGCGATTTCGCGTGCGCTCGCATCGTACTCGCTCGGCCTGACGCACGTACGAATCGGTCGGGAAAGAGGGCTCCGAATCGGATCCGGTTAAGCCGAATCCGATTCGGTGTCCTACCGGCCGAGATCGGAATCGGCCCCTATGTCTATGTCAGAAGCCCTTTTGGAATATTGTAAACAGCCCGACTCTGAGTCATGTTTTCTTTCTGCAAAGGCAGCTACCTTCCCTTTTATATCTCCGCCCATGTATGAATATGTGGAAGCACCATAGAGAGCGCAATCGGAACCACCAGCAGTAATAATGCACCAGACTACCCTCCCATTTGAGTTCACTGGATTTCCATACAGAGGCACTGCATGAGCGTCGCTGCTCATTCCCACAGCAATACTCCATGGGAGTAAACTTGTGAGAAAAGGGGGGACATGCACCAACCATTAGACATTTGCAGGCTACTATTTTTGAATGACACCGACAAAAGCCAATGCAAAGCAGTGGGAGGAGTCAGACCTCACAAAGTACATCCAACAGATCACCTGACAGTGCAAGCGCTGTCTAGGCTCGACCAAAAAATCAATTGTGACTACAGGGATGATGATATGCAGTCCCTTAGCAGCCTCCACCCCTGCATTCAGAGGCATTAAGGGGACTTTGCAAAACGAAATTCTGTCTCATTAATATTAATAAGGCAGTATTCTGCAAAAGCTATGAATACATATTTTGTGCTGTTATAAATTTGTACATATGTCGCAGCAAAAAATAGAATTCAAATCTCCCCAAAAATCGGGTCCAATTCACAAAGGTAAAATTCCAATTCTGTGTAAGTTTATGAGTAATACCTTTACGACTGTGACGTCTCCACATTCAAAATGATAGGAAAGACCAATCTTTTTATGTGCAGAGTCTTGTTCCCAAGTGCAGAGACTTTGCAGCAGCAAATTTACTCAATACCTTTGTAAATAGGTATAAAAAGGAAACTTACACAGAAGTGGAAGTTTGCCTATGCGAATCTGGCCCAATGTGTGTAACACAGACTGCTTTGCTACCTATTCGGTAGTACACATGGACCTTTGTTTCCAGTTAAAAGCATTGGTCTAACTTCACTTGACAAACATCTATTTCCGAAGAAGCCCTGCACCAGAATGAATGCGGTAAAATAGTTCCAAGTTTACTCTCAGGCTAGATGTTACTAATGTGGCAGATTTGTGAAATCCAGCCAGGCTGCAGTCCCTACACATATTTTGACTTTTTTGTTCTGTCATTGCAATTTTTGCAGAAGGGGAAAACAATATTTTTTATTTCATTTATGCCCAGAATTTGTTACAGCAGCTCTCCGTCCTTAAGCAGATAGCTATTTTTCCCTTTACAAAAACCAGAGGGCAGTTATTTGGCTCAGCAGTGGCCAGTTATTCAAATGAAAAACAGAGCCGAGCCAGACATGTGCCCAAACTAGGCTCACATCTGCGATGACTCGTCCAGGGCACTTCTTAAAATGTGTCCTGGGTGTAAGAATAGCTAATGCATTCCGTAACATAAATGGATGCTTCTAAATTCAATATATGTGCTCTGTATGCCCTTGGCCAGTCTGCTGGCACTCATTTCAATGCCTTGGTTCCTCTTGCACGATCAGAATTTAATAGCGCTTGCATTCCGTTCAAGACTCCGAACTCCACTGCCAAAGAAATATATTTGATGCTGAATACTGAGGGCCATATTTATGTAGGGGTTGCATCGCTTTTGCACCACGTAAGGTGGTGCATGCATGACCCAATGCCAAAATGTGATTCATCAAGCCACTCAAGGCCACTTTGCGTGGCCCTGAGTGGCTTGATACATCGGGAGTAACGCAACACCGCGCAAATCATTGCATTGTGTGATTCTGCCCCAGGGAGGCGTTCCATGAATGTTCTGTGGGGGAACCCACGCAACACCCATTGATTTTTACCCATTTCCTGAGTTACCATTACTGGTAGACCTGGGAATGCACCAAATGCTACGCTTTCCCAGGGGAGGCGTAGCAAGGAGAAATGTCTTTATTTTTCCTGGTTACTTTCTCTTTGTATGTGTGCTGCATTCTGCACACAATCCCCTGAGGAAAATACCCCAGGGGATTGTTTTTGTGCAGGAAGGTGCCCCTTCCTACACAAAAACAACCCTGCATGCAACACAGATACCCTTGCACAAGAGTTCCTGCATTGGAGCTAGGTAGCCCATTGTGCGCCAGCGCTGGGAAAAGGCATGGATGCGCCATATAATGTTAAATACGGTGCATTCCTACCCTTTCCCTGTCACGCAACACAGTGCAGCAAGGTGACTTGCACGATGCATTACTTTTAGATTAATATGGCCCTGAGTATTCACAGAGAGGTGCGCTGGGATCTCCATCTGGCACACCCTGAGTTTCCTTGGGGCAATCCTGACTTAGCACCAGGCTGCCACAGGGAAAGGTGCAATGCAGGCCTGAGACATAAATGACCCAGAGTGCTTAGTGAACCTCATACTTCTCTGTATATGAAAGACATGAATACTTTGGAATGGACGAATGAATGCTGCAACTATGACTTATGTTCATGTGCTTCAGTTTCTGAGTAAGAGTCTTTCACTCTTCTCCAATCACTCCTTGTCTTCCTGGAATTATCATTACCTTAGCCTAGGGCCAGACTAGCCGTAGCAGGCGTCAGGCATTTCCACAGGAGGCTGGAAGGGTGAGGGCTAGTTTCGTAGTGGTGGATGCCGGTTTTGTTACTGGGGGCCGGTTTTGCAGCAGGGGTGCAATATCGGCCCAGTAACAATAGCAGCAGTACTTCACACTTGCATACCCCCCAACCCAGGGCTGGTCCGTCAAAATTGCCAGAGCTACTTTGGGTTCCCAGTCCCGCCCTGTCTGGGCCTACCTTTTCTCAGCTACTTACAAGCTGCAATGGTCAGAACATTTTGCAGTGAAAAGCACAACAGGGCTGTGGCAGTTATTCTGTCAGAGGAAAACTTCACTGGCTTCCAGTTAAACACGGGGCACACTTTAGAGGCTTTGGCTTGATGAGCAGGGATTTGTATACACCCCAGAACCCTTGTATCAGGAATATTTGCTAAGCATGATAAAGCACGTCTTCGATGTTGCAGCTCTCTGATACTGACGCTGATCCCAAGGCATACGTTATTATGTGTGGGTGGCTGCTCTTTGTAATACTTGGACCCCAAACTGTGGAAGAGTCTAGCTTACCCTTAGGTGTCTCAACCAACACCACCATGTTTTATTTAGGCAAGCCCTTAAAAACGTCCTTTTCTGCTGATCCCTAAAGCAGTGCTTTCTTACTCACAACTGTAGTTTCAGCTGGCTATCAGTTCTTCTAGTGCCATGATGCTCTAGAGCAAAAGAGAACTATATAAGTAACAATAAAATAAAGAAATTAATCAGCCACGCACGCCATTGCTACTCCATTGTGTGAGTATGGAGGCAAGAACCTGCTGACATCAGCAGACCCTGCTACCTGCCCACGTGTCTCATGGGAGCCACCGTGTGACAGAGCAGTGGGCACATGCCCACTGTTTTTATGCCCGAAAAGATGGGCTACAAATGCACACGCTGCATCTGTGCTTGTTGTCTGGACTGATCTTGAATCAAGATATGTAGGCTTTAAAGCTCCGGCATCTTATTTGTGAGGACAAAACGACCCCTGCAATGGTGATTACAGCTTTGAGAATCTGGCACTTAGTTTTGATCTCTATGTTTGTGTACATTATGGACAGATTCACTAGTCACATATCTTCACAAGTAAGCCAACTATGCACAGGTGTGGCTAGTCACAAAACGTACCAATGTTAAATATAGAAAGCTGCACCAGTTGCACCTTCTCAGGCATACTTCTGGGAAAGTCATGGCACCTTTTTGTGCGTAGGCATTTCCCCAATGCATAGTTGTAAGCACAGTTCAATTCCATATTGGCGAAAAGTAGTGCCACTCTGCCATTGTGCATTTTCTCCTTTCTGTTTTTTCTCCACAGGAAAGACATTTTTCACTAGGGATAAAAACATGCATTGACATATCCACGAACGTTTGATGGTGTGCAGCCCCCTATTTCACCCTTGAAATTCCACTCTTGTATGGTGTAAATCTCTGACAATTTCCAGTGTGGGAAAAAGTCAGAGAGGATTTTGGAAATGCTCACAAACGGACTAGCTTGTAGGCATTTATAAACTTTCAAGATAATCTAAGGGCCTGATTTAGATCTTGGTGGACGGGTTACTCCGTCACAACGGTGACGGATATCCCGTCCGTAGAAATATAAATCCCATAGGATATAATGGAATTTATATTTCGACAGACGGGATATCCGTCACCGTTGTGATGGCGTAACCCTTCTGCCAAGATCAAAATCAGGTCCTAAGCCTTGATCTGCCCGCTCCCAACTGCTTGTGTGTGATTTACTCCTTTGTAATATTACGTGACGGTGGGCTACAATTTCGTGGAAGTAAATGGGCCTAAAACTGCAAGCTCACCTTCACTGAAGTTCTTGCAGGCATAGATCCAGTCATTTTCGATAGTAAAAGTACTTTTACGACTAAAAATGGCTTTGTGAGTCAAGTTAAATTTTTCTGGCTTATATCCACGGTAGAACTGGAAAGGTTTGTTATTTACATACACATAGGCAAGTATATGTTTTATTCATCTCTCATGACACTTATTTAGATGCAGATAAAGTGCCTGGGTACTATTAGGTTGATTTTGAAAATGCTCACATGATGTACATGTGCGTGGCAGCTATAAATAGGAAAGTAAATATGTGCACTATATTTGGCTGTGCCTCTCTAACATTGTGTGTGTCTTACTAAAAGAGGTTGTGGGTTCTATGCCTGCGGTATCAGTGTGCTGCACAAATACCATAAAATCCCAAAGGCACTGTGATAAAGAATTGTTTTGGGTAACCCATGTGTTGTTATACCACTAGCGTAAGGCACTCCGCTCCAACAGAAAGATCAGTTATTCCTTTGATATATATGTGATAAGACTTACTCTGTCCCCTTAGCAAATCCAGGCTTTATCTCACAACAGTCGGATCTTGATGGTCAGGGCTTAGGGACTTTTCAGAGCTGATAACGTTATGAACAAGAGTGCTTATAAACTTGATTCATTGTTTGCATAGGCTTGTTGGAAGAATCGTGTGCTATGTTTGTTTTATACTTTGCAGAATTTTCTACTTATATTTGTTTAAACTTTTACTCGTATTAACCTGCTAACTTGACCAAAGGCTGATGGAAAGCAAAGCTTTTTCCAGCTAAGTTACCGGGGAGAGTTAGGCAACCTTTCGGTTTACGATGATCATTTTACTTTTTCAGAATAAGGGCCTTTTTTAGAGTTTGGCGGATGGGATACTCGGTAAAAATGTGAAAGATATCAGGTTGTCGGTATTACAAGTGCCATAGACTTTAATGCACATATAATAAGGCAGATGGGACATACGCCACGTTTGTGCTGGAGTAAATGAGCCCCTGCCGGTGAATTTTCACCTGACTGCAGCCTGCCATCCCATGCTTTTTGATGGATTAAACTGTGGCACAAGGGTATTTTGATATTCAACTATAAGGGCCGTATTACACAAGGCCACGTGCAACCGATGTTTGCATAATAGCCAATGGTCTTCACTGTACACTAAGCAGGGCCCATCTAGTCTCTCACACACTTTAATCATGTACAGATGAGTCGCTGTGCAAACAGCTCACCATAAACTGGCTGCTCTATGTGGTCTAGCTGAAGGAGGCACAACCTTTGATTGGACGGGCACAGCAGCAGACTTCACCCACATTCACAGACCTGCCAATAAGCCTAGGTCCACGGATGCATGCGTAAAACTTGCAGCACATGCCAACTTGTATTTAGAGGCAGTGGACATGCACACTCCTAGTTCACGATTTGAAGAAGTGACAATTCTTGACTACACCCTGCAGTGGAGAGCAGCAATAGGGTCCATGAGATCTCCCAACCCGCACCTTCATTTATCGCCTTCCTTAAGTGCATTTTCAATGCAAACTCTGACCTAACCATAACTAAAGAGGTGCTATCTCTGTCTCTGTAGAAGATCTAAAATCTGTTTGTTGCACATGCCAGGGTTGCATATGTATATTCCCTTTATGGATAGCGTCCAGTATCTTGGTCCAGGGTATCATAAGATCTTCAAACCTAACTAGTTTTCCCAGCCAGTTTATCAAAAAAGATATAAAATACCTGGCTGAATTAATGTATATATCATCAACGCTTTCTTTTGCTCGTCCTTGCTTGACAAAATGGTATTCAATAACTAAGTCCTATCGGGTATTGTGACTTGGCCAATTCCAAGAAGTCTTACAATAGAACATGAGGGCTGAAGCAACAGTGTAGGCCTTACCGCCATCTGGATGTAAAAAACAAGGTGCAGCGAGGCTAAAGGTTTAGTTGTTCACACAAATGCAGATGGATCTTCACGGTAAAAAAGAGGAATAAAATGTGATTTGTGTGGACTTTATGCCATCAGAGATCAGTGCATAAGTCGCAGAGTGACTTTTGCAGGCTATCAGTTCCCAAGCATGTTTTATCAATGGTACATGAATTACTGGTATGTATTGAACCAGTCTTTGATAGATATCAGAAGCAAAAATAGCTCACACTCTTTCTTGTACCCAGGGCCGGACTGGGAACCAAAACCGGCCCCCCGGGGGGTTGAGGGTGCGGCCTAGCTATTTGTCAGGGCCGGTTTCGGCCGATTTTGTTACAGGGGCCGATATTGCAGCTATGCTGCAAAAACGGCCCTGTAACAAAAACAGCCCCCCAGGAGCCCAAAACCGGTCCCCCACCCTGGCGGCCCACCGGGGAAATGCCCGGTGCCCGCTACGGCCAGTCCGGCCCTGCTTGTACCGATCCTAGCCTTTCCAAATACAAAATGTTTGCATCAGGGTTGGATTGGGATCAAAAATCGGCCCGGGCACACGAAAAAAAAAAGTGGCCCACATTTGTGTATTGCCTTTCTGCAAAACACTGCTTCAGCGAAGTTTTATGAAAAGAAAGCGGGTGGGGGCATGTTTTAGTAACTTCACTTAGATAAAAAATAAATGCACAGATTAGTTCACGATGCTGAGCCACACATGAATGCAAGTGAGACCACTTCTGCTTAGGCCCCCTGCCCCCGCTCAATCAGCATACATTAATGGCCGGCCCAGCGAGAGAAAGGGAGTGATACCTCCGCCCATCTGCCTCTAGAAAGGCCACTCAGGCACCCACTGGGCCGCTGGCGGCATTCTAACAGCACAGACAGGCCCCAGGCTGCCCAAAAAAGCAGCCCACAGCTAGAACTCGGCTACCGGCCCTTCGGCCATTTCCCGAGTGCCCAAGTTACCAATCCGACCCTGGCTTGCATGCTACTAGCCAGCCCTGTAAACGGATGAAAAATAAAATCTCCAGGAATTATCTGATGTAGGGAAACAGTTTTTGTGTCAAAATGGAACAGATCATTAAAATACCAAGAATATTAATTGACTGCATGGCTTATTTTGAGTACACAAACATTTTAGTTTGACTCTTACCAGAAACACAACTGTATATTCATGAATCGAAGTACACTGTGCACACAGATAAAAGGTCCAGTGTCTATAAATAACTGAGCAACAAAATAAAAATAATGTAAAAATGTACTACTATGTGCTGGAGAATAATTTTATATCATAGTCATCCCAAAGGTAGACAGGTACCTCAGGTTGGAGGAATAAGGTAACTTGAACCACAAGCTATGAAAGGTGCTTAAGGAATGAAGGTGTCTATGTAGTAGTGCCAGCAGCGCCTTCCATCTTATTGGCATGTTTCCCATCACACCTGGATGTATCGTAACAGGTGTCAAATCAAAAGCCTGCCTGGTGTGGGGACATATATGTAACATGATTGTTTTAGTTCATTGCAGCACACATAATCTGCATTGTACACTCCTGTTCTCCGAGACCACTGTCGCTCCCAGTGATTCAGCTGCTTATCAGACGGTGCAGTGTATACCAGCAAGACTTTCAGGTGGTCTGCTCAATAGGAATCAACAATAAAAAGGGTTCATTTTCCTGGGCCACTTGCCCACTCTATTGACTGAAGATGATCAATTATTGTCTCGCCAGGGATCTCTGACGCCCTTCATTGCAGAAGCTGGGACTTTGAACAGGAAGTTGGCAGGCATAGAGTAATCCCTTTGATTGGGTTTTTCCCTCAGTGATCCAACATCTGTGCCGCATATAATGAATTGGTGGGGTTGTTGATGTCTGCAGTTGTGCTTCATTGAAATTCAGATTTAGATGGGCTAAATGCAAAGGCATATCCATCAGGCTGCAAGTATCTAACACTTGGAATGTTCTTGATCGTTCGTTAAGAGCCCCGCAGAATTACCAAACCTTCAGGTCAGCACTGTTCTGACATACCCTTGGAACAGAGCCACTCACGGGGACAACCCTGCCCGCAGGAAAGGACAGGAGCCAACATCCAAAAGGTACAGCTACTCCACCACAAATGCCCTGAGGTCACAGACACGGAGGCACCACAACGAAAGCCTCTTTCTTACCTGCCCCGCCGCAAGCCGTTCTGAAGTTTCAACAGCAGCTCATCCGCAAGAACCGGTGGGATGAGTCACCAGCAACAGTATGAATGCTGTAACGGCACTCTGAGGCGGGCTCCCGTGAGGCAAGAAGGCCGCGCTCATTGAAACAACTACCTGACTCGCGGTTTCACTTGTGACGCATTTGGCTGCGCTCCACTGATAGGGTCGGTGCGCGTGTTCACGTCATGAGTGTCTTTGCTTCGGGGGAATTATTCATCCGTGCTGGCGTATTCCTCTGGTTAATTCACATAGTGTGCAGATATTATTTATCTACAAAGTCGTATTTATATCTTTTCTGGGGAGCTGCCTTTTTTCAAATTCTTAAATGGAACTCTGACGGTCTAGGGCCAACCATGCCATTGCCTTTAGGCCAAGACGAAGCCATCTTAGAATTGTCGAATGAACCGCGTGCGATAAATAGGTCCCATTTCTTGAGATTGCTTTTGTCAAACGTGTGTTCTCATGCAGGTTTCACACAGCCACTGGTTGTTAAACAGCTTCTCTGCTTTCGTTTTTACATAACTTATGGAGTCGTCCTGTTTTCAGTGCATTAGTTGCTGTGAACGCATTCAGCTTTTCTTTTAAATCCAAAAACGCAACGTTTAACGAATGCTGGGAGTCAGGCGCGCAACGCCCATTGGGCTGAAAGGGCTTCAGCCCCCCCCCCCCTCCCCCGTCGTGTGGGTCAGCCCGGGCACACGCACAGCCGCACCAGAGTACTTCACACGTCTTTAAAGGACCATCTACTTGCTAACGAGGCTTTGTTGTTTTTTTCACCCCTTCTTAGAGCCCCTGCATCTCCACTCTGACTATCACTGGAAGAATTAGGCCCCCCCCCCGAAATTTTTAGTAGCCCCCCCTCGCCCCCCCCAACCCCCACCCCCTCCGCCGCCCCCGAAATGTGGCTCTAGTTGCGCCTCTGCTGGGAGTTATATGTGTCAGAGATTTATCTGTTCTCTTGTGCACAAAATTTACAGTGTGAGAGCTAAAACATTGAGATTGCAGTACTTATTTAAAAATACAAGGGCGCGCTGCCAAATCAAGCACGCCGTTATCAGTGACCTACTACACTGTCCAACCAATGTTTTGCTTGACTTTTAGATGAGAACTCAAATCATTTCAAAAATATATTTCTGATATGTCAGTACTGGAATCTGGTGAGACTTTCATGTGTTTAAAATAAAATATAAACCGAATTTTATGTTATTTTGTTCTCATTTTGCACTCTATATTTCTTAAATAGACCTTTGACATATTAATCTGTGCCAAATTAATATTGCATGAAGACACTGTGAGGAAATATATTCAGTGGTTCAGCTGTACACATATCACTGGTCCACTTAGTTGTGATCATCAGACAACTCTCATAATGGAAGGTAGATTCCAAGTATGTGTCATTATTTAGAGAGAAAATCATTATTCATGGAAAAATACAGCTGAGGAGCATTTAGCTTGTATTTGCACCTTGGTGCACTTTTCCTCTTTAAAACATCTTGCCGCAATAAACAGGAGAGAGTCTGTAGTATTTGAAAACAAGCATTGGCAAAGCCAATAGGTCTCGCCTATGCAAGAGCTAATGGCTTTGGCAATGTGTTTTAGCCGTGTTGTAGCCAGCGTGGCTGTTGTTCAGCATGGATAAAAGTTAGAGGCATAGAGGAGAGTTGTATGGAGTGTCATAGAGTGGAATGGCGAAGAGTGGAGTAGAGTGTTGTAGAATGGAGTGGCAGAGAGTGTCGTGTATTGGAGTGGGGTACTGTGGAATTGTGTAGAGTGGCATACACTGGAGTGGCGTAGAGTAGAGTGGACTGGTGTACAGTGCATTGGCGCAGAGCATTGAAGAGTATAGTGACAGAGTGCAGTGGCATTGAATTCAGCGGCATACAATGCAGAGTCATAGAATGCAGTGGTGCACTGTAGAGTGCAGTGGCGCAGAGTGGAGTGGAGCAGGGTGTAGTGGCACAGAGTAGAGTGGCACAGAGTAGAGTGGTGCAGAGTAGAATGGGACAAATTGCAGTGTTGAAGAGTGCAGTGGCGTACAGTAGAGTGGCATAGAGTTGTGCAGGGTGGAGTGGCGTAGAGTTGAGTGAAGCAGAGGGCAGTGGTGCAGAGTAGAGTCAGGTGGCATAGAGTGCAGTGGCATAGAGGGTGCATAGTAGAGTAGCATAGAGTGGTGCAGAGTAGAGTATAGTACCATAGAGTGCAGTGGCATAGAGTGGTGCAGAGTAGAGTAGCATAGAGTGGTGCAGAGTGAAGTATAGTGCCATAGAGTGCAGTGGCATAGAGGGGAACACTGTAGCAATATAAAATGTGGTAAAATAACCACACGGATGAGCAACCACTTCTTTACATAGAAGCATACAGAAAATTTACTTGAATGGATAATATTAGAGATACTTGATCACATCGACAAAAATGCAGAGAAAATCCTTTTTCAAAAGGAACAACGCTGGATCTATCGGCTTAAAACTTTTAACAAAGGCCTGAATGACTAAATTCCGTGGCTGGAACTTAATTATTAAGATGGCCACATGAAGAAAAGAGAGCTGTAACCAGCAATAATCATGTATAACTAACTGCTATGACTGATAAAACGAAATGATAAGTCACCTGACACCCAGCGTCTAAAACCAACCCGCTCACCACAGTCAATATCTTGACCGACTCAAAAAATACACCACCTAGACAGCTTGTTTGAAATATGCTATTAAAACAACTAAAAAAAGGGGCATTATCACCAGGCACACCCATCCAATAATCCACAGGTAGACACCACAACATTAACCACGTGAAGTGCAGTGACCTCCCATAATAGGCGGTTCATTAAAAGTAGAAATCGGAACGCATTCATTGCAATAATACCCACATTTAATTTCACATCCCTAACATTATAGGAGGCATGTACATATGAAATCAACTTTTTCGTGCACAGGAAGCTCACTTCAAGTCCCATCTAAGAGCGCCTTGCCCACCCAAGAGCGTTCACTAACGTCATGGGAACTAATGGCGAATAAGCTTCTCATGCTGTCACTTTAACTTATGGCATTTGTGAGCATAGCCATATAGGTTGTAGAAAAAAACCTTTTAAGGGGTTCACTGATGCACCTGGTCCTTAAACCAACAAAGAAGAGATTGGCACGGAAGCTGGAATATCAAAATAACAACTTTATTAACCTCACATGAGGGAGACTGCGTCAATACAGTACCCTCAGGCCACTGTAGGAGACAGTCTATGGAGTACAAAAACTCTGGGTCTTTTATGCCCAGTTTATAGCTGAGTTGGCATGTAGACTCAAAAAGAGGCGGTACAAGTGTGCACATGAATAGCTAGTTACATATAAGGATACATAAGAATCGCTTACTCAACATAGTGGGAGGGCTTACAATATTGCTGACATTAGTTAAAATAGCCTGACAGTTACTTCAAGAGCAGGTGCATTCTAGCAGCTAGGCCTTTCTGAGCATGTGCAGGGCTCTGGCTCAGTGCTGAAAGAGTTAACTGTAACAGATGACACAAGCAGAATACAAGGGCAGGCAATAGTGAAGAGGGAGAAAGCACATGGCGAGCACATGGCTAACTAAAATGGCTGCCAAAAACAAAATGGCTTCAGCTGATGCTAACAGCCATTTCAGCTAGTTTTCCACAAGGTAACCTATACAGATTTTACTTAGCACAACTCATAGGAGGGCCTAACTACCTGGCACATCCATCTGACATTCTACAGGTAGCTACCACACCCCTAAACACCATAAAGTGCAATAGCCACCTGCAAATACGTGGATAGTTACAGCGACAATGCACACGGTCTCTAATAACCCCCATGTCACCATCAGACTTCAACCCTCACTTATCTACACCATGAGTGTTTCTGACTACACTAGTTCAATGAACATCAAGAGCACCATTTACCACCTTGAGAAATGACTATGACTGGCCAGTAAGTTTTATATGCTTTTACTTTTATTTTATCTTATTTAATGGCTTACACCATATGGGTAAGCGAATACAAAAACCTCAAAAGCACATCACTTTTATGTCCATTAATACGATCACGATGATACATAGAATCATTCATGTAATTGTTTCCAAGGAGGGATCATTTAGACCTTTTTCTAAAGATAACTCACGCTATTCCAAATGCTGCAGCGTGCACGAGCAAGCAATTAACTACAATTTAAAAAAAATATATATTTTTTTGTTTTGTATAGCCACAATCTAGACTTGAAGGCATCAGAGCACTTTACATGAGCACCAGTTGCGTTGCAGACGGACACATTAATATTGTTGGGCACAGGGAGATTAAGGGCCCGATTCACAAAAGTAATCTGAGACTAAATCCTAACTTTACGACTTTCGGTATTCACAGAAGGCATTAAGGAGTAATAAAGTTAGGATTCCTAACTTTACTACTCCTAAACTGAGAAAAATCCTAACTTTACGACTTTTGGTATTCACAAAAGGCATTTAGGAGTAGTAAATTTAGGAATCCTAACTTTAGTACTCCTAAATGCCTTTTGTGAATACCGAAAGTCATAAAGTTAGGATTTTTCTCTGTTTAGGTGTAGTAAAGTTAGGAATCCTAACTTTAGTACTCCTAAATGCCTTCTGTGAATACCGAAAGTCGTAAAGTTAGGATTTTTCTCAGTTTAGGAGTAGTAAAGTTAGGAATCCTAACTTTAGTACTCCTAAATGCCTTCTGTGAATACCGAAAGTTGTAAAGTTAGGATTTTGTCTCAGATTACTTTTGTGAATCGGGCCCAGGAGTTGTAAGTGATTTCTGTGAATACCAAAAAATCATAAGTGCCTTCTGTGAATACCAGAAGTAGTAAGTTTAGGATTTTGTCTCAGATTAGTTCTGTGAATCGTCCCCTAAGTGATTTGCCCAGAATCACAGAATGTTGAGCGTCCCTGCCGAGACTCGAACCCAGTTCCCCAGCTTTTGTCAGAAATCTCTTTCCTCCGAGATAAGAACTCCGCAGAATCCAGGTGAAGCAATAAAGGGTCCACCTCCCGACATCCCCAACTCTGAATATAAGCACAGAGTGTTAGGGCGATCAGGTGAGGGAAGGGTAGG
Source organism: Calotriton arnoldi (assembly GCA_963921515.1). Taxonomy (NCBI): domain Eukaryota; kingdom Metazoa; phylum Chordata; class Amphibia; order Caudata; family Salamandridae; genus Calotriton; species Calotriton arnoldi. The sequence goes on from CAWUFW010009099.1 coordinate 369,781, forward strand.
AAAGGAACAGCGGGGAAAAGGATCCTGCAAAACAAAGAACAATACCATAAACCACTGAACACATGTTCCATCTATCCAATCTGTATAGGAAGTTGTAGCATCCTCTCCGTCTATGGGAAGACGGTGGGCCGTCGCCTGGAGCGAAGCAGCTAACTCTGAACTATTTATTTCCTTCCAGGCTCTTATTGCAATCTCCCTTTTTGGTACTAAAATGCTACGGTGAGGTTCAAGGGACATTAGATAACAAATAGCACAGCGGCATGATCAGTCCAAGTCAAAGGTAACACCTTTGTATAATTTATTAGGGGGTTGTTTGAAAATATCCCATCTAGTGTGTGTCCTGCCACATGGGTAGGACCCGCCACAAGTTGTCTTAATTTCCCACTATTCATCACCTCTACCAGAGTCGTGGTGTCTGGATCGAGATGAGCTTCCAGATGGAAGTTGAAGTCCCCTAAAATCGCGAAGGAGTCACCACAGAGCCCGGCCTCTAACAAAGTCCCAATTGACTCTAAGAAGGCACCTCCTGGGCCTGGCGGTCTATATAGGAGAATACCCTTGAAGGAAATCTGTGTAAAAGCTGAATGATAGTGCTTCACAGTCAGTGTTAGATGCCGTTTGGAAGGAGGATTGAAGGGAGTTATGATAAATAATTGTGAGTCCTCCCCCTCTCCTGCCGGGTCTATCTTGGGTGTAGCATTGGAAACCTGGAGGTGTAGTTTTTGCGAGGTCTGGTCCAGATGCCTTATCTGACCATGACTCCGTAATAAATGCTAGATGTATACTGTGCTCCTCCAGGAATAGTGCACATTCTGTGCTATGTTTTATCAAGGATCCGGCATTTAACAGTAAGCCCCTCATAGTATCCACTTTAGGCCTTACTTGTTTATTCTCTGTCCGTTCTGGCTGTTTTATAGGGTTAAGTAGAATGTGGGGAAGAGTAAGGCAGCAGTTTATACAGCTTGCCACAGGTTCTTTTGGAGTGGCCCTAAGCATGGACACCTGGTATTTGTACCTTTAAGATTCCATGCTCGGAGGTCATCTCCAGAGTAAACCAGTGACCCTGATCCTGACTTCTGGGTGCCAGGGGGACTGGCCCTGAGCCCGTTCCGAGCGCGGACGGGCGCAGACGGGCTTGCCTTTGGCGCGCCCCCTGCGCGGTCGCGTCAGCGTTCCCTTAAATAGCATGGGCTCTGAAACTAGCCCGCTAACAAAAATGGCAGCCCGTTCCCCCAAATACCCTTCCGGTAATACCCTTCCGGTCGAATACAGTCCGATAGGTAAAGTGTAATTGTGCGTGCAATAATACAAATAACACAGCGTTAGATATCTAAAAGCAATTAAAAAACAATCTCTGTTTTAAAAATGACCTGGCGAGCTATAACACAGCTCTGTGGCAGCCAGGAGGTGTAGCTCTGCGCGGTCGCGTCAGCGTTCCCTTAAATAGCATAGGCTCTGAAACTAGCCTGCTAACAAAAATGGCGGCCCGTTCCCCCAAATACCCTTCCAGTAATACCCTCCCGGTCTAATACAGTCCGTTAGGTAAAGTGCAATTGTGCGTGCAATAATGCAAATAACACAGTGTTAGATATCTAAAAGCAATTAAAAAACAATCTCTGTTTTAAAAATGACCTGGCGAGCTATAACACAGCTCTGTGGCAGCCAGGAGGTGTAGCGTTGCGCGATCGCGTCAGCGTTCCCTTAAATACTACTCTCATAAGATCTAGCTATACACTCCACTCTACCTTGTTTCTTGGACAGCAGTTCCTCTCATTCTTTATGTAACTGGGAAATCTCTCTCCCGTCATGAACAAATATCTAAAAGGCAGAATTCTACAGATTAATTCACCTCAGAAAACCACACCTCATCAAATCATATTTCTTGATGCATACCCCGTATATACCGGTTCATTTCCCACCCAAGAAAAATGAGAAAACGTCCAAAATGAAGAAAAAAGAAAACAAATGGTGCCATGATTTCACAGAGTCTTAATCCACAGAGAGACAAAGAAAAGTTATGATATATCCCAGGAATACACAGTTTCCAAGAACACAGTCAATAGCAACTCAAAGAAAAATGTGTTATCTTCTTTAGTTCTGTCATCAGAAATGAAGATCAATCCCACTGCTTGCTGTTCCCAAAAATAGTCACTTGGTTACTGTTCCTTGGCTCAACCATGCCAAAACACAAACGAAGGAAACATAAAATATGAAAGGAATAGCACACCTTTGTGCAACACAGAATCGGTAATGCGTGGTTTGCCTCACCACCGCATTCCGCTCTGGCAATCCGAAATAGCACCGCATCCGCTGGGCTCAGAATGCCAAATGCACCAGATAGAATGGCGTGACAGCGGGAACTTCGCCGCTGCATGCTCGCGATAATCACAGGCTAAATAGTCTGGGACACGAAAGCAAGAACCGGAATCCTGGTTCCTACTCACCGGGGTCTCTTTTCCAGGCAATTCCTTTTGGATACAGGGAACCGCGCTTCACACAGCGCGAACAATCCAACAACATGGAGCGGCTTCCTGAAGCCGCCGGACTCTTCTATAACCCTGGGCTTTAAAATCCGCTCCGCTCGCGGATTTTGCGGATTTTTGGCAACTGCACGTTCCGCGTAGGACGCGGAGTTACCGAAAACTACGCGATCCGTGGGGGAGCTGAGTTTTTTTTTTGTTCTCACTTTCAAAATGCGTTTTCGCGCACGCGGTAGCAACTTACCGGGATCCCTGCGTTCGCCGACGAGATTTCCTATCCGTTCGCGTGTGCCACGAGATTTTGATAGCCGGCCGCACGATCCCGCGAGAGTGTGCGATCGCGAACATGTCATTTGGACGCGCCATCGGACATCCGGCGGAAGTTCTGTGAAGATCACGATGCCGAACACGCAGAATTTGCAATCTGGAGAAGAATATCTCTCGTACAGCATAAAACCTTCTTGAAAATGATGATTTGGATGAAAAAAACTCCTCAGATTGACATTTGGCTGTACTTTTTTGTGCAAGGAGTCCTTTTTCTTTTTTTACTTTTTTTTTTAAGGGGAAGGAAGTGCCCCAGAGTCTCCAACTTCCTGTTCCTGTCCAGCAGGCTCCTCCCAGTGCTTTGACAATGTCCTGTTCACTTTTCATTTGGATTTGGAGCTGGAAGGATCACTCTTTGTGCCTGCTGCATCATATATCATTGGATTTGAGGACATTTGGATTTGAGATTTTACAAGTAAGTTGGAGAATTGGTGTTGTTTGTTTGATTGGGGCATTGCACCTACATTTTTGTGTATTTTTGATCGTTTTTTAAAAATTTATTGTTGTGGGTGGTCTGTAGTTTCAGTAGGGGCATAGTTGTTTTTTTTTAATGTAATTTTTCTACTAGTTTTGTTTTATAATTAAGGCTCCCGGTTTTCCGTTTAAACGGATTTTTACATATAAATACAGACGGAAAACCTTTTGGTTTTTGTCTGTATTTATATATAAAAACGGGAAAATACTTACAATACAAATGCTCCTCCTACCTCTGTGCTCCTCTGTAAAATTCGAGTCAGAGGTGCACAGGGGCCAAAAGAAACGGGAAACTGCTGCCCTGAAACTGCTCCAGAGACGGGGGAACTGGGAGCGCCATGTCTGCAGAGACACTCCAGCACCCCTCACAGCGGTAGTTCACGCAAGATAATTGTTGGAGCAGTGCAAGCAGCCGATGGCCATTAGGAGGTGTGAAAACACCCCAGGACATCGGCTGCAGCTCCAGCAACCTTTTGTTTTTTGTTGTATGGGAGGGTGAAGGAGGTTGATGTGGCAGGGCAGGGGGGGGGCAGAAATGCCTCCATCAACTATTAGCATAAAGCCTGGCTGCATCTCTCAGTGACTATGCACGCTGTTGGGCAGTGAGACTGAGTGAGAGGTGAGCAAGTCAGTTAGTATGACTTCATTTTTCTATTTAATGTTTATTTAAGTGTTACTTAAATAAAAATATAAATAAAAACAAGAACAGAAATTACTGTTGCAACACCTGTGCTCTACATTTTCTCCATAGTGTCCATATCAAAGCACTATTCTGTACAGATGAAGATGCAGGATTCTTTAGTAATTTTGGTGATTTACAATTCCTCGTGGGGTAGGCCGTCTTCTAGTGCACACTAAGAATGATCTGATATTCTTCGAGCAGGCACTCTCTGTGATGGCTGATTAAATGTCAGTAAAAGAGGTAGTAATGCGTTGATATTTTGCAAGACAGCTGCGCAAATGAGACCTAATCAAAATCACTAATTCACGCATCTTTTCTTAGAGGACAGGGAAGAAATTTGCTCCCAATATGTAAAGTGCACTTAGCACAGGCTCCAATTTAAAAAAAACTGCTATAACAACCTAGTGCAAGTGTGAATGTCAATTTAAATAAATGTGGAAAAATACTAGCTTTAGCGGTTTTTTTTTCTTGCGTCATAAATAAATGTGGATAAATACAGATAAAATGACCAAAAAATATATATGGATAAATACAGACGGAAATGTGAAAAAAATAAATACCATAAAACCGGGAGCCCTATTTATAATGGAAACGTTGCAAAGTTCACTACATTTTCTCCAACTTTTGCAATCAATTTGCAATATTTATTTAATTCACTAGCCCAGTAGTCTGGCCCAATAAATAGGCCTTTCAGCCAGTAGGCCCAGAGCTACTCATGGGTGCATGAAACAACTGTTTCTGTGGTGTCTGTTGAATTTAAACATCATTTAGGGCATGGATGGCATTGGATTGAATTGCAAAAAGTCTTTTTTGGGGGGTATTTCACTTTTTTGCTGTGTGTTAAATAAATGCCTTTGGTGGATGTGTGTGTGTGGTGTGGTTGTTGTGTACTTGCAAACCTTTTTTGCCCTGTGGATTTTCGTTTTTTTCAATTTTGCATTAAAGCTGTGTTGTTTAGCATGCCTCCTTTGTCTGGCCATATAATAGGCATGCTTGAGTTCATTGTTTTACAGGCCTCCTGCTTGTTGTGACTGTGAGTGACCATGTGGCTGGTGGCCATTTTGTGGTGGTAGTTTTGTATTGTGCTGCTTTTGCCATATAGGCCTGCATGTCTTTCCTTTGTTCCTCTTGGCTTATGCTTCTTGTTGTTGTGGCCTGGCCATGTGGCTGGCGGCCATTTTGTGAAGCCAGGCAGTGTGCTTTTGCCATAGGCCTGCATTGTCTGTCTTCCCTTTCTTGTTGTTGTGGGTGGCCTGGCAATGTGGCTGGCGGCCATTTTGTGAAGCCAGGCAGTGCGCTTTTGCCATAGGCCTGCATTGTCTGTCTTCCCTTTCTTGTTGTTGTGGGTGGCCTGGCCATGTGGCTTGTGGCCATTTTGTGAAGTCAGGCAGTGTGCTTTTGCCATAGGCCTGCATTGTCTGTCTTCCCTTTCTTGTTGTTGTGGGTGGCCTGGCCATGTGGCTGGCGGCCATTTTGTGAAGCCAGGCAGTGTGTTTTTTCCATAGGCCTACAAGCTTGTGGCCTAGTCTGCCAATAGGCCTTTCAGCCAGTAGGCCCAGAGCAACTCATGGGTGCATGAAACAACTGTTTCTGTGGTGTCTGTTGAATTTAAACATCATTTAGGGCATGGATGGCATTGGATTGAATTGCAAAATGTGTTTTTTTGGGGGTATTTCACTTTTTTGGGTGTGTGTTAAATAAATGCCTTTGTTGGATGTGTGTGTGGTGTGGTTGTACTTGTGTTGTGTAACTTTCCAACCTTTTTTAGCCCTGTGGATTTTCGTTTTCGCATTTTTGCATTAAAGCTGTGTTGTTTAGCAAGCATGCCTCCTTTGTCTGGCCATATAATACAGGCCTGCTTGAGTTCATTGTTTTCCAGGCCTCCTGCTTGTTGTGACTGTGAGTGACCGTGTGGCTGGTGGCCATTTTGTGGTGGTAGTTTAGTAGTGTGCTGCTTTTGCCATATAGGCCTGCATGTCTTTCCTTTGTTCCTCTTGGCTTACTGCTTGCATCCCCTTTGCCAGCTGCAGCTCCCTGAATGACGTGATGCGCAAATTAATGCCAAACAGGTTCCACTTCTATTACATTTGTATTTTTTTTTTGTTCTTCTTCTTTCCTATCCTTCCTGAGTGTACACAGTATACCAAGAAAGCCCTTGTTGTCAAAGTCTCACAAATGGCTACACTGTTTTTTTAATAACTGAGTTAATAAAATTTAATAATATAACACTAACAAGTGTGACCCCCACACACTAAGTTATATATTATATTTGTTTGTTTGTACTACTAGTATTAATTGAATCACAACAACAAATGCAACATTTCACTGATGTTCTTCTGGCTTCTTTGCTTTTAGGTGCACAAAAGACTGAGGACTCAGGAGGAGGTGTCATCATCACCCGTTGTACTGCCAGACAGAAGTCCTGCTGTGCACGACGTCACTTGATGTGTGACCACAGACATCTCTGCAACTTGTGCAACTGCGTCCTGCTGACATCTGAAGAAGATGATCCCAAAGAAAGGTATCAGGTCCTCCAGTACCAAGAAAGTTGCCAGTGAGAAGAAGGAACAGAAGAAGGAAGAAGTGGCACTTACCAAGACTGGTGTGCCGCCCAGGATGTTTTTTGGGAAACAAAAAATTAATCCTGCAGCAGTGGTGTCAGGGGAGCAAGCTGGGAGCAGCACCTCTGCATCAGTGGGCCCACCCCACCAACCTAGGCCCAAGCCCATGAGTGTCGCAGAGGCAGCCAGTCTAATTGCGCAAACGCCAGTGAGCAGTGATGTTGAAATTGACTTATTGTTATCGCAATGTAGTACCCAATCAACGCAGGAGGAAACTCAGCAGATAAGTGGGCAACAACAGCGGCAACAACAGCCACAACAACAGCCGCAACCACCGCCCACAATAGTAGTTGTTCCTCCCGAAGTAGGGGCAGTTCAGGAAATCAAGCTTCCTGCAGAGGAAGAAGAAGAGCAAGCCACTCTTTCAGAAGATCCATTGTCTTCCAGATCCCCAGCAAGGAAAAGAAGGGTTAGTCCATCAACTTCTTCTTCAAGCCCCACCTTCTGATGATCTAGATGCCACTTGGAAGCCACCAGCTCAGTCTGAGAGTGAGGCAAGCCACGAGACAAGGCTAGGGAAAAAGAAGGTTCCAGAAAGCCTTAGAGTTATGGAGGTAGATGTAGAAGAGGAGGATGATGACAAGCCAGTCATCATGAACATCACTCCTGCCCCAGTGGAGATGGAGACCGACATTACCCCATCCCAAATTGCTGTGAGGGATGTGGCACGGATACCACCAACACAGGTAACACCAACACCACCTCCAGCTTCCATATTTGCATTTGCAAAGGCCCGGCAGGGACTTACATCCAGGATAACCACCACCTCAGTAGGTAGTGGTACTGCACAGAGTCAAATTCCAAGCACACCCTCCAGTTCATCCGGCATTGCAAGTGGCACCTCCAGCAGCGCAAGAAAGTTCACCTCCCCAGTTTGGGACTTCTTTTCGGTTAGCAGTAAGGAGGAGAACGTTGCTATATGCTCAATTTGTCGACAACGTGTTAGTCGGGGTAAGCTTGGTACAAACTATGGTACCGGAGGCCAAACAACCTATCTGAAAAAACACCACATGATCCAGTGGGAGGCGCACCTTAGCGGCCAAAAAAGTTAAATTGCACCCATTGCAGTTGGTGGGGATGAAGAAGTAGAAGAAGATATGATCGCGGTGGAAGGTGAACAAGAGGGAGACATTTTCTCTGGTACACAAAGTAGCCCTGTCCCCAGCAGTGCAGTGGTACCACTACAGCCCACATCGTCATCATCCTCAGCAACATCTCAGTGGCACCGTAGTAAGAGTCAGGCTGAGACACCAAGGCAACAGAGTACCGCAATGAAAAAAAGTGCATCGTTGAGCCTAACAACATCTGTGTTCAAGAAGTCACCTGCATCAGCGGCACCAGAAAGGAAAAAAATCCAGCCTACCATTGTCAGCATGCTTTGGTCAGAGGGGCAGTGCGAACGCAACCACCCAATGGCACGTTTGTACAATGCGAAGCTGGCAAAAATGTTAGCGCTGGACCTTCTCCCTTTTTCTTTTGTGGAAGGGGTGGGTTTTCTGGAATTTGTGACAGCCATCTGCCCAAAATGGAAGGTTCCCAGCCGGTCCTATTTCGCCAGAGTTGCTGTTCCAGCACTACATCACGATGTGCTGGAATTGCTTGGACAAGCTTTGCAGCAGAGTGCTGTTCACACTATCCACCTGACAACAGACATGTGGACCAGTTGCCAAGCCTATGATTACATGTGCATCACTGCACACCGGATCTCTTTTGTGGGGGTTAGAGAAAAGATATCTGCAGCAGGTGTTGACACTGCTGAGATTTTTAATGCCACTCGTAAACATGCAACTGTAGCCATGTTCGCCATGGAGAAATCTCATACTGCTGCAAAGATTTTGGAAGAGTTTAACAGCAAGGTCTTTGAATGGCTGCACCCAAGAGGGCTTAACATTGGTTTTGTTGCCACGGATAATGGCAGTAATATAGTTAAGGCCATGGGCGATGGTGGCTATTTCAGGGTCCTGTGTTTGGCGCACTGCATTAACATTATTGTTCAAGACTTTCTGAAAAAAGAATACCAAGTCAGCAACTTACTGACCACCTGCAGAAGAATATGCACACATTTCAACCATTCTTTTAAAGCCCGGAAGCAGCTGAAGATCATTCAACGTGAGCATAGAGTGCCAGTCAAAGCACTCATCCAGGAGGTGCCAACACATTGGAACTCAACTTATTACATGCTTGAACGTCTGTTTGAGCAGTACAGACCAATCAATGACTATGTCGTGCAAAGACTAGGGGATGCTACTGTGAAAGGCATGACCATTGAGATGGACCAATGGGGCCTAGTTAAATGCTTGACAGAGATGCTACTTCCTTTCGAGCTCTTCACACATGAAGTCAGCAAGGAGGACTGTACTATGGGCCAAGCTATCCCATTGTTGCACATGCTAGAGCAACAGCTGAAGGCGGTGTCTGACACGTACGCAGGTGTGGAGGAAAAAAAGGAAGCATATGAGTTGGTGGAGAGCTTAGCCCTTCGCTTAGCTGAAAATACAAGAGTGCAAACTAAGATTGTGTCAGACAAACATTACATTTCGGCCACAATTCTGGATCCACGGTACAAATCAGTACTGTACACTAAGACATTAATTCCTTTTTCAGAAGTGGATGTTGCCAAGTACAAAACTTGGATAGCTGAGGTAGCCAGTGACTTTGAAAAAGAATGGCTGGTAATTAAAGGCACACTACTCCAGCCCACAACAAGTACTGCAGGGCATCCGGCATCAAGTTCAACTTCAGAGCCTGCGGGCAGTGTGTTTGGATCACAGCAGTCACCAACACTATCAACAACAGCAAGAACAGGATCATCAGCCCCAGTAAAATTGGCACAGGATTGGTATCTACAGCAAGGGCTTGTTAGGTCCAGTGCTGATGCAAAGGCAAAAGAGGCCCAGCAAAGCGGAGCACCCCTGAGCATTGAGCGGATGGTCCAGGCCTATCTGGATGACCCAACAGAGGTCTACATTGATCAAAACCCATTGGTGTATTGGTATGGGAAAAGGCGCCAATGGCCAGTCCTCAGCACGCTGGTGATAAACTATCTGGCTTTCCCTGTCGCAAGTGTCTCTTCTGAGCATGTTTTCAGTGCTGCTGGTGCCATTGTAACAGTGAAAAGGACCAGTCTCTCACCCAAAAACGTGGAGAGGTTAACCATGATCAAAATGAATCAGCACTTTATACCACCGGATTACAAAATACGTGAATCCCAGCAGGAAGATGAGGACAGCGACTTAGGTGACGGAAGTAGTGTGTTAGATGACCTACTTCTGGTTGAACCACCAGAGTCTGAGGACGAGCTCTACTTCCCTGACAACTAGGCTTTCAACTTGTTACTTTCTTTCTTCCTTATTTACTTTTATTATTTGTGTGTGTCTCTGTCTTTCTGGTTCGAATCACAACAAATCCATCACCACAGTCTTCTCTTTTTATTGCCATATTGGAGTTGCAGCTGTGTGCATTTAAGTCCACTCCTCCGAGTCCTGCTCCATCCTCCTGACTCGCCCTAAATCCATTTCCCTCAAGCCAGACATTGGATGGAGAATAGTACAAGAAATGTTGCCTCGTCGAGTCCCTCCAAAAGAAGTGGAACATGATGACTATAGCTATCCTCCTTTCCGAGCAGAGAGAGACTGCCCCTTAACTTAAGATGAGAAGGAACAGGTAATGATGGCATGCATTGGACGCTGACTCTGAGAGATTGGTGTTTGTGTTGTTGTTGTTATTTGTAGTGCATGAAGTGAAGTCAAAGTGTACTAGTATTTAATCTACACACTAAAAGTGACTCAAGTCAATGTTTCCCTTCTTGTTGTTTAATAACAAAATTGTACTTCTACTGCAGGCCGATCCATTGCATTTTTGAATATGGAGTCTGGACTCACTCAGTACACTACAGACTGAGTTGGACAACACCATGATGATGACCACATAGTATCTTCGCTGTCAGTCAGTTGGATCGGAGATGATTGATGGAATAACTCAGGGCGTTTCAAATCACGAAGTGGCATAAAAGGTAAACAAGTCAACAACAACCACAGCAGACCTACATGTCTGTGTAGTAGTGGTGGAGTCGAGTAGTCACGAGTGTAGTAGTGGTATGACTGACAGCCATGCATTGATTTAGTTACTTACTTTGGAAAATGCTATGTTGCTGTATATGTGTGCTCTGTGACTGTCTGTCTCAGTCAAAATCTAAACTAAGTGGAGGTTGGGTCGGCGCCGTGGGCCTGCTCTGTCCTGTTGCTGTTGTATGTTAATGCTGGAAACATACAACAGAGTAGGCATGATTTAGCCATGCCGCCTCTGAAAGTGTTTGCACTCCTCCGTAATTCATGCTTTTTTTTCTCCTTGATTTTTCAATATCCCTTTTGTTTTTCCATCTACACTTACAGGCCAGCCTTTACCCTGTGCTAAACAGAGAAAAACAACTCACACTCACCTACCAATCCGCATCCGCCAGGCAGGCAGTAGCACCCAATATTGACGGACGCAGCGTCCATGAAAGGGAGGACCAAGAGGAATGCCGAGATGCAACTCTCCAATTTGACCAGGATAACATACAGTAACTTTAGTATCATTCATCATCTTTTAAATAATTTGATTTATTTTTTCTCTACAATCATTACGACTGTGTGTTTGTTGTTGTTGTTATTATGTTTGCTTTGCTCTTTGCTTATAATTGATCCCTACAGATATTTTTTAATTTTCTTTGCGAGCTTTAAAAGGAAGCCCAGTACAACAGAACATAAAATGTATGTAATTTGGGTCTCTCTGAGGGCAGACAGGCAAGGCAAATAGCATAATAATAATTAATAATATACTGCTGCCCTGTACTGTCTACTAGTCCAGTTAGTAAGTACTACTTATCCTCATTAACCATCAAGTCATCATCATGCAATGCATGCATTTCCTTTTTCTCCCTTAACAGATATATGATGGTCGTCTGGCAAGATTGTGTGTGTTCAGTTGTTGTTGTCCATGTGTAGTGTTTGTCTTTGTCAAACCTTTCCCTCAAATACCCCTTCCCAACCATTCATCAAACCCTAAACCCTCTTCCCCTGGGCTGTGTGATTTATATTGAGGTGTGACTAAATTAAATTTACACCAATAATTGATCACACACTTGTTGGGGCGGATGTGGTGAAAGCAACACTAATTCAATTTCACTCAAGGCAGGGCGAGGATCTTCTTCTGCTTGCCAATGCCCACCCATGCTCAGTATATTTGCAAGTCAATTTTTTTTCCAAAGGAACATAATCCATCATAATTAATTGCCAGCATCGATTGGATTCATCATCCCCCTCCTAAGTTACAGCACTAAAGATTATGCTTGTGTCGAGTGACTCGAGTCAACTATAGTTTGTAACTTGTTGTACTAGGCTATCCCCGCCACCATTATGTCTTATTTTACTTCGTTCTAATACTCCTTCCATAGTCTCTCTCAGGCGACTGACTGTCTCATTTTATTTTGTTGCAAATGCTACTGCCAGTGTATACTGTACTACCACCACAACCATGGCATCTTGGGAAACCAAACCATCATCACCATGCAGCCATCGCTGTGCCTAACTTTAAACATCAATCACAGGTAAGAGAAGAAGTTTGGGGGAGGCATAATTAATAATGGAAATTAATTCATTAATTCACACACCCACACCGTTGAGTCCAGTAGTTGCAGACTGCGTAGACTAGGAGGAGAGACTGACAGTACTATTAGGACAAGTCACTCAGTGAGGGTACCGCATCTATCTGTTCGTGTGTTACAAAATTGGCAGATTATTTAAATCAAAAACTGGCTGCGGCCCTGCAGCAGCAAAGGAAGGAAACCGTGTGACATAAAAGAGTATCCCCCCCACAAAATATTTACATCGTATGTAAAGTTTAAGTATAGATATAATTTAATCCCCTAACAAAATAAACTAATGTAAAAAATCCCACAACACCTGACCCACCCCTCTCCCTAACCCCAACCAATGTCCAAAAAGATAAAGAGTCCAACCAATGTCCATTAAATAAAATTAAAAAATAAAATTGTCCATAAATATATAAACCCCAACTTTTCCCCAACGTAGCCCAATGCCCACCCACCAAAAAAAGGAATAAAAAAGGGGCAATCCAACGGGATTTCTATTGGCAGGCTCGCAGTCTCCGGTTAATCGCCAGGACCTCCTTTACCTGCTCCTCTAGGCGCGCCATTCGGAAGAGCATGCAGTGCTTGAAAGCTCGACAATTGCATCCACGGGGGGCAGCAGTGCTGGATGAAGTGCGGCGGGCGGCTGCCAGACCGCGGCGCTGTACCACTCGAGGGGCCTGGCTGGGGCCGGGGCATTGGAGGAGACTGCAGCTGCTGCCGCCTCCTCCTCCTCCTCCGATAGAGCCACCAGCCGCCGATATTCATTGCGGATGGCCTCAAGCTTCCGGCGCCGGGCCATGGCTACCAACTCCTTCCTGTCTGGTTTTGGGTTTGGTTGGGAAGGAGTAGCTATATCAAAAAAGAAAAGACTATTGTAACCAATACTGTTAGCAAAACAGTAACACAAAATTAATTCTACACATAGTGGCACAGTAGCACTAGCAAGCACAGTACATAACATTTGTGGTATCTATGGACTCGAGTACACCAGTTTTCTTCTTCTCTCTTGTTTAGCTAAATTAAGTAACCTTGTTGTAGCCGGCATGCCAGCTCAGTCAGCTTGCGCCCAAGACAAACATACTTGTGACGCAGACTCACGTTATTTTTATTTACTACTGTCTGCAGGTGGGGAAGCTGACTACACAATCATCTTATTTTTTCTATTATGGGTGGCACTGGCCATACTCTGTTACATCAAGGCCAGGGCAACTGCTCAATTTCACTTTCACTCTGCCCTGACTACTACAACAAGGCAGATGATATCTGGTCCAAATGATCATTGCTTATATATATGGGATGACAGGAGGTACTTTGTTTTGATTGATTGTGTAACCAACCATGCAGCCAATAGGCCACCCATGGCAGGCTGACACAGTCGAAAATAAATTAACATAGGTAGTGAGTGGGCCTCGGAGTCGGAGGGAGGTGCTTGATAACATACATACACAAAATATATGCTGTGCTTGCAAACTTCTGTGAGTCAAGGGAGTATTCTGAAAATACAACTTCTATTCTCCTTGGCTTTGCTACTCTGGCGCGGTTTATTTCCTTTTACATTCTCTTCAAAGACTCTTCATCCAGTGACAGTCTCCACCTATGCTATGATGAATACCATCCAGGCTTCCATCCATTCAAAGTAAACATGTCTATCATTCTTCTTAACCTCTCAACAAACCTTAGTTTGTTTCAACAACAACAAACATTTTTTTTTTTAAACCACCACCCATGCGTCCTTCCTTCTTTCCTTGCTTGCCTTTGAGTTTGACCCATGAAACACCCCGGAGGATTCTTGCTATCACCCAGACAGTTTCATCCACCCAGGCAGGCATCTTTTCTTTCACCTTCCACCCATCCTTCAACCACCCATGCATCTGATTCCTATCAGCCACCTATGCATGCATCCGACGTGGCACGTATCCTCTGCCAGTCATATATATTACATCTCGCCCGTCCTTCCTCCTTCCTCCTTCTTTCCCTTTTCGTTCAACCCATCCATCAAGGTCATCTGACTCTTAGTCTTCTCCATAAAACTTTCCCAGCTGAGTTGAAGTCAGATAGAAGAGGCCATTAGTTACTCAACTACTACTCCCACCGCTAATGCTATTGCTCTAATGCTAAGTAAAGGGTGTCTTCTTTAACCGTTGTTCACAACAACTTAGTCTCTCTCAACATACAGTGTACACCCTTACAGCGACTAGCGAGTGTGTAACTATTGTCAATAAGTAAGGAATATAAGTATAACTTACCACCGCCCGCCACTGCTGCTGGCTCACCCACCCCTGTGGCAGCTGCCGCATCCACTGCTCCCTCCTGGCTGGCGTCGCCTGCCCCGCCGCTGGCCCCAGCACTGGTGGTTGGTACGCCTAGAAAAAACATTACACATTTTTTAGATGCCATATACACCTCCCCCTATTTATTCTTTTTCACTAGCAAGATTGAAAAAAATGTTAAAATACATATATATATATATATATGCCACATACATCACTAGTACATATCGGGTACTAGAGTAGAGTAGACACTAGGAGGAGTATGTCCTATCCTATCAAAAATAGTAAAATATCTGGTTGGGCATTTTGTTGGTGGGAATTGTCGAAAAGCCTCTCAAGATTAAGAAGACTAGAAGAGGACAACCCAAAGGACTGGACTGGTAAATCTGAGTTTTAAAACCTTTTAAATAAAAATAAAGAGTGGCCAACTGTGCAAGCTTAGCTACAGACAGACTAACATAGTAGTAGTACAGAGAGTCAGAGCAGAGGCAGTTAGAGGCAGTGATAACAACTAACAAGAATTTAGAAACAGATAGTCTAGATCGAAGAAGATTTGGTAAAAAATAGAATTAGGAAACAGAAATAATAGTTCGGAAAAAATAAGGTGCAGTAAAAGTTAGGGAAATATAATTATTAATATTAACAACTGGAGGACTTACTGGGGCCAGCAGCAGAGCCCTCGGTAGAGGAGCGATCCTGGCCCTGGGATTGGGAGGCATCTTGTTGTCCAGCTGCTCCCGCCGACTCTGACCCCGTCTTTTTGCCCCTGGGTGCTGATCATGTAAGATATAATAAAGAAAGAGACAAACATTGATGATTGGTGTGAAACAAATATTTTTAAAAACGCTCAAAAAAACATTTTTGGAAACAACAATTGCAATAAAATTGACCTATCTAATCTGATCGACTAGTAGTATGGCGGGATTCGCGGACCGTCTAGTTAATATTTATGAACACTAATCCAGTGTTCCATTCTGATTCCAGAATCCTAAGCCTAAGTACCACCTGACCTAGCCCACCTATTCCAGACGGGCCAATTGTTCACTAAGTCTGCATTTCCATTTATTTTAGTCCTCAAAATGCATAGATGGAGGACGCATGCATAAATTTTTGCATACACCAAATTGTTGGTTGGTTGCTGCTGACGTTCTGCTAAGCCTATTACTCACTCACTAACAAACTACAAAAGGTTCTACTAAGGACTGGAGTAAGCAGCACTCAGCAGCACGTGACATGACAGAGGATGCGTCACGCAGACCGCTAAAAAATTACCAACTAATACTAAGTAACTAAGTAACTAAACTACCTATCAATCCACCACTATCTTAGTGACAGGAGGGCAAAGGAAGGACTAGAGTCTCTCTAGCATTACCTAACTTAAGTTCTCTAAATTAAACTCTTACATAATCAGCCCAAGTGAGCGCAAAGTTGCAAACAAGTAAAATTAGTAGCGCCGAGCACCAGTGTCTAGAAGAATAACAATCACAGAAGATTTTTAAACGTAATTTATCTGCAATGTAAGCAGCAGCATTTTTGCTATTTGGAAAAAAATTATTTCGCAATAACAGTAACACAGTCTAGAGAACACACAATACTACTAGTATTAGCTACTCACCAAGCCCCATGACCTCAACACCTAGCAGGTCCAGCAGGTCCTGCTCCCGGTCCAAGATGTCTGATCACCGGTGGGTCAGCTGGTTATGGGGGCGCCGGACCCCAGAGCAGTGAAACACTGCCCGGCGCACCCTCGCCCACCGGCGGTGACGCTCCTGGGTAGCGTACCCGGAGCCAGGCCTGCCGCCTGCTGCCAAGGTCAAGGGGATGTGGCGCTGCACAAAAAAAACAAGGGCGGCCACCTCCGCCTTGCTAAAAAGGGACCGGGCCTGCACCTCTTCCGAGCGCAGTCTGCCGCAAGGAAGGCGGCTCTTCTTGGGCGCAGGCGCCTTGCCCTTGGAGCCGGTACCCTTAGCCATGGTTCTGGAGTGGGCGGGGGGCGGAAAAGAACATTTAGCAGTAAAAAATAAAGTCCGGGAAAGAAGTAGGAGAGTAAAAAAGGAAGTAATATAAAACAGTAGAAAAAAGTTTAAAAAACGCAGTAAAAGTAGAAATATAACACAAAATATACACTTAGGGACAGAGAGGGATAGATAATAAATAAAAAAGATCAGAAAAACTGTGTAAAAAACAAAGGATTGAAAAGATTGGAGAGGGATTGAAAAACAGGCCCCAGAACCATGCAAAGAATAGGAAAACAAGATGTCCGTGCTCATTGGCGACCGCGTGGTGAAGTTCGTGCGATATTTCCCTCGAACACGTCATCCGCGTTGCCGAGCATCAAAAACATCTCACGAGCATGCGGAAAGAGGCAACTCCGCATGCTCGCGTAGCTCCGCGTAGTGTTGCTGAGTTTTTGTGCCGCTTCACGTAGCCTCGCATAGCGTGGCTACGCAAACTTCGCCCAGGGTTAGTCTTCTTCCAGGCGAATCCTTCTGGATATGGGGAGTTGCGCTTCACACAGCGCGAACAAATCAAACAACACGGAGTGGCTTCCAGTGGCCGCGGGTCTCTCTCAGCCGAGAGAGAGCAACTGGAAACCAAAATTACGCACACCTGCAAGCGTGCGTCAGCCACTACATGTAGCCACTCTTACGATCAAGGCCTCATGGGAATTGTAGTCCTGACCTTGGCAGTGTGGTAGGCGCTACCCGATCATTTCCTGACAGCAGGCCCTCCGGCCAAGCGCCTCCTAGAACCAGGCTTGGCAGGGTACCTCCGATGAAAGGAGCGGACAGCAGCAGGGGCATGCACATTCTGCCAGGGCTCCCAAGAGTCATCCTCCGCAGAATACCCTTTCCAAGAGACAAGATACCATAGCCGGCCCCTTCTAACCTTGGAATCCCGAATGCTCCTGACCTCGTATTCCAGACCCCCTCACAAGACACCGGGGGTGGCGCACGCCACCTCGCCTTCGCAGCTAGCTTCAGAAGGTTACAATGGAACACTGGGTATATTCGGAGACTGCCAGGTAACTTCAGTTTGTAGGCAACCGGGTTAATCTGTCTGACAATGGTATATGGACCAATGTACCTGGGGTGGAACACACTGCGTAGTTTAAACCGGATGTTCTTCGTGGACAACCATACTCAGTCTCCCACCTGATACCGGGGACCTTCCGTCCTGTGGAGATCCTCCCACTTCTTATAGACCTGTTTGGCGTGTAGCAAATGGCCTCTCGCTCTCTGGTGAACGGCTTGTAATTTCTTCACATGTTCTCGAACCGTAGGCTGATTTGCTATGTCCTCCGGAAGGCTGATGGGCAGCGTCCTTGCAATATACCCAAAGTTAGCCAGAAAAGGTGATACCCCTGTCGAGCAATGCCAGGCGTTATTGTAAGCCAGTTCGGCCATCCACAGCAGAGACGCCCATGAGTCCTGAGCCTCTTTAGCATAACACCGGAGATACTTCTTAAGAGTCTGGTTTAGTCTCTCCGTCTGGCCATCTGTTTGCGGATGGAAACTCGTTGATAACGTGGAATCGATCTGTAATGCCTTGCACCACATTTTCCAGAATCTTGCTATGAATTGGGGTCCTCTGTCAGACACAATCACTTTGGGCAACCCATGGAGTCGTATGACATTACTCATTAGTAGCTGTGCGGTCTGTCCCGCAGTAGGCAAGTTCTTACATGGAATAAAGTGCCCCATCTTAGTGAGGCTGTCGATAACCACCAATATGGCTGAATATCCCTGATCTATGAGTAATCCTGTAATAAAATCCAGGCTGATGTTCTGCCATGGTTGTTGGGGGTAGGTATTGGCAAAAGCTTCCCTTTCTTCTTTGTGTTTTCTCCTTTTGCTCTAGCACATTCCTCACACCGAGACACCCAAGTAGAGACATCTTTGGCTACATTTTTCCACCAAAAATGGTGTTGTACCAACTGAGTAGTCTTACTTATTCCAGGATGTCCTGCCAACGGAGATTCATGGCACCAAGACATAGGCTTTCTTTTGAAGTTCTGGAGTAGGCAGATAGAGTTTCTCTCTATAGAAAGGCAGCCCTTGTTTCACAGTGCAATCGGCCTCTTGTTCCGCCCATTTCTGCCACACCGAAGTTGTTTTATTGTGCTGTACTGCCTCCAGAAAGTTTTCCACCCTGACGGCACATAGCACCTTTGAGGCCTCAATGATGGCCTCCGTGACTTTGTTAGTAGTGACTCCCATAGATTCCTGTCTGGACAAAGAGTATATCTTGCGATTCTCAGAACCTGGCCGGAAGGTAACAACAAAATCATATTCTGCGAAGAATAGCATCCATCTCATCTGCCTTTGTTAGAGATGCCGAGCCGTCTTCATATATTGAAGGTTTCTATGGTCTGTGTACACCGTAATGGGGTAGCGAGCTCCCCACAGGTACTGCCTCCATTCCTGAAAAGCCTTTTTTATCACCAGTAATTCTTTTTCAGCGATTGTATAGTTCTTTTCAGCTGGGTTCAATTTCTTGGAAAGGTATGCCACTGGATGAAGCTGTCCGGTATGTTGATCTCTTTGCGAAAGACTGGCGCCAATGGCCTCATCCGAGGCATCTGCTTCCACCACAAAAGGATGCTCCAGTTTGGGATGTGTGAGTACAGGCACAGTAGTGAACGCTCTCTTTAGGAAAAGGAATGCTTCCTCAGCCTCACTGGACCAATGGAAAGGGACTCCTTTTTTGAGTAATCTAGAGATGGGGACTGCAACTTGGGAAAAATGTAGAATGAACCTGCGGTAATAGTTCGCAAATCCCCAAAAACATTGAACGTCTCTCACATTTTTGGGAGTTGGCCATTCTTGCACCGCCTGTACCTTACGTTCTGCCATGTGCAACCTTTCCGGACAAAACATAACCCCTAGAAATACTACTTCATGCACACCGAACTCGCACTCGCTCAATTTACAATACAAGTGATGCTCTCGTAACTTCTCTAATACAAGGATGACCTGTTCTCTGTGTACCTCATTAGTATTAGAATAGATTAGGATGTCGTCAATGTATACCACTACGAAGTGGTCCACATACTCTTTAAGAACATCGTTTAGAAAATACTGAAACGCCGCCGGGGCATTGCATAGCCCAAACGGCATTACAGTATACTCAAATAAACCATAACGAGTCTTAAAGGCAGTCTTCCACTCTTTCCCCTCTCGAATACACAGCAGGTGGTAGGCACCTCTCAAATCCAACCTGGTGTAAATCTTGGCCTCCCTCACCTGATCCAGCAATACCGATAAGAGCAGCAAAGGATATCTGTTGCGTATGGTATTTTTGTTCAACATGCGAAAGTCAATACAGGCTCTCAGGTCACCGTTTGCCTTAGCTATAAAAAAAAGCGTAGAGGCTGCCGGTGAATGGGAAGGCCTAATAAACCCAATCTCCAAATAGTGATCAAGGTATTCCCTCAAATGTTTGGTTTCTGGCTCCGATAATGCATACACTCTACATGCAGGGATGGTTGCTCCTTCGACCAAATCGACCCGGCAATCATATTCCCGGTGTGGTGGAAGCTGTTCTGCCTGAGTCTCGCTAAAGACATCAGTAAATTGCTCATACTCCAAAGGCAACACCATATCCTTCTCGGCTGCCGTCGCCACAAAAACGGGTACGTCAACACTGCAGCCTGAGAAGGAGTGTTCTGAGCAAAATGGTTCTGGCACTCCTCTGAGAGAAACCGAACCGTTTTGTTCCTCCAATCGATAGTGGGATTATGATGACATAACCAAGGCATCCCTAAAATCACCTCGAACTGCGGGGCCTCAATAATGTTTAAGGTCACTTCCTCAACATGTTGTCTGTTAACATCCGCAACTGACAACAGAAGGGCCTCGGTTTGCTCCGTAATGAGACCAGATTTCAGAGGCTTGCCATCCACGGCCAATACCTCTTCTGGGGTCTCACGAGGCACTCTATGTAAAGAAAGACTTGTCACCAAACCACTGTCAATAAAATTCCCTGTTGCACCAGAATCCAACATGACCAATACCTGATGGAACTGGTGATTACACTCAAGACTCATAGGGAGCACGATGTACAATTCGGTGTCTTGCAATGCAGTGGTCGATAACGATGGGATTCTCCAACCTTTGTCTGTGTCCCCTTCTGCTCCTGACACCCCGGGTATTCCCAGCACTGGACGTGTGACGGATACAGCCACCTTCTTATTCCTAGACCAGGCACCTGTTGTCTTGGGTTTGGAGGGGCATTCTTTTACATAATGCCCTTTTTTCCCGCATTACATACACAGTCCCTGCACTCTCCGACTCTCCCTTTCTTCTCTAGTTAACGGGGCTCTTATTGCTCCTATTTCCATGGGCTTAGCCCCTGCTTCATTGCTTAACACCGCTCGACGGGGATGTTTGTCAGACCGGTAATAAGCTCTTTCTACCTTTTTTCTCTCTCCCCCTCTCTCTGTTATCCGACTATCCAGTCTCAACGTCAAGTTAATCAAGTCCGTACAGTTGGCAGGCTGGGGGTCTATTTGTGCCAACACATCTTTCATGTCATCCCGCAACCCCTGATAAAAGAGAGACATCCTCTCCTCCTCTGGCCAAGCGGCTTCGGCCACCAACTGGTTGAAGGACGTAAGGTAAGTTATCAAATCGTTTCTCCCTTGTTTCAGATCTAATAATTCACGATCAGCGTTGAACGTGGTAGCTCTTCTATCGAACACTCTCTCGAATTCGGCTCGGAAGGCAGCCCAATCCGACAACACAGGATCATTATCCCTAACCTAAGGGACGGCGCAATTGTCAGCATCACCCACTAAATAAGAAATAGCAAACGCTACTCTAGAATGGTTGTTTGGGAAGGATGCAGGTTTGCATGAAAAGTGCAACATTATCTGCGTCAGAAACACCTGTATTTTCCGAGGGTCCCCTGCATATCTTTCCGGACTAGCCAATGGTATGGGAGGAGGAACCGTGACCTGTATATGTGAGGTAGAGGCTGAAACGTCAAAAGGGTTCCTTGTCAGTTTGTCTACTTTCTCTCTTAATGCGGCGGTTTCCGCTTTGGAAGAGGCCAGTTCCTGTTGGACCAATACTAAGGCCTGAAGGACATCTTCCATGGACGCCATCTTATTGATACACCTGGATTGGGAGGAGTATGATTTCGTGGGTGCGTAATTCTGTCAGAAATCTCTTTCCTCCGAGATAAGAACTCCGCAGAATCCAGGTGAAGCAATAAAGGGTCCACCTCCCAACATCCCCAACTCTGAATATAAGCACAGAGTGTTAGGGCGATCAGGTGAGGGAAGGGTAGGAAAGGAACAGCGGGGGAAAGGATCCTGCAAAACAAAGAACAATACCATAAACCACTGAACATATGAAAAACTACTCTCATAAGGTCTCGCTATGCACTCCACTCTACCTTGTTTCTTGGACAGCAGTTCCTCTCATTCTTTATGTAACTGGGAAATCTCTCTCCCATCATGAACAAATATCTACAAGGCAGAATTCCACAGATTAATTCACCTCAGAAAACAACACCTCATCAAGTCAGATTTCTTCATGCATGCCCCGTACATACCGGTTCATTTCCCACCCAAGAAAAATGAGAAAACGTCCAAAATGAAGAAAAAAGAAAACAAATGGTGCCGTGATTTCACAGAGTCTTAATCCACAGAGAGACAAAGAAAAGTTATGATATATCCCAGGAATACAGTTTCCAAGAACACAGTCAATAGCAACTCAAAGAAAAATTTGTTATCTTCTTTAGTTCTGTCATCGGAAATGAAGATCAATCCCACTGCATGCTGTTCCCAAAAATAGTTACTTGGTTACTGTTCCTTGGCTCAACCATGCCAAAACACAAACGAAGGAAACATAAAATATGAAAGGAATAGCACACCTTTGTGCAACACAGAATCGGTAATGCGTGGTTTGCCTCACCACGGCATTCCGCTCTGGCAATCCGAAATAGCACCGCACCCGCTGGGCTCAGAATGCCAAATGCACCAGATAGAATGGCGTGACAGCGGGAACTTCGCCACTGCACGCTCTCGATAATCACAGGCTAAATAATCTGGGACACGAAAGCAAGAACCGAAATCCTGGTTCCTACTCACCCGGGTCTCTTCTTCCAGGCAATTCCTTTTGGATACAGGGAACCCCGCTTCACACAGCGCGAACAATCCAACAACACGGAGCGGCTTCCAGCAGCCGCTGGACTCTTCTTCCAGGCAAATCCTTCTGGATACGGGGAGTCGCGCTTCACACAGCGCGAACAAATCAAACAACACGGAGTGGCTTCCAGCGGCCGCGGGTCTCTCTCAGCCGAGAGAGAGCAACCGGAAACCAAAATTAAGCACACCTGCAAGCATGCGTCAGCCACTACATGTAGCCACTCTTACGATCAAGGCCTCATGGGAATTGTAATACTGACCTTGGCGGTCTGGTAGGCGCTACCCGATCATTTCCCGACAGCTTTGAGGTTGACCGCCCTAGCCATTAGGCCACATCCTCTCCCAAATAGCGATTAAACCGCTTCTTTGAAAACGTCTTTCACATCACGTCCATCATCCAGGATGGGTGAGGACGATTTAGGCATAGACGTCGGGGGCCCACACCTAACCAAGTGAGTGTAACAACTTCCTTGATTTGCTATTTCCTTGTCATTTACAAACAGAAGCACCGCAGATTTGCCTACCCTAATCTTTAAATTCAAATGTGTTTTTGACGAGAAGTGCCCCATTTGGGTACTTCTCAGCTGAGGCATGTTTTTAGTAAAATATGCTTTAAAAGCATGCTTGTTAGTTTCACACACAAGCGTGGCAGATTTACCCACCCTAAATCCTTGACTTAAATCCTGTTTTTTGATGAGGAGTGTCCCATTTGGGTGTTTCTCAGCCGAGTCACACTATTTGTAAAATATATTTGTCAAATATACTTTTAAACACAATTCTTATACTTACGAGTTTTAAAGACAACTCTGATGACTGCTGTGCTATCTAAACAAAGCAAAAGCGGGCACAGTTCGTTATGTATATATCCTGAATGATAAGACTGACAAACTGCCCAGATAATAGTACTTACAACACAGTCTTGAACTGGAAACTTATTTCTATTGCGTCTATTCTTGAATTGGCACAAGACCCTCACCTCACCTGATTCCTATGGGGAACAGCCACAAATATTTAAAGGTGTTTATTGAATGGATTACTTTTACCTATATCATTTATTCAGTACGCTATATATTCAATACTCATATACAAGACCAACTTAAGAAAAAACATGAGAGAACGAAATAGGATCTGAGATTAGACCTCAATTGGGCAACTGACTAACTTCACATGTATATATGACAGATCACGGGCTTACGCACAATGTAGCTTCAAAACCAACAAGCCTTACGCGCATTGTAGCAAAATCAGCGGAATTAAGTCCCAATTCTACAATTTCTAGTAGATACTCAATTTTCCATGGCATATCCAATAAATGAGTCTTTTATTTTCCCCACCAGTCCATGACTGTTTTTTAACTTTGTTTTGCAAGTACCTTGCACGGTTATGAATGGTCAATATACCATTCACTTCCAGAATTTGGTTGTATTGCATGCACCTACATACACACTCAAATACCACGATGCCGCTCCAGTGTATCCTGCATGAACCAGGCACAGCTGCATGCACACAATAGAGCCTTGCATTGGGAAAGACAGTCACAGTAATGATGGTATGTGTACACAGTAATGAAGATGTGTGTACATATTAACTCTGGACTTTTTTACTCTTTTCTTTTGTCTAAATTCTTTCTACACAAGTCACAGGCTTTACATACGCCTGTAAGAGATCTTGTTATACAACAAGAGCAAAGACGCATAAGTAAACTGTACTTACCAAACACACAACAAACTATCGCAGAAGGGATCTGACTACAACTACAAAGGTCCTGATGAAGGCCTAGGACCTGTTAGGGTAACAAATGCCGAAAATGTTTGAACACTTATGAGTGATGCTAAGGATAGTTAGTACATCCGAACAACATCACCACTTCACCTTTTAATCTTACCCCTATACTCTTTCTCCACCCTAAAACACACATTTAAGGTGTAAGAGGTAATTTTATATTTCACTGCACAGATTCCACCGGTATTCTCCTACAGGTGGAGGCGTTACTCTCCTGGGAAAGCCAGTACCCCGGTGTGAAACCCAATGAAGACGATATCCAATAAGACACCCTAGTGGTGATTACTTACACCACTGGTGGCAATTACTGGTTGAGGGTACCAGAAAATACTCAAGGGACCCTGGCATTGTATACCAGTGCAGTTTACTCTCCTTTTGATTGATAATGATATACTTATGGAAGCTGAGTGAACTCCCCCCATGCTTGTATCTCCCCCTGTTTGATTGTTGAAGGAGTAGAGTATAGTGCCATAGAGTGCAGTGGCATAGAGTGGAGTAGTATAGAGTGGAGTAGTGCAGAGTAGGGTGGCCTAGGGTTCAGTGGCAGAGAGTGAGGTGTTGCAGAATAGAATGTCAGAGTGCAGTGGCGCAGAGTGTAGCAGAGTGACGTAGAGAGCAGTGGAATAGAGTACAATAATGTAGAGAAGAGTGCAGTGGCATACAGTGCAGTTGTGTATAGTGCATTGGCGTAGACAGTGGCATAGAGTGGAGTGGCGCAGAGTGGGGTAGAGTGACAGAGTGCAGTGGTGTAGAGTAGATTGTCTAAGAGTAGAGTGAAGTGTAGAGTGGGGTGGTGCAGCCTGGAGTTCAGTTGCTTAGAGTGGCATAGAGTGTAATGGCATAGAGTAAGGTGGCGTAGAGTGCAGTGGCATAGAGTGCAGTGGTGCAGAGTAGATTAGAGTGGCTGCAGTGAATTTGCATAGAGTGCAGAGCCAAAGAGTTGAGTGTTATTGAATAAAATGCATTGGTGTAGAGTGTATTGGCATAGAGTGCAGTTTTGTAGAGTGCAGTGTTGCTGAGTGGGGTAGAGTACAATGGCATAGAGTGGAGTTGTGCAGAGTAGATTGGTGTGGTCTAGACTGGAGTGGTGTAGAGTTCAGTGGCGAAGGGTGCAGTGATGTAGCGTATAGTGGCAAAGAGTGCATTGGCATAAAGTAGAGTGGTACAGGGTAGAACAGAGGGCATACAATGAAGTGGCATAGAGTGGAGTGGTGCAGATTGCAGTGGCATGGAGTAGTGTAAAGTGGAGTGGTGCAGAGTAGAATGCACTGGTATGGAATGGTGCAGAGTAGAGTGGAGTATGCATGGTATGGTAGCACACTGTCATTATAGACAATACATTTTCAATTAAATTGGCCATTACATTTGAATAGACATTCAGTTTTACTAATAAAACTATACAGTGCACAAAAGAAAATGTGTAGAAATTGTATCACCTAGTGTAATGATTGGTTTTGATCATATTAAAGTATTTGTTTCCAACACACTTCAAAAATAACATAAAGGGGCCGATTCCGATCTCGGTCGGAGGCGCACCCAATACCATTCGGTCGGGAAAAAAGCCATGCGAAAGCCTGTTTCCCGACCGATCCGTACAGCACACCGAACGAGTAAGTACGATGCGCACAACAGCAAAGAATCCGGCCGAACCGTACTCACCCAAACCAGGTCCTGTTCTCCGACCGAGGCGAATCCGGAAACGCCGAATCGAGTCGCACGGAAGGAAAAATGCAGCCCCGTCCGGCCGGACAAGTACGATGCGCTTTCCGTACGCGCCGAACCCATCGCTACGTACGGCACGTCAAAGCATCCGGGAGAGGCGCACATAAGCTCCGATTCGCGCCACAACACGATCCACGGCTCCGAGACGAACACGGCAGCGACGAGGACGAGGCGAGCGACGAGGACGAGGCGAGCGACGAGGACGAGGCGGCAACGAGAAGGACGAACGACACGAACCAACCATGAATCCCTTCGTCCCGATCATACCAATATTCTACATATACTACCGGAACAGGCAAGGACGCGTACGGCGCAGAAGGTAAGCCAGACACCAACCACAAAACACATACAACACGTACACGACACATCACACACATACAGAGGGATGCAGAATATACTTGCAACAGCAGCACCATAGGGGCGGGATGCCCATCACCAATGCCACATATGCACACAGGGCCTGAATGTGCACCACCACCCCTACCCAGGGGGGGCAGGATGCCTACCACCACTACCACCCTTACCCAGGGGGGGCTGGATGCCTACCACTACTACCACCCTTACCCAGGGGGGGCAGAATGCCTACCACTACTACCACCCTCACCTAGGGGGGGCAGGATGCCTACCACTACTACCACCCTCACCCAGGGGGGGCAGGATGCCTACCACTACCACCACCCTTAGCCAGGGGGGCTGGATGCCTACCACTACTACTACCCTCACCCAGGGTGGGCTGGATGCCTACCACTACTACCACCCTTAGCCAGGGGGGGCAGGATGCCTACCACTACTACCACCCTCACCCAGGGGGGGCAGAATGCCTACCACTACTACCACCCTCACCCAGGGTGGGCTGGATGCCTACCACTACTACCACCCTCACCCAGGGGGGGCAGGATGCCAACCACCACCCTTAGCCAGGGGGCTGGATGCCTACCACTACTACCACCCTCACCCAGGGTGGGCTGGATGCCTACCACTACTACCACCCTTAGCCAGGGGGCAGGATGCCTACCACTACTACCACCCTCACCCAGGGGGCAGGATGCCTACCACTACTACCACCCTTAGCCAGGGGGGCAGGATGCCTACCACTACTACCACCCTCACCCAGGGTGGGCTGGATGCCTACCACTACTACCACCCTTAGCCAGGGGGGCAGGATGCCTACCACTACTACCACCCTCACCCAGGGGGGCAGAATGCCTACCACTACTACCACCCTCACCCAGGGTGGGCTGGATGCCTACCACTACTACCACCCTCACCCAGGGGGGCAGGATGCCTACCACCACCCTTAGCCAGGGGGCTGGATGCCTACCACTACTACCACCCTCACCCAGGGTGGGCTGGATGCCTACCACTACTACCACCCTTAGCCAGGGGGGCAGGATGCCTACCACTACTACCACCCTCACCCAGGGGGGCAGGATGCCTACCACTACTACCACCCTCACCCAGGGTGGGCTGGATGCCTACCACTACTACCACCCTTAGCCAGGGGGGCAGGATGCCTACCACTACTACCACCCTCACCCAGGGGGGCAGAATGCCTACCACTACTACCACCCTCACCCAGGGTGGGCTGGATGCCTACCACTACTACCACCCTCACCCAGGGGGCAGGATGCCTACCACCACCCTTAGCCAGGGGGCTGGATGCCTACCACTACTACCACCCTCACCCAGGGTGGGCTGGATGCCTACCACTACTACCACCCTCACCCAGGGGGGCAGGATGCCTACCACCACCCTTAGCCAGGGGGGCTGGATGCCTACCACTACTACCACCCTCACCCAGGGGGCAGGATGCCTACCACTACTACCACCCTCACCCAGGGGGGCAGGATGCCTACCACTACTACCACCCTTAGCCAGGGGGGCAGGATGCCTACCACCACTACCACCCCCACCCATAGGATGGACAATGCATGACACAACCAGCACACCACAACCTAGGGAATGCAAGAAGAAGACATCCCCCAACACCATGACAAGCGTGTGTAGACTGTGTCAAATGCCTACAACACCGAACATGACTTCGAACATACAATGTGACCCCTAGCACATGTGCCACACAAATATGTGTGTGGCACACACAACGCAAGCAGGCCATGACCATTGTGGCAATGGGGTCCAAACCCCCATCATCACAGTGACCAAAAGGCAAGTGTGGGGTCCATAGCTGCAGCACATTTTGAACATTGTGGCAATGGGGTCCAAACCCCCATCATCACAGTGACCAAAACGTAAGTGTGGGGTCCATAGCTGCAGCACATTTTGAACATTGTGGCAATGGGGTCCAAACCCCCATCATCACAGTGACCAAAAGGCAAGTGTGGGGTCCATAGCTGCAGCACATTTTGAACATTGTGGCAATGGGGTCCAAACCCCCATCATCACAGTGACCAAAAGGCAAGTGTGGGGTCCATAGCTGCAGCACATTTTGAACATTGTGGCAATGGGGTCCAAACCCCCATCATCACAGTGACCAAAAGGCAAGTGTGGGGTCCATAGCTGCAGCACATTTTGAACATTGTGGCAATGGGGTCCAAACCCCCATCATCACAGTGACCAAAACGTAAGTGTGGGGTCCATAGCTGCAGCACATTTTGAACATTGTGGCAATGGGGTCCAAACCCCCATCATCACAGTGACCAAAAGGCAAGTGTGGGGTCCATAGCTGCAGCACATTTTGAACATTGTGGCAATGGGGTCCAAACCCCCATCATCACAGTGACCAAAAGGTAAGTGTTGACAAAGTAAGAGGTGCAACTGCCAAACTGCATGGATGATTCCTGGTCACAGAACAACAAACACATCAGTGGCAAAGTAGTGTATGTGTCCCATTGCAACATAAATTGGGGGAGCCAAATCCTGCAGTGCAAATAAGACATAACTTTGGCCATGTGCAGACAAACAACACCCATGGGGGCTGACACCGTCAACAATCATCAATGACACAATGACAGAAGTGACCATCCGAATGCAGACCCACATATTTGCACCTATAGGCACACACATGCAGATACCCTGTGGAGACTGCAGATGTGAGGTGAACAGATACCATACCATGGCAGCAATGGGACACACAATCAACAATTAGCACCAAATGAGGGCTCCCGTCCCATCAGCCTGGTCATGGAAGTGCCAACGGAATCATCAGCACAGATCCAACACACTTGTATAGCAATGTTGCACTGACAACACAGATGAGTCCTTCCCCATTGATGCCCAAACCTGCATGTTCACTGGAGATGGCCACACGGTCAGGGAAGTAGACGAATAGAACAATGGCAGGCACAACAGATGTGCAGGGGTGGAAGCCACAGATGTGAAATTGCCAATCTAAGTAGGAAATCCCATTGCCAAATACTGAACACATGACGCCCTCAGATGCTGCTATGGATAACATGGATACACCACAGGATAGGACACATTCCCCCTGGACCACATGGGTTCCTGCACAGTAACACTTCATTATCATGAGACCAAATATCACCATCACTGCAGCAAGGGCATGGTTAGCATCATCAACATCATGTACATCAGAAGCAAAAGCACTAGAGAACAGAAAGTTGCTTTATTCAGCATATGTGGCATTAAAAGTAGAAGTCCGGTAGAACATAAACAAAGGCCAATGGCCAGTCCATCAACAAAGTCACAAGTGGGTGACATTGGCAGATGCCACCCTACACATGCCTGCACAAAACCAGGGACAATCCACTAGGAGGGGCAACCGGGGGGTAGGCCAGGCACCGCAGGGACAGGATCAGGGCTCACCAGGAGGAAGCAGGGAAGGGGTGGTGGGTGCTGGAGAGCCACTGACAACTGCAGTGGAGGTGTCTGACATGGTGTGTGCCGGCACAACTGGGGGCATGGCTCAGATGTTGTGGATGCCGGCACGACTGCAGTGGACCCTGCAGATGGAGTGGACAGGTCCGCCACTGCAGTGCCCAAGTCAGACAGGGTGGTAGTGGACTCTACTGCAGTGCCTACCACCAGGGGAGGAGAATGGGGAACAGGCAAGGTGGGCTGGACAGAGGGGGAGGACACCCTCACCATATCAGTGGCACAGACAAGCGCAGCGGGGGTGTGGTGCCGGGAGAGCAAGTGGCAGGGGAGAAGGCCGGAGCCTCTTGGGGATGGTATATCTGTGGGTGGGGGAACCTGGGGCAGGGTGTGGTGGGGGCACCTGTGGAGTGGGGGCCTGAGGGATGGAGGAAGGAGACCTGGTGCTTGAGCTGCAGGGTGGCGGCGGGGTCTTGCTCTTAGCACTCCGGGGGACTTGCGGGTGGGGGCCTCAGTCTGTCTGCACCTGGGGGAGGGTGTCCGGGGGCGAGGGGCACTCTGCTCCGTGTGGGGGCTTCCTCTTCCCCTGGATGCTGGGGCAGCTGGATCAGAGGGGAAGAGGCCGAGGTCACTGAGGAAGAGGCGCTGGGTCTTTGGGGTTGCAGGTGAGGCAAGGGAGGGTGCTTTGGAGGGAGAGGCAACTGAGGACTGCGCAGTGCCCGTGGATGCGTGTGTGTGTACCAGGGCCCCATCCCCTGTGAGTCTGGTTTCAGTCCCCTGACTGTGCGTGCGTGTGCGTTTAGTTTGTGGCGTGTGTGTCTGTGTGCTGGATGTGTGTGTGCTGGTGTGTGCCTGTGCCGGTGTGTGTGTGCTTGGGACGGGTAAGGTGCTGGGGAGTGTGGCTGATGACGGCTGGAATGCCAGAAACCGGTCCTAGGATGCTTGTTTCCGGTCCAGGGAAGACATGGCTTGGCAGTTCGTGCTGGACTGTTCCCATGAGGCACAGGGTCAGACTGATTTGCATATGGCCATGTCTGAACTGGGGTGGTGGAGTGAGCTAAAGAATGATGATGGATTAAACCCAGATCAGTTGACTGGGGGTGAGTGTTTGATTGGCTCAAACGTTCCGTCCATCATCCCCTTTTGTATCGGGGAGTGTGGATGGAGCAGAGGCAGGAGGGGTGAGGGACTGTCTGAGGAGGGACACTGCTGCCGTCAGGGAGGAGTCCATGGACCTGTTGCCCCTCTGTAGGTCAGACATGCCCGATGAGATGCCCTCCATGAACGACACCAGCTGAGTCAACAGTGCGGTGTGCGCATGGAGGACACTCAGCATGGCTGTCTGCCCTACATGGAGCTGGCGAAGGAGGTACACAGGCTCCTCACTCAGGGCAGCAGGGGACACAGGGGCAGGGGGTGCGGTGCCTGGGCCAAAGGAGACACGCTCCCGAACA
The DNA here is from genome assembly GCA_963921515.1 of Calotriton arnoldi. Taxonomy (NCBI): domain Eukaryota; kingdom Metazoa; phylum Chordata; class Amphibia; order Caudata; family Salamandridae; genus Calotriton; species Calotriton arnoldi. Next base: position 401,169 of record CAWUFW010009099.1, read on the forward strand.
TGGGAGCCTCCACGGACCTGGGGAATGGGAGCCGATGGGAGGGCGGTGGTGGTGCTGGTGGTGGCGGGGACAGCAACACTAGCTGGGGTGTGGTGGCTGCTGACACCCGCCTCCACAAGGGAGTCATCCTCCGAGTTGCTCTGGTCCTCAGCTGAGGTGGATGGTGCTGAGGACTCCTCGGTGTGGCTCCCCTCGCCCTCCGTGCCACTGGGTACCTCCGACCATTCCTCGGCTGCTGACCCAGTCTGGCTCTCTGGCTCCTCCTGGTCCGTGGAGCTGTCCCCTTCCGTGGCCGTGGATGTATCTGCAAACAATAGGGAAACAGACAGACATCAGTCACCTGCACCAAACGCACACACCACTGTGAGCACAGCACATTACATAGCAAGCCCTGGCATCATTAGTTGTACATTGCTAAAAGTGCCCTAACTGAACAGGAGAAGCCAATTGTCAGTCTGATGCCAAGCATGGCACTCACATCCCACATGGCCTTGCACCCATCTGTCTGGTGTCTGTTGGATTGCAAAACCCCAGTGTGGACACATGCACCAAGTACACAGTAGTTGGACAGTGCAGAGGACACGGTGTGGCATGTGGACATGCACACATCACAGCTCTTGCCACTGAGTCAGTACAGGTTTCCGGATGAAAGGGATGCCCAGAGTCAAATAGGAAATGCATGTGATGCATACCAGCGACAGACACCATGATGCACCCATGTCCTGATAGCCAGCGCCACTATGGTGTGCATGTAGCACATGTCACTCCCCTGCAGGACCACCAATAAGTTGACACATGCCATGGCAGAGGCATGACTGCTAAGTAATACATCACTGTCTCAGTGATGTATGACTTGGCAGCCAGACAACAACACTATGCACTGTGTCACAATAGTAGGTCATGGGGAATGCAAGTCCTGGAGCTGCACAAGTGCACATGTACATCCCCCACACAACACATCATCTTAACCCTCATCTGTCCAGGTCACACCTATTGGACATATGGGAGACCTGTGACACTACCCTCTGAACCTGAGCCCTCACAATTTGCTGTGAATGGGGAACAGCTGCCTGAACTTCACATTCGCATACCCCAGTCTGCACGGGCAGCTGATCAAACACCTATGTGACACACAAGTATCGTCTCCTATGGTCACATCTCCAGGGGCATGCTGAGCCCCTACCAAGAAACACCCCAGCAGTCCTGGCAACTAATCCACAGCACACTGACACAGAGGCAGACACCTGAGGGGTCAAATGCCCTGGACAGTGGATAGCTGGCTATGTATGTGTGACACACGTAATCTGCACACTCCTGGGGCCCAAACATTGTTCCCACCCGCTGCATGGGCGTGTGCCACATACCCCAGGCACATGTGGTGGCTCAGCTCAGCAAGTGGACCGCATATCAAAGCAACACGCAGATCACATGTCCAAACACAGGCGTTGTGTGAACAATGGACCCACCCATGATGCCCACAACAGAGTTAGGGAAACAGATGCTGTCCCCACCTTTAGTGAAGCAAACTGCAAGGACACAGTCCCAAGTGACACAATTCCCTGAATGTAAGGGCCACACCTGGGTATCAGATGAGCAGTGGGCAGTGCACAATAGAGGGACATGGCTCCTGGACAACATGACTGCTGCACTGTGGCAGTTGAACCAGGCCAGAGGAGGGCACAAAGCATGTAATACAGAGTTCACAGTGCAGTCTTTGACTCACCCCTCCTTGCTGCTGTCTGGCCTTCAGCTGCCCATCCAGGTCTGGAAACACCACCGCCAGGATCTGGAGCATGTGGGGGTCAGGGTCCGTGTTCCGCCCCTCCTGCGAGGAGGCGACAGCTTCAGCTGGACCCGTGCAATCCTGCGGGTCCAGCCCCGAAGGTCCTGCCACCTCTTCTGGCAGTTGCGGATCCGGCGCTTGTAGACCCCCACGGACCGGACAGCCCGGACGATGTCCTTCCAGATTTCCTGCTTCCGATGGGCATTAACCTGTCAGGATGACAAAGTGAAAAGGCCATTACCACACATGCAACATATCCGTGCATGACACAGTTGTATATACATGTCTCAATCACAGGGGCACATGATGTACACAGGCAGTGCAAAGCTGACCATGGACAGTTTGCCAGACGTCACTACATGGTATCATTGCATGGGAAGTAAAACCATGTTCAAATGCACTGTCACTGCACCATACCTGTCCAGTGCAAGTCACTACACACTATGGGGGGTGACAACTACTCAGTGAGCCTGCTAGCCAGTGGCGTGCAGACTCTCAGCCTTGCTAGTCAGACAAAATGCACATTCAGAAAGGCAGTGCACAGAACACTCACCTGCTCCCCTGGTGTCCCATACAGCTTGCTGTACTGTGGAAGTAGGCTGTCCAGCAGGGCCTGGTTCTCTTCAAGGCTGGGGCTCTCTCCACAGTACGTGCCATTGCAGGGTCCAGAGGGGCAGAGACAGCAGCAGTGCAGTGGCAGATGTCGGTCCTGGAGCATGTAGTGCAGGCAAGTGAGCTCTCATGGGAACAGCCAGCAATATATATGTGCTGGAGAGGCAGATACTGTCCCTTGTGTCCAAAGTGATAGGTCCAAGTCGTTTGCATCTTCTGAATCTGGCCAATCCATGGAATAGCAGCACCAAAACACGCCCACAGCATCCTTCAAATCTTCAACTTCATGACATACATGATTTTGCAACATTGTTGTGGGTGACCAACTGAATTTACAGCAACCGACTCGTTCGAAATTCGAAAACGCGTCCGTTGCCAGGCAAGCCCATTGTCAATGGGTGCGCACCGATCGGTCCATTGTGGTACAACGCGCACAGGGGTACAACGCGTACCCGCACACATTGAATGCAATGGGCCGGCCGGAGGCACCGATCGGTCCATTGCGGTACAACGCGCACAGGGGTACAACGCTTACCCGCACACATTGAATGCAATGGGCTGGCCGAAGGCACCGATCGGTCCATTGCGGTACAACACGCACAGGGGTACAACGCGTACCCGCACACATTGAATGCAATGGGCCGGCCGGAGGCACCGATCGGTCCATTGCGGTACAACGCGCACAGGGGTACAACGCGTACCCGCACACATTGAATGCAATGGGCCGGCGGCACCGATCGGTCCATTGCGGTACAACGCGCAGAGGGGTACAACGCGTACCCGCATACATTGAATGCAATGGGCCGGCCGGAGGCACCGATCGGTCCATTGCCGTTCAACGCGCACAGGGGTACAACGCGTACCCGCACACATTGAATGCAATGGGCCGGCCGGAGGCACCGATCGGTCCATTGCGGTACAACGCATCACTGTACATGTGACTGGCATATGTCAGCATGCCTGTCTCAGAGGAAATGAAATGAAATGTGTACTTGTAAAGCGCACCCATACCCCCAAAGGGGTGTCCAGGCGCTGTACGCATACCGCTGTGGAACCCTTCCTGGCTTTTCCCTGTGAAATGTCCACTCCTGGGCACCCCCAGGGTGAAGCCAGGCATCCCAGCGCTGTTGGGGCCGTTGTGGAGATTAAGCAAGCTATTGCCCAGAGTTGCAGAGTGGGACCCATGATTAGAATAGGCACCGAGGCGAGAATTATCAGGTCCGAGGAAATTGAGCCCAAGACCCGCCGAGGCGGGAATTGAACCCTGGTCCCGGGCCAGATCTCTGCATCAGGGTCTGCCGCTTTAACCATTGAGCCACACTTCTCCACCACTCCTCCACTTCTGTCAGATGGACATATGCCAGCCACAGATAGCTCCCAGGGAGTGAGGGGCACACCTACATCACGACAGCCTGTCCAAACTTTATCATAAGGCATGTAAGGATGCATTTCCTATTGTGTGTATGTTGGTGTACATGTTGTCCTGTGGGTGTCACCTGTGGGCAGCCACCCCCAGGCTGTGCACGTGTTCATGGGGACAGGATCCTGGGTGTTACGTGTACATGACCACTGTGATGTGCAACTGTTCATATCTGTGCATGTACCATGGTCACATTTCACAGTGGTGTATGTGTATGTCATGTCACATACCCCGTGAGTCCCATGTGGGACGGTATGTTTGAGCCAGGGTGTCCCAGTGGCACAATAGTGATGGTCCTCCACAGTCTTTGTGCATGTAGTGTTTACAATGTCTCTGATTTCATGTGCACAATGGGAGACAGTCTCCACATCCACGTTGTGTGTGCATGGACTCTGATGTTGTGCGTGTGTGTCACAGACGTCCATGTCTGTCCTGCCGTGGCAAGTGGGGCCACTACCTGTGGGGGTCATGGTTGTTTTGCTGTGGTGTATACATGATACTCCATGTAATGCCAGTGTCCATGTGGCATTACAGGGTCCCTGGGAATGTACCTGTCATTGAGCTGTGGTGCCTGGGGCACATCTGTCCTCACATGTCACTGTGGGGGGTTATTGTGAAACGGCTGCGGGAGATGGGAACTGTGACACGGCCTCATGATATCTAATGGGCCAACCTGGGACTAATTGATGCCACCTGTTGGACCGTGTTGACAGATGTTGGCCATGTATGTACCATACATGTCCTTCCGGTACTGCACACTTCATGTAGTTGTGCCTCATAATGATGTATGTTGGGATCTTGAGTGTGTTCAATGCCGCATATGTGGGGTGACTGACAATCTTGCTTACTTCTCCTCTGCACTGCAGGGCTCCTGCTGTCCATCGGCCATTCCCAGACCTGGCAACCATGGTGGAACGGGCCAGCATCCGACGGTACCGCTTCACCAGGCAGCTGATTGAGGATTTGGCAGTGCAGTTGTCCCCACATTTGCAGCCTGGCCGGCCGTATCCTACAGCGCTGACCCCCAAGGTGAAGGTGATGGCAGCCCTACACTTCTTTGCCACTGGTACCTTCCAACATACTGTGGCGACTGCTGGTGGGATGTCACAGACCATGTTCAGCCGTGTGCTCCGCGATGTTTTGGCGGCAATGTTGCTCTTCCTGAACCGGTACATCTATTTCCCTAGACTGCGACGACTCACTGACGTGAAGAGTGACTTTTATGCCCTGGGGAGGATGCCGCATGTAATTGGCTCCATTGATGGGACACATGTGGCTTTGGTACCACCACAGGCCCAGGAGCAGGCCTACAGGAACCGCAAGCACTACCACTCGGTCAATGCACTGGTGGTGTGTCTTGCAGACATGACCATCACACACGTGTGTGCCCGTTTCCCTGGTTCAGCACACGATGCCTTTGTGATGAGGAGTAGTCGCATCCCCAGGATGATGGCACAGATGCAGAACCAGCGTGCCTGGCTTGTCGGTGTGTACTGACTTTGTGCCATTGTGTGTGATCTGATCTGTAGTATTCCGCCCACTTTTCCAAGTCAGCTAATGTGCACTTGTCTGTCCGTAGGTGACTCGGGATACCCCAACATGCCGTGGTTGCTGACACCCCTCAGGAACCCTGTGACACCAGCCCAGATGCGCTACAATGAGGCACATGGTCGGACCAGGAGAGTGATTGAGCGGACCTTTGGTCTCCTGAAGAGCCGCTTCCGCTGCCTGGACAAGACCGGAGGGTCCCTCCCATATGCCCCTGCGAAAGTGTGCAAGATTATCATCGTCTGCTGCATGCTCCACAACCTGGCAGTGCGGAAGGAGTTGCCTCTCATCCAGGATGACAATGACCAACATCCGCCACCTGTGGAGGATCCTGGCCTGGACCATGATGCCAGTGACGATGATGATGATGATGGTGATGGTGATGTCTGCACACAGCTCATCACCAACTTCTTTAGCTGAATGTGAGTATCCTGAGGTGTCATGTCAATGATGTGAGTTGGCATGATGTGTGGGTGGTGCTCTGGTGCTGTTGGAGTGTGTCCATGGGCTACTTGACTGGATGTGTGTTGCGATGTGTGGTGACAGGTGGGCTGTACTCCCCAACAGTGTTGACATGCTAACTTGGTTCTGGGTGGGTATCTTGTAACATGTATTGTGCATGAGTTTTGCTGTTCTGTCCTGTACTCCATTGCTTTTGACTGTGTGTCATTTCTGTCCTTCACAGGGTACTTTCAGATTTGTTTGGTCAACTGTGTCCACCGACGACGTGATTGCACATCCAGGCTGGTAGCTGTTGTGTCCCTACAGGTGATGTGCGCCACACCCATGGACTTCCTTCCGTCTACAGTTGTTGACTGTGTGCCCGCTGCCAGGTGGGATTACCTTGCATCTGTAGTGGTTACGGCATGTTGCAACTGTGTAATAAACCTGTGCTTCACTTTGTGATGTGCGTTGTCTGTGGTCACACATTTGACTGCCATTTGCTTACTGCACCTGTGGGCTACTTGACTATAACTGGGAATGGGTGTGGTGTCTGTGCATTGCACCGTCTTCCCTGGCAACATCAGTGTAGGCAATGAGTCAGATGGCCTAGGTGTGTATGTGTTGTGTAGCCCTGGTGGTGTGTCTCCCTCATGTGTGTCACGTTGCCTGTACTCACATGCCTGTGTTGTCCTTGCTGTTGCAGTTCGCATACACAGTGTAATTTTGCAGTTCATCATCCCCATGACAGCACCCACGTTGGAATCACGACAGAGGCAAGTATGGTGTATTAGTGTGTTTATTGTGATACATTTGTGTTAATAGTGCATAGGATGGGTTGTGCTGTACATAAATCTTGCAATCCCAAGTTCCTAGGTGAATTGAAAGTCCTGGTAGACAGGATCCCCAGTATCGGGGCCACAGTTGTCTGACACATTGGTCCAACTTGTACTCCCCATGCAATGTGTGGGAGTAGTGTTGCCGTCAAAAGGGTGAACAGTCTGTGCACAAAGGCGAACATCCAGAACAGGTTCAGGCTTCCTGGGAGTTGCGCTTGGCCATCAGCCTCTCACTTTTCCCTCCTCGGACGACCCCTCTTCTTGGGGGGGCCCTCAAGTACAGGCTGCTGCGGTGCAGGGGACTCTCCGCCAGAGTCCTCCTCCCTCCCTGTGGCAGTTGCAGTTTGTTCGGCACCAGATGTTGTTGGCACACAGGGAGGTGTGGACTGGTTGCTGTTCATCTGGCGGAGGCATTGTAAAATGTCCCTGTGCACCGCCGTCATCTCATGCAGTGCATCCCACTTGGACTCCACGCGGGACATGTGTGAGTCCACACGGGACATGTGTGACTCCACGTGGGACATGTGGGAGTCCAAGCGGGCATGATGGGCAGCCTGCTGCTGTTTAATGTCTCTGAGGAGCCCCACTACCTGGCTGAGTTCTCCGGTGCTGGACTGGTACGCATCAGCTATGCGTACCAGTTGTGGGTCATCATGCACACCAGCAATGTCTGCAAGCAGCGACCTCTGTCTCCCACCCCTCCCACCACCCCTGCTGACATGTGCAGTGTGTGCAGTGGCACGCACAGATAACCCTGGTCCACCTTGGGGGTTGGTGGTGGTGGTGGTGTCCATGGCCCCAGGTTGGTCCAGGGTCACTGTGCTGGTGTTGCTCCTTGTTCTGTCCATGTCGGCAGGGATGGTATTCGTGGTGACAGTCGTTGGAGGGGTGGGTGCAGGGGGTGCAGCTGGTGGTCCTGCTGGTGCTGCAGCTGGTGGTCCTGCTGGTGCTGCATGTTGACTTGCACCGGATGTGCCAGGTTGTTCTTCATCGTCCGAGGAGGACAGAGGCTGTACGACGCCAGTGAGCTCGGCATCCTCTTGAGCCTGGGACTGGGACTCCTCAGCGTCTGCTGCTGTGTCCCCATCATCACCTGTTTTTGGGAGACACAAACAATGTATGTTATGTTTCTGCAGGCATCAATGGTTGACACACATGACAGTTGTGACTGTGCCTCTGGGTGCGGGCCTGTACATTGCATTGTCCTAAGTCGTCACAGTCAGGGGTTGATATTGGTGTGGCACATTGTCCTGCATTATTTGGGCATTTCTATGTATTTTCTGGGGTGTGAACATGGTCTGCATTGGTTGTGTTTGGTTGACAGCCGGCCCTCCTTCCCACCCACCCAGCCAGTCAGTTATCCCACCATGGAACGTGCTTGCATTGCAGGGAGTGTAAGTTGTCTCTCAGGATGTCAGTCAGTGGTGTCCTGCTGTTTGTTGGTGCACAGTTGCCAGCAGGGCCTTGTGCTGCCCACAGCAGTAGCCAGTGTCAGCCATCTTGTGAGTCCTTCTCCACTCCCTGTGATGTGAGCATGGTTCAGGGTGGTGTTGATGGGACAGTTGTGGGGGTGAGCTATGTCTGTGACTACGACTCCCATCATGCCATTGCCTCCACCCCACTTCCCAGCATTCCCATACTTACTTGCATTTGTGTGGAGTTCAGTGTGTGTGGGTGTGAGAGCAATGGCAAGATGGCTGACAGTGGTGTCCTGCTGTTGGTTGGTGTGCAGTACCCAGCATGCCCTTGTGCTCCCCACGACACAGCAACAGTGTCAGACATCTTTGATGGGCCTTTCCACTCTCTGTGGGATGTGCATGCGTGAGTGTGAGCTTGCTGGGCCATGTGGTGGGGGATGTAGAGCTGTGACTACGACTCCCATCATGCTATTGCCTCCTCCCCCTTCCCAGCATGCCCATGCTTCCTTCCTTTTGACTCTGCTTCCCTGTGGGGTGGGCTGGCTGTGCTGACAGGATGGCTGGGAGTGTTGTCCTGGCAGTTGTTTGGCTAGAGGTCCCAAGAGTGTCCCTGTGCTTCACACAACATAACCCAGGGTGGTGGTTCTTTGTGGGATCTTGTGTTAGGATGGGGGGCATTGCATTCTACCAGGTGGGTTCTGTGGAGTTTGTGTTTGGGGGGTGTGAGGGGAGGTGCTTGTGACTATGGTCAGTGCTGCAAGTCCCCCTTCCCACCCAGCTAGCCAGATATCCCACCATGGAACGTGCTTGCATTGCAGGGAGTGTAAGTTGTCTCTCAGGATGTCAGTCAGTGGTGTCCTGCTGTTTGTTGGTGCACAGTTGCCAGCAGGGCCTTGTGCTCCCCACATCAGTAGCCAGTGTCAGCCAACTTGTGAGTCCCTCTCCACTTCCTGTGTGTGAGCATGGTTCAGGGTGGTGTTGATGGGACAGTTGTGGGGGTGACCAATATCAGTGACTACGACTCCCATCATGCTATTGCCTCCACCCCCTTCCCAGCATGCCCATGCTTCCTTCCTTTTGATTCTGCTTCCCTGTGGGGTGGGCTGGCTGTGCTGACAGGATGGCTGGGAGTGTTGTCCTGGCAGTTGTTTGGCTAAGAGTCCCAAGAGTGGCCCTGTGCTTCACACAACATAACCCAGGGTGGTGGTTCTTTGTGGGATCTTGTGTTAGGATGGGGGCATTGCATTCTACCAGGTGGGTTCTGTGGAGTTTGTGTTGGGGGGTGTGAGGGGAGGTGCTTGTGACTATGGTCAGTGCTGCAAGTCCTCCTTCCCACCCATCCAGCCAGATATCCCACCATGGAACGTGCTTGCATTGCAGGGAGTGGAAGTTGTCTCTCAGGATGTCAGTCAGTGGTGACCTGCTGTTTGTTGGTGCACAGTTGCCAGCAGGGCCTTGTGCTCCCCACAGCAGTAGCCAGTGTCAGCCATCTTGTGAGTCCTTCTCCACTTCCTGTGATGTGAGCATGGTTCAGGGTGGTGTTGATGGGACAGTTGTGGGGGTGACCAATATCAGTGACTACGACTCCCATCATGCTATTGCCTCCACCCCCTTCCCAGCATGCCCATGCTTCCTTCCTTTTGATTCTGCTTCCCTGTGGGGTGGGCTGGCTGTGCTGACAGGATGGCTGGGAGTGTTGTCCTGGCAGTTGTTTGGCTAAGAGTCCCAAGAGTGGCCCTGTGCTTCACACAACATAACCCAGGGTGGTGGTTCTTTGTGGGATCTTGTGTTAGGATGGGGGCATTGCATTCTACCAGGTGGGTTCTGTGGAGTTTGTGTTGGGGGTGTGTGAGGGGAGGTGCTTGTGACTATGGTCAGTGCTGCAAGTCCTCCTTCCCACCCAGCCAGCCAGCCAGTTATCCCACCATGGAACGTGCTTGCATTGCAGGGAGTGGAAGTTGTCTCTCAGGATGTCAGTCAGTGGTGTCCTGCTGTTTGTTGGTGCACAGTTGCCAGCAGGGCCTTGTGCTCACCACAGCAGTTGCCAGTGTCAGCCATCTTGTGAGTCCTTCTCCACTCCCTGTGATGTGCGCATGGTGGTGTTGATGGGACAGTTGTGGGGGGGCAATATGTGTGACTGCGACTCCCATGATGCTATTGCCTACACTGACTTGGCCAGCATACACAGAATTCCTTCCTTTGAGTGGTCTTCACTGTGTGTTGGTGTTGTCGTGGTGGCTACATGTCTGGATGTGTTTGTTAGTTCTATTTGTGCCACTGCCTAGCTGTAGTTGTAGTTGTGTTTGTACATGTGTTGGCACAGTTGGATGTGACTTTTTTGATGGCATGTGTTGTGTTTATCTGAGTGACATACACATTTTGGGATGATTCTGTTCTGGTTGCTGTGTAATTGCTATGAGTGCATGGTTTGACTCTCCCCTTGACAGTGATGTGTGTGTTTTGTGGCAGTATATTGTGTACATTTGTTGTGTACTCACCAGGCTCTGGGATGTCCTCTAGTCCATATACGCTCACTGGCGGAAGGATGGCCCGCACCTTCTCCTCCCAGGGCCTGAGGTATATTGGCTTGGCAGGAGGGCCACTGCCGGTGTATTGGCTGTTGTTGTAGTCTTTCGTCAGCATTTTCCGTACCCTCCTGCGCACGTCATACCACCTGTTCTGGATGTCGGTCTTTGTGCGCCGACATGGTGATTGGGCGTTCACCCTGTTGATGATCCTCTCCCACATCTTGGTTTTCTGCGACATGGGGGTCTGTTGGACCAGTGTGCCAAACAGCTGTGGCTCCACCCTGAGGATCTCGTCTACCATGACTTCCAATTCACTATCTAGGAACTTGGGATTCTTCTTGGGGGGCATGGTGATGGGTGGTGATGGTGGGTGATGTGTGTGTTGGTGTGCAGGTGAGGGTGTGTTAGTGTGTGTTTTGCTGGGTGTATGTGAGGTAGGTATTTGTTGGTGTGCTGATGGTGTGTGGCTTGTGTGAGGGATGAGCTGTGGGTGTGTGGTTGCTTTGTCTTGGGTGCTGGCAGTGGAATGGCATTTGCAAAGGCTCATGGTTGTGATTTGTGTCCTTTATATAGGTGGAGTTGTGGGTGTGTCTTTGTTCTCTGTCCCCACCCCCCAGTATTTATTGGCTTGGTAATTGCTTGTTTGGCCTTTTTTTGGGTGATTTTTCCTTTGTGCTGTTTGTGTATGTTGGAAACATTCTTGTGACCGAGTCGGACCCTGCATTGGTCTCGTACGGTGTTCTCCGTTTCGTTCACGCTGTGTTTGTGCAGTTTTCTATGCTGCGTACGCGTCGGTCGCGGTGTATTGTGTTGCTTCGGCTCGGTTTTGTATGCGTGTCGGTCGTACGGCTTGTCCTCCGTCCGACTCGCTCGTGGTTTTCGCGCCTTGCATCGTACTTTGCGGTTTGGAGTTCGCGTGTACGTTTCGGTCGGATTTGTTCCGGCTGCGTGTCGGTCGGTTGGATTCGCGTGTTTTTCCGGCCGGATTGCTGTTTTCCGTGCGGCTCGGTCGGTCGACTTGGTTTCCGTACGTGTCGGTCGGATTTTTCGCGCCTTGCATCGTACTTGGCGTGTCGTGCGCCACGGGTACGTGTCGGTCGGTATTTTTTCCGGATCCGAGTCGGTCGGTGCTTTTTCCGGCCCGAATCGGAATCGACCCCAAAATGTGATGCAGAAAATGACACTTGCCCAATATGACAGGCCCTCGGGTATCCTTACATAGCCCATGGAAAAATCTAAAGGAAACCTAACACTAGAAAACTCCTACCAAAAGCAACAGAAAAATTCCGAAGTGAGAGGTGAGGCTATAGAAGTAGATGTCGCACAAACTAGACCTCCATCTAGCAACGAAGAACCCCCGCTAGCTACGAAACACCTAGTATCATGGAATATAGCAGGGTTGAAACAAAAATTAATTGATCCGCAATGGCAAGAGCATATGAACCAATATGACTTTTGCCTATTACAAGAAACCTGGGCATTGGATCCACCCCATAAGTTGGGTTATAGGACATTCAGTGCCAACGCAGTACCCTCAATAAGAGGTAGACCATCAGGAGGCCTAGTTATATGGGCCAAAATCACCTTCAAGATTGAAATAAATCAACTGGAAATACCATCAGCAGATATCATCGGGGTAAAAATAAAAACAGAAAACAAAGCTGACATATATCTGCTAAATGTTTATCAGACCAAGAGCAACTAATACGGAATCCCCAGTGATAGAGATATTGGATAACTTCTTAAGCTCTATAGACTCCAGGGTAACAGAAATTATAGGCGGAGATTTCAGTCGCAAGTTCGAGCATTCTGCCTTTGGAGGCTGGCATCCCTGTCCCTTGCACAATTGCAGCGACTCAATTGGTTCGGTTTGTCTCAGGGCAGGGACTGAAGGCCTGCAAAGGCAGGGTGTGGTCAGACAGTCCAAATACATATACATTCAAAAGAGGCACCACCAAGAGTAAAATGATTACATAATGGCCAGTGTCAATCTTTGGGGTAACCTAATCGATCTAAAAGTAGAGTCAAGAGAAGACTGTGACCACTTTCCACTGTGCCTAACAATGGCAGGAACCTTTTTTGAAACTTGGGCTGTAGAAAAAAGTTCCAACAATAGAAATTAATTACAACCATTGGTCAGCAATAACCACAGAGCATTAAAATGGCCATCTATTGTAGGTAATCCAGAAATTATGATAAGGATCTACAATACCTTTTCAGATGTTCTATCTCCTTACATAGACACTGCCTTATGCAAGATCCCTATTGTGCGGAATCATTGCACTATGGCAGAGAAATTGAAACTGCTCCTGAGTAAAATTCCCCGGGAACATGAGCCAGTGAATATCACTAAATGCCCCCTCACAATCCTTGGTTTACTAAGGATTGTTGTAAAGCAAAGCACCAGCTGCTAGCGGCTGTGAAGTCGAATAACATAGTATTAATAAGAGACAGAAGGGAAAAGTATAAGAAACTATTAGCACAAACAAAAAAGGATTGGGATGACTGCATCTAGAATGGCTTGATTGACGCAGCTAAAAACAAGGACCATGCTTGCTTCTGGAGAATATTAGTCCAGGGAAATTAAACTGGAAACTCCAGCCTGGATCTTTATTTGGATCCGGGCACCTGGAGCAGACATTTCTCAGTACCATATTCTGATACTGCAGATCAAACAACAACTGACCATCCTACAAAGGGAATAAGTCCCTTGGAAACTGACTGGTTCAGATCAAATATTACTCCTTACTTTAATCTAGATGATACAATGGCAGCAATAGAAGCTGTCAAGCCAGGGAAAGCCCCAGGACCTGATAAGATACCAAGCGACCTTCTGAGGCATGATAAAACAGTATGGGCACCTTATGTTAACCTACTCTGCAATGCGTTGGCTGCAGGAGCACCAATACCTGAATCATGGAAAGTGGCTGAAATAATTGCTATTTTTAAGAAGGGCAATCAACAAGTCCCGCCAACTATAGGCCAATAAGTCTAATAGACACCTTGCAAAAGATCTATGCAAAACAGATTTTTATCCAAGCTTAATAATTGGATAGAGGGAAATAACATCCTGTCTCAGTACCAAGCCGGGTTTAGAGTAAGAACAAGTACAATTGACCAGGTTTTTAGACTACTATGCATTGCTTGGAAGTATACCAGTTTAAAGGGGAGAGGAGTTGGCCTAACGGCTAGGGCGGTCACCCTCGAATCTGGGGAACTGGGTTCGAGTCTTGGCAATGACACTGAACATCCTGTGATTCTGGGCAAATCACTTAATCTCCCCGTGCCTAACAAAAATGAATGTGTCCTCATGTAACGTAGTGCTATGTAAAGCGCTCTGATACCCGATACCTTCGGGTCAAGTTCGCACTATATAAAACTCTGTAAAAAAAAAAGAGAGGACATCTGTATATAGCAATTTTAGACCTGAAGGCTGCTTTTGATCTTATCCCTAGGAATTCTCTCTGGAACTCCCTAGAAACTCAGGGAGTGCCTGAAGATCTTCTGCCGCAGATAGGACGGCTACATAAAGATAACTATGCAAAAGTTAGATAGGGTCCTAAGGGCGAACTTACGGATTCAATCCCAATAAAAAGACGAGTACGGCAGGGATCCGTATTGGCACCCACCTTTTTTTCACTATATGTAAATGATGTGGTGCAACATCTGCAGGGTTGCAAGCACGATTCTCCAAAGTTAGGAGGGGTGCCAGTACAGGCATTACTCTTTGCTGATGATACAATTTTAATGTCACAAACATTAAATGGACTACAAAACTTATTAGATTGCTTTAGTGAATTCTGCACCATAAAAGGCCTTGAAATAAATTCAAATAAAACTAAATCATGGCCATAAATCCGCATGAATCTTTTAAGAAAAACATCACCATCCAAAAACAAAAACTGGACTATGTGGCCAACTTTAAATATCTTGGCATTATATTAGACACGAAACTGGCATGGAAACCACACATACATAAACGCAAGGCTATGCTGCTTCAAAACTCTACGGCAATTGTGAAAAAACAACAGAAAAGTATGTCAAAGGCAGTGTCACCCACCTTCAAAGTCTATAAGTACAAGGCGCAATCTGGAACACTTTATGGCGCAGAACTCTGGGGGGTTAATAGTCTGAATAAGCTTACAGGGGAGGAAAATACATTTATAAGGATGTTACTGCATCGACTAGTATGCACACCTATGATTTCCATTATCCAGGATATAAATATCAGGTGAATTGAGCATCAAGCCACATTAAGACCTTTGCTATTTTGGGTCCGTTTGTGGACCACACAAGAACTCAAAAGCTATAAATAAAGGTTAATTGAGATACTGAGACTTGATCACCATACTACACTTCCATGGGTTCAACATGTGCGAAGCTGGTTTTATAAATTAGGTTTAAATTGCTTTTGGGATGCACCCAACCTATTAACATCTTCCTCAAAAAAGGTCTTGAAAAATTCTTACTGGATGTATATACAAAATAGCATCCACCTTTGCCCTAAAATAGGAAGCCTGTCACTGCAGTTTTTATCCTTTAAACCATCTCCCACTATTGAACTAAATTTGGATGAAGTACAACCGCAATTAGCCAAGTCACTATACATGAAGTTTCGTTTTGACGTCCTACAGATCAAATCAAACACATATAAGTGGTTGTGTAATATTACTGATGGTAGAGAGGGTTTCTGCGCCCTATGCTCACAAAATGCTGTAGAAAATGACTCCCATATTTTATTCTTTTGTCCAGCATATGCCATTTCTAGGAAAAAATGGATTGAACCCATCTGCCATAATATGGGAATTAGGTCAAATTTAGGAGCATTAAGAATTCTAAAAACAGACACACCCCAGAAAATGGTTTTTAGTCTAAGTAGATATTTATTTGCTATAAATTTAATATGCAAGGGAAAGGGCTTGAAACTCTAATCCATTGCTTTCTGATCTTATTACCAATTTTAGTATTGTATATTTTATATGTATGTGTGTTGAACTAATATAAGAAAGTAAATAATTTATTCTGTTGCACTTGCACTTTATTAATTTATGACTCGAATTTGTATTTTATTTATACTTGAATAGGCATTATAGTATTATTACTTGAATGCAATGGTTTTATATTTATAACTAAGCTCCACCTCTACATAATTTAAGACAAACATTAAGCAATTGGATTGATACTTGATATGTGTGGGAGTGTGTGTACATCTGATTTTTATTTTATATGTATAAAATGTATTAATTTGTATCTTTTATGGTTTATCAAACCGAAAAAAGATATATGAAATGAAATGAACAAACAATGTGTTTCATTTGTGATCCTATTTCTGATATATTCTGAAATACTTACACAGTTCATTTAAATGTTGTTGTGTGCTAGAAAAAATCTATTTCCTACTCCCAGTATCCAGCAAGATTGTCACATAAATCCTCTCACTTTGAAGTCAGAGAAAGAAAAGTAAACAAGCACCCTCCAAAGCCAGTGCCTGACATTTGACCTTGGTCTTTAAATGCAGATCAAATTAACAAGATAAGAACAAGATTTACAGGTCTGTTTACAGAAAGGGGGTTTGTGGAAGAATACAGTAAACACGTTTTAGGCAACGGGAGGGACAAACTGAACCTGGAGAGTCTACAGCAAGTAAAGCCAGCAAATAGAAAGCCAGAAAATATGAGGTACAAACCACAAAGACAATAGTAATCAATGGGCTGAATGCATTCCTAGGTCAACTTTCTTAAAGTCCCCAAAATGCCTTTAGCAAACCAGACAGCTGCACTGTCTGGTAGGCTGCGACCTAATATGGGTGTGCCCTAGATCCTAAGACACAAACATGATTTCTAAAGAGAAATATACTATGTTGAGGGATTACAGGTGGAAATGCCTTGGCCACTGGGGACGTGGCAGGGATGCCATCTCTCAAAATAAACAAATGGTGGGCCTTCCATTATACATAATGCTCCTCTCCCTACCCTCCCTATTACATTCATAGACATAATTCACTTTCTTATGCTTAAATCACTATAGACTTGTCTAAAAAAACTAATAATCCACCTATTACAAAACCATCCTTCAGTTGTGCGTAGCAAGGGTTGGGTGCAGGTCTTGGGTTGTGGCCAGACCCTGTGCAAACCTCCCACAGATGCCAATCCCCCACAAATCCCCACCCTTTTTTTGCAGTACAGCTGCACTTCTGCAGTACCGCCACCACAGTGTCACCTCCATGGAACCACGGAACCATTGTAAACTTCACTGGAAGCTTGCATGGTCCCGCGGTATAGCTCCCACTGGACTACCTCATGGGAGAGCCAGGCTGAGTCTCACGGATGTACAGCACTACTCACTGTATGACTTTATTTTGGCTCCTGAGGCAGTCCACATGAGTGCCTGTGGGTCAGGGTATTCCTACCGTGCCCTTTTATAAGCTTTTTTATTACAGGTTCAGGACAGGAGGACTTAGTCCTGTCATGGCGGATTCAAACTGCAGCAAGCCAATCAGATCATTCAGTCCTTATTTTTTTAATTTATGGTATCGCGGGACTCCTGCATAACAAACCATCTAGAATATCACTAAAATATTAACCCCTTCATGACCACCTCAAGCACCTCTTTAAACATGAATTTCGTGAAAATAGCTACATGGATTTACACCAAATAATGAAAAGCATGCTTTCTGAGTAAAGCTCTAACTTCCTGCCAAATTTGCTATAATTCTGTTCAGCGTTTTTTTCCATATCACTTTCCAAATTTCCTGTGGGAATTAACATGGTAAAACAATGTTTAGGGGGCTCCCTTTTCTTGGCGCTGCTTCAAGGACCACTCTCAAACTTTCCAGGAAGGAGCTGAGGTGGAGGAACTTGTTTTTGGAAAGTTTTGTGAAGATTCATGATACGGTCCCAAAGTTATTAGTAAAACAAACAAAAAAACACCCTTCCTATGGAAAATCTGACTTAACTAGAGCTATAAGACAAAAAAGGAGGGACTACGGGCCACTTGAATAGGTCCAGCATACAGGCCCACGGAACTACAACAAGAAGAGGTATGCTGTTCCTAAAGAGATCCTACAGAACATTGGATACGTGAAAAACAATAAGGTGGGTGTTCATAAAGATCGAAGAAAATCTTTTCTCCTTTCAGAAAAAGACCCTCACACACCCAGCCAGCTAAGTGTCATGCTTCATCACTGGGTCTGCTCCTTATCGGGTCGGCGCTGCAATACCCGATCGGCACCCGTGATGGGGCCTTCTTTGCGGAGATCTTTTTCTTAGCCGTTGGGTGAAGTGCGAGTGAGGGCCCTAATGAGTGTAGATGTGAAAAGTGTGTAGTATGTGCTGTCTAAAACAGGAATTAGTGATCCATCCAAAACTATTTTAATGACAATGGTCACTAACCTGATTAAAAACCAGTAAGAGACGCACGCGTCTGCTCAAGGATTGCAGAGTTGTGTGCTCAAACTCGGGTCAACATGTTTCTTGCCTTTTGTTAAGTTAACGGCAATTCTTCAGGACCGAATCTTAAATAATCTACACTTTATGGTCGGTGGTCTGTTCAGTACACAATATAATGACCACCCATACAGCACCCTATAAAGTGGTACCTGTTGATCCAATTCAATGCCTGCAGGATAGAAAAATTGTAAAGTTTTAAAAAACATTTAAAAACATCATTCAACAAGGTCATAGTCTGTAATTCAAACTCCGTACCAGGTTTTTGAGTATAACCAAGTTGTCGCAACACTGGAAAAACATTTGTGAATGATGAGCATGCTTCACACATAGTGATGTATGTGATCATGCCAGTGGCGAATATAAACAAAATCTAAAGAAGAAATATTTTTAAAGTAGCAAGGAATATGCACAAGATCGTTATAAAACAGCACACTCACCCAAATAGGGTCATGTCAAAGCCTCAAGGTGTCACAGCAGGCGTAAACACTGTCGGGTTCAGTGTCCTAATAAGGTATGAAGAAGGACATCAATATAGGCTAGGTAGAAGATTGCCAAAGCGGAGCCCGAAAGGGGAGCATCCCTATGAGAAAACAATGGCTCTCACCTGGAATACACAGTTTTATCCCACTTAATGAATGCAGGCGAGCCTCAGGGAATGAAGTGTGCCGAGCACTCCAGTCATAAATCCCACCAAAGGTCAAGGGAAATGCACTGGCGGGCGACAACCACAGCCCCATGGTCTCTCCAGCAAACAAGGAGGGCAAAGGAGACAGTAAAGTGTGCTCAGAGAGGAGCGCGCGATGCATAGGAAACACGACCATAAAGTATCGCCATACGCTCCTTAGGCTATCCGAGAGGTAACACTCTCTCGGCTCACCTCTCTAATTCCCAAACTCACAGAGAGTAAGACCTCAAGGAGAGTGAAAACGGAGGATACGGGACACAGAAGAAGCCGGTCCCGCTTCACGGACACTCCTGGCAAAGCGGAGCACTTCCGTGTAATAAAATCAAAGTGGCAGCCAAACGAACCCACATTACCATGCTCAGTGATCACTACTCACGTGTATCGCTCCGTCCGCTCGCGGTAGACCTACCCCACACTCTGCCGGAACCGGGTGAATGTACAAACTCACTCATGTGCGAGTGATATTACCCGGCCGGTCAGCAGAGGAGGCGGGACTTCCGGTTGTGCGAGTAGAACAAAGACTAGAGCGTCAACACATACTTCCGGGTACCCATTTTTGGAATCCCCATTGGATGTAAATTGATAAGGATGTCCCCAAAGTCTCTGTAATCAAAAAGCTGTATAATGGTTGGTAACTGGTCACTCAAATTACATATAGATGTATTTAATGAACCTAAAAAAGTAGAGAAAGTAAGGGAATGACAAGAACTCGTGTACTAGGCAACCAATATAGTGAGGAGTCTGATAACCAACAGCTCGATGTCTAGGAGTAAATAAGACCCCATGTGGATTGAGTGTAAAAGGTAAAAATCAATAAGTCGTCAAGTACAGGACAAGAATCCAGTTATCAACTAGAGCTACACAGGGGCAACCACCACCATAATAATCCAGAAAAATATTTAAGAACTGCTGTTAAAGTCCTATTTTGATTGATAAGACTCGAAAGAAGCACTGATAATGGTGACTCTCTCTCGGGGAAACTGCTAAACATTGGAAGAAGTTAATGATTGATTTTAGGTTGGAACAGAAATTAACTTCATGTAAAAGATATTCTTATTTGACTAATGTGATTTTAGGAAGTTCTTGGGTACCTGTCATATCTCCAAGCACTTAAGAAACAACATGAGCATAAACATACCCAGTACACAGTGCAGGGCAGAAGACATCACAATTGAATCACATCGATCCGACATGATGCATGGTGTGGACCATGACTTTTTTTTTTAGATTTTCTATCCTCGAATTTTTTTGTTCACAATATTTCTCTGCATGGATATTCACCCAAGCATGGCGTGCTCCTGCTGGTTTTTGTTTGTACTATTGAATATTCCCTCCTGCCATTTTTAAATAAACCGATTTAATCGTATTTCCATTTATAAGTGCTCTCGCCTTTTCATTGAAAGTCACAAAGCACAGATTCCACTTCAGTAAGTAGGAATGTAATATAGAAATGAAGGTCAGTGTAAGGCTTTTGTGGTTCTTTTTTTCATATTTTTCAAGCACATTTAAGTGGGTATCAATGCAGTTGTATCAGCTATTAAGATGGCTCAGCAAGCTGTCTCTCACCCCAGAGACCTGCAGATCATAGGTTTGAATGCAAGAAAATCTCAGTTTTTCATCTTCCTGGGTCCGATACAAATAAAATTCGGGGAGTGTGTAATTTTTATTACTCACGTATAGGTTTGCATTAATCCCAATTGATGGGCTGGCTACCGGTAAGTACACATGCTTTTTCATTTTTTATGCTTTGTGCCACTCTTGCCATTTTCTCATGCGAGACTTGTTTTGGGGCACAAATAAAGCCTGAAGGATGTTTGCTACATCATTATCTCTCATCACGTCTATTTAGGCCACACAAGAGTTTTATATGCGAGTACATTCCACGTAAATCCTTTTTCTCGTGACTAACTCAAAAGTGCAAGCCATGTATATGAAGTGTTAAATTCTGTAGATCTGGGTAGAATTGGTGCACTAAGAGAGTAAAAATGCAACGTCACATACACCTAGATAAAATAGTATTATCTACTATTCATGTGCCAGTAAAAAAATCAGTTTGGGAGTGTGTGCTGCACAAATACTTAATATCATTTAATTTTATGAATACCAAAACACTGAACTGAGGCGTAACTAGCAATATGTTGCTTAAAAATGACATTGTCTTACTAGACATGTTTTGCTAAGATTAGCACTGAAATGATTTCATACCTGAAATTTATTTATATGTTGACATTTGCCTCGTACAGCGACTATAGAGTCACAAACGGATATAGTGTGTTTCAAAAATGCCTGGAAAATCTGTGGTTTTTGAGGAAGTTGTTTAGAAATAGGTGACTTTTTCAGTCATTAGTCTGCATATTAGATCACCTACGACCAGCCACATACATTTCCTTTAAAATGTTAGTTTTATGTCCCCATGTCCTTCTGGGGAACAAGCCCTAAAATGCCATTCTGTACGCCACCAGGAATCTAACACGGTTTTTTTAGGTTTAATTATATCTTTAACGATACGTTGTAGCTTTATCCAGAATGCCACAATAATTACACCAATTCCCACTCACACCGAGCTAGCATTCTTGTGGACCAAATCTCTGATTGGCTCCCATTAATTCTGAAATTCTCGCATTTCGATCACTTTCAATATTTTCCAGCCGAGCACAATGATTCACACAGTCTCTTGACTAAAAAGAGGTGCTATTGGAAGGTTGCAAAGTTCACTTCAGAGAGGAGTACCAAAATAACCGGACCGGAAACAGCACGCTTTCTTTATCGGGGGTTACTTCTCAAAAAACTGAAAAACAAAGCTTCCCTCCAATGTTCAAGAGCATAGCCACCAGAGAAGTGGATAAACAAAAACAAAATGGCGGCTTTATTTATTAGCTTCCCCTGGCTGTGCACAAGCAGACAAATCTACCTATTTGTCAAGCCGCATCAAAAAGCCTGTCTCTCTCTAGTTACCCGTATATGCTTTATTAAAGGAACACTTGACCCACCTGTCATATCAAATTGCCTCCTTCATCCCTGGCTGAATAATATAGACATTTCCCTGGAGGGACCGGCGATGCAAATACTGTAGGCCTCAGAGCCCAGGTTGCCAATTTGTTGAGCATATTAGGGTTATAGGGGCCTCTCAGGGGGAAGCACTATAAGGCAGTGTGTTCTAACAAGCTCATTTCTCCTTCCTCCGGAGGTACCCGTCTCTCTCTGTAGTCTGTATTAGAGCATTTCTGCGTTGCCTTCTTGCAGACAGCTGTCAGATTCCACAGCTCCGGCTCTCTTGAAGAAATGATTGGGCCTCCTTTGGCAGGCCTGTTTTGGATTCATGGTGTATCGCCGCTGCCAATAGCTGTCAGACATCTCGGGGCGGCAGAGTTGGGACCAAAGTTTAAGGAAGAAATTAGGCCTCCTCGGGTAGGAGCTGTAACGGAAGTCTGGGGAGAGCCCGTTTCCAGATGATACACAGCGACCGCACTTTGTGTGACGATTTGCTATTTTAGATTTTAATTTAACGAAGTAACATATCGATTTTGAAGTTATTTAAGTTTAATTTGTAGCAGAGTTGAATGTTTCAGTCGGTGTTCAATTACTGATTGGGAAGCTGATTATAATTGCATAGATGTCTTACAACATGATGTGGGATTATTATCTGTAATGCTGTGCAGACTCCGAATTAGGCCTGGGAACGAAAGCTAGCCCTTTCAGCAGAATTAATATGGTGGTTCTTCACATTCCATTTGTTTCCTTTACAGGTCGGCAGTGATGCAGTAAGCGTCCCTC
Source organism: Calotriton arnoldi (assembly GCA_963921515.1). Lineage (NCBI taxonomy): Eukaryota > Metazoa > Chordata > Amphibia > Caudata > Salamandridae > Calotriton > Calotriton arnoldi. The sequence goes on from CAWUFW010009099.1 coordinate 423,665, forward strand.
AGTCGTGAGAAAGTTGCACATTGAGAATGCCAATGAGTCGGGCCAGGCCATACTTCATATAAAAAATGTAGCTAAGTTCTAAGGTCAAAGCGGAGACTACTGTAAAGCTAGGTAGGGTATTTCCATTGGGTTAGCAAGGTCAGAGCCCCCTACCTTCTCAGACTTTGTGCATGCAGATGGTGTACCAAATGGACATGAAATAACACAAGAAAATGAAAATGAATATATATGTGTACATGCAATAAATGCATTAAAGCAATCATCGCTCAATAGGGAAGATGTACGGAAATTAGCAAATATGTTGAGCAATTGTATGCAAAAATAACATTTGATAACATCAAGATTACATTGAAATGGATTAATAATAAATAAAAAAACTTGAAAAGCAGTGCTTAATTTGTGAAAGAATAGGTGCTGGTGTCCGAAGCTCTGCACAGGAGCTGGTAGCCAGAGCAATTAAATGTCCGCACACTGAACACCAAGGCGGGTAGTCTTTAATCCACTACCAGACACTCCCTGCCCGTTTTATCCCTCATGTAGGTTCCTGCTTTCTCCCTTTGTGACCATTTTGCTATCTTTCTCTTCCCTCGTCTTCCTGATCGGTGTGTTTTTCCCTCTCTTGCACTCAGTAAAAATCTGATGGGGAAAAATATGTTCCGGTCCCCAACAATAAGTGACGGTGCCCGCCCCCAGCAACCACTGGCTCAAATTAATCACTGTTGAAAAGCAAAGGAAGTCAGTGGCGGCTCGCATAGGGCGTGCTGCGGGGCGGTGGGGCGGGGGAGGGGCAGGGTGGGCGGGTAGTAAACCTGGACATACGACGTAACGGAGGAACGTAAAAATTACTTTCCTCCGTTTCGTCGTATGTCCGAGTTTACTACCCCCTACCCTGCCCCTCCGCCGCCCCGCCTCACCGCCCCGCAGCACGCCCTATGCGAGCCGCCACTGAAGGAAGTTAAGGCAAAATAGAATCGAACGGGTTAACCTTTTGACTTGTGGTAAAGAGTGAGGAAATCCAATGCCCAGCAAATATTGCTTCATTTTCAGGCTTTAGGTAATGTGGTACATGGCATGTTAACATTATAATGATCACAGTTACTGTCAATCACACTCTTTCCATTATAAAATGCTATAAAGGCATCCACCCACTTGGAAAAAGTCAGTAAGCTCAAGACCAACAAAAGCCATGTTGAAGAAGTTGTACATAGGAAGGAATGCGCTAAACATACGTCCATAGCAGCAGACAAGTGGCAGCTTTACCTCAGAAAAACAAGATACAGTCCTTCTCTTTACCGTGTTCTGTCTTTTCACATTTAGGATCTTGATATGGCTTTGCCTTACATTTTCTTCCTATCCTTGCAATAAGTTTCCATCTCAGGTGGGCAATGTGTTTTTGTCTTTTTATTATGCCACTCACCGAGTTGCTCATCAAACATACACTTCAAAATGCCTGATTAATTTTGTTTTTAAACTCACATATTTCTCACTGTGCAACATTTTTGATTAATTTTAATATATTACACTGTCTTTTACTTTCGAAATCCTACCTCCGTTTCCCTTTGTATCATATATCATCTTTTATCATAATGTTATTAAATTGTACTTCTCTTTTGATTCTTTTACCTCCTACTAATAGGTTAGTGTATAATATTTTTTTTAACTTTGTCTTTGTGTATTTTTAGCTCTTTTGACTGTCTAGTGACCAATGTATCATCAGGTCTCAAAGCCATGCAAACAAGAGGACAGGGAAGGCTAATATTGAACTTTCGTGGAACGTCGTGATATAAAAGGCAACAACAGCAGAACATACAAACTAATTCAGGAAAAATGGCAAAAAACAAAGGAATACTAAAACACAAATAGTCGTTGTTCCTGAATGCATAATTAGGCACATAAACACAAATTCATCTACAGTTTATATGCTTTTTTAGCAAGCCACGTATTTATTTATTTACTGATTCGCTACATGCCGACATTTTTCTAAAATGACAGCGCAGTTCGGTCCTGATTAGGCGCGCCGCTGAAAATTGACCAGTTACTCTGCCCTGCCCCCGACAGTTACAGATACCTTGGGTCCTGGCTACTCCGGAGAGGATCGGGGTCACCCGCCAATTGCATGTTGGGGCTGAGTGCCATCTTAGAAAAAAAGGAGTTGTCATTGGAATCAGTAGTTCTCCTGATCCCCCTGGTTAATCATTCGTTTGCACTCAATATTGCATCCAGCAACACCATCTTTTTAGCAGAGCTTGTGGGTGAAATCAAATGTCCGGTTTTGCGGAGTTCCTACAGGACTCTACTCCCATTAGTGACCCCATCAGAAGTATAACAGCATTTGGAAGGGGGCTTTTGAGTTAGAACTATTCTGCATAGAGTAAATGCCAGTTTCTTGCATGTTGTCAAACATACTGAACCCATCCTATGCTAGAGTAAACCTCAGACAGGGTTGAGGAAGACATGTATCTTCATGTAATTGACTGCTTGGGCTTTTTATATGGATGTGTATCTCGTAATTATAGGACATTTGACCTTCTCCTTCCCACTTACTGTTCCTGCATGAGTGTCTTTTTTTCGACACTGATGAGATTACATATTTAAACATCTGCATTGATGAAAAAAACAGGTTTTGCACAGCATTTCGAAACAAACTGCACACAAAAAACAACAGCACATATTATATACAGGTTTGCACCCTCATACACAAGCTCAGCAATTGAGATTGTCCCGACACTCCACCTCATATACACAAAACGCAAAGCATATATTTTCGATGTACGTTGTAAGGTTTCTCTAAATACATGTGAACCCCTGTGCTATTAATCACTTTTCATTGAAAGAATGTGTACACACCAAAGTATATCAATCTTTCACGAATGTGGACTCTCACAGATACCAGGGCAAGCCTCTGCTGCCGATCACCCTGTTGCAGGAAGATCTCTCCTGGAAGTAGTGTCTACTGACTGAAGGGTCAACCTAAATATGAATGTAAAGAAAATAAAGTTCACACAGTTGTGCAGGAGCATAGCTATCATTAGATCAGCAGATGAAGTGGTACCATGGATCATACACCTCAAGCATTGGTGTCTTGTAATATCCACACAGGGGGGGGGGGAGGGCATTGTCATTGTAGGCCCATGGTACTCTTGCAATGTTATGGCAGTCACACAGCTCATGAGGAGCCATATTGAATAATTAATAATTAATGGAGAATGTCTCTTCTGTTCATAGTCTGTATTTTAAGCGTGTAAAGGAGATCTTTGGAAGAGATTTATAAGACCTGAAACGCAATCAAGCATTTATTTATTCCTTTACATGGAGGGTTGAACCAAGATGCATTCATGCATCACACAAAAGTCTTCAAAACCAGTTGAGGCCTAGCAGGGAACCAATGCACAGTATTGCAAGTTGGAATCATGCAGTGCAAGGGTTTCCGCCCTATCTTGGAGTGAAAATGAAAAACTGCCCCCAAAGACGGTATGAACTGAAGCCCTCTAACTTTTATAGGATTGGTATTGTCAAATAGGACACCTATACATGAAAAAGGGCATTTTCTTCACTAAAAGGATAATTAATGGTAAAGGTTCTAGATCTGGTTGACCTGGGTCCCATGGAAAAAACTAAGGGCATCATTACGATTGTCCGCCCGCCACTGTACCGGTAAACGGGACCGACCGCCAGAGGTGCGGCGGTCCCGCTGGGCCCATTAGGATGCAACCGCCACCCTGGCGGTCGCATTCCGCATATTCAACATTGTGGCAGCGGTGCTGTAAGCAGCACCCGCCACAATGTTGAAAATGCATGTTGTGCATTGGCATGCGCAACGTGACAGGCACCGCGGGGTGCCTACCACCTTGTCCATGCCAATGTAGGGGGGTACCATGGGTACCCCCCAAGTGCAACCCCCCATACCCCCACCCCCCCGGGGGCCCGCAACGGGCCCCCAAAGTGAACTCCGCATGCCTTTCCATGGCGGAGTCTCCGCCATGGAAAGGCATTGAAAATGCCACATGCTAATATGGATGGCGGTGCCTGCAAGGCACCGCCACCATATTATGGGCCTTTTCCGCCCGGTAGGCAATCGAGACGATTGCCTACCGGCGGAAAAACGGCGGGCGGACGGTCTTTCCATCCGCCGCGGTACCCCCGCCATGCTAATGTGGCGGGGGGTAAAAGGCCGTCCGGCGGGGTGCTTTGGCAGGCGGATCGCCACCGCCAGTCGGGCGGTGGCGATCCGCCCACCATGCTAATAGGCCCCTAAGGTCTTAGAAAAAATAATACTGACATCCTGATGGCTATAAAAGCCTCATAACATTCTATCAGGTTCTTAAGTACATTAGCAATATGAGACATCAAAGCTGCATCATCCACATTTAGCAGCATAGGAATATATGTTGAACCCAGCCTTGGAGTATTCTGTCTCAGCCCCATAAGTGACCCTCCAGTTCATTAGTATAGAAAATAAATAGAAGAGGGGCTAAAACACAACTTTGGCAAACACCCCTTGCCAAATGAAGGCGTTCAATGCATTCACCACATAACACAAATCTCACTTTAGCTCTTAGATTGCAGTGTAGATGACTCAGAAAACCTACTGTGGTTGGTTATACTCCCAGAGTTCCTAACATCGACCTAAGCTTCATCCTGCTCAAATCTACCAAACTTTGACTTAAGGTCCATGAAGGCTAAGGGGTCGATTCCGATGTCGGCCGGAAGCGCACCTAACAGTATTCGTCCGGAAAAAATACCAGCTGAACGCGTGTTTTCCGACCGACTCGAACACTCTACCGAACGAACAAGTACAATGCGCATAACAGCCCAGATTCCGAGCGAGCCGTACTTACCCATTCTAGCTCCTGTTCCCCGCCCGAGCCGGATCCGTAAACGCCGAATCGAGTCGCACGGAACCAAATACACTGCACCTTCCGGCCGGACTAGTACGATGCGTCTTCCGTTCGCGCCGAACTCGTCGCTACGTCCGGCACGTATGAGCATCCGGGAGAGCTGCACATAAGCTCTGATTCGCGCCACAAGACGATCCACGGCGACGAGACGAACAAGCCAGCGACGAGTACGAGTCGAAGCCACGAGAAACCCGAACGAGACGACCCAACCATGAATCCCATCGCAGGTCCTACCAATACTCTACATCTATTACCGGGACCGGTACGGACGCGTACGGCGCAGACGGTAAGTCAAACACCCACAACACAAACAAACGACACGTACCCGAAATATGTCACACACACATAGTGATGCACAAATGACGTACACAAGCAACAGCAGAACCATAGGGGTGGGATGGCCAACACCAATGCCATACACACCCATAGGGGGATGGATGCCTGCCACTACTACCATCCCCACCCATAGGTGGCTGGATGCCTACCACTAACACCACCTCTACTCAGGGTGGGCTGGATGCCTGCCACTACTGCCATCCCCACTCATGGGGGGCTGGATGCCTACCACTACTACCATCCCCACTCATGGGGGGCTGGATGCCTACCACCACTACCATCCCCACCCATAGGGGGATGGATGCCTACCACTAACACCACCCCTACTCAGGGTGGGCTGGATGCCTGCCACTACTGCCATCCCCACCCATCGGGGGATGGATGCCTACCACTAACACCACCCCTACTCAGGGTGGGCTGGATGGCTGTCACTACTACCATCCCCACTCATGGGGGGCTGGATGCCTACCACTACTACCATCCCCACTCATGGGGGGCAGGATGCCTACCACTACTACCATCCCCACTCATGGGGGGCTGGATGCCTACCACCACTACCATCCCCACTCATGGGGGGCTGGACGCCTACCACTACTACTATCCCCACAAATGGGGGGCTGGATGCCTACCACTACTACCATCCCCACCCTTAGGGGGATGGATGCCTACCACTAACACCACCCCTACTCAGGGTGGGCTGGATGCCTGCCACTACTGCCATCCCCACCCATAGGGGGATGGATGCCTACCACTAACACCACCCCTACTCAGGGTGGGCTGGATGGCTGTCACTACTACCATCCCCACTCATGGGGGGCTGGATGCCTACCACTACTACCATCCCCACTCATGGGGGGCAGGATGCCTACCACTACTACCATCTCCACTCATGGGGGCTGGATGCCTGCCACTACTGCCATCCCCACTCATGGGGGCTGGATGCCTACCACTACTACCATCCCCACTCATGGGGGCTGGATGCCTACCACCACTACCATCCCCACTCATGGGGGGCTGGATGCCTACCACTACTACCATCCCCACTCATGGGGGCTGGATGCCTATCACTACTACCATCCCCACTCATGGGGGCTGGATGCCTACCACCACTACCATCCCCACTCATGGGGGGCTGGATGCCTACCACTACTACCATCCCCACTTTTGGGGGGCTGGATGCCTACCACTACTACCATCCCCACTCATGGGGGGCTGGATGCCTACCACTAACACCACCCCTACTCAGGGTGGGCTGGATGCCTGCCACTACTGCCATCCCCACCCATAGGGGGATGGATGCCTACCACTAACACCACCCCTACTCAGGGTGGGCTGGATGCCTGCCACTACTGCCATCCCCACCCATAGGGGGATGGATGCCTACCACTAACACCACCCCTACTCAGGGTGGGCTGGATGGCTGTCACTACTACCATCCCCACTCATGGAGGGCTGGATGCCTACCACTACTACCATCCCCACTCATGGGGGGCAGGATGCCTACCACTACTACCATCCCCACTCATGGGGGGCTGGATGCCTACCACCACTACCATCCCCACTCATGGGGGGCTGGACGCCTACCACTACTACCATCCCCACTCATGGGGGGCTGGATGCCTACCACCACTACCATCCCCACTCATGGGGGGCTGAATGCCTACCACTACTACCATCCCCACTCATGGGGGGCTGGATGCCTGCCACTACTGCCATCCCCACTCATGGGGGCTGGATGCCTACCACTACTACCATCCCCACTCATGGGGGCTGGATGCCTACCACCACTACCATCCCCACTCATGGGGGCTGGATGCCTACCACTACTACCATCCCCACTCATGGGGGGCTGGATGCCTACCACCACTACCATCCCCACTCATGGGGGGCTGGATGCCTACCACTACTACCATCCCCACTCATGGGGGGCTGGATGCCTACCACTACTTCCATCCCCACCCATAGGGGGATGGATGCCTACCACTAACACCACCCCTACTCAGGGTGGGCTGGATGCCTGCCACTACTGCCATCCCCACCCATAGGGGGATGGATGCCTACCACTAACACCACCCCTACTCAGGGTGGGCTGGATGCCTGCCACTACTGCCATCCCCACCCATAGGGGGATGGATGCCTACCACTAACACCACCCCTACTCAGGGTGGGCTGGATGGCTGTCACTACTACCATCCCCACTCATGGGGGGCTGGATGCCTACCACTACTACCATCCCCACTCATGGGGGCAGGATGCCTACCACTACTACCATCCCCACTCATGGGGGGCTGGATGCCTACCACCACTACCATCCCCACTCATGGGGGGCTGGATGCCTACCACTACTACCATCCCCACTCATGGGGGCTGGATGCCTACCACCACTACCATCCTCACTCATGGGGGCTGGATGCCTACCACTACTACCATCCCCACTCATGGGGGGCTGGATGCCTACCACTACTACCATCCCCACCCATAGGGGGATGGATGCCTACCACTAACACCACCCCTACTCAGGGTGGGCTGGATGCCTGCCACTACTGCCATCCCCACCCATAGGGGGATGGATGCCTACCAGTAACACCACCCCTACTCAGGGTGGGCTGGATGGCTGTCACTAATACCATCCCCACTCATGGGGGGCTGGATGCCTACCACTACTACCATCCCCACTCATGGGGGGCAGGATGACTACCACTACTACCATCCCCACTCATGGGGGGCTGGATGCCTACCACTACTACCATCCCCACTCATGGGGGGTTGGATGCCTACCACCACTACCATCCCCACTCATGGGGGGCTGGATGCCTACCACTACTACCATCCCCACTCATGGGGGGCTGGATGCCTGCCACTACAACCACCCCTACTCATAGGACGGGTAATGCATGACACAACTAGCATACTCCCACATAAGGACTGTCTGTAAATTACATCCCACCCCCAACACCATGACAAGCGTGTGTGGTCTGTGTCAAATGCATACAACACTGAACATGACATTGAACATACAATGTGACCCCCTAACACATGTGTCACACATAATTGTGTGTGTGGCCTACACAATGCAAGCAGACCATGACCACTGTGGCAATGTGGCCCAAAGCCCCATCACCACAGTGCCCAAAAGGTAAGTGTGTGCTCCATAGCTGAAACACATATTGAACAGTGTGGCAATGGTGCCCAAAGCCCCATCACCACATTGCCCAAAAGGTAAGTGTAGTCCTGGTAAAAGCTGCAAAAACAAAACTGCAGGGATTATTCCTGGCCACACAACACCAAACACTACAGTGGCATTGTAGTGCTTGTGTCCCATAGCAACATAGATTGTGTGAGGCAAGCAGTGCAGTGCCAATGACACATCGTTCTGGCCATGTGCACACAAACATCAGCCATGGGGGCCCACATTGTCTACATTCACAAATAACACAATGACAGAAGTGAGCATCATAATGCAGACCCACATATCTGCACCAATGGACACACACATGTAGATATCCTGTGGAGACTGTAGATGTCAGGTGAACAAATACCGTACCATGGCAGCAATGGGACATACTAACCATGATCAATGTGCTGACTGATGATCTAGGAGTCCCAGGGCCAGCAGGGGAAAGCCAACAAACAACATACAGCCAATGGCAAACTAAAGATATGCCAATGCAGTGGTGCAAATGCACAAACACAAACAGGCAGACTCACACTGCATATCAAACACAACAGGTGAGGGGGTGGTGTGTCAGTGTCCCCAGGCAAACATACAACACATGAGGAGGCCAGATTCACTAATACACAGATGTCAACACAGTCAAATACAGAAGTAACTCATGGATTGGATTCCCCTATGTGGGCAAACAGGCATTGTGAGATGAGAGGGAGCCCAAATTACACATGTCACGCAAGCTTGTAGGAACAGCAACAAACACAGCAAGAGACAGAACCACCACAGCACTCCCCCCAGGGACCCCACATTGTGGTGACACTAGCCTGCATGACAATCACACTGTGATGACAAAGGTAGATGTCATCCACACTGTGAACCACAGACATGTGTCCTGAGCAACAAACTACCATCACACCTATACAAGCACAAAGCACTCAGCATGGCCTGCCAGCCAAGGACAATATGGAGGTAGTGCCCCAGCCGTGCAACAACTCACATTTGCACACACTCAACGCCACACACCTTGATCTCCACCAATGTGCAGCAGTGAAGCTCACATGGACTGCTGACATTGCACATGCACCCATGACAATCCCAGGGGTGGTGGGGGGAAATAAGGTGCAGAAACCCATCACACATGGCCAGTCAACAAGACTTGTGAATGTCTGACACACTGCACAGTATGCCGTACATGGGCATGACGTGAAATCCACCCCAAACAATGGGATCCTGGCCATAGTCACACACCAATGAAGAAGCCAAGCTGACCCACAAAGGACACACATAGACAACTTCCAACATTGCAGCTCTGACCCTGAGGAGTGGCAGCAGTCACACACACAACGTGTCACAATCACTGAAAGCATACACAAACAGAAAATCACATTACTTGTGTAACCAACAAGTGCCAAGAGGAATCCTGACTGTGTCCCATCTGCGTTTGCCCACATCCCCAGCCCTGACAACAAAGACAACTAGGGATGACAACCTCATGAACATTAGTTTGCCATGCACCCACATCCCGGAGAAACCAGGTCCAAGATGCTGGATGAACACAGAACAACTCAGCAAGCATCACAAACAGGATCATCCGTAGGGACACATCCTGTGTAGGAAAAGGAGAAGGGAACACGCACAGACATGCCTACACCACACACAACACGGGCACAGCCTATATCACGGAATCACGCACTGCCATGAGGGCACTCCACTCCTGTGGAAGGTCAGCTGTGCCAAACCTTGTCTGTGCACGACTAAAACATGTCAGCAGAACACTCGGTCAGTGAGTCAACAACTACAACACACTGAAGGCTCTGCTCATATCAGCCTGGGCACGGGAGTGTCACATCAGTCATCTACATACACCCAAGACACGTGTCAAGCAACTTGCACTGTGTACACAGATGAGTCCTCCAAATTTGATGTGCTAAACTGCATGTCCACTGGAGACGGGCACACAGTCAGGGTACTAGGAACATTGGACAGTGGTAAGCCCACCAGAAGTGCATCAGTGTAGGACAAAGATGGTAATCTACAAATGCTAAACGTACATCCCTGTGTCAAATGCTGAACATTACACCCTCAGACTGCAGCAAAGGATGCTATAGATCCAGACTAGATTAGGACACATATCCCATGGACCACATGGAGCCCATCACAGCAAAACTTCATTTACCTGATCTGAACACAATTACAACAGCAAATGCATTATTCCACACATCTACATCATGTACCTCCAAAGATTAACCACAAGTAAACAAAAAGAGGCTTTATTCAGAAAGTGTGCAACTCAAATCAAAAGTCCAAAATAAACTAAGGCCAATGGCCAGTCCAAATATACAGTCCCAACAGGGTGATGTGTGACAACTTGTCAACAATTGCTTGCCTGCACAGGTACGGACAGGGGACATCCCCTTGGAGGGGCATACGAGGGGCAGGCCAGGCACCGCAGGGACAGGATCAGGGGATGCCAGAAGGAGGCAGTGAAGGGGAGGTGGGTGCAGGAGTGTCACCGGCAACTGCAGTGGAGGTGTCTGACTCAGGGGGCTGGCACCACCGCAGGGCTCAAGTCAGATGGTGTTGGTGCTGCAACCACTGCAGTGGGCTGGTCAGATTGAGTGGACTGGGTCCCCAATGCAGTGCCCGAGTCAGACGGGGTGGTTGTGGACTCCACCGCAGTGCATGACTCCAAAGTAGTGGAAGGGGGGCAGAAGAGCTGGGCAGGACAGAGGGGGACGCGGTCTCCACACCAGTGGCACAAACAGGCAGAGCGTCTGGTTTTGGGGTGGAAGAGCAAGTGGCAGGGGGGAGGGCCTAAGCAGTTTGGGGATGCAGTATCGGTGTGTGGGGGAACCTGGGGCAGGGTGTGGCGGTGGAACCTGTGGAGTGGTGGCCTGGGGGATGGAGGTGAGAGACTGGGTGGTTGACTTGCAGGGCGGTGGCGGGGTCTTGCTCTTCCGGGACCGGGGGACTTGCGGGTGGGGGCTCACTCTGCCTGCGCCTGGGGGAGGGTGTCCAGGGGCGAGGGGCACTCCCTCTGTGTGGGTGGACTTCCTCTTCCCCCGGTATGCTGGATCAGCAGGATTGGAGGGGAAGAGGCCGAGGTCACACAGGAAGATCTGCTGTGTAGGTGTGGTAGCAGGCGAGGCAAGGGAAGGGGTCTTGGAGGGAGAGGATTTGGAGTACTGCGGAGTTAATGTGGATGCCTGTGTGTGTGTGTGTGTTCCCCGTCCCCTGTGTCTGTGGTATCAGTCCCCTGAGGATGCTTGTGTGCACGTCTTGCCTTTCTCTTGGGTGTGCCTGTGCTGCTCGTGTCTGTGTGTTTGGGTGACTGTGCAGGTGTGCATGTGCTTTGGACAGGTAGGGGGCAGGAAGTGTGGATGGGGCAGAGGTGGGAGGGGTGAGGGACTGTTGGAGGAGGGACACTGCTGCCGTCAGGGAGGAGTCCATGGACTTATTGCTCCTCTGTAGGGCAGACATACCCGTCGAGATGCCCTCCATGAACGACACCAGCTGTGTCAATAGAGTGGTGTGTGCATGGAGGACACTCAGCATTGCTGTCTGCCCTACATGGAGCTGCCGAAGGAGGTACACAGACTCCTCACTCAGGGCAGCAGGGGACACAGGGGCAGGGGCTGCGGTGCCTGGCACAAAGGAGACACGCTACCGAGTACGGGAGCCTCCACGGACCTCAGGAATGGGAGCCAATGGGAGGGCGGTGGTGGTGGTGGCGGGCCAGACAGACTAGCTGGCCTTTGGTGGCTGCTGAGACCAGCCTCCACAAGGGAGTCATCCTCCGAGCTGCTGTGGTCCTCAGCTGAGGAGGATGGTGCTGAGGACTCCTCGGTGTGGCTCCCCTCGCCCTCCGTGCCACTGGGTCCCTCTGACCACTCGTCCGATGCTGACCCAGTCTGGCTCCGCTGCTCCTCCTGGTCTGTGGAGCTGTCCCCTCCTGTGGTCGTGGATGTATCTGCAAACAATTAGGGAAACAGACAAACATCAGTCACCTGCACTGACCGCACACACCACAGTAAGTACAGCACATTACAGAGCAAGCCCTGGCATCCTTAGTTGAACATTGCCTAAAGTCCTCACACAGATTTGGGGAAGCCAATTGTCAGTCTGATGGTAAACCATGGGACTCACACCCCTCCTGCCCTTGCACCCATCTGTCTGGTGCCTGTCTGATCGTAAGACCCCAGTGTGGACACATGCACCACCTACACAGTTGTTGGACATTGCAGGGAACACGGTGAAGTATGAGAACATGCACACATCACATCTCTTGCCACTGAGTCAGTGCAGGTGTCCGGATAAAGGGATGGCCAGAGTCTAAATAGAAATGCATGTGATGCATACCAGCACCAGACACCATGATGCACCCGTGTCCGGATAGTCAATGCCACAATGGGGTGCATGTTGCACATGTCACTCCCCTGCAGGATCAGTCTCAGGAAGTTGAATGCCATGACACAGGAATGCGTTCAAAGTCATACATTACTGTCTCAAGTCACATGGCCATGGCAGCCAGCCAACAACAGTCTGCACTGTGTCACAATCCGAGGGCATGGGGAATGCAAGTTATGTGACTGACAAGTGCACATGTCCATCCCCCAAATACCACATCATCTGTACTACTATTTGTCCACGTCATACCAACTGGACATATGGGGGACATGAAACACAACTCTCTGAACATGAGCACCTCACAGTGTGCTGTGAATGACAATACAGCTGCCTGAAAGTCACAGTCGCAAACACCTGTGTGCACAGTCAAGTGATCAGACACCTATAAGTCACAGAAGTATCGTCTATCATGGTCACATCTCAGATGGCATGCTGAGCCCTAACCGATAAACATACCAGTAGTCCTGACAACGAAGACACAGCACAATGAGACAGAGGCAGACACCTGAGGGTACATTACACTGATCACAACATGCCAGATGATACACGGGAGTGGGAGTACAGAGTGCATTGCATACCCTGGAGTAGGCATTACTGTCCAGCTCCACCTGTAAGAGGGATGAGTCCTGGACAGTAGGCAGGTGGCTAAATGTGTGACACACTGGATACACATACTCCTGAGGCCCAAACATTGTTCCCACCAGCAGCATGGGTGTGTGCCAAATTCCCCAGGGACATGTGGTGAGTCAGAGCAGCAAGCGGACCACATATCAAAGTTACACCCAGATTACATGTCAGAACTTAGGCATTGTGTAAGCAATTGACCCACCCATGAATCGCACAACATAGTCACGGGAACAAATGCTGTCCCCCAGCTTGAGCAAAGCTAAATGCAATGACACAGTCCCCAAATGACACAATTTCCTGACTATAAGGGCCACACATATGCGTATCAGAGGAGAAGTGGGCATGTCACAAATGACGGACTTGGGTCCTGGACCACATGACTGATGTACTGTGGAAGTTTAACCAGGCCAGAGGAGGGCACATAGCATGTCAGACAAAGTGCACAGTGCAGTCATGGACTCACCCCCTCCTTGCTGCTGTCTGTCCTTCAGCTGCCCATCCAGGTCAGGGAAGACCACCGCCAGGATCCGGAGCATGTGGGGGGTCAGGTCCTGCGAGGAGGCGACAGCTTCAGCTGGACCCTTGCGATCCTCCGGGTCCAGCCACGAAGTTCCTGCCACCTCTTCTGGCAGTTGCGGATCCTGCGCCTGTAGACCCCCACGGATCTTACTTTCCGGGCGATGGTCAGCCAGATTTCCTGCTTCTGGTGGGCATCAACCTGTGAGGATGACAAAGTGAAAAGGCCATTACTACACATGCAACATATACGTGCATCACACAGTTGGATATACATGTCTCAATCACAGGGGCATATGATGTACACAGGCAGTGCAACAATGGCTATGAACAGTTTGCCAGCAGTCACTACATGGTATCATTGCATGGGAAGTAAACCTAGTTGGAATGCACTGTTACTGCACTGTACCAGTTCAGTGCATGTAACTACACACTTTGGGGTGTGACAACTACTCAGTGGGCATGCTAGCCAGTGGTGTGCACACTGAAAGCCCTGCTAGTCAGACAACATGCACAATTAGTGAGGCAGTGGACAGCACACTCACCTGCTCCCCTGGTTTCCCATACAGCTTGCTGTATTGTGGAAGGAGGCTGTCCAGCAGGGCCTGGTTCTCCTCAAGGCTGAAGGCTGGGGCTCTCTCCACAGTACGTGCCATTGCAGGAGCCAGAGGATGCATAAACAGCAGCAGTGTTGGTGGCAGATGTCGTCCTGGAGCATGTAGTGCAGGCAAGTGAGCTCTCAGGGGAACAGCCAGCATTATATGTGTGCTGCAGAGGCAGATACTGTCCCATGTGTCCAAAGTGATAGGTCCAAGTCGTTTGCATCTTCTGAATCTGACCAATCCATGGAATAGCAGCACTAATACACGCCCACAGCATCCTTCAAATCTTCAACTTCATGACACCCATGATTTTGCAACATTGTTGTGGCTGGCCAACTGAATTCACTGCATCAGACTCGTTGAAGCTTCGAAAACGCGTCCTTTGCCATGCCAGGCCCCAGCCAATGTGTGCGCACCATTCGGTCCACTGCTGTACAACGCGTATTTCGGGATACAACGCGTACCCGCTCACATACAATGCAATGGGCAGGCCGGGCACACCGATCGGTCCATTGCTGTACAACGCGTTCCCAGGATACAACGCGTACCCGCTCACATACAATGCAATGGGCCGGCCGGGCACACCGATCGGTCCATTGCTGTACAACGCTGCATCCGGGATACAACGCGTACCCGCTCACATACAATGCAATGGGCCGTGCGGGCACACCGAACGGTCCATTGCTGTACAACGCGTACCTGGGATACAACGCGTACCCGCTCACATACAATGCAATGGGCCGGCCGGGCACACCGATCGGTCCATTGCTGTTCAACGCGTACCCGGGATACAACGCGTACCCGCTCACATACAATGCAATGGGCCGGCCGGGCACACCGATCGGTCCATTGCTGTACAATGCGTACCCGGGATACAACCCGTACCCGCTCACATACAATGCAATGGGCTGGCCGGGCACACCGATCGGTCCATTGCTGTTCAACGCGTACCCGGGATACAACGCGTACCCGCTCACATACAATGCAATGGGCCGGCCGGGCACACCGATCGGTCCATTGCTGTTCAACGCGTACCCGGGATACAACGCGTACCCGCTCACATACAATGCAATGGGCCGGCCGGGCACACCGATCGGTCCATTGCTGTACAACGCATACCCGGGATACAACGCGTACCCGCTCACATACAATGCAATGGGCCGGCCAGGCACACCGATCGGTCCATTGCTGTTCAACGCGTCCCTGGACAGGTCACACGCATATGTCACCATGCTGGTCACTGGTGAACCTATGCCAGCCACATATACTTTCCAGGGACTCAGGGGCACACCTACAACACCACACCCAGTCCACAGTGTATCTAAGGCATGTGTGGCAGCATAACCTTATCTGTGTATGGGGGTGAACATGTGGGTTTTGGGGTGGCATTTGGGGGCAGACACACCCAGGCTGTGCACGTGTTTATGGGGACAGGGTCCTTTGTGTGTTGTGCACCTGACCACTGTGGTGTGCAACTTTTCATTTATGAGCATGTGTCATGGTCACATTTCCAGGTTGTGTATGTGTATGACATGTCACATACCCCCAATCTCACATGTAGGAAGGCATGTACGTCACAGGGTGGCCCATTGCCACAATAGTGATGTCCCTCCGCAGTCTGTGTGCATGTTGTGTTTCACATGTCTCTGACTCCATGTGCACAATGGGAGACAGTCTCCACATCCACGTGGTTTGTGCATGAACTTTGATGTTGTGTGTGTGTGTGTCACAGACGTCCATGTCTGACCTGTGGGTGTCATGTTAGTTTTTCTGACGTGTACATGATACGCAATGTCATGCCAGTGTCCATGTGGCAAGACAGGGTCCCTGGGAATCTACCTGTCAATGAGCTGTGATGCCTGTGGAGCATCTGTCCAGACATGTCACTGTGGTATGTGTGTGGAACGTGAGAGCAGTAAATGGGTATTGTGACACAGCCTAATGGTTTCCCATAGCACACCCTGGAACCTGTTGTCAACACTTGTTGAACAGAGATGTTAGATGATGTCCATGTAGGTGCCATATATGTCCAAACAGAACGACACACACATCAAGTACTTGTGTTTGTTAATGATGTATCATGTGAAATTGAGTATGGTGAACGGCACATAGTTCGGGTGACTGACAATCTTGCTTTCTTCACCTATGCACTGCAGGGCTCCTGCTGTCCATCAACCATTCCCAGACCTGGCAACGATGGTGGAACGTGACAGCATCCGACGGTACCGCTTCACCAGGCAGCTGATTGAGGATTTGGCAGTGCGGTTGGACCCACATTTGCAGCCTGGCCGTCCGTATCCTACAGCGCTGACCCCCAAGGTGAAGGTGATGGCAGCCCTACACTTCTTTGCCACCGGTACCTTTCAACACACTGTGGCGACTGCCGGTGGGATGTCACAGATTATGTTCAGCCATGTGCTACGCGATGTTTTGGGGGCAATGTTGATATACCTGAACCAGTACATCTATTTCCCAACACGTCAACGACTCACTGATGTCAAGAGTGACTTCTATGCCCTGGGGAGGATGCCACATGTAATTGGCTCCATTGATGGGACACATGTGGCTTTGATACCACCACAGGCACATGAGCAGGCATACCGGAACCGTAAACATTACCATTCGATCAATGCTCTGGTGGTATGTCTTGCAGATATGACCATCACACATGTGTGTGCCCGTTTCCCCGGTTCGGCACACGATGCCTACATGATGAGGAGTAGTCGCATCCCGAGGATGATGTCACAGATGCCGAACCAGCATACCTGGCTTGTTGGTGTGTACTGACTTTGTACCATTGTGTGTGTTCTGCTATGTTGTTTTCCGCACACATTTTCAAATCGGCTAATGTGCAATTGTCTGTCTGTAGGTGACTCGGGATACCCCAACATGCCATGGTTGCTGACACCCCTCGGGAACCCTGTGACACCAGCCCAGATGCGCTACAATGAGGCACATGGTCGGACGAGGAGGGTGATTGAGCGGACCTTTGGTCTTCTGAAGAGCCGCTTCCGCTGCCTGGACAAGACAGGAGGGGCCCTCCAATATGCCCCAGCAAAGGTGTGCAAGATTGTCATCGTCTGCTGCATGATACACAACCTGGCAGTGCGGAAGGAGTTGCCTCTCATCCTGGATGACGATGACCAACGTCCGCCACCTGTGGAGGATCCTGGCCTGGGTCACGATGCCAGTGAAGATGATGATGATGATGATGGTGATGTCCGCACACAGCTCATCACCAACTTCTTCAGCTGAATGTGAGTCTCCAGAGGGTTGTAATGTCAATGATTTGAGTTTGCATGATATGTGTGTGTGGTGCTCTGTTGCTGTTTGAGTGTGGCCATGTGCTACTTGACTGGATGCGTGCAGCGATGTGTCCTTGCAGGTGGTCTGTACTGCCCAACAGTGTTGACATGCTAACTTGGTTTTGTGTAGTTATCTCGTGACATGTATTAGACATGAGTATTGCCGTTCTGTGCTGTTCTTCAGTGGTTTTGACTGTGTGTCATGTCTGTCCTTCACAGGGTGCTGCTGGAGTTGTTTGATCAACTTGGATCCCACAAATCCATGAATCAACTTCCAAGGTGGAAGCAGTCGTTTCCCTACAGGTGATGTGCCACACACCCCTGGACTTTCTATCTTCTGCACTTTTTGACTTTGTGGCCACAGCCAGGTTGGATTAGCTAGCATTTGTAGTGAAAACAACATGTTGCAAATGTGTAATAAACCTGTGCTTCACTTTGGGATGTGCGTTGTCTGTGGTCACACATCTGACTGACATTTGCTTACTGCACCTGTAGTCTAGTTGACAGACTGTGAATAGGTGGCGTGTCTGTGCATTCCACTGTATTTAGTTGCAACATCAGTATAGGTGATGAGTCTGATGGCCCTGGTGTGTATGTGTTGTGTGGCCCTAGTGGTGTGTCTCCCTCATATGTGTCACGTCGCCATGACTGACATGACGGTGTTGGACTTGCTGTAGCAGTTAGCATGCACAGTGTCATTTTTCTGATCACCATCTCCATGACAGAGAGCACGTTGGAATCACAACAGAGGCAGATATGGTGTATTGGTGAGTTTATTTACATACAGGTGTGAGAATGGTGCACAGGATGGTGGGTGCTGTACATAGAAATTGGAATCCAAAGTTCCCATGTGATTTGGAAGTCTTGGTAGCTGAAATGTCCAGAGTAAAGTCCACAGTCATCTGATGAATTTGGCCAACTAGAGCTCCCCATGTCATGTGGGAGAGTTGGGTTGGCTTCGACAGGGCGTGCAGTTTGCACACAGAGGAAAAGTTCCAGAACAGGTGTTCGCTTCCTGGGGGATGTAGATGGCCATCGGCCTCTCAGTTTGGCCTCCTCGGACGGCCCCTCTTCTTGGGGGGGACCCTCAGGTGCAGGCTGCGGCGGTGCAGGGGACTCTCTGCCAGAGTCCTCCTCCCTCCCTGTGGCATTTGCAGTTGTTTCAGCAGCAGATGTGGGCACACAGGGAGGTGAGGCCATGTTGGTGCTGATCTGGCGGAGGCATGTCAGTATGTCCCTATGCACCGCTGTCAGTTGTTCCAATGTGTCCCACTTGGACTCCATGCCAGACATGTGTGTCTCGACACGGGACATGTGGGAGTCCAAGAGGGCATGATGGGCAGCCTGCTGCTGTTGTATGTCCTTGAGGATCCCCACTACCTGGCTGACCTCTCCGGTGCTAGTCTGGTACGCATCCGCGATGCGTGCCAGTTGTGGGTCATCATGCAGTCCAGACCCCTCTGCAAAGAGCGACCTATGTCTACCACCCCTCCCACCACCCCTGGCGACACGTGCAGGACCTGCGGTGGCACGCACAGGTGACCGTGGGCCCACTTGGGTGTTGTTCCTGGGCTCGTTGTCACCAGCTCCAGTTTGGGTCTGGGTCCCTGCGCTGTTGTCATTTGTGGTCCTTGGTCTGTCCGTGTTGGCAGGGGTGGCCTGTGTGTTGGCAGTTGTTGGAGGGGTGGGTGCAGGGGGTGCAGATGTTGGTCCTGCTGGTGCTGCATGATGACTCACACCGGAGGGTCCAGCTGGTTCTTCGCCATCCGAGGAGTGCAGAGGCTGATCCACACCAGTGAGCTCAGTGTTCCCCGGAGCCTGGGAAAGGGACTCCTCCTCGTCTGCTGCTGTGTCCCCATCATCACCTGTTTTGGGGAGAGACACAGATTGTATGTTATGTTTCTACTGGCATCAATTGTTCAAACACCTGACAGTTGTGACTGTACCTCTGGATGTGGGCCTGGACATTGCATTCTCCTAAATTGTGACAGTCAGAGAGTGATATTGGTGTAGCACATTGTCCTGCCAACCTGTGGCATGTCAATGTGAATGTTGAGGTGTGTGCATGACCAGCATTGGTGGTATTTGCTTGCCATCCGGGCCTCCTTCTCCCCCAGCCCAGTTATCCCACCATGAAGCATGCTTCTATTGCAGGGAGTGCAAGTTGTCTTTCAGGATGTCAGTCAGTGGTGTTCTGCTGTTGGTTGTTGCACAGTTCCCAGCAGGGCCTTGTGCTCCCCCAGCAGTACCCAGTGTCAGCCATCTTGTGAGTCCTTTTCCACTCCCTGTGATGTGAGCATGGTTCAGGGTGGTGTTGATGGGCCAATTGTGAGGCTGACCAACATCTGTGACTACCACTCCCATCATGATGTTGCCTCCACCCCCTTCCCAGCATGCCCATCCATCCTTCCTTCCTTTTGACTCTGCTTCCCTGTGGGGTGGGGTGCCTGTGCTGACAGGATGGCTGGGAGTGTTGTCCTGGCAGTTGTTTGGCTACAAGTCCCAAGAGTGTCCCTGTGCTTTACACAGCATAACCCAGGGTGGTGGTTCTTTGTGGGATCTTCAGTTAGGATGTGAGGCATTGCATTCTCCCAGGTGGGTGATGTGGAGTTAGTGTTGAGGGGGTGTGTGAGTGGAGGTGCTTGTAACTATGGTCAGTGCTGTGAGTCCTCCTTCCCACCCAGCCAGATATCCCACCATGGAACATGCTTCCATTGCAGGGAGTGCAAGTTGTCTTTCAGGATGTCAGTCAGTGGTGTTCTGCTTAAGCCTGGGCGTAGTTCGCGAAGTAGCGCTACGCGAAGCTACGTGAAGTGCAGTCCGCACTACGCGAGCTACGCATAGCACTACGCGAACTGCGTAGTGCGCTGTTCGCAATGATTGCACAGTGCCGGATGCTTGTCCGCACTGTGCAATCATTGAAAACGGCATCTTGCACAGTGCGAGCTGTCTTTACTGCCGCTCGAGTAGGTTTTTACTCGAGCGGCAGCTTCTCAACGCTGACTGGTAGCTTTCATCGCGAGCGGTCGCGAGCATACGCGACCACTCGCAGTGAGAAACCTGACCTCCCCGCGTTGAGAATCTCGCCGGGAGGTTTATTTTCCATGCTTGCGATCGGCAACTTGATGTTGCTGATCGCGAACGAGGAAAAAGTCTCGCCGGGATGTCATTTTGCTTGCTCGCGGTCGCCAACTTGACGTTGAGGACCGCGAGCAAGCAAAAAATGACCGCTGCACTACACTACGCTACGCTATGCGTGTTTGCACTGTGCTACGTGCAATTCGCGTTGTGCGAAGTAGCGCAAACTTCGCAAACTACGCGAGCGTAGCGTAGTACTTCGCCCAGGGTTAGTTCTGCTGTTGGTTGTTGCACAGTTCCCAGCAGGGCCTTGTGCTCCCCCCAGCAGTACCCAGTGTCAGCCATCTTGCGAGTCCTTTTCCACTCCCTGTGATGTGAGCATGGTTCAGGGTGGTGTTGATGGGCCAATTGTGAGGCTGACCAACATCTGTGACTACCACTCCCATCATGATGTTGCCTCCACCCCCTTCCCAGCATGCCCATCCATCCTTCCTTCCTTTTGACTCTGCTTCCCTGTGGGGTGGGGTGCCTGTGCTGACAGGATGGCTGGGAGTGTTGTCCTGGCAGTTGTTTGGCTACAAGTCCCAAGAGTGTCCCTGTGCTTTACACAGCATAACCCAGGGTGGTGGTTCTTTGTGGGATCTTCAGTTAGGATGTGAGGCATTGCATTCTCCCAGGTGGGTGATGTGGAGTTAGTGTTGAGGGGGTGTGTGAGTGGAGGTGCTTGTAACTATGGTCAGTGCTGTGAGTCCTCCTTCCCACCCAGCCAGATATCCCACCATGGAACATGCTTCCATTGCAGGGAGTGCAAGTTGTCTTTCAGGATGTCAGTCAGTGGTGTTCTGCTTAAGCCTGGGCGTAGTTCGCGAAGTAGCGCTACGCGAAGCTACGTGAAGTGCAGTCCGCACTACGCGAGCTACGCATAGCACTACGCGAACTGCGTAGTGCGCTGTTCGCAATGATTGCACAGTGCCGGATGCTTGTCCGCACTGTGCAATCATTGAAAACGGCATCTTGCACAGTGCGAGCTGTGCTTTACTGCCGCTCGAGTAGGTTTTTACTCGAGCGGCAGCTTCTCAACGCTGACTGGTAGTTTCTCATCGCGAGCGGTCGCGAGCATACGCGACCACTCGCAGTGAGAAACCTGACCTCCCCGCGTTGAGAATCTCGCCGGGAGGTTTATTTTCCATGCTTGCGATCGGCAACTTGATGTTGCTGATCGCGAACGAGGAAAAAGTCTCGCCGGGATGTCATTTTGCTTGCTCGCGGTCGCCAACTTGACGTTGAGGACCGCGAGCAAGCAAACAATGACCGCTGCACTACACTACGCTACGCTATGCGTGTTTGCACTGTGCTACGTGCACTCGCGCTGTGCGAAGTAGCGCAAACTTCGCAAACTACGCGAGCGTAGCGTAGTACTTCGCCCAGGGTTAGTTCTGCTGTTGGTTGTTGCACAGTTCCCAGCAGGGCCTTGTGCTCCCCCCAGCAGTACCCAGTGTCAGCCATCTTGCGAGTCCTTTTCCACTCCCTGTGATGTGAGCATGGTTCAGGGTGGTGTTGATGGGCCAATTGTGAGGCTGACCAACATCTGTGACTACCACTCCCATCATGATGTTGCCTCCACCCCCTTCCCAGCATGCCCATCCATCCTTCCTTCCTTTTGACTCTGCTTCCCTGTGGGGTGGGGTGCCTGTGCTGACAGGATGGCTGGGAGTGTTGTCCTGGCAGTTGTTTGGCTACAAGTCCCAAGAGTGTCCCTGTGCTTTACACAGCATAACCCAGGGTGGTGGTTCTTTGTGGGATCTTCAGTTAGGATGTGAGGCATTGCATTCTCCCAGGTGGGTGATGTGGAGTTAGTGTTGAGGGGTGTGTGAGTGGAGGTGCTTGTAACTATGGTCAGTGCTGTGAGTCCTCCTTCCCACCCAGCCAGATATCCCACCATGGAACATGCTTCCATTGCAGGGAGTGCAAGTTGTCTTTCAGGATGTCAGTCAGTGGTGTTCTGCTTAAGCCTGGGCGTAGTTCGCGAAGTAGCGCTACGCGAAGCTACGTGAAGTGCAGTCCGCACTACGCGAGCTACGCATAGCACTACGCGAACTGCGTAGTGCGCTGTTCGCAATGATTGCACAGTGCCGGATGCTTGTCCGCACTGTGCAATCATTGAAAACGGCATCTTGCACAGTGCGAGCTGTCTTTTACTGCCGCTCGAGTAGGTTTTTACTCGAGCGGCAGCTTTCTCAACGCTGACTGGTAGTTTCTCATCGCGAGCGGTCGCGAGCATACGCGACCACTCGCAGTGAGAAACCTGACCTCCCCGCGTTGAGAATCTCGCCGGGAGGTTTATTTTCCATGCTTGCGATCGGCAACTTGATGTTGCTGATCGCGAACGAGGAAAAAGTCTCGCCGGGATGTCATTTTGCTTGCTTGCGGTCGCCAACTTGACGTTGAGGACCGCGAGCAAGCAAAAAATGACCGCTGCACTACACTACGCTACGCTACGCGTGTTTGCACTGTGCTACGTGCAATTCGCATTGTGCGAAGTAGCGCAAACTTCGCAAACTACGCGAGCGTAGCGTAGTACTTCGCCCAGGGTTAGTTCTGCTGTTGGTTGTTGCACAGTTCCCAGCAGGGCCTTGTGCTCCCCCCAGCAGTACCCAGTGTCAGCCATCTTGCGAGTCCTTTTCCACTCCCTGTGATGTGAGCATGGTTCAGGGTGGTGTTGATGGGCCAATTGTGAGGCTGACCAACATCTGTGACTACCACTCCCATCATGCTGTTGCCTCCACCCCCTTCCCAGCATGCCCATCCTTCCTTCCTTTTGACTCTGCTTCCCTGAGGGGTGGGGTGCCTGTGCTGACAGGATGGCTGGGAGTGTTGTCCTGGCAGTTGTTTGGCTACAAGTCCCAAGAGTGTCCCTGTGCTTCACACAGCATAACCCAGGGTGGTGGTTCTTTGTGGGATCTTCAGTTAGGATGTGAGGCATTGCATTCTCCCAGGTGGGTTATGTGGAGTTAGTGTTGAGGGGGTGTGTGAGTGGAGGTGCTTGTAGGTATGGTCAGTGCTGTGAGTCCTCCTTCCCACCCAGCCAGATATCCCACCATGGAACGTGCTTCCATTGCAGGGAGTGCAAGTTGTCTTTCAGGATGTCAGTCAGTGGTGTTCTGCTGTTGGTTGTTGCACAGTTCCCAGCAGGGCCTTGTGCTCCCCCAGCAGTACCCAGTGTCAGCCATCTTGTGAGTCCTTTTCCACTCCCTGTGATGTGAGCATGGTTCAGGGTGGTGTTGATGGTCCAATTGTGAGGCTGACCAACATCTGTGACTACCACTCCCATCATGCTGTTGCCTCCACCCCCTTCCCAGCATGCCCATCCTTCCTTCCTTTTGACTCTGCTTCCCTGTGGGGTGGGGTGCCTGTGCTGACAGGATGGTTGGGAGTGTTGTCCTGGCAGTTGTTTGGCTACAAGTCCCAAGAGTGTCCCTGTGCTTCACACAGCATAACCCAGGGTGTTGGTTCTTTGTGGGATCTTCAGTTAGGATGTGAGGCATTGCATTCTCCCAGGTGGGTTATGTGGAGTTAGTGTTGAGGGGGTGTGTGAGTGGAGGTGCTTGTAACTATGGTCAGTGCTGTGAGTCCTCCTTCCCACCCAGCCAGATATCCCACATGGAACGTGCTTCCATTGCAGGGAGTGCAAGTTGTCTTTCAGGATGTCAGTCAGTGGTGTTCTGCTGTTGGTTGTTGCACAGTTCCCAGCAGGGCCTTGTGCTCCCACCAGCAGTACCCAGTGTCAGCCATCTTGTGAGTCCTTTTCCACTCCCTGTGATGTGAGCATGGTTCAGGGTGGTGTTGATGGGCCAATTGTGAGGCTGACCAATATCTGTGACTACCACTCCCACCATGCTATTGCCTACACCCCCCTTCCCAGCATGCCCATACTTCCTTCCTTTTGAGTGGACTTCACTGTGTGTGAGTGTGACAGCAATGGCAAGATGGCTGGCAGTGTGGTCCTATTGTTTGTTGGTGCCCAGTTCCCAGCAGGGCCTTCCGCTCCCCACAGCTGTGGCCCGTGTCAGACATCTTTGAAGTGGCTTTTGACTCCCTGTGAGGTGTGCATGCTTCAGTGCTAACTTGCTGGGCCATGTGGGTGTGAGATGTTGATCTGTGACTACCACTCCCATCATGCTATTGCCTCCACCCTCCTTCCCAGCATGCCCATCCTTCCTTCCTTTTGACTCTGCTTCCCTGTGTGGTGGGGTGCCTGTGCTGACAGGATGGCTGGGAGTGTTGTCCTGGCAGTTGTTTGGCTACAAGTCCCAAGAGTGTCCCTGTGCTTCACACAGCATAACCCAGGGTGGTGGTTCTTTGTGGGATCTTCAGTTAGGATGTGAGGCATTGCATTCTCCCAGGTGGGTTATGTGGAGTTAGTGTTGAGGGGGTGTGTGAGTGGAGGTGCTTGTAACTATGGTCAGTGCTGTGAGTCCTCCTTCCCACCCAGCCAGATATCCCACCATGGAACATGCTTCCATTGCAGGGAGTGCAAGTTGTCTTTCAGGATGCCAATCAGTGGTGTTCTGCTGTTGGTTGTTGCACAGTTCCCAGCAGGGCCTTGTGCTCCCCCAGGAGTACCCAGTGTCAGCCATCTTGTGAGTCCTTTTCCACTCCCTGTGATGTGAGCATGGTTCAGGGTGGTGTT
Organism: Calotriton arnoldi; assembly: GCA_963921515.1. Classification (NCBI taxonomy): domain Eukaryota; kingdom Metazoa; phylum Chordata; class Amphibia; order Caudata; family Salamandridae; genus Calotriton; species Calotriton arnoldi. The sequence goes on from CAWUFW010009099.1 coordinate 449,293, forward strand.
GATGGTCCAATTGTGAGGCTGACCAACATCTGTGACTACCACTCCCATCATGCTGTTGCCTCCACCCCCCTTCCCAGCATGCCCATCCTTCCTTCCTTTTGACTCTACTTCCCTGTGGGGTGGGGTGCCTGTGCTGACAGGATGGCTGAGAGTGTTGTCCTGGCAGTTGTTTGGCTACAAGTCCCAAGAGTGTCCCTGTGCTTCACACAGCATAACCCAGGGTGTTGGTTCTTTGTGGGCTCTTCAGTTAGGATGTGAGGCATTGCATTCTCCCAGGTGGGTTATGTGGAGTTAGTGTTGAGGGGTGTGTGAGTGGAGGTGCTTGTAACTATGGTCAGTGCTGTGAGTCCTCCTTCCCACCCAGCCAGATATCCCACATGGAACGTGCTTCCATTGCAGGGAGTGCAAGTTGTCTTTCAGGATGTCAGTCAGTGGTGTTCTGCTGTTGGTTGTTGCACAGTTCCCAGCAGGGCCTTGTGCTCCCACCAGCAGTACCCAGTGTCAGCCATCTTGTGAGTCCTTTTCCACTCCCTGTGATGTGAGCATGGTTCAGGGTGGTGTTGATGGGCCAATTGTGAGGCTGACCAATATCTGTGACTACCACTCCCACCATGCTATTGCCTACACCCCCTTCCCAGCATGCCCATACTTCCTTCCTTTTGAGTGGACTTCACTGTGTGTGAGTGTGACAGCAATGGCAAGATGGCTGGCAGTGTGGTCCTGTTGTTTGTTGGTGCCCAGTTCCCAGCAGGGCCTTCCGCTCCCCACAGCTGTGGCCCGTGTCAGACATCTTTGAAGTGGCTTTTGACTCCCTGTGAGGTGTGCATGCTTCAGTGCTAACTTGCTGGGCCATGTGGGTGTGAGATGTTGATCTGTGACTACCACTCCCATCATGCTATTGCCTCCACCCTCCTTCCCAGCATGCCCATCCTTCCTTCCTTTTGCTCTGCTTCCCTGTGGGGTGGGGTGCCTGTGCTGACAGGATGGCTGGGAGTGTTGCCCTGGCAGTTGTTTGGCTACAAGTCCCAAGAGTGTCCCTGTGCTTCACACAGCATAACCCAGGGTGGTGGTTCTTTGTGGGATCTTCAGTTAGGATGTGAGGCATTGCATTCTCCCAGGTGGGTTATGTGGAGTTATTGTTGAGGGTGTGTGTGAGTGGAGGTGATTTTAACTATGGTCAGTGCTGTGAGTCCTCCTTCCCACCCAGCCAGATATCCCACCATGGAACGTGCTTCCATTGCAGGGAGTGCAAGTTGTCTTTCAGGATGTCAGTCAGTGGTGTCCTGCTGTTGGTTGTTGCACAGTTCCCAGCAGGGCCTTGTGCTCCCCCAGCAGTACCCAGTGTCAGCCATCTTGTGAGTCCTTTTCCACTCCCTGTGATGTGAGCATGGTTCAGGGTGGTGTTGATGGGCCAATTGTGAGGCTGACCTATATCTGTGACTACCACTCCCATCATGCTATTGCCTACACCCCCTTCCCAGCATGCCCATACTTCCTTCCTTTTGAGTGGACTTCACTGTGTGTGAGTGTGACAGCAATGGCAAGATGGCTGACAGTGTGGTCCTGTTGTTTGTTGGTGCCCAGTTCCCATCAGGGCCTTGTGCTCCCCACAGCAGTACCCAGTGTCAGCCATCTTGTCAGTTGTTTTCCACTCCCTGTGATGTGAGCATGGTTCAGAGTGGTGTTGATGGGCCAATTGTGGGTGTGACCAATATCTGTGACTACCACTCCCATCATGCTATTGGCTACACTGACTTGACCAGCATACACAGAATTCCTTCCTTTCAGTGAGCTTCCCTGTGAGGTGGAGTTCTAGTGGTGTTTAAATATCTGGGAGTGTTTGTTGGTTCTATTTGTGCCACTGCCTTGCTGTATTTGTTGTTAGGTTTGTACATGTCATGACACAGTTACATATCACTATGAGATGGGAGGTATTGTGTTTGTCTGACTAGCATTCACATCTTGGGATGAATATCTTTTGGTTGCTGTGTATTTGCTAAGGGTGCATGGTTTGCCTATCCCCTTGACTGTGATGTGTGTGTGTTGTCACACCATATTGTGTATATTAGTTGTGTACTCACCAGGCTCTGGGATGTCTGTTAGTCCGTATACGCTCACTGGTGGTAGGATGGCCCGCACCTTCTCCTCCCAGGGCCTGAGGTATACTGGTTTTGCAGGAGGGCCACTGCCGGTGTGCTGGCTGAGGAGGTAGTCCTTTTGAGTAGGTCCCGGACCCTCCTGCGCACATCATACCACCTGTTCTGGATGTCTTCCTTTGTGCGCAAACATGGTGATTGTGCGTTCACCCTGTCGACAATCCTCGCCCACATCTTGGTTTTCTGCGACATGGGGGTCTGTTGTACCAATGTACCAAACAACTGTGGCTCTACCCTCAGTATCTCGTCTTCCAGGACTTCCAATTCACTATCTAGGAACTTATGGTTCTTCTTTGGGGGCATGGTGATGGGTGGTGGTGGTGATTGATGTGTGTGTGTGTGCAAGTGGGGGTGTGAGTGTAGGTTTAGCTGGGTGTGTGTGAGGGTGCTATTTGTAGGTGTGGTAATGGTGTGTGGCTTGTGTGATGTATGAGTTGTGAGTGTGTTTGTGGTTGCTGTGTGATGGTGTTGTGTGCTGGCAGGTCAGTGGAATTTGCAAAGGATCATGGTAGGGATTTGTGGCCTTTATGTAGGTGGAGTTGGAGGTGTGTCCTTGTTCCATTTTTTTTTCCTCCCTGTATTTATTGGCTTTGTGGTTGCTTGTTTGGCCCTTTTTTTCTAATTTTTCCTTGGTGTTTTTGGTGCATGTAGGAGTCATTCTTGTGTCCGAGTAGGACGCTGCAGTTGTCTGGTGCGATCTTGTCCGACTCGTTCCCGCTGTGTGTGAGCTAGGTTTCATATGCGGCGTACGAGTCGGTCGCGTAGTATTGGGTTGCTTAGGCTGGGTTTTGTATGCGTGTCGGTCGTACGGCTTGTGCTCCGGGCGAGTCGGTCGTGTTTTGCACGCACAGCATCATACTACGCGGGTCGGAGTTCGCGGGTACGTTTCGTTTGGGTTCAATCCGGGTGCGTGTCGGTCGGTTCGTTTCGCGTGATTTCCCGGCCGGATGGCTTCTTTTTGTCCGGCTCGGTCGGTCGTTTTGTATTCCGTCCGAGTCGGTTGGATTTCACATGCATTTCATCGTACTACCAGGGTCGTACGGCGCCGGTCCGAGTCGGTCGGACTAAATTCCCATACCGAGTCGGTCGGTATGTTTTCCGGCCCGAATCGGAATCGGCCCCTCAATGTAAGAGCCTCTAAGGGCAATTCCATATTTAAAAGATAACAGATGAAGATTTAGACATTGTTCAATGGTACATAATCCACGTCTCAAATCATATTGGCTTTTGGTAGGATCCCATTCGAAATAACCCAAGTCTTGATTCTGGCCATCGGAATTCTACCCACTACTTTAACAGTGAATTCAATCAGTGAGATAGGTTTATAATATTTTGGGGCACTCCCGTCTCCTTTCTTATAGGCATAAATTATAATTTACTTAGTCCAGGAGCTAAGGATATCTTCTACAGGCAAAATTTAAAACCTTTATCAAAAAGGAACCCATAATATAAGGCAATAAATTGATTGAAAGTGATTAGCCCATGACTTTACTGTGATATGTGCATGCATCCTGGATTCTGTAGTGGCCCTTTAAATGTGATTTCCGTTAATAACTCTCAGAAAAATAGCAGCATTTTTAACAGCACAAGCAGCACTTAAACCATTCTATGTGTTATGCTGCAAAGTAGGATTATGCTCTTTAACAGCATTCTTATAATGAAATCTCCTCTTCTTTACTTCCTCACAGTTCCGATGAGAGTGATTCAACTCAGCCCTTAACTTTCGATTGGTCTTACTTCAAGCTCTGTAAGGAAGATGAATATGTCTGGTATGTGAGAAGACACGGATCACTGACAGAATATCGACAGTCAGAATATCGAGGTACAAAAATATCGACACAAAAATATCGATGTCAAGAATATCGAAGTCCTATCTACATAATGGTAAGTACAAAAATATCAACCAAAAAAAATATTGTTGTCAAAAATATCGTTGTTAAAAATATCGTTTTTTTAATGTTTAAAAAATAATGTAAAATAAAGTAAATAATACATATAATTAAAAGAAACATAGTTAAAATTATTTTAAAATGTTTCAAATTATAACGAATACATATAATGTAAAAATAAATTAATCATATATATATATAAAATATAATATATATACTTACTTAATAATATTTATAAATAATTATTTTAATAACTTATAATATGTTAAAAACATAATAAAAATTATAAATACATATATATACACAAACACCAATAATATAAATAAAAATATAAAAAATATATATAACACATTAAAAATTAGAATATTTTTAATCTTTTAAAATACATTATACACTACATTAACTAAAACAGCTCAGAAAATATTGGATAGCGAAGGGGTAAAAATTACTATTCCCACTCCAGAGAGTGCAACAGTAGGGAAAGTGTTGGATAGCGTAGGGGTAAAAATTACTATTTCCACTCCAGTGAGTGCAACAGTAGGGAAAGTGTTGGATAGCGTAGGGGTAAAAATTACTATTCCCACTCCAGTAGGTGCAACAGTTGGGAAAGTGTTGGATAGCGTAGGGGTAAAAATTACTATTCCCACTCTAGAGAGTGCAACAGTTGGAAAAGTGTTGGATAGCATAGGGGTAAAAATTACTATTCCCACTCCAGAGAGTGCAACAGTAGGCAAAGTGTTGGATAGCGAAGGGGTAAAAATTACTATTCCCACTCCAGTGAGTGCAACAGTAGGGAAAGTGTTGGATAGCGTAGGGGTAAAATTACTATTCCCACTCCAGAGAGTGCAACAGTAGGGAAATGTTGGATAGCGTAGGGGTAAAAATTACTATTCCCACTCCAGAGAATGCAACAGTAGGGAAAGTGTTGGATAGCGTAGGGGTAAAAATTACTATTCCCACTCCAGAGAGTGCAACAGTAGGGAAAGTGTTGGATAGCGTAGGGGTAAAAATTACTATTCCCACTCCAGAGAATGCAACAGTAGGGAAAGTGTTGGATAGCGATGGGTTAAAAATTACTATTCCTACTCCAGTGAGTGCAACGGTAGGGAAAGTGTTGTATAGCGTAGGGGTCAAAATTACTATTCCCACTGCAGAGTGTAACTGTAGGGAAAGTGTTGGATAGCAGAGGGTTAAAATTAACATACTTATCAATTAAATAATTTTTTTAATTAAATAACCAATTAATAATTAATAAATAATAACAAAAAAATTAATAATTACTTCATTATAATTAAATTGCTTCCCACTCTATTCCCCCATAAACCCACAACCTGCTCCTAAAAAAACCACAATTAATATAATTATCAATTAATAAATTAATAAAAATTAATTACCAATTAATAATTAATTAACAATAAATTAATTATCAATACCAATAAATAAAAATTAATAATTAATTTATTAAAATTAAATTACTTCCCAACCTTTTCCCCTATAAACCCACAACCCGCTCCTAAAAAAATAAGACAATTAATATAATTATCGATTGATCAATTAATACAAATTAATTACCAATTAATAATTAATTAACAATAAATTAATTATCAATACCAATAAATACAAATTAATAATTACTTTATTAAAATTAAATTACTTCCCACCCTATTCCCCTATAAACCCACAACCCGCGCCTAAAAAAAATAACACAATTAATATAATTATAAATTAATCAATTAATAAAAATTAATTACCAATTAATAAATAATTAAAAATAAATTAATTATCAATACCAATAAATAAAAATTAATAATTACTTTATTATAATTAAATTACTTCCCACCCCATTCCCCTATAAACCCAACAACCCGCTGCGGAATAAAAACACAAAATTTAATTAAAATCAATTAATATTTGGGGGCGCTAGAGGGCGCCAAGCAAGATGGCCGCACTTGCGTGAGGCTCTTGCGGCTCGGAATGATATCCTGCTGTTATCCTACTCATCCCACAGCTTTCACGCTGGAAATGCGTAAATCTAGATGGCGGACTCTGCCTGCTACTAGCGGCGCCACTATGGGCCTCTGAACTATCAGCAAACGCTCCATAATTGCGGCTGCAATCCCAGACCCATGCTGCTTACGATGGTGGCCGCCATGCCTGCTCGGCGCCACCACTGACTGCAGCGGTCCGGAAGTCCTCAGGGAACCAGCGCTACTATTCCACGACTCCAGACGCCTCCACAGATCCCTGCAACCTGCTTGCCTGCCTGGGGCTCTCCTGCCCGTGCTGCCGCGTGGACGACTGAGGGGACGCGGCCGGTGTCGGCGGCCTGTGGCGGGGGAGGCCTTCATCTGCTGCGGCGGCCGTGCGGGTCGGCTGCCTCCCGCGGCTGAGCGCCTGGGGTCGGCTGCTCCCATTTGCCGTCCAGCGCATCTGGTCTCGCCTGCCCGGTGAGTACGCCCCCCTCAGGGGCTTGGCCCCACGCTGCACGACGCTTGCCCCTCAGCTGCGGCCGCCGGCCTTCCCACATGCCTTGTAGGCCTGCCCCGGCACCTCCTGCACTATCTCTGGCCTGCTGCAGGACCGGTGCGGCCGAGGTACCTCACCTGCTGATCACCACCGCACCCTGATTCCCCCGTCTGCCTCGCACCCGCCTGGCCCCCGCCCTGTCACATTGCTGTAGGCCAGCCGCATTGAGACTGCTCCGGGTGCCTGAGGGCGGGCTGCCTCTGGACGCAGCTGCCTCCACCTCCGGCTCCCCATTCGTGGCTACCGGGTGGCACTTTTGCCTGTCCACGCCCGCCTGGCCCCTTCCGGCCGCACTACTACGGACTGGCCGTGCTGGGGCTGATCCGCCCGCATGGCTTGTGGGCCGACTGACACTGGGCGCTGCTGCCCGCGCCAATTGGTAGTACCTGCCGGACGCCTCCAGACCCAGTCCTCAGAGGGGCTGCCCGCGCCTCCGGCTTGCATCGGCCGGCTGTCCTGGCGCCTGGCCCTCGGGGGGGCGCTTACACCTTCACCTACGTCTGCCAGCTGAGCCGCTGTCTGCTGGGGCGCTGGCTCCCCGTGAGGGTCCCATTGGGGGTGCCTGGAGTCGCCGCGCTGTTTGCTCTTCTGCCACGGCATTCTCAGCTACCCACCTGCTCACCTCATTGGGACCGCTGGTCAATGCTCCATGACTGCCACTCCGCCTGTTTAACCCGCACGGCGCTTGCCCGGGAAGCCGTTGCCCAGCCTCATCGCTAACCTGCCAAGCCTGCCGCGACCCCCTCTCTGCCTCTCGCCTGCCGTAGCGCCTTAATCTCTCGCTGGGGTGTGGTCCTTCCCTGGCCTCACTACTCCCGGCCCTCTCGGCCTCGGCGGTGCTGTGGTGGAGGGCGGAAATACCCGAGCGCCGATATTGGATTGGAGGGCCGCTTCACGCTGTATTGCTTCCCTACTGCGGCCGGCGATTGCCTCCTCACCACTACTGTCGGCCTTTCAACCATTATAGCGGGCCTGACTGGACCTCTCCTGCTTGGATTCGGCCCTGCTGCGGACGTCTCCAGGAATTGCCTATTGCCGTATCGTCCGCCCCGACTGCGACATCGCCATGGGGAAGGCCGACGGCAAGCAACCCAAACTCAGTTTTGAAGCCCGGAAATCCACCAGGATGCAGGCTGAGACGGAAGGGGAACACGCTGGCACCCCTGAACAACCCACATCCACGGATGACCTGAAGACCCTCCTCGCGATCCAATCTAGCCTGTCCTCGATTGAAACCAAAATGGACACCATGAACGCTCGCATAGACACGTTAGCGCACAAAAGCGGCCAACATGATGAACGCCTCAAGGAAGCGGAACTACGCATATCTGGCCTGGAGGACACCACTGCTGCGGCCGGGAAAAAGACGCTGGACATGGACAAGGTGCTGAAGCTCATCGCGGCGAAAAATGAGGACTTGGAATCGCGATCGCGCCGTAACAACTTACGAATCCTTGGGGTGCGGAGTCCGCTGCCACGGGTAAGATGGACGAATATGTCGAGCGTATGCTCACAACCACCTTTGGAAGAGAAGCTTTTTCACCAGTACTCATCGTCGAGAGGGCGTACCGCTCACTGGCCCCTCGCCCGGTACCCGGTGTCCCTCCTCGCCCCATCATTGCGAGACTTCTCAATTACAGGGACCGGGACTCTGCACTGCGACTCGCTAGCGAGATCGGGAGGGTGCAGTTTGATGGAGTGGAGGTTTCCTTATACCCAGACATCACCATGGCAGTTCAAGAGGCGTGCAGGAAGTTCCTGCCTGTGAAAAAGAAACTCCAAGAAAAGAACATTGACTACGCCATGTTGTTTCCTGTGCGCCTAAAAATTAACCATCAGGGGAAATCCCATTATTTCACTAATCCCCAGCATGTTTATGATTTCCTTAAAGCCCTGCCTGGAGACCCCAGGGGTCATGCCTCCCCCCTACCCCGGTCCGCTGTGGAGAACAACATGTCTGACATGGAATAGCGGCTTGGCCTCATGAGGCGGCAACGCCTGCCTACGCTCGCTGATGGATCACATAGCGATGGTCCACCCTCAACCCACAGCTTAGCATAATATGTCCCCGCGTAATGGACCACTGCGTGGACCCCAGGAGATGACCTCAGTGACTACCGTGCCTGTTCACCTTGCATGCAGTATCTACTATGGACTGGCTGGACTGATGAGACTCTTCACTGTCCTTTCCGAGCACCCTCGCAAATGTGAGGTGTACCTGGTACGCCCTCTTTCGACTACCCACTCAGGCAATCCCTGCAAAGTTTACCTGTGGAATGTTTGACACCCCGCGGCCGTTCTCCCCAGTTGGGAGTATGGAGTGGGAAGATTTTCGGGGGGGGAGTGCTGGGTTATGTGACACGGCAGGATTGGGCTGCTGTTGTGGGAGGGGGAAGGGGGAGGGATGTTTCAGACCGCTTTCTGCCGTTTTACTCCGCAGATGTGTACCTAGATTGGCTGACCAGTGCGGCCTAGACAACCTACTCATTATTGCCACCCTGCTATACCACCATGGAGACCCGATCTGGCCCCCCTGCTTATAACTTCGTGACATGGAATGTCCGGGGCCTGGGAGACCCTCGCAAGCGTCGGCACATCCTCTCATACTTGGATCGCCACCACATTCACTGCGCCATGCTCCAAGAGACCCACTTAGGCCCCACAGCCCCGGCTTCATACGCATCACGCTGGGCGAGCTATAGGTGTTTCTCATCCTACTCCTCTTATGCCCGGGGCACGGTCATACTAATTAAGCGCACGCTCCCCTACACATCAATTAGTTCCTACACTGATCCACACGGCCGGTACAGTATCCTCTGGGGCCGATGGATGGCTCAGTTTATAACACTGGTCTCCTGTTACGGGCCGAACACTGACGACCCTGAGTTCTTTCGGGTTCTATGAGGAAAAGTGCTGGATATTGGATCAATGCATGTAGCATGGGGGGGAGACCTTAACGTTACCCTAGATCCGACACTTGACCGCTCACACCCGCAACCCCACGACTATTCCAACGCACATCACACCCTCAATCACATCGTCCACGACCATGACCTCGTGGATGACTGGCGTGCCCTTCACCCCCAGGACAGGGACGGAACATGTTTCTCCACGGCTCACTCTTCCTGGTCACGCATTGACTGCTGGCTCCTTTCCAAAGGACTCACCCCATGGCTATCGCGGGCCTCTCACCTCTCCCGCACCTACTCTGACCACTCCCCAGTACTCATCACTCTTACACCTCCCCATGAGGAGTCGCCGTATCTGTCCTGGCGCCTGCTCCCGCAGGCCCTACTGGACCCAGTATTCAAAGCTGAGCTGGAGCAAGAGATCACCGATTTCTTCCCCCGCAATGACAATTCCGTTATGCACTACGCCACCGTTTGGGAGGCTTTTAAGGTCACCGTGCGCGGTCTGTGCATTGCTAAAGGCGGGGGGGTGCTGAGGGACATCCGTTCTATACTCCGTAGGCTGGAGCAGGAGCTCAGGCAGACGGAGACGCGGATGCAGGCGGCATCCACCCCGGAGTTACAGGCACACCTGAAAGATCTGTTTAACAACTATAAGGAGACAGCCGAGAGGGAATGCAAATTTAGAGGCAAATACCATCAGGCACGTCGCTATGGAGAGGGGGAGCGACCGGGACAGGCGCTGGCATCTTCGATCCGCCCACCTAGATTTTCCAACACTGTCTTTGAGATCAGAGATGAGGACGATCAACTCAATAGAAACACCTCCGATATTGTTGCCGCTTTCCGGTGCTTCTATAAAACCCTGTACACTTCCCAGCGGTGACAGTCTGCCGATTTTACTCCCTTCTTCGAGGACATCGCGATCGCCTGGTTGGGGGACACCCAGAGAGCACACCTCCTTGCGCACTATGAGGACGAGGAGATTATATCTGCCATTATGCAGCTCCAATCAGGCAAGGCCCCTGGGCCGGACGGCCTCCCGGCTGAATTCTACAAAACTTATCACCATATTCTCATCCCCGCATTGCGGCATGTCTACGAGGAGGCCCGCGAAACAGGTATCCTACCCCGAACAATGCGAGAGGTGCTAATAATCTCCATCCCGAAACCGGGCAAGCCAGCCACGCAATGCGATTCCTACAGACCCCTCTCCTTAATAAACGTTGATGCAAAAATTCTAGCGAAATTGATTGCAAATCGCATCAGCCCCCTCATGACTGCCCTGGTCCTCCCGGACCAGTCGGGGTTCGTACCCTGCAGAGGCACGTCTCACAACCTGCGCACTCTATTTGCTATCCTCCAGGATATCGATCCTGACCAGAACGCGGTGGCTGTCTTCCTTGACGCAACCAAGGGATTCGACTCTTTGAAGTGGGATTATCTGGCATTTGTTCTCCATCGCATGGGCTTCCCTGCCCCCTTCCTCGCCTGGATTAATCTGTTGTACACGGGTCTGCGGGCTAGTGTCATGGTCAATGGCGTCCGATCCTCTTCCTTTACTATAGCCAGAGGCACCCGGCAGGGGTGTCCCCTTTCCCCTCTTCTTTTTGCCCTGGCTGTGGAGCCTCTGGCCGCCAAAATCCGGCAGCACTTCCGAGATCATGCCCTAATATACCCAGAGAGGCAAATCCTGATCTCCCTCTATGCGGACGATATTACTCTCTACCTCCGTGACCCGTAAGAAAGCCTGAATCCTATCCTCCGGCAGTTTCTTCTCTTCGGCCATCTCTCTCTGGGGTTAACATAAACTGGACGAAATCGCAGATATACCCCCTTACTGACACTACTGCGCAGTTTACACCCGATTATCCCCTCACGTGGTGCGAGGATAGCTTAACGTACCTTGGCATAGTTATTGTGCGCAATCGGAGTGACCTGATGAGGGAGAATTATGGGCGGGTGCTTGACCTCCTAACGGAGAAAATCACCAGGTGGATTGCCTTACCACTCTCGCTGGTGGGGAGAGTCTCTCTTATCAAGATGGTAATCTTGCCCAAGCTACTCTACCTTTTTATTAATATCCCTTACGCCCCTAGCTGCCATTTCTTCAAGGTGCTAAAATCTCAACTCCTTCGCCTCACATGGGGAGGGAATCAGGCTAGGCTGCGGTGGGACACTCTTACTCGTCCCGCTGAGGCTGGTGGGTTTGAAGTTCCAGATATGGAGCTTTACTTCAGTTGTGCCCAGGCTCACTTTGCGGCATACTGGTTTAACCCCCCGTACATGCCCCACCTGGCCATAGAGGACGGCTATATGGCCCGACTCCCTGCTCCGCTTACTTAAGCGCATCGGCCGTGTCGAGGCGCTTGACCTCCACCACCCTGCAATGCACCATCGGTGCCTGGCGGGACCTGGCTTGCCGCCTTCACACTCTCTCCTATACTCCCCCTTGTTGCCACTCCGCGGCAGGCTAGACCTCCCGGTCACGCGGGAAGGAGGGTGTTGCCAACTCCTCCGGAGGCTTTCTATCCAGACCTGGGGTGACCTCTATGTCAACGGCAAATTCCGCACCAGCGAAGAGTTCTTTGACGGAGCGATGCCTACCCCCCTGGACCGGTTTTTCTATATTAGGCTACGACAAGCCGTGAAGGCCGTCACCACGTGCTTCCCGCAGGAACCGCCCACATTCCCCCCCTTGCATACCCTCCTGCAACAGACTGCCCCCACTCATGTTGTGTCGGTGCTCTACCGTGCTGTCCAAAAGGCTTGCACATATGACTACCCCCCGACTAGGACACGCTGGGAGGAGGAGCTTGGCTCCCCCCTTACTGATGAGCAATGGTCCTTCTGCTGTCGCCAAACCAGGGACGTCTCGGCTAGCAGCAGATTGCGCATAACTCATTATAAATATATCCATCGACTTTACTATACACCGGCGCGCTTGAAGCGCCTGCCCCTCCGGAATACTGACCACTGTGACCGCTGCGGGGCTGAAGGGGCGGACTTCCGCCACTTAGCATGGGATTGCCCTTGTGTATGGCACTACTGGACGGAGGTTCTTGCGGCACTCGACCGAATGACCGGGGTCCACGTCCCTGACGATCCATTAGTTGCACTTCTAGGTTACACTGAGGCACTGGAGGCTACGACACGGAAATATATCTCCCTGGCGCTCCTGTTTGCCAAGCGGCAAATTGCTTGTAGATGGGCCAGAGGGAGAGCTCCCAAATTTAAGGAATGGCTGCGCGATCTCATTTACTGTCAAGACCAACTTCACACCTATGCTGAGCTACTACCACTTTCCTCCCGCCCGTGGGATATATGGGCCCCTCTTCAGGCATATCTTCTGGAACAGGCCACCACCTCTGGCGCGGATGCTGGGACTGGTCCTGGGGGAGGTGACTCGCGTGAGGGCAATGCGACTTGACACAAGTGGTTATACACCTGAAACCACACGCGACACTTAGGGGCACAACAGGGTCTCTACAAACAGCACTTCTAAAAGTCAACCAGGCGTTTGACATGCGGGAATGGTCACCCTACACATTTTGCCAGGGGAAAGCGGTAGTGTTTGTTTGTTCTAATTCTGTATTGCGACTCACAGATTCTGCACAAAATCCTGCTAAATTAGCTGCCCACTTATTTCATTTGACGCGGCCGGCCCGAAGAGGTTGTAGGCGGCTTGCTGTGTATATAGTCACCTAGTTGAGACTGATTTTATTCTTATGCTCCTTTGCGCTGCCGGCCCGACTCGGGATGTAGGCACTGTGCTGTGTTCATGACATCTGATATGCAATAAAGGTTTTTGAAATTAAAAAAAAACAATTTATATTTTCTAAAAATTATTATTAAATTTACTATAATGAAATTACTTCCCACCCTATTCCCCTGTAAACCCACAACCCACTACAGAACTAAAATACAAAATTTAATTAAAATCAATTAATAATTTCTAAAAATTATTATTAAATTTACTATAATTAAATTACTTCCCACCCTATTCCCCTATAAACCCACAACCCGCTACTGAACTAAAACGCAAAATTTACTTTTAAAAACATTAATAACTTCTAAAAATGTAATAGATATATTTTAAAAAAAATACAATACTTAACAAAAAATAGAGAACACATACATTTAAAATACATACTAAAATACATAACACTAATATAAACATCGAAATTATTAACAATGATATTTTTACAAACGATATTACTGACTTCGATATTAACAAAAACAATATTTCTTACCTTCATGTCAATATTCTGGTCACCGATATTCTTGATGTCGATATTCAGTCCCTTCAATATTTCCAACTCGATATTTTTGTACTCCGAAAAAAAAACTCGATATTTTGTCTGTACACTAGAAGACACTAACTCTATGATAAATCACCTGTGCAATAGAGATAAAGGTGTCCAGAATATCATGGGCCTCAAACAGATCTTGCAAACATATCATGAAATCACTAAGGATACAGTAATGATCTTTTTTAGGGCAGTGAGATCAACCAATTCCCACTGCACCCTTCCACCTCCCTCTATGGGCCCGATTCCAGTGCACTTAGGAAATCTTCCCCACTGAATGGGTTTGGGAATGGTTTCCGACCCACTCAGATCAGGAGAGTCCGACCGACCGAGTACGATGCATCCAGATGCTTCCAAATACGATTGGGTCGGACTCCCATTGACTTCAATGGTAGCCTATGTTCCGACCGAATGCATAGGCTCCCATTGAAGAAAGGGGTGGCTGGGGAAAATCGGGCACCCTGTGGCGGGCAGCCCCTGGTGCCTGCTACACTGTGCCTGGCTGGTAAGGGGGGACCCATGGGTACCCCCATGGGCCCGATTGGGAAGGCTCTGGGTGCAGGGGGGCCCGCTACGGGACCCCAAATTCTGATTCTGACTGCCGATTCTAGTCGGACGGCACAATTCGGAAAGGCTGTCCGAATCCAGCATCGTACTCGGTCGTTTGGAAACGCGGCCCGTAGAGACGTACGATTCTGCTCCGTACGGCTCGGTCATTCCGAATGCCGTCTGATTCGGATTGGGATATTCCTAACGCCTAACTCGCATCGTACTTGGTCGGTCGGAAACCTTTCCGATTCGGTCCGAAAGACACGTTCCCGATCCGATTCAGAAAGAGCAAATGCCTTTAGAAGGCCTTCCTAACCGCATCGGAATTGGGCCCTAAGACTTTTTTCAATGCAAGGCCTGATATCTGGAGTGTGACCTAGTGAGTACTGTAAATCATGAATGATCACAATTCAATCGCGACCTCTCTCTGTGCTCTCCCTAATGCCATGTTCTATAATACCTTCTAGCATAAATTAGCGGTTAAAATGTAATCAGTCATTTTACAAGAGCCTGTTGACACATTTTTGGGAGTAAAATTCAGATGACAAACAGAAAGATTGAACATTGCACCGGTTCCATCATGTCACCTCAAGAAGCACGTCAGTTGATTAACTGTATTGCATGAAGAATGATGGGCCTATGTATCATTCAATTAAAGATCTGCCAAGTTGGTCATATTCAAGAGTGTTTAATCTATTTTGACATTAAGATCATCAGCAAGAATTACGAAAATAAATACATTTTAAGAAATAATTTTCCCCCATTTATGTACACTTTTAATACAGCCAGTGATTTTAGCCAAAAAGACACACTGTTTATCTTATTTTAATCATGTCTGGTTAGATTTAGTGGATGGGAGACAGAAACAGCACAATGCTAGTAAAACAGATAAATATTGGCAAGATAGTAGGTCTCGACAAAGACACCCAGTTGCCTTTCTAATGCTTTTTTTCTGTTAGCTGCCATGGATGCACGCACAAATGGGTTTATTTCTACATTACAAATGCATTCAAATATGGCCTCCATAGATGCATGCTTCCATGGAACATCTTTGAATGCATTTGCAATCCACGGTGGCCATTTTGGAATGGGTTTCTTTAAATTATCCAAACCCATTTCTTGGCCCCCTTTTTACATGTGACTGCATGCATGAGCTTGCGTGTGCATATGCACGAATGAGCGGCCATCATGCAATGGGCAAGAACCCATTTTAAGATGGACACCTGTTTACAGTACAGCGGGAAAATGTTTTTAAAAAATTGCGTGTGAGAGGGTCAGTGGAAGAAGTGTAACAAGCTGGAGGGTAGCTGTGAACCTAAAATAGCATGAGTAAGTGGTGATCACCTGAAACAAATAAATTCAGTTTTACCTATTGCCTCTTGTTTGTCAAATATTACATCAGCCAAGCAGTAGCTCCATTTGATATCAATGTGTGCAATGTTAAAATCCTGTCCTGCAGGATTTGTTCACATTTGTTGGTTGTGCCGAAACAGAAAACTCCTATTTGTTTTTGTTAAAGGATGCTGAGTTTTTTATGTCACTTTGGGTAGATATCGGTAAAAGCGTTCTTTCACACTTCCATCGTGTTCTGAAGAAGCTTATATATGATCTGAATTAGGAGGATTTTACTCCAGAAGAGACTTTCGCCATGCTTTGACGTGAGGTGCATAGCTCCACATAAGATAACTTTGGCTCAAAATGTGTAAAAAATCATCGATGCACTCAAGGCAATTATTTTAAGCTGTACAAACACAGTTTTTGACATAATATATCTTTTCTTGGAAAACCGTTGCCTTTTTGTCATAGAGTTGAAAACTGCTTTGTTTCTGGTGGTTATATTGACAACTTAAAATAACTAACTTGGCCCACGCTGCTTTCAACGTATTTTGGGAAACCCCTACTGTACACTGAGTGGTAGAGCACATTTACTGTTGCTGCTTGCGTCTCCACTGCTGTGAGATATGCAGCCTCAACCAGTGGCAGCTCGCAGAGGGAGTGCTGCGGGGCGGTGGCGCGGGGCGGAGGAGGGGCAGGGTGGAGGGGTAGTGGACTCAGACATAGGACGGAACGGAGTAAACTAAGTAAATAAGGGGCATATTATCAAGGGCTGGCGATATAATTATCGCCGCTTTAGCGTCCGTTTTCGGGCGAAAAGCGGCGATAATTATATCGCAATATCATCAAGGACACGCTAGCGCGTGTTTCCTTGATGTAGAGCCCGTTTTTCACAGCCTCGCCTTGCATCGCTAATGAGATGCAAAGAAGGCGTGGCTGTGAAAACAACACATGTTAATATCGCGAAGGCAGCTTCGCGATATTAACAAGGAGGTGCAGCGATAAAAATAATCGCGCTACCTCAGTCTTAACTCAGGAATTTAACATCTGTTAAATTCCTGACTTAAGCATACTTTTCATGGGAGATGGATTCTGCTGATACGACCACAGGGTCGTATCAGCAAGGTTATCCGCGTTTTGCAGGGAACATCGCTGGAAAACTAGCGATGTTCCCTGCAAAACGGCGATAACCTCGCTATCTCTGGAATTCTTATCGCCCTGGAGTAACGCGTTGTTAATAACGCGCTACCAGGGCGATAAATTCCAGAGATAGACGGCGATAATTATCCTAGCGCTAAGCGCGCTTTGCGATAATTATCGCCGTCCCTTGCTGATATGCCCCCAAATAAATAAAACTATTTACCTTGCGCGCGCTGCATCACCAACTCGGCGGTGCAGCGCGCGCAAGGTAAATAGTTTAATTTACTTAGTTTACTCCGTTCCGTCGTATGTCTGAGTCCACTACCCCACCCTGCCCCTCCTCCGCCCCACCGCCCCACCGCCCCGCAGCACTCCCTCTGCGAGACGCCACTGGCCTCAACAGAATATGTTTTTTCCAGATCGGGCTTACCATGAAAATAAATGAACATCTCTTGCAGACTTTGAGAGTTTTTCGTCACATATCCGGCCATGGGTGGTTCTTGAAAACGGAAATGTTCATAGAGGTGCTTCCTGCCTCTCCGCCTAAGACAGGGGCATAGGAACGCTGCAGCTGAAGGTTCGCCTTATCCAGGCCCTCCGGAAGAGGTTCAAAAACAGCTGCTTTTACTAAACTCTTTTCCTTTCTGCAGATTTTAGTTGAATTTTTATCTTCTTATTTCTCTGTTTCACTAATCAAGGAAAAGATCAACATCCTCGTCAAAAGTCCGTGTTTTGCTCAAACGTCATAAAATAAATATGTGCAGCTCCCTGGGCTGGGCCAGCACGTGCACACACCTCCATGCACCTGTCACCCAGAGATCTGGCACAGAAGAGGGAGTGATAATAAAAAGAGCATTCGGCCCTTCTGATTATCACTTTGCTGGCGAATGCATGCACTGGTGCTCTTCCATGCCCTGCTTCCAGCACCAAACGACTAGCCTGGTGTGAGCTTAGCTCTAACCCCCAAACATAGACATAGCAGAAGATAATACACTGTGATCCCTTTCAAGACTATACTTGCTGCACCCATTACCCTGAGCCCCACCCAGGGACATTTTAAGGATTTTGGGGGCCCTGGGCCAAACGTATTTTGGAGGCCCGTGTTCGAAACAGCTTTGAATTTATGGTCCAATTTCAGCTCTTTCATGCCCTTTTTGGCCAAGTCACTGACAGTGCACAGGCACACTGGTCCAAATTCTAAATGTTTTTCCATCTAATAGTCAGGGATTGTAATGTGTTTTCGATTGAGCAATACTGCAGCAGCTCACTAATATTATTGCAAATAATCTCTGTGACCCTCTCCCATTTCTCATATGGGAGGTCCTGTTTCGATCTAAAAGAAACTCTTTTATTGATGTTGCATGGTGTTGAAAAACACAAACACAACGTTTTCTGCAAAATTTCTTTAACTCCCACATACTACCCGCATTAAAAACACATTAAAGGAAAATGGTATTTAAAACAATAAATGTTTAAGAATCATTAAAGATCATCAGGACTGGTCTATCAGCTGAGCAGAGTGGGCTCTATCAGGGGCCCCTGAAAGTATGGGGCCCTGGGCCAGCGCCAACTTTGCCCATGCCTTAAAACATCTCTGGCCCCACCTTCAACCCACATCCGGTGTCTTCCTTATTGGCTCCAAGACGGAAGTAACGGATGGCCCAACTGTCAGACTTCATTGCAGTCACCAAGGGCACGGACATGATGTGGAAATGTTCACTGATTCTATATTTTGCTGATGATCATGCACACAAACGTTTTCTCATGTTACCGCAAACCAGTGCTGATGACAAAAATAGAACAGTGACCTAACTGAATCCACTTTAGTCTTCAATAAGGCAGACTATGAAAGATTTGTACTATGCTAGGTGAAGAAAATGCACGTGGATTCAAGTGACAGTTTCATGTGAGAGTCCGGGAGAGGTCAGATCTAAGAATGAGGTTAGGCCAAAGGGAGTCAAGAATATCTCTAAGGGCCAATCTGGAGTTGTGAAGAACTCATGAACTTTGTCGTGGCAGGGTGGCGCACTAGGATATTATTTTGCCACAAGTCTATGTTAAATTGTACCCACTTTTCAAAGATGCCAAGGCTCGCAGAAGGCTGGCGCGTCTTGCAGAGGGCTGAAGCTGCTTGACAGGCTGAGGCTGCTCGCATGGACGCTGCTTGGATATGGACCGTCAGGCCCAATCACCTGAGGACCAAGGAGCGGTGCATTGTGACCAGGCGGGGACTGCTAATCCGGTGACCACAGATCCTGCAGAGGTGACCAGGCACTTGTGCCCACCGGGATTCCAGACCCGTTTTTAGGTCGAGCCTAAGTCAGCGCGCATGTGCTGCTCTGCGAGACTTGTTGTTTTGGAGTATGGAATAGAAGCCCCTCCCACTCTCTGCCCATATTTGTCATTGGCTTGTGTCATTGTCCTTCGTAAATGCTGGCTTCTGATTCATAAATAGGCTTGTTAGTCCCTCCTTAGTACCTCCTTGTCTTCATCTTTAGTACCATCCTTAGTACCATCCTTGTCTGGCCCTTTTACGTCGGATGTTACACAGTACGTGTTCTTAAGTCTGTGAGCACTATTTTCTTTATTGAGTTTCTCCACTTGCACAACATTATTATTCTGACAGAATTATTGCCCTGTAAAGTGGATTCCCATATTGGAGGGTTCTTTTAATATTTCCGTGTTGAACGATGTTTGAAAATTATACGGTGAAAAGATCCTGTTGCCATATTGTCATAACATATATAACGAACACTGTAAATTCATCTTTCGCTTGAGGGCTCTGTCTAACTTCTTTTTTTAATTAAAAACTTCAATAGAATACTTGTTAAAGTAGTGTACTTGTAAAGCGTCTCACACTGGCCTGTGCCCCTGAGCGCTACGAAGTCAGTAATCGGCACTAGGTGGAATACCAGCCCATGAGTAACCCGCATGCAGGTATTACCCACATCACGCGGGTACCATCAGATTGACATTTGCTGTTAAGGTGTGCTCCTCTGAAAAGTGGAAATAGAAACACTGTATCAAGAGAGCGCCTTAAATTTTGAAAGGGCAACGAGTTGAATATTTAGGGACTGCATAACCATAAAAAGGTAGGAGAAGTGACTTATACAATGCATTCAAAATGTGACGTACTGATTTGGCAGTGCAAGATGATGTTTTATTGGCACGAATGATGACACAGGTATTTCCAAAGATTTGTTGTGCGCAATTCACATATTCAAGACATAATTTTTATACCAAAGAAAGGCATGCGTCTTACTGCATTGGGTCAGTTTACTCCTTCTGGTCTTGGCAGTGTTCAGGCTTCTTAAATGTATCAGGGCTTCTATGTGGATTACAATATCACATTGACAGGTAGGCTGAATTTTTTTTTCTTCTGCAATCAGTTTTTACGCAGCTACACTCAAACCTTTTCTTTACTCTTGTTATGTTGTTGGCATTTGTAGAGCACAAAGACTGCCACTGCTACCGCCTCATCGTGCGATCAGCTCTTTGAGGGGGGTGCTTTCTATGCAGTTCTGAGATTTATTTTGCATTTCTGTCTGAAGTGTTATACGGCCTGTTTGAGCTGTATTTTTATGTGTGTGAAATGGATTGTGCTGTGTTTAGCAGCTTTAAATTATATATAAAACTAAAATGTTTTATTTCAGAAAGGCATATTTTGGTAGATAGTGCTGTTGTGAGCAGTGCGGGAGTCATCACTGTGGTTTATCTGTTCTGTGTTAAAAGTATTAGAGATGGTCGCTCTAATGTGTTCCGATGGATACATTTGTGCGCCTTGTCTGGAGCACTGTAATAGTTGGCTAAATGGCGTACCTCTGCTGTGTTGAATGTATGTGAGGGGTTCTGTCTATAGTGTTTTGTTGGTTGACGTCCAAAGGTGGCAAGTGCTCTAGACAGCACCGTGATCGCAGGCCATGGGACACATCTGTCCTTTGCTAGCTAGCTGTGCTTCATGGATAAGGATTGTTCTGTTCAGACGCGTTTAGTTAGATGTTGGACGGGCCTTCAGATACAATGCAAATAACACAAACATTGTTATTCAGATGAGATATCCAACATTTAGTTACGAGGCACATTGAATGAAAGCCAGTAAAGAAGTGGCAGCCCTTTCACTTGAGGTGTGGGCAGCTGCATAGGGATAGGGGCTGGGACACTGACATTTAATAATACTCAGTAGCAACAGCTGTACTGGAGCAGGATCAAAGTGTCGTGGTATTCCATGGGTGCTTTAAAGAGCACATTCAGTACCAGACTGCAGTGGAGTGGATGTCATTCCCCAGTGTGCCCTAGGACTGACATGGAAAGCAGGTTGGATGGATGGTCCCCACTTACCGTGAATCATAATCAGATTTTGGCAGAGTACTGTAGAACCCCTGTTACTTTGTTGTGACCAAATGAACATCCATTTATGTTCTCAGCATTTTTAGAGTGCACCTCTGCCGCCTCCCTCCATAGCCAAGCAGCTCTCCGGCAATTCAGGGGCACTCGCGCATGATTCGAGCCATTGTGGCCGAGTTCTACTGTCTCTGGTGCTTGAAATGATGGGTCTGTGCTGGGTGGGGTGTGTTTAGTGAAGACTCTAGTTTGGTTTAAAAGAATAACACTTCTAGTTGGAACTCTGCGTGAGTGTGTCAGGGGGAATGACTTGCAGGACGTTGATGTCCACTCATTTCCCCAGAACGAATAGTTGACCGTTGCCCACCTCTTTTTAGGTCGAGCCAGGGAAGCGCATGCGCTGCGAGGCATGCTGTATTCAGGTAGGGACTTGAAGGTCCGCCCACTCTCCGCCCATACTTGTTATTGGCTTGTGTCATTGTCCCCTGTAAACTGTGGCTGTTCATTGGTCAATAGGCTTAGGAGTCCCTCCTTAGTACCGCCTTGTCTCATTTTGTAACCTCCCATAACGACACCCCCTGTTACGTGTGTTGTTACTCGGTAGGCTTTAATTACAGCCTTCGAGCACTATTTTCTCAAAAAGCTTTGTCAGCAGGCAGGACACGCACACTCCAAACGCTTTTAAAAAAAAATTATAGCACGAACGCATTTGCAATGCAATAGGTCTCGCATTTGCAATAGTTTAAGTGATTGGCATTGTAAATGACAATGCCTTTTATTTATCTGTTTTAAAAACAACACACAAATAAAAAGCATTGTCATTTATAATGCCAATAGCTCAAACTCTTGTAAATGCGAGGCCTATTGCATTGCAAATGCTTGTTCTCTTGTGGGTCTGGTGAGGTTAGAGCTCCCGATGCCAGAAGCCGTTGCCTCCCTCCCCTGTATAGGCCCCACATGTAGGGTCCTCTGTCAGGGAGCTGGCTTGTGCATCTTCATGGAGTATACGTACCTGGTGGGGTAGGGGGGTAAAGGGAGTTGGGAGGGGTTTGGCCTGGCTCAAGTCTGGTCAGTTTCTGAACCATCGCGAGCCGGGGGTTACTGGAAGTCCTCGGAGTGTGAGGGATCAGTGCAGCTTGTGGACCAGAGCAGCCAGTGAGTCATTTTATGTTTGCTGGGCTCGCATTCATTTTTTGGGGAGCTTTTAGGAAGTAGTGAAGCTGTCATGTTTTGGCGTAGAGTTTATTGAAGATTACAAAAGAGGCAATCAAATAAACTATGGGATGGCCGTGGGAAAAATGGCACAAGCCTGGAAATATGTTTAAAAGCTTTTTTAAAAGGTACCTTAATTCCATTCATTACTGTCTGGTGTCAGCACCTTAAAGGAATTGAAACCCAAGTTCAAAACCAAGACAAAGCGTTTTAATTACTGCTAATTAAAAGTCTCTTTACGGATTTTTATAAGTGTAATTAGGGCTTTATCACTTGCACTGTGATTATAACTTGTCAAACTTGCTGAACTGGTTGCTGACCCAGTGGCCTGGCAAACGCAGTGCTCTTCGAGCTTTGCTTAGGCTGTACTCCAATGTGGTGATCTGTGATTTCTGTTGCACTGGTTGGACTGGGTGGCGTCTTGTCTGCTGTTGTGTCATTTTACCTATCATGTCTGCAAACATCTCAAGAGCTTTGACCTCCAATCGTGGCATAAAAATGGGGTTTCCCCAGTGTTCGATGGAGCAAGGGTCACACACAAGGGTAGAAACGAGTGTTGACAATTTTTGCCCACTGTCAATTTCATGCAGAAATTTGCAACTTAGCAGTTTAAAGCCCCAGAGTCGTTATATTCTCTGAGTGTCGAGCTGCTCAAGCATATTAACCTTGATTCAGTTACATCAATTCCAACTCAAATTTCAAATGTTGAGTCAAATCCTTTTTCTTTTGAGGCTTCATATCTGGGCCAAACAGCCATTCCAGTTAAAGAAGCTTCGACCTAAATATCCAATAATTTTTTTTTTATTTGCATAAATTTTATTGAGTATTATAGAACATACAGTAAAAAACAAAGCATCCATGTAGTAGAGCATGCGATACACATACATAGGATACATTCAACGTCTGGAGCTTTGGATGGAAAAACATAGACCAATATACATATCCTTGTCAGGAATAGTGTAGCATACCTTACCGATCCTATGAGGCGAAATTCTACTATAAACAACCAAGTGTGGTCAGAGTGTCAAATGTGGGACACCCCGTTTAGTCAGTGTTGGACTTGGCCCTTTTTGGCCGGTTCACCCCTAAACTTTTTGCCTTGTGTGTCAGTAGTTTTAAGTCTCTGGGCACTTTAGCACTGTGGGCCAGTGTAAAGTGCGTGCGCGCTGAGTGCGTGTGGTGAGATTGTCCTGCCCTCCCATAGGAATGCATGGGGGATATGTGTGTCCATGGTAATTCCTGGTATGAGGGGAGTGCAGGGTCGAGTTTAGTATGCGCGAACTCGTGAGAATAAATGCTGTGCAATGGTGTGCGCAGATTTATTATAACTAGTGTAGAAATGCCACTTCTAGAAGTTGGCATTTATGTGTGCTCTGTGTCTGCCTGCCTGATGTGGATTGCATGTCTGGCTCTGTGAGTGACAGGGGCTGGGAGGTGTGTGTGGCTGCAGGAGGGGCAGGGTGAGTCAGCGCTAGGCTGAATGGGACACCCCAGCTGAGAGTGGTGGGAAGAGAGATCCCCTGACCCTGAATAAGATGTTGCCTGCCCTGTACAATGCTGGCTCCACCTCCCGTGGTGCGTCTGATGTCCCTAGCCTGTCTTGTGAAAGGGAAGGGGAGCTGGGCAAAACAAAGTGCTCCAAAACTTCCCTGAACCAGTTGCATCTGGTTCCCCCATGCCCTGCACCCTAACACAAAGGAAAATGGTGTATAAAAGTAGGGGCTGTGACCCCATAAAGTTGTTCTGTACTTTGGTGCTTGAATCTGAGGGGGCGTGCTGCTGCTGGGGCCCAGGAGGACTTGCCTCCCTGGGCCCAGCCTGGCCCCTTGCTACCTAAAAGACTTTCTTGCTGGGACCTTTGCGCCCTGTGAGCGCTTGGCTTTTATTTGTAGGAGCCCTTTTGTTCTGTACTGCGGAGGAAGAGCGTGGGCTACGCAGCGCTGTGCTGCCCGTCCCTTTGGGGGGAATCCCGACGTGAGGGATTCCCCCGTGATGCAGGAGCCGCGGGTGCCCACCCCGCTTTGTATTTAATGGGCGGGAGCCCACCCCGCTTATTTTTGTTGATTTTTATAGCAGGAGCCCACCCTGCTTCATATTCTTTAATTACGAGGGAGCCTACCCCTCTTACTGCCCGAGGAGAAATCACCGCCGCGGCCCGATCGCCGCAAAGGAAGTCAGGCAGCGCTATGCCTGATGTGGGGCGGGACTTCCGTTTCCTGGAGGGAAGCCCCGCGCCCATCACAGATCCGTCTGGAGCCTCGCAGGCTCCATCTAGAAGTCCTGGGTCCCCGGAGGGGGCCCGGGTGAAGGGAGGAATGCGGCCGGAAGCTGGGCTGCGACCGGAGGAGGACGGGAGCCTACCCCGCATCCCCGAGTGCCCACGACAAGTCCCGGGTCCCAGGAGGGGGCCTGGGTGAAGAGGAGAGGCAGCGGGGGTGCGAGCGGGGCTCCCGTGTGCTGTTGGGAGCCCCGGCGCCAGAGAAGGTGTGCGGCCGAAGCGGGACGTGAAGGAGCCTCGCGGGCTCCATACTGAAGTCCCGGTCCCCAGGAAGGGGGCCGGGTGAAGGAAGGAGTGGGGCCAAGAGCAGCGCCGAAGAGAGCCGGTGAGTGGAGCTGGCTGGGGGGGAGAGGAGTAGAGACACCACCCCGATACCTCCTGCCCGAGCGGCCCCGCTGACAGAGGGCCGCTCCACCGATGGGCGCAGTTTGGTGGTGCCGGAGAAGGCACCGTGTTTGGTCTCCTTGAGCGGCCCCAGCTGGCAGCGGGCCGCTCCAACGTTTGGGGGCATATTGTTTTGAAGCCCCGATGGCTCCAACGAAGGGGGCACATTTGTTTAAGGGGCCATTGAGAGCCCATGCCTCATTTGAATATCTCCAGCTGCCCAGCAAGTAGTGGGCAGCTGCACCGTTTAGGTTACTCTTTCTTTGGGGGCATTTTCTTGATGTGACTCCGGAGTGAAATACACTCCGCTGCACCATATCTTCCCAGCTGCCCAGCAATTAGTGGGCAGCTGCTACGTTTAGGCCTGCGCAGATTGCGCACCCTTGACGTTCGCGGCTTAGGCAGCGCGCCCTGAACTTTTGGGACATAGGGCATTTGAGCCCCTCTTTGAGATGGCCAGTTGGCCAGGGGGACAGTTAGGTTTAGAGGGCGCCAGGCCCTAATCTGATCTATGTGCTGATGTGATTTTGGGTGCTAGGAAATGTAATCATGTAGTATGATTTACGCACCCTGTATTATACCTCTAATGTACTGTTATGATTATGAGGTTTTGCATAATGTGTTTATGCTTGTGATTTTATTATTACCTAATGCGTTTAGGTTGTGAGTTATTCTCTACCGTGATTTACGCCCCTAATGTGAGTTATACTTAGGAGGTTAGGGTCTAATGTGTTTAGACTTATGAGAGGTTTGCATAATGTATTTATGCTGGTGAGGTTGGCGCAGAATGTAATTCGCGCCTGATGTGATACTGTGCATATTGTAGTTTATGTTACAGGCTGATGCTAAGTACAGTGGTTACCAGTGATTACTGGTTGTACGTTCATGATGTGTTCTACATTTATTATAAGTACTACCTATACTAAGTTCGCTTTGTGCTGGTTCTGACAGTGGTCCAGTTGGCCCTGTCAGGTGTAAATAATCCCCTTGTAAATATGACCCCATGCCAGGTGGCACGATGTATATTATGTGAGTACTATTCTAATGTGTTTTATGATAATACAAAGGCTATTTTTATATATAA
The DNA here is from genome assembly GCA_963921515.1 of Calotriton arnoldi. NCBI lineage: Eukaryota > Metazoa > Chordata > Amphibia > Caudata > Salamandridae > Calotriton > Calotriton arnoldi. The sequence goes on from CAWUFW010009099.1 coordinate 475,406, forward strand.
CCTTGTGTGGAGTTCCTTTTTGTGGTGTGCCTGGTATGTTGTTGCTGTGTGCGTGCGCAAACGCTTTACACATTGCCTCCGGGATAAGCCTGACTGCTCGTGCCAAGCTACCAAGGGGGTGAGCAGGGGTTATCTTTGGCGTGTAACTCCCTCGCCCTGACTAGAGTGGTGGTCTCTGCCTGGCTTTGGCGCAAGCCTTAGCCAACCAGAGATCCCATTTCTAACATTGGTTGTCAGCGATGAGGATAGGACTTGCTTTTGCGCAGTACCACAGCGACAACTGGCTGCACTACAAAACTCTGCATTTTAGATAATCACATATTGGGGATTATTTTTACTGATTTTATTTTTCTCCTCAACAGTGTCATTTTTTAATGGTGTTTTCTGCGCTTTTATGATTGGTGGCAGAAGAGAGAAAATGACAGGGCGGGACGCCAGTAGGTTGGGAGGTTCCCATAGATAGGGAGTCCCTTGCTGGGTCCAGTGCCCAATCCCTTTTTCTGTCCCCAGAGGTGTGGGTGGATAGGAGGGAAGAAAGGGAGTGTGGAGGAGAAAAAGTTAGCTCTGGAGGGTAGTTTATCCCCGGAGCTCAGTTGAGTTGTCTGGATTCACCAGTAAGGGTGGGCTCCAGTGGTGGCAGCAATATGGTGTCCAGTGCAGGAAGTCCCATTCCCCGTTCCCACAGTATGGTACCTGGTTCCCAGTAAGAGGGGTACAGGTTGAGATTCAGGGGCAGTAAGGAACTGTCTCACCAGTCTTGGTTGGGGGGCGTGTCTGGATGAGTGGTGTGTTGCACTGAACGAGTGGGTGTGAGTTCTTTTGGTGATAAGGAGCTTGCACGGGAGGTGGACCTCTGGCTGTGTGCTAGAGGTCCTCCAGAGGCATTGGAGAATGATTCCAACAAGAGTGGCTCGGGTATCTTCCGGTCCTGTGTGGTGGAAGAGGTTCAGTGTAGCCCAGCTAGGTCCCAGTGTAGTGGGAGGGGTGTAGGGGCTCACGTCCTGTCTCAGAGGAGAAGGAGTGAGTGTGGGCTGTGTCCCAAGGTGCCCGAAACCCAGTCCCAGGGCCTGGATGGTTTCTTCAGGGAACACCAGGTTGGGGGCCTAGGCTGTACTTGTAGGCCATTTGAGGAGGAGCTCCCATTGTCTAGAGGACGTGGAGTGTCTGTAACCAGAGCTCCAGCGGTCCTGGTGTCTGGCAGTACCACTCCAGTTGGGAGGGTGCAGAGGGCCAGAGTGAGGGGTGAGAGGGGGAAAGAGTCCTCAGTGGAAGAACCAGTGGGTCAGGGGCCAGCCAGAAGGGCTGAGTCGCCAATGAATGACCATGGTGATGCCACTTCTGTCCTGGGGGATCTGCACGCACTGTCAGATGGATAGGAGGTCGTGAGATCTGCGCCAGGCAGACTGTCACACGACACATTAGTTATGTGTCACCCTCGAGGGGGGGCATGCGTGCTCCCCGTGAAGTCCTGGTTCGCCGGGCATCTGACCAAAGGGTACCGTCCCTGGGTTGGGGAGCCAGGTTCAGGTGTTTCCTGACCTGGACGGCAGGGCGACTGTAATCAGTGTCCTGGCCGGGTTGCCTTCTAGGGGTACCCCTGTGAACACAGGTGGGGCCCATCTTAAGTGAAGAGACCCTGTGTTTCCCAGAAGGGGTGGTGCAGGCCTAGCCGGGATCTTTAGGGTCCCTGGCTGAATGTGGTAGTACTACCCTGAGAGCAGGTGGGGCCCATCTTAAGTGAAGGGACCCTGCTCTACAGTGGGAGGGTGCAGAACTCTGGAAGGGGGTGCAGAGGGAGGGAGTCCTCGCCTCTGACCCCGGTGCATCCGGTGAATTCGGATCCCAGGTGGTAGACCAGTTGATGGAGAGAGGTCCTGAACTGGTGGGAGAGTTGTGTTCTGGAGGGTGCTCCCCCTGGGAGGGTGCGGAACCCCAGAAGTAGAGGTAGGGTGAGGAGACGCTTCGCCCGTGACCTCTGGTCAGCCTGAGGGTGCGGACCCTAGGTTGAAGGATCAGTGGTAGTTTGGAACTACACTGAGAGGGAGAGTGGAGAATGGCTATTGGATGCCAGGGGTTACTGCCCCCCACTCTGTGGATTGGCAAGGACCAGTGGCCTAGGGCCTGGTCCTGGGCGTGGACAACTAAGGAGTACCGGTGGGGTAGCCTAGTTGGTCCTGAGTTTTTTTTCTTAGTTGGATTCCATGGGTTCCAAGTGGCGTAGAACCGGAGGGTGTCCCTGCAGTGCGGGCCCGCGTCCGTGTTCTATCGCCCCAAGCAGGGAAGCCCATCACGGTGGTGATTGGTCTGCCCTGCGTTTTGGCTGGAAGGGGGTTGTGTTGGACTTGGCCCTTTTTGGCCAGTTCACCCCTAAACTTTTTGCCTTGTGTGTCAGTAGTTTTAAGTCTCTGGGCACTTTAGCACTGTGGGCCAGTGTAAAGTGCGTGCGCGCTGAGTGTGTGTGGTGAGATTGTCCTACCCTCCCATAGGAATGCATGGGGGATATGTGTGTCCATGGTAATTCCTGGTATGAGGGGAGTGCAGGGTCGAGTTTAGTATGTGCGAACTCGTGAGAATAAATGCTGTGCAATGGTGTGCGCAGATTTATTATAACTAGTGTAGAAATGCCACTTCTAGAAGTTGGCATTTATGTGTGCTCTGTGTCTGCCTGCCTGATGTGGATTGCATGTCTGGCTCTGTGAGTGACAGGGGCTGGGAGGTGTGTGTGGCTGCAGGAGGGGCAGGGTGAGTCAGCGCTAGGCTGAATGGGACACCCGAGCTGAGAGTGGTGGGAGGAGAGATCCCCTGACCCTGAATAAGATGTTGCCTGCCCTGTACAATGCTGGCTCCACCTCCTGTGGTGTGTCTGATGTCCCTAGCCTGTCTTGTGAAAGGGAAGGGGAGCTGGGCAAAACAAAGTGCTCCAAAACTTCCCTGAACAAGTTGCATCTGGTTCCCCCATGCCCTGCACCCTAACACAAAGGAAAATGGTGTATAAAAGTAGGGGCTGTGACCCCATAAAGTTGTTCTGTACTTTGGTGCTTGAATCTGAGGGGGCGTGCTGCTGCTGGGGCCCAGGAGGACTTGCCTCCCTGGGCCCAGCCTGGCCCCTTGCTACCTAAAAGACTTTCTTGCTGGGACCTTTTGCGCCCTGTGAGCGCTTGGCTTTTATTTGTAGGAGCCCTTTTGTTCTGTACTGCGGAGGAAGAGCGTGGGCTACGCAGCGCTGTGCTGCCCGTCCCTTTGGGGGGAATCCCGACGTGAGGGATTCCCCCGTGATGCAGGAGCCGCGGGTGCCCACCCCGCTTTGTATTTAATGGGCGGGAGCCCACCCCGCTTATTTTGTTGATTTTTATAGCAGGAGCCCACCCTGCTTCATATTCTTTAATTACGAGGGAGCCTACCCCTCTTACTGCCCGAGAAGAAATCACCGCCGCGGCCCGATCGCCGCAAAGGAAGTCAGGCAGCGCTATGCCTGATGTGGGGCGGGACTTCCGTTTCCTGGAGGGAAGCCCCGCGCCCATCACAGATCCGTCTGGAGCCTCGCAGGCTCCATCTAGAAGTCCCGGGTCCCCGGAGGGGGCCCGGGTGAAGGGAGGAATGCGGCCGGAAGCTGGGCTGCGACCGGAGGAGGACGGGAGCCTACCCCGCCTCCCGAGTGCCCACGACAAGTCCCGGGTCCCAGGAGGGGGCCCGGGTGAAGAGGAGAGGCAGCGGGGGTGCGAGCGGGGCTCCCGTGTGCTGTTGGGAGCCCCGGCGCCAGAGAAGGAGTGCGGCCGAAGCGGGACGTGAAGGAGCCTCGCGGGCTCCATACTGAAGTCCCGGTCCCCAGGAAGGGGGCCGGGTGAAGGAAGGAGTGGGGCCGAGAGCAGCGCCGAGGAGAGCCGGTGAGTGGAGCTGGCTGGGGGGAGAGGAGTAGAGACACCACCCCGATGCCTCCTGCCCGAGCGGCCCCGCTGACAGAGGGCCGCTCCACCGATGGGCGCAGTTTGGTGGTGCCGGAGAAGACACAGTGTTTGGTCTCCTTGAGCGGCCCCAGCTGGCAGCGGGCCGCTCCAACGTTTGGGGGCATATTGTTTTGAAGCCCCGATGGCTCCAACGAAGGGGGCACATTTGTTTAAGGGGCCATTGAGAGCCCATGCCTCATTTGAATATCTCCAGCTGCCCAGCAAGTAGTGGGCAGCTGCACCGTTTAGGTTACTCTTTCTTTGGGGGCATTTTCTTGATGTGACTCAGGAGTTAAATACACTCCGCTGCCCCATATCTTCCCACCTGCCCAGCAATTAGTGGGCAGCTGCTACGTTTAGGCCTGCGCAGATTGCGCACCCTTGACGTTCGCGGCTTAGGCAGCGCGCCCTGAACTTTTGGGACATAGGGCATTTGAGCCCCTCTTTGAGATGGCCAGTTGGCCAGGGGGACAGTTAGGTTTAGAGGGCGCCATGCCCTAATCTGATCTATGTGCTGATGTGATTTTGGGTGCTAGGAAATGTAATCATGTAGTATGATTTACGCACCCTGTATTATACCTCTAATGTACTGTTATGATTATGAGGTTTTGCATAATGTGTTTATGCTTGTGATTTTATTATTACCTAATGCCTTTAGGTTGTGAGTTATTCTCTACCGTGATTTACGCCCCTAATGTGAGTTATACTTAGGAGGTTAGGGTCTAATGTGTTTAGACTTATGAGAGGATTGCATAATGTATTTATGCTGGTGAGGTTGGCGCAGAATGTAATTCACGCCTTATGTGATACTGTGCATATTGTAGTTTATGTTACAGGCTGATGCTAAGTACAGTGGTTACCAGTGATTACTGGTTGTACGTTCATGATGTGTTCTACATTTATTATAAGTACTACCTATACTAAGTTCGCTTTGTGCTGGTTCTGACAGTGGTCCAGTTGGCCCTGTCAGGTGTAAATAATCCCCTTGTAAATATGACCTCGTGCCAGGTGGCACGATGTATATTATGTGAGTACTATTCTAATGTGTTTTATGATAATACAAAGGCTATTTTTATATATAACCTTGTGTGGAGTTCCTTTTTGTGGTGTGCCTAGTATGTTGTTGCTGTGGGTGTGTTGCGCAAACGCTTTACACATGGCCTCCGGGATAAGCCTGACTGCTCGTGCCAAGCTACCAAGGGGGTGAGCAGGGGTTATCTTTGGCGTGTAACTCCCTCGCCCTGACTAGAGTGGTGGTCTCTGCCTGGCTTTGGCGCAAGCCTTAGCCAACCAGAGATCCCATTTCTAACAGTCAGGGACAAATTGAGTTAAGGAGATTGTATATCATATACCTCATACGTGTGCCGCACTATATATCCTTTGTTGGGGAGGGAAAGAAAGGTGGGGAGGGGAAGGGAACCCAGTAAGAACAATGCCTATAATGAGAGATAGTTAATTGTCTTAGATGTTGATCGCTGCATGTAGCTGAAGATGAAGAGATGCTGATGTTGCATTTCGTAAATGTACCCAGAGTTCTCAATACTTCCTGCGAGACCTTGGGGTTGGTCGGGGACTCCTCCTGGGAGCTATGGGCCCCTCTAAGGTAAGAGATCCAGGCCCACCATGCGTGATGGGAGATGTTGTTGAACAACTTCCATTAGGTGAGTATGGCTTTAATTGCAATGGTCAATAACAGGTCCAGCATTGTCATATCATTGGACTTGAGGTGTAGAGCGTCTGGAGATGCCCAGGGGCCTAGAAACATCATTGGGAAGTTTAAGGGAACTGATGTTTCAAATATCTCTGCTAGTTGGTCTTTAAGCAAGGCTCAGAATGAGCCAAGGAGGGGACAGCTAAAGAACATATGTTCGGTTGTGTCCGAGATCAAGTTACAGTTCCAGCATTTGTTGCTATCGTGTAATTTTCACTGTGGAACTTGGCAGGTGTCCAATGCAGAAAGTTCAATTCTTGAGTATTCAGACAATCATTGGATCCTCAATAGTCTTCTTTCCCATGTTTTCAATCACAATAATCCTTAGTATTATGGAGGAAGAACGTCTACATCTATCACCAGTTTATGAATCGCATGTAGCTTTAGAAGCCGAGAAATTGACGTCCTCTAAATTTTCTAAACCTGGAACTTCACTTTTTATCTTGGTTGAGTTTAGTAGAGCTCCCGAGCTTTAAATGCTAAAGATGCTGCTGTTATTGCAAATTTGTTTCAGGGGATTTTGTAGGCTTTGGTTTTAGTGAACACTCAGCACGCCAAACAAATTGCTTTGCTTGAAAATACAAGATCTGGACTTGACATAAGAGACTAAGAGGACCCAAAGAGGTCACAGGCAACATCGCCTTGTACCTCAAAACATTTAGTTTGCCATCTATGAGACCAGGAATGTTTTTCTTTTATGTTTTCCTGGTTTCATTTATAAATTAGGGGAAAGATATGGAAAAAGCAAGATACTGGCAAGGTTTAATCTCCTTAACCAGACGGATGAAAAAAGGAGAGACCATTCAATGTACTCAAGTAGAAAGCCAGGAAAGGATCTGCGAAGGATCATGATCCATCTAGGTCACTTAAAAAGTGCTCCTAATTCTAATGGCAATAATTCTGCTAATATTAATGTAGATTCTCAGACTAGTAGGAACAAAGTTCTGGATCAGCCTCTTGTGAATTCGATACACTCCGCCCAAACTTCAACTTTAAATAAGCCCTCAAATTTTTGCAAAAAAGAGCAATATCTGAGGGTAACACTGTTACGGCCAAAGCTAAGGCTAGTGGAGAAAGTGTCAAAATTGTTGTGAAGAGTAAGAATGTTCTTCATTTCAAACCTCATAAAAAGGGAAAGAGGAAATCTAACATTCATCCTTTGAATCATTCTAAACACTTAGCAGCTTTCATGCAATCTCTCCAATGAAAGAGGTAAACTCTCCTGATTTATGTCTCGGGGAGTTTAAGGCAGTGGATGGGTGTGAGGTGACACAAGTTGTTAGAAATGGGGGTCTCTAGTTGGCAGAGGTAGGTACCTTTGTCCAAATAGGGACCCTTGCTTCTTGTCAGGGTAAGGGGGATACACACTTTAGATAACCCCTGCTCACCCCCTTGGTAGCATGGCACGAGCAGACAGGCTTATCTCATAGGCAATGTGTAAAGTATTTGTACCAACACTCACAATAACACAGTGAAAACACCACAAATGGACACCACACCAGTTTAGAAAAATAAAATATCTTTATCTAAACTAAACAAGACCAAAACGACAAAAATCCAACATACACTGTTAAAAATATGACTTTCAAAAGGTTTCAAGAACTTGTACCATAGAAAACTATGGATGTGTGACTTTTCATGAAAGTACCTGTAGATGCGTCAAAGTTCTCAAGCCAAACAGCCGCAGTGTTGGAAAACAAAGAGATGCGACACTCCTGAGACCTTGGGGAGGCGATGAGACAGTCCCGCTGCACGCAGAGGAAGGGTTGAGTCGAATCCGGTCTGTACGGGGAGTGATGCGTCGATTCTTCGTGACAGTTCCGGTCCACGGGTGATGCATCGGAAGAACTTGACACACAGGTACGATGCGTGGAAATCCGGGATGCGTCAGCGATCGATGCGGCGGCGTTGAGAGGCGCTGCGTAGGTCCTCTTCAGCCGCGATCCCTCGATGCATCGATTCTTGCAGCGGCGATAGGCGCTGTGGCGGTTTCCACAGCGGCGCAGCGATGCTTGGAAAATCTTCTCGCGCCGTGGAGATGCGTCGGGAAAACAGCCGCAAAAAGAGTGATGCGTGGATTTCTGTAGTTCTTTGAGTCTCTTCTTTCTTCCAGTTACCAAACAGCAGCAACAACGTCCAGAGGCCCAAAACTGGCACAGGCACCTCTTGCAGGTCAGGACTCACAGCAGCAGAGTTCAGGGGAGCTGGGGGTGAAGTCTTTGTGTCCTTGAGACTTCAGAACAGGAGGCCAGCTCACTTCAAGCAGGGGACACAGCACACAGCAAAGTCCTTCTCCTTTCCTTGGCAGAAACAGCAACTGCAGGCCAACACTAGACACACAGCAAGGGCAGTACTTCTCCTCAGTCTCTCCCGCTCTTCTCATTCGCAAAGGTTCCTCTTGAATTCCAGGAATTATCTAAAAGTCTGGGGTTTTGGGTCTGATATTTATACCCCAAAATGTCTGTTCTCTTTGTACAAGGGGCTCTGAGCCCAGTTCAAACCAGTTCTGGGGGGCACTCTGCAAGTGCACAACAACATCCATTGTCAATGTGAGCCTTGGCTCCAGACACACCACAGGGGGGAGGAGCCAGCATTGTGGAAGGCAGGCACAGCCCTCCACAGCCCCACCACTCCAAATGCAGATCATGCCTATTTAACTTAGTGCTGACTCATCCAGACTCCTGGAGCCACTGCACCTCCCCAACCCCTGTTACTCCAAAGCCAGACAATCAATTCACTAACAGGCAGAGGCACACAGGATGGTTGAACAAGAAAGTTGTTCAACCATCCATATTTCTATATACTGCCCAAGAATCATAAAGAAACCCGCCCTCCCCCAGGTAGGCCTATCGTGTCAGGTATCGGTTCGATCCTGGAACCACTGTCACAATTTTGTGACTTTTATTTGAAACCATTGGTAGAGAGATTACCATAATACTTACAAGACACCTTGGACATACTCACATGTTTGAAAGAAATGCCTTTTGATCCCAACAGCGAATTCCTGCTGGGCCTCGATATTGAGGCTTTATATACCAACATACCCCAGAGGGAAACCCTGAGAGTGTTGGAGGACATACTCTTCGAAGAAGATTGGAACTACCAGACACCTCAAGCCTTCATATTGAACCTAGCAGATTTGGCCTTGACCAGGAACTTCTTCGAATACGAGGGGACCCTCTACTTACAGACCCACGGGACCTCGATGGGCAGTACCTTCGCCCGAGCCTGGCGGGGCTTTACGTGGGAACCTTCGAAAGAAAAGAGATCCATGACCCGGGATGCATCTGGTCGGGAAATATAAAATTGTGGAGGCGCTACATAGATGACGTCTTGGTGATCTGGAAGGGGGATGCTGAGTCAGTGTGACAATTTTTAGACTGGCTCAACCAAAGGAATCCTTTGCTCCACTTCACATCCACATTGACCAGAACAGGACTCCCATTTCTGGACCTTCTTATCGAAGCGAAGGAGGGATTACTCCACACCCGGGTCTATCACAAACCCACAGACAAGAACGCCCTGCTAGCCTTCGACACTTTCCACCCCAAATCCTTGAGGGAGAATCTACCTGTAGGCCAATTCTTTCGACTGCGCCGCAATTGCACGGAGAGAACAATCTTTAAAGAGGAAGCCAGCCTCCTCTCCAGGAAACTATCTCAACGAGGATATCCGGAACACACCATTTTGAGAGCCCGCAAAAGAGCAATGAATGCCAACAGGGACAACCTATTAGAAAAAAGATTGAAACCAGTCACGGACAAACCAGTGTGTGTCACCACCTTCAATACAGCCTCTCACCAAATCAAACAGGTGATACTGAAACATTGGAGTATACTGAACTCCCAGGGATTGAACATTGAGAGACCACTGTTCTCTTTCAAAAGGAGCACCAACTTGAAGGACCTACTAGTACACACGAGACCAGGAGGACCACCACAAAGAAGAACAGTAGCACAGGGTCCCCTACCACGGGTACAAGGGCACTCCCGCTGCAGATCTTGTAACGTTTGTCACTTGACTAACAACACCAAGACCATCGACATAGGATTGATCTATCCTTGGGAGCAAAGATCACAGACCAATTGTAATACAGAAAACGTGATCTATTTGATCACTTGTCCATGTGGCATGCAGTATGTGGGCATGACCACCAGGAAGGTGAAGACACGTATCATGGAACATCGAAGTACGATAAGATGCAGGAGATCAAATACCAAACTCACAACCCACTACCTGGAAAGGCAACATACTCCAGATGATATGACCTGGACGGTTATTGAAAAACCCGCTCTGACACCCTGTATAGGGGTTAGACCAAGGGCACTACTCTTGAGGGAGCAGAAGTGGGTGTACCGGTTGAGGAGTCACACGAATGGCTTAAATGATTAAATACCGTGGCATTCTCTTAATAGAGAAAACCCTATGTACTGGCATTTGATTCAGTGAATAATGGTAATCGCATACCCTTCTCCCCGCCCTATAGACCTACATCCCATCCTTATAGGTCTAAATACCAGGGATTAGGCTAGGGGCATGTGGGCAGAACCGGGGTTTAGAAGACTATATTTGCACATAACCACCACCGCGTAGACCCTCAACGCAGAGCACCTGTATCTAACTGCCCACATTGCAATAGTCGGGTAGCGTAGTCTGCACCCAGAACCCTTGCGTACATCACTTAAATCATACCGCTTATTGAGCATGGCCATGTATGCACTCCTGCCCTCCATAGACGCATTCAAGGGGCACAATGAAAAAACCTGATCGGGTACCCTTGGGTTGTGTCTTCAGTACGAAATCAACTTTATCTGAACCAGGGTAGCGGAACACTCTTTTTCTTAAAAAACGCCAGCTCCATTGACAAGGAGTCTGATGGTATCCATAGCAACGGGCCGCCGCACGTTCTAGTAAAGAGCCGGGGCTTGGGAGAGGAGAGCCACGTGACCGTGCGTCTGACGACAATGGGTTTGTTGGGATCCATAGCAACGGGCTTCCGCACGTTCTAGGAACGAGCCGGGAATTGGGAGAATTGAGACACGTGACCGTGCGTCTGACGTCAACGTACCCGGAAGCGGATCCGTTAGACGGGATTCCCTTCATATACAGCTGTGCTCCCTGACTCCCTGCACTTCTACACGGTGGGAGCAGGCAAGCATTGACGAAGGAGGAGCACCACCCTTGGAGTAGTAAGGAGGAAATACGAGAGGGAGGATAGTACTAGGGGCACACGCGCTGACCATCAGCTTGATTTTTGTAAACGGGGGGATTTCACAATTCACGGGGCACCCTCTCTGGCATGCGCTATCTGCCGATTGTCCATTACAGAGGCTTCAGTCTCTCACACTACTATAAAAAGACCTGGCGCAAGCGAACGGTGACAGAACCGACGCCGCCATGTTCATGGTAGATGAACCTTGGAGATAAGGGGAGTACAGGTAATATCCCTCACTACAACATTATACGTGAGGTACCTTCTGGGCATATACGAACACCACGACGGCACACTAATGCTAATTATCATGAAATAGACCTCGAGCACTGACCAGTCAGCCCATATAAAACCACTAAGGGTATGATATTTTAGTCCCGTAACATGTACAGCTACTGTTAAGACAATAATAACGAGTACGATGTGTGTCTCCCTCATTTTTCCTTTTACCTCCGTAGAGTGTGACAACAGGGGGTCTCTCCTTGCCTACCGCCATTTTAGCATGACTTAGGGGTAAACTCGGTGAGTACTCTACATCCGAGAAGCCCTTAATGGTGGCAAGTTCTTGAAGTGTGGCTTGTCTGATGAGTGTGTGAATGATACAGGTGACAAAACCTACTTATTTCAGCATGACCTCGAAATTGGAGAATGAAATAAGATCATTGTGACCTAATTGAGGCAACCCCATGTCCGCAGGGTGTAACACCTGGGATATTGGTGTTTTTAACTTTGGTGTGGAGCGCGCCTTGGGAAATGCATGCATGAAGCATTTTTAACTAGTCAGAGCACGTCAAGGAAAATATACAGCCTAACCCTGGGACTGTATGTCTTTTTATCTTTCACAGTAAAATCCAAGGAATCTCTGGTGGGAAATTCCTCAGAGTAAGGACTAGGGTTTGAAACACCTACTACCTCAAATGGAGGACTAAGTAGGAACCTATACACTGGGACCAGGAGAGTCCTGAAGAAGGCCGACGTGACCCCTGTATCGGGCACATTCAGATGGCCGAAACATGTTGACCACTGGGCAGTAAGGAGGGGTGCAAGGAGCACATGATATCTCCCTAGCACCACCATCCTTCACGTTTTTAATCCTGGCCGGAGGATCCAGTAATAAAGTTTAGGTTTAGGGACACCTCCGAGTTAGTTTTAACACTCACTTCACTGCACTTTCACCTCCATTGTTCCCAGTCACAAGTTGGAATATTGTTTTCTTCTTTTTATGTTGTGTTTGTCTTCCCCCACCCTATTCCTCCACCCCATGCGTTGGTTGCGCTGGGGTGTATTGTAAGCAGCCATATGATGAAGCATGTCACACATTTGTGTGAGTGAGGGCAGTATTAGAACACACAGCACGTGTCCACACCAGATCACAACACCACGTTTTCTCACTCCCTTCTCCTCTTGGTGTGTATAAGTAATTAATAGGGGGTTTGGAGTAGGTGAGCACCGTACCCTCTCGCCTTCTCTTTTGTGTGCTATAGATTTTGAGCGGCGGCACAACCGCAGGGGAATACGGTATCTTAAACTATTAACCAGACTAGGTTTATGAAAGTTCCACACTCACCTTGTACATAACCATACAGAACGGAAAACCACCAGCTAGAATCATGGCACAGGAGTAGGGATTATCATTTGGAGAGGACTTAGTAGCAGAGATATTAGCGGGCCCATCCTTCCTGGGGGACACAGCATTGAACCAATCCCTTACACAAGGAGAGGGTTGGGATACCCTCTTGGAAATGAAAAGGACACATGTAAAAACCATACTACATGGGGCGATTCTAACCGAATACTTGAGGGGTAATGCAGCACCACAAGTTCTCCTTGTTACTAATGAACCTCTGATCTTCCTAGAGGATGCTGCATTTAGACGCGATTGGTCACTCATTGCATGGAAATGTACCAGGGACTGGCTAATCTTAATAATTAGCACAGCAAGAAGGTTGGCTGACACCCTGGTAATAAAAATCCAAGAGAGCGAGGAGGGTTTAAAAACAGAAGTAGTCATGGCCACTTTTGACCATAAATTGAATGAGATCAATACTGAACTAGGGGAGTACAGGGACTACCTAGTGCAATCCAAAATATCAAAATTGCAAAAAGACCTTAAAAAGTTCTCTAAAGAGAAGGTCTACCCTACACTAATGAGGATTATGTCCAACAAAAGTTGGCTGACATGAAGAAGGGTAACCAGCCAGGCAATAAACGCCAAGATACGGCTAGCAGCAGCAGCGAGAGCAGTGACTATGATTTCCCACAACGCAGGAGAGGGAGAGGTAGGGGCTACCAAAGAGGACCCAGACCGTTCTTCCCCACACCCTTTCAGGGTTACCCTAACCAGAGCTTCAACTGGCCAGGGATGGGCTTTCCACCACACCCGGGATATCAGAACCCCCATTTCCAACCCCCACAATTCCATCAACCTCAGAATCCTCCTTTTTTAGGCAGAGGCAGGAACAGGGGACGGGGCAAACAGAAGGGCCAACAGAGAGTGACCTGAGCAGAACAGGACCAAGAGTTGAAGCAGCGGGTGACCAGGAGCATGGCCCAGAGTATGCAACCAGGAATGAGCAGGGATCGTCTTTAGTTGTGAACCTCTCCTCCAAGATCTTAACCCCAGCTCAGGAGAATCTGCTGCAAAAGGGCCTGGGTTATGTTCCAATGAACCATCTGGACCACTTCCAACTACGACAGGAACTGGCCACATTCTTCAGAAACGTGAGACTGAAGGTGTTTTTTGAGGACACCGAGAAAACCAACACCAGAGAAGGAGACACACCCTTACGTCCCAAATCCACATTCACCCCCCAGATCTCGATGTTGCCACAGGAGGTGAGCACATTTGAACAGGCAGTGATATACGATCTGGAGAATCTGCAAAGACAAAAAGGGTGGTCATTCTCGAATCTGAGCAACGTGGAAAAAGCAGCCCTCCGGGAACTGAAGGAGGACACCTCAATTATCTTGAAGCCAGCTGACAAAGGAGGAGCAATCGTTGTTTTGGATAAAACAACATACAATGAAGAATGTCTACGCCTTCTTTCTGACAGGAGGAATTACGAAGTGCTGAGAAGGGACCCCACTCCGGAGCTAGCAAAGGACATTGCCACGCTGGTGGAGGAGGGCATATCCAACAACTGGATCTCGAGACATGAGGCAGAGTACCTCAGCAATAACCATCCTAAGACGCCGTATTTCTATATACTGCCCAAGATTCATAAAGAAACCCGCCCTCCCCCAGGTAGGCCTATCGTGTCAGGTATCGGTTCGATCCTGGAACCACTGTCACAATTTTGTGACTTTTATTTGAAACCATTGGTACAGAGATTACCATCTTACTTACAAGACACCTTGAACATACTCACATGTTTGAAAGAAATGCCTTTTGATCCCAACAGCGAATTCCTGCTGGGCCTCGATATTGAGGCTTTATATACCAACATCCCCCAGAGGGAAACCCTGAGAGTGTTGGAGGACATACTCTTCGAAGAAGAGTGGAACTACCAGACACCTCAAGCCTTCATATTGAACCTAGCAGATTTGGCCTTGACCAGGAACTTCTTCGAATACAAGGGGACCCTCTACTTACAGACCCACGGAACCTTGATGGGCAGTACCTTCGCCCCGAGCCTGGCGGGGCTTTACGTGGGAGCCTTCGAAAGAAAAGAGATCCATGACCCGGGATGCATCTGGTCGGGAAATATAAAATTGTGGAGACGCTACATAGACGACGTCTTGGTGATCTGGAAGGGGGATGCTGAGTCAGTGGGATAATTTTTAGACTGGCTCAACCAAAGGAATCCTTTGCTCCACTTCACATCCACCGAGACCAGAACAGGACTCCCATTTCTGGACCTTCTTATCGAAGCGAAGGAGGGATTACTCCACACCCGGGTCTATCACAAACCCACAGACAAGAACGCCCTGCTAGCCTTCGACACTTTCCACGCCAAATCCTTGAGGGAGAATCTACCTGTAGGCCAATTATTTCGACTGCGCCGCAATTGCACGGAGAGAACAATCTTTAAAGAGGAAGCCAGCCTCCTCTCCAGGAAACTATCTCAACAAGGATATCCGGAACACACCAGTTTGAGAGCCCGCAAAAGAGCAATGAATGCCAACAGGGACAACCTATTAGAAAAAAGATTGAAACCAGTCACGGACAAACCAGTGTGTGTCACCACCTTCAATACAGCCTCTCACCAAATCAAACAGGTGATACTGAAACATTGGAGTATATTGAACTCCCAGGGATTGAACATTGAGAGACCCCTGTTCTCTTTCAAAAGGAGCACCAACTTGAAGGACCTACTAGTACACACGAGACCAGGAGGACCACCACAAAGAAGAACAGTAGCACAGTGTCCCCTACCACGGGTACAAGGGCACTCCCGCTGCGGATCTTGTAACATTTGTCACTTGACTAACAACACCAAGACCATCAACATAGGATTGATCTATCCTTGGGAGCAAAGATCACAGACCAATTGTAATACAGAAAACGTGATCTATTTGATCACTTGTCCATGTGGCATGCAGTATGTGGGCATGACCACCAGGAAGGTGAAGACACGTATCATGGAACATCGAAGTACGATAAGATGCATGAGATCAAATACCAAACTCAAAACTCACTACCTGGAAAGGCAACATACTCCAGATGATATGACCAGGATGGTTATTGAAAAACCCACTCTGACACCCTGTATAGGGGATAGACCAAAGGCACTACTCTTGAGCGAGCAGAAGTGGGTGTACCGGTTGAGGAGTCACACGAATGCCTTAAATGATGAAATACCGTGGGATTCTCTTAATAGATAAAACCCTATGTACTGGCATTTGATTCAGTGAATAATGGTAATCGCATACCCTTCTCCCCGCCCTATAGACCTACATCCCATCCTTATAGGTCTATATACCAGGGATTAGGCTAGGGGCATGTGGGCAGAACCGGGGTTTAGAAGACTATATTTGCACATAACCACCACCGCGTAGACCCTCAACGCAGAGCACCTGTATCTAACTGCCCACATTGCAATAGTCGGGTAGCGTAGTCTGCACCCAGAACCCTTGCGTAGATCACTTAAATCATACCGCTTATTGAGCATGGCCGTGTATGCACTCCTGCCCTCCATAGACGCATTCAAGGGGCACAATGAAAAAACCTGATCGGGTACCCTTGGGGTGTGTCTTCAGTACGAAATCAACTTTATCCGAGCCAGGGTAGCGGAACACTCTTTTTCTTAAAAAACGCCCGCTCCATTGACAAGGAGTCTGATGGTATCCATAGCAACGGGCCGCCGCACGTTCTAGTAAAGAGCCGGGGCTTGGGAGAGGAGAGCCACGTGACCGTGCGTCTGACGACAATGGGTTTGTTGGGATCCATAGCAACGGGCTTCCGCACGTTCTAGGAACGAGCCGGGAATTGGGAGAATTGAGACACGTGACCGTGTGTCTGACGTCAACGTACCCGGAAGCGGATCCGTTAGACGGGATTCCCTTCATATACAGCTGGACTCCCTGACTCCTCGCACTTCTACACGGCGGGAGCAGGCGAGCATTGACGAAGGAGGAGCACCATCCTTGGAGTAGTAAGGAGGAAATACGAGAGGGAGGATAGCACTAGGGGCACACGCGCTGACCATCAGCTTGATTTTTGTAAACGGGGGGATTTCACAATTCACGGGGCACCCTCTCTGGCATGCGCTATCTGCCGATTGTCCATTACAGAGGCTTTAGTCTCTTACACTACTATAAAAAGACCTGGCGCAAGCGAACGGTGACAGAATTCGCCGCCGCCCTGTTCATGGTAGATGAACCTTGGAGATAAGGGGAGTACAGGTAATATCCCTCACTACAACATTATACGCGAGGTACCTTTTGGGCATATACGAACACCACGACGGCACACTAATGCTAATTATCATGAAATAGACCTCGAGCACTGACCAGTCAGCCCGTATAAAACCACTAAGGGTATGATATTTTAGTCCCGTAACATGTACAGCTACTGTTAAGACAGTAATAACGAGTACGATGTGTGTCTCTCCCCCTCATTTTTCCTTTTACCTCCCTAGAGTGTGACAACAGGGGGTCTCTCCTTGCCTACCGCCATTTTTAGCATAACTTAGGGGTAAACTCGGTGAGTACTCTAAATCCGAGTAGCCCTTAATGGTGGCAAGTACTTGAAGTGTGGCTTGTCTGAAGAGTGTGTGAATGATACAGGTGACAAAACCTACTTATTTCAGCATGACCTCGAAATTGGAGAATGAAATAAGATCATTGTGACCTAATTGAGGCAACCCCATGTCCGCAGGGTGTAACACCCGGGATATTGGTGTTTTTAACTTTGGTGTGGACCGCGCCTTGGGAAATGCATGCATGAAGCATTTTTTAACTAGTCAGAGCACATCAAGGAAAATATACAGCCTAACCCTGGGACTGTATGTCTTTTTATCTTTCACAGTAAAATCCAAGGAATCTCTGGTGGGAAATTCCTCAGAGTAAGGACTAGGGTTTGAAACACCTACTACCTCAAATGGAGGACTAAGTAGGAACCTATACACTGGGTCCAGGAGAGTCCTGAAGAAGGCCGACGTGACCCCTGTATCTGGCACATCCAGACGGCCGAAACATGTTGACCACTGGGCAGTAAGGAGGGGTGCAAGGAGCACATGATATCTCCCTAGCACCACCATGCTTCACATTTTTAATCCTGGCCGGAGGATCCAGTAATAAAGTTTAGGTTTAGGGACACCTCCGAGTTAGTTTTAACACTCACTTCACTGCACTTTCACCTCCATTGTTCCCAGTCACAAGTTGGAATATTGTTTTCTTCTTTTTATGTTGTGTTTGTCTTCCCCCACCCTATTCCTCCACCCCATGCGTTGGTTGCGCTGGGGTGTATTGTAAGCAGCCCTATGATGAAGCATGTCACACATTTGTGTGAGGGAGGGCAGTATTAGAACACACAGCACATGTCCACACCAGATCACGACACCACGTTTTCACACTCCCTACTCCTCTTGGTGTATATAAATGAACAAGAAAATAGCCACTTTCTAAAAGTGGTATTTTCAAACACACAATATAAAAACCATCTTTACTAAAAGATGTGTTATCAAATTCTGAGTTCAGGGATACCAAACTCAATTCTTCTATCTTATCCATATGGGAAGATATGCTTGTAAAATGTCACAAAGCATTCTCCATTCTGTCCTATGGGGCAAGATAGCCTTTCAATAGTGAAAAACGAAATTGGCAGTATTTCACTAACAGGACATGTTACACACACCAGTACATGTGCTACCTTTCACATACACTGCGCCCTGCCCAGGTGGGTACCATGGGCCTACAATAGGGGTGCCCTACATGTAAGAAAAGGGAAGGTTAGGGCCTGGCAAGTGGGTGCACTTGCCAAGTCAACATGGCAGTTAACAAACTGCGCACAGGCACCGCGGTGGCAGGCCTGAGACATCTTTTCAGGGCTACTCATGTGGGTGGCACAATCAGTGCTGCAAGCCCACTAGTAGCATTTGATTTACCAGCCCAGGCACATTACTAGGGACCTACTGGTAAATCAAATATGCCAAACATGGATAACCAATCACAATAACAATTTACACAGATGGCACATGCACTTTAGCACTGATCAGCAGGGGTAAAGTGCCCAGAGTCCTATAGCCAACAAACACGGTTCAGGAAAAAATAGGAGGAAGAAGCAAAAAGTTTGGGGATAACCCTCAAAAGGGCCATTTCCAACACAACCCCTTCCAGCCTAAAGCCAGGGTAGACCAATCAGTACCTCGATGGGCTTCCCTGCTTTGGGCGATAGAACCTGGAACCTGGCCCGAACAGCAGAGGTCTATTCCTGTTCTACGCCTTCCTGAACCCAGTTGTTATTTATTTATTTATTTGAAGTTTTATATAGCGCTGGCTAGACCCGTAGGTATCAGAGCGCTTTACATGAGGATCGTTACGTTACAGATTACAAATTACATACGTTACCAGAGCATAGTAGAACATGGGCAGAAAAACAATGTAACAGTAATTAGACGAAGGGAGGGGGAGAGAGTAGACAATGGCGGGGAGACGGGAAGAACTGTGCCCAATGTCCGGCTGGGTAGGTGACGGCCGAGGTGGTAAGCCAGGGCGGATCTCCTCTATAGCTGTCTAGCAGCTCCACCGGGCATCAGCCATGGTGCTCAGGTCTCAGCGGTCAGGGAAAAGAAAACCAGTTTTTCATGGTTACAATAGTTACAGTTGTAAAATCCAATACAGAAGAAACAAGTCCCCAGGAGAGGAAAGAGAGAAGGAGGGAGGGGGGGGGGGGAAAGAGGGCTTTTTTATTTTTTTTATTTTAAAGGTTTTATATAGCGCTGGCTAGACCCGGAGGTATCAGAGCGCTTTACATGAGTATCAGACCATAATTGCAGGTTACATCGTTACAAAGGTTACACAGTTATTAGAGCCTGGCAACATAGTGACAAGTAAGGTCGAGACAAACAAAAAGGACATATCCGTAAGGGAAAAAGCAGGCAAGGGGAGAGATTCAGGGGAGGGGGGGGAAGAGCAGGGGAAGTAGAGAGAGAATGGAGGAGGGAAAGAGGAGGGGAGGGTGAGAGACACAGCATGGAAAGAGGATGGTGATGGGGACACAAACCGGTAGACGAGTCAGAGCTGCGTCCAAAGTCCAGTAAGCTGTGATCCCAGGGGAAGTGGTATCATTTCCCCATCTCTGTTGCGAGAGGCTCCCTATACGCAGTGGACTCTCTCAGAGGGGTCTCTGAGACTCCAAGGCCTACATACTGGATCCTTCCCCAAAAAGGGGAGAGGGAGTGCTTTGGCAAGGGGTGCCATACCATACCTCAACTGTGAGTGGCTCCCTAGGCGCTGTGGACTCTCTCAGCAGGTTCGCTGAGACTCCAGAGTATAAATATTGGATCTTTCCCCAACAAGGGGAGAAGGAGTGCTTAGTCAAAGGGCACAAAAGGACAGGGGGCTAGGTGGTGTAGCGGGCAAGGGGAAAGATTCAGGTGAGAGGGGATAGGAGCAAAGGAAGTAAGACAAAGAAAGAAAGAGTGCTAAATGGGAACAGATAGATAGATAGGAGACAAGGAAAAAGCAGAGTTACAGAAATACGATGAGGGGGTGGGCGAGACAGGGAGACGGGGAGAAAAACTGTGCCCAAAGTCCGGCTGGGTAGGTGACGGTCCGGGGATGAACCAAGGCCGATCTCCTCAATAGCTGAACAGAGCAGCTCCACCGGGCGTCGGACATAGTGCTCGGACTCCGCTGTCAGGATGGAGATCAGGAGTACTCGGAGATTGTCAGATTTGGGGGAGAAACCATGGTCCGAATGAATTCCAGACGCCATCTGGAGGTCAGGCACAGTCCTGATAGGATTATGTAAGGAAGATTTCAGCTGGGGGAAAAAAGTCACAACTGGCGGCCATGTTAGGTCAGGCACCCATCAGCCTCAGCTGCGACCCTGTTGGATTGTGAACTAGTAACATTTACTTAGGACTCTTGGAAGGCAAGACACTTGATAGGGATCACACGTCAGGCTTCCTACCGAGAGCATCTCCACAGTGGAGCCACCATCTCAGGTATCAGTGAACAGGTCAGTCCAGGCAGATCAGACTCGTGCACATCCAAAGGAGATTGTTTAAATGTCGCTGGCATACACCTTGGATAGCCCCTCCCACCGTCCTGTGCCACCTCGCACCTCCACCTTCTCTCCTCAGGGGTCTCGCTGCTCTTTCTAGTGTCTTGCGCAGGGGCTCCAAGTCTTCCAGGCCCTGTGCGAGGTCTCACCAATAACAATCATCGGTCCAGCTCATTCCAATCAATGGCCTGGGCTCCCCTCCCCCGCTCCGTGCAGTCGTTATGCAGGCTTCAACTCTCCCACGGTGCTGCACCTCAGCAGGCACTCCAACTCACCCAGCTGGGGACCCGAAGGCCTTAATTGGATCCCTCTATCCATACTCTCAGGGCCCACTAAGCTAAACCATGGGGGACCCTTCTCCTCTCCTGGGGACAGCATCAGTGCAGCGCCTAAGCTTATCTTGCTCACAGATGTGTCCCAGCAACCAGGCAGCACACACAAGGCCAACACAGTAGTGTGGCCCAGTCCACCCCCGGGCTGTGACTCCTGCCCCCCTCCCAGGGGCAACTCTGTCCACCAGGACAACCAGCCACAGTGGCCACTGACAGTTGTCAGTGATGAGAGACAGGCCTCATGCCTTTCAGGCCTCTCTAACCTCTGTGGTGTCAGAAGGTGGGGGGCAGTAGCCCCAGGTGCTTGGCATCTTTTCTCCACTTTCCCTCCTGCCAAGTCAGGTATGGCATCCTGACACTGGCCCACCAGCCCAGGCTCTGTACCCTGCGGCTGGACAAGAGACTGGGGTACGTTCTCCCACACCCTGTCTTCCTCCCTGGGGCTCTGCACACTCCCACCTGGAGTGGTACCCCTGGAAGATAACTTGGTAGGGGCACTGTTAGCAGTCACCCCTTCCTCCAGGTCAGGGGGACACCCTGAACCAGGTCCTCCAACCCAGGGTCTGTACCCTTAGGCTGGACCTATGCCTGGCAACACAGGACTTCCGGGGAGTACACCAACCCCCAAGGGAAACACACTCCTCATGAGTGATACGAGAGTCTGCCTGGCGCAGGTCTCCAGCTTCCTGTCCACTTGACAGAGCATGAAGACCCCCAGGCCAGAAGTGGCCTCACCAGGGTCAGTCCTGGGGTGCTCTGACCTCAGAGCTGGCAACCCCTGACCCACTGGTCCTTCTACTGGGGACTGCGTCCCCCCTCACCCTTTTCTCTGGACTAATGCACCCTCCCCACTGGAGTGGTGCTGCTAGACACCAGAACTGGTGGGATGCTTGTTACAGCAGCCCCCCCTAATCCACCTGACACTTGGGGATCCCCCTCATAAAATGGCCTCCCGGTACAGACTAGACCCCCCTCCTGGTGTTCACTTATGGAACCAACCAGGCCCTGGGACTGGGTTTTGGGCACCTTGGGACACAACCCACTCCCACTCCTTCTCCTCTGAGACAGGACGTGGGACCCTACACCCCTCCCACTACACTGGGACCTATCTGGGCTACCACAAACCTCCCCTACCTCACTTGGTTGGGGAAAACCTGAGCCACCCCCTCCAGGATCACTCCCAAAAGCTTCTTCAGACCCTCTGGAATCCACCAAAAGGTCTGCCTCCAGCGCAAGCTCCCTGGAATCAGAGAACTCACACTCCACCTGGTGTTGGCATAGCTCTGGAAAACAGGGACTTAAAATATGCTCTTCAACAATTGAATCACACAGCCCCCCACAGTTGTTAACCAAGCTACCATTTGCCCCACCATCTAGTGCCTCACACAAGTACCCCACACCACTCTCCTGAGATTGGCAAGACAGTGTCTGACTATCTCTGTCACTCAGCCCACACTCTTCTGGGCGGTCTCCACACTCCCACACCAGGACTCCTACCATGGGGGAACCCCTCTTCCTGCACCTCTCATCTAGAGTTAGTAGAGTGTCACCCCCACCACCAGGAATATTATCCCCTGTGTCAGTTCCCCAATCCACCTCAGGGACACTGCATACCACTGGAGCTACTTAATAACCCTGAACCCCTTGGTGTATGTCAACCCCCTCCTTCAAGTCAGGTGCCACATCTCTGGGTGTGTGTACTTCTCCCTCAGCACCAGTCACTACATTTTTGCTGCCACCATCTGAGCTGGACTCTACCTCCAACCCAGCCAAACTCACTTCATGAGCTGCACACATTTCCTTTTCAGCTAAGACACTCATGGCCTCAAGCCTCTCAAGCTCCACATCAAGCTCCCTCATTCTTAATTGATGTGCCAAGTTCAATTTCATTTCTTCCAAGGCATAAATCTTCTTGCTCTCCTCTGCCATCTTTTCTCTCTCTATGGCAGCTTTTTGGTTCTCCATTTCCAATATTTTCATCTCGATCCTCATGACTTCTAACTCATGATCTCTAACCCTTTGGTTTTCCTCCAACTCCTCTGGGGAAAAACTTCTAGCGGAACGGTTGCTGCCAGCCCTAGAGGCTACTCTTGACTCAGGTAGATCCTGTGACCTGAAACCATCCCCTTGTGCATCCTCATCCACCTCTGCATCACCTGTCTCCCCAGCCTCTTTGGCCTCCCACCAGGCCCATAGGGCCTTCTGAGGCTCCTCCTTCCTGTAGCTGCTCTTCATGGGACATCCAAAGCTCCTGCAGCACTGCTTGAGTTGACCTACTTTGTAACCACTTAACATTTCAATATCAAACTCCAGTTCTGCAACATCACTTGCTGGTTTACCCTTCTGAGACATGATGCATGGATACTTTAAGGATTACTCAAAAACAGAACCAAAAACAAAACACAGTATGTGGTTGCGTAGTGCTCTGCACTAAACTAGTTATGTACACCAATCACGGTGAGTCAAGTACAAATACAGGTTCAAATCCTCACTGCTGACCACCAATGTTTGAAATAGGGGTCTCTAGTTGGCAGAGGTAGGTACCTTTGTCCAAATAGGGACCATTGCTGCTAGTCAGGGTAAGCGGGATACACACTTTAGATAACCCCTGCTTACCTCCTTGGTAGCTTGGCACGAGCAGATAGGCTTATCCCAAAAGCAATGTGTAAAGTATTTGTACCAATCATGCGGTTCAATTACATTAACAACTCATCAAAACACATAACAATACATATAAGGAACTCAGTGCAACTACAATGTAGCTCTATTAAAAGGTATAGATTTTATTTGATTATTTTTTCAAAAATTATATATATAAAAGTTATAATAATTCCAACATATCTTTTGTGGAATATAAATCAAAATTCATAAAAAATACCAAACTTCAATATCAGTTATTACAATTGATTTGAAAACGATACCATAAAACAATCTATAATAAAGTCATACAGATATATATAATAAAGAGGTGGCTATACAGTAGATCTTCTCAGCGCGTTTCGAGCGCAAAGGCGCCTTCTTCAGGAGTACCACGACTGTATCTTTATATGTATAAGAGATGACCGATTCAAGTCTTGAACGGAAAATGCAATGTTGTATCTTAAAACTTGTGAGGTTGATATAGATCTAGATCCAATGTCTCTATCAATTCTTGTATTCAATATCGGTTTTCAAAGGTGTCCTGATAACCATACAGGTATGCCAGATATAAGCATACACTGTGAATAAATGTTCGAAAATGCGAGTATTACGCTATTGATGGCGTTTAACTCTGGGCTCGTGTCCCAATATATTGTAGCTGAAAATGATAAAGCACGGCTTGGAATGTACGTATTTCAATGGTTTAACAGTAGATGGCGGATTTGAAACAGACGGGTTGAGCACCACGCAAAATCCTGAATTTAGGTGCAAACCTATGTGGCACCCAGCGCTGTTAAACCATTGAAATACGTACATTCCAAGCCGTGCTTTATCATTTTCAGCTACAATATATTGGGACACGAGCCCAGAGTTAAACGCCATCAATAGCGTAATACTCGCATTTTCGAACATTTATTCACAGTGTATGCTTATATCTGGCATACCTGTATGGTTATCAGGACACCTTTTGAAAACCGATATTGAATACAAGAATTGATAGAGACATTGGATCTAGATCTATATCAACCTCACAAGTTTTAAGATACAACATTGCATTTTCCGTTCAAGACTTGAATCGGTCATCTCTTATACATATAAAGATACAGTCGTGGCACTCCTGAAGAAGCGCCTTGCGCCGAACATGCGTTGAGAAGATCTACTGTATAGCCACCTCTTTATTATATATATCTGTATGACTTTATTATAGATTGTTTTATGGTATCGTTTTCAAATCAATTGTAATAACTGATATTGAAGTTTGGTATTTTTATGAATTTCGATTTATATTCCACAAAGATATGTTGGAATTATTATAACTTTATATATATAATTTTTGAAAAAATAATCAAATAAAATCTATACCTTTAATAGAGCTACATTGTAGTTGCACTGAGTTCCTTATATGTATTGTTATGTGTTTTGATGAGTTGTTAATGTAATTGAACCGCATGACTGCCTAGGGTTTTTGCATACAATTATAACATTGCCCTGCCCTAGGAGTTCTAGAGTTATTGCAGGGGGTCCTTGATATTTGGATTAAAGTATTTGTACCAACACTCACATTAACACAGTGAAAACATCACAAATGGACACCACAACAGTTTAGAAAAATAAAATATCTTTATCTAAACTAAACAAGACCAAAACGACAAAAACCCAACATACACAGTGAAAAATATGACTTTCAAAAGGTTTCAAGAACTTGTACCATAGAAAACTATGGATGCGTGACTTTTCACCAAAGTACCTGTAGATGCGTCAAAGTTCTGAAGCCAAACAGCCGCAGCGTCGGAAAACAAAGAGATGCGACACTCGTGAGACCTTGGGGAGGCTATGTGACAGTCCCGCTGCACGCAGAGGAAGGGTTGCGTCGAATCCGGTCTGTACGGGGAGTGATGCGTCGATTCTTTGTGACGGTTCCGGTCCGCGGGCGATGCATCGGAAGAACTTGACACACAGGTTTGATGCGTGGAAATCCGGGATGCGTCAGCGATCGATGCGGCGGAGTCAAGCGGCGCTGCGTCGGTCCTCTTCAGCCGTGATCCCTCGATGCATTGTTTCTTGCAGCGGCGACAGGCGCTGCAGCAGTTTCTGCAGCGGCGATGCATGGAAAATCTTCTCGCGCCGTGGAGATGTGTTGGGAAAACAGCCGCAAGAAGAGCGATGCGTGGATTTCTGTAGTTCTTTAAGTCTCTTCTTTCTTCTAGCTCCCAAACAGCAGCAACAACCTCCAGAGGCCCAAAACTGGCACAGGCACCTCTTGGCAGGTCAGAACTCACAGCAGCAGAGTTCAGGGGAGCTGGGGTGAAGTCTTTGTGCCCCTGAGTCTTCAGAACAGGAGGCCAGCTCACTTCAGACCCTTGGAGATCTCCTTCAAGCAGGGGACACAGCACACAGCAAAGTCCTTCTCCTTTCCTTGGCAGAAACAGCAACTGCAGGCCAACCCCAGACACACAGCAAGGGCAGTACTTCTCCTCATTCTCTCCCACTCTTCTCCTTGGCAAAGGTTCCTCTTGAATTCCAGGAATGATCTAAAAGTCTGGGGTTTTGGGTCTGATACTTATACCCCAAAATGTCTTTGTTCTCTTTGTACAAGGGGCTCTGAGCCCAGTTCAAACCAGTTCTGGGGGGCACTCTGCAAGTGCACAACAACATCCATTGTCAGTGTGAGCCTTGGCTCCAGACACACCACAGTGGGGCGGAGCCAGCATTGTGGAAGGCAGGCCCAGCCCTATTCAGGTACAGGCGCTACTCCTCCCACCACTCCAAATGCAGTACAGGCCTATTCAACCTTGTACTGACTCATCCTGACTCCTGGAGCCACTGCACCTCCCCAGTTCCGGTCAATCCAAAGCCAGACAGTCAATCCACAAACAGGCAGAGGCACACAGGAAGGTTGAACAAGAAAATAGCCACTTTCTAAAAGTGATATTTTCAAACACACAATGTAAAAACCATCTTTACTAAAATATGTGTTATCAAATTCTGAGTTCACGGATACCAAACTCCATTTTTCTATCTTATCCATTTGGGAAGATATGCTTGTAAAATGTCACAAAGCATTCCTCATTCTGTCCTATGGGGCAAGATAGCCTTTCAATAGTGAAAAACGAAATTGGCAGTGTTTCACTATCAGGACATGTTACACACACCAGTACATATCCTACCTTTCACATACACTGCACCCTGCCCAGGTGGGTACCTTGGGCCTACAATAGGGGTGCCCTACATGTAAGAAAAGGGAAGGTTAGGGCCTGGCAAGTGGGTGCACTTGCCAAGTCAACATGGCAGTTAACAAACTGCGCACAGGCACCGCGGTGGCAGGCCTGAGACATCTTTTCAGGGCTACTCATGTGGGTGGCACAATCAGTGCTGCAAGCCCACTAGTAGCATTTGATTTACCAGCCCAGGCACATTACTAGGGACCTACTGGTAAATCAAATATGCCAAACATGGATAACCAATCACAATAACAATTTACACAGATGGCACATGCACTTTAGCACTGATCAGCAAGGGTAAAGTGCCCAGAGTCCTATAGCCAACAAACACAGGTCAGGAAAAAATAGGAGGAAGAAGCAAAAAGTTTGGGGATAACCCTCAAAAAGGGCCATTTCCAACACAACCCCCTTCCAGCCTAAAGCCAGGGTAGACCAATCAGTCCCTCAATGGGCTTCCCTGCTTTGGGTGATAGAACCTGGAACCTGGCCCGAACAGCAGAGGTCTATTCCTGTTCTACGCCTTCCTGAACCCAGTTGGATCCCTCTATCCATACTCTCAGGGCCCACTAAGCTAAACCATGGGGGACCCTTCTCCTCTCCTGGGGACAGCATCAGTGCAGCGCCTAAGCTTATCTTGCTCACAGATGTGTCCCAGCAACCAGGCAGCACACACAAGGCCAACACAGTAGTGTGGCCCAGTCCACCCCCGGGGTGTGACTCCTGCCCCCCTCCCAGGGGCAACTCTGTCCACCAGGACAACCAGCCACAGTGGCCACTGACAGTTGTCAGTGATGAGAGGCAGGCCTCATGCCTTTCAGGCCTCTCTAACCTCTGTGGTGTCAGAAGGTGGGGGGCAGTAGCCCCAGGTGCTTGGCATCTTTTCTCCACTTTCCCTCCTGCCAAGTCAGGTATGGCATCCTGACACTGGCCCACCAGCCCAGGCTCTGTACCCTGCGGCTGGACAAGAGACTGGTGTGCGTTCTCCCACACCCTGTCTTCCTCCCTGGGGCTCTGCACACTCCCACCTGGAGTGGTACCCCTGGAAGACAACTTGGTAGGGGCACTGTTAGCAGTCACCCCTTCCTCCAGGTCAGGGGGGACACCCTGAACCAGGTCCTCAACCCAGGGTCTGTACCCTTAGGCTGGACCTATGCCTGGCAACACAGGACTTCAGGGGGAGTACACCAACCCCCCCCAAGGGAAACACACTCCTCATGAGTGATACAAGAGTCTGCCTGGCGCAGGTCTCCAGCTTCCTGTCCACTTGACAGAGCATGAAGACCCCCCAGGCCAGAAGTGGCCTCACCAGGGTCAGTCCTGGGGTGCTCTGACCGCAGGCCTGAGACATCTTTTCAGGGCTACTCATGTGGGTGGCACAATCAGTGCTGCAAGCCCACTGGTAGCATTTGATTTACCAGCCTTGGCACACTCAGTGCACTTTACTAGGGACCTATTGGTAAATCAAATATGCCAATCATGGATGACCAATCACAATAACAATTTACACAGAGAGCATATGCACTTTAGCACTAATCAGCAGTGGTATAGTGCCCAGAGTCCTATAGCCAACAAACACAGGTCAGGAAAAAATAGGAGGAAGAAGCAAAAAGTTTGGGGATAACCCTGCAAAAAGGGCCATTTCCAACACGAGTCAAATTGCATTCAAAATTGGTGGCATTTGCATTTCAGGAAGCAAGCGGGGAGCTATGCTCCCACAGTATAAAGCTCTGCGATGGCCCTCAGGAGTCAGATTCTCAGAAATCAGTTAGTCATTTGCAAGCCCCTCTGGCTTTAAATAATCCCAGAGGCCTGACATCTACTTAAGTTGATTTTTCATACTTCTTTCATAACGTTCCATGGAGTGAGAAGACAGAAACATACGGAGGTGCAGATCATCTTGGAAGAATTTTAACAATTTGGAAATTGGGCGTTTCTGGGAGCACAAAGCCCACCATGTGCGGCAGTGAGGCAGTTCTGCCTCACCACAAGGGAACTCTATGATGTTAAAAGGAGACTAGAAACAAAAAAACTATGGAGCTCCTATCCAAATATCGAGCTTTCTGCCATTTGGGATTACACAGAATCATATATTTCACTTCAGTGGCCCTAAAACAACTTTTACAAGATTATGGTGAAGTAATTGTGCTGTAGATATCAGTAAAGATTAGGAACAGCTTTAGTTAATCAATAGCAATCTACCTTTCCCCTATGTAGAGCCTTGCTAGGGCTCACTGAATTTCTAGCATCATGGCTCCCAAAGACCATATTGGGTTACTGAGAGGTGACGAGAATATTCATTTGTCTGCACCAGAGACCTTGTTAGATTAAACTTGTCTGTCACAGTTGGAACTAACCAGCTTCTCAAGTTATCCCTTAGACCAGTGACATGCTCTGCTTTACTGCTTCGCTTTAAGTGCTTTCTGTGAGACAGAAGGAAAGGTGATCCCTCTTATGGGACCCACCACTGTCCTCAACCTCTGCAATCACCTGGACATTCAGAACCTGACACTGGGGGTTTTACTGTGTGGAGTGGTGCTATAGTGCTATTGATACGGTAGGAAGAGAGACTGTGTGGTGTGTGTCTAGACGTTGTGTGTGTGTGTGTGAGTGAGACTCTTAGGAAGGCTGGGACTTGAGTGGACAGCAGCAGCTGAATCAGCGTTCGGGAGATTCATTCTCAACTTATAGCTTTGAGGAGCTATTCTTTATACTAAACACTGCTCAAGTCTTCTTTATGGCATTGTCATATTAAGAGCATGCATTCAGAAAGAGGGATGAGCAATTTACACATGGGTAGTTCTTTTTCCTTCATATGCAGCTGATTTGGAACTACTTTTGTCATGTTTTTTATTCTTTGCTTCATTTGGACATCTACTATCAAATAAGACACTTTAGGTCTGGAGACTTTTTATCTCAATTATGTCTTTAGAAACAGATGGAAAACAACTGTAAGAACCGATGCTGTATCAATTGCATGATATAAGCAAGTGGCTGCAGGAGATGAAGCACAGAGAGCCACAGAAGGCTACAGAGAGAAATAGAGATAAGGGTCACATAATGTCAGGCCGGAAGAGATATAGTCACCATGATTCTCGCACTGAGGAACAGGGCGTATGATATACTCTTAGCGTATCCTATGCACCCAGAACACATTAGCCATTCCAGTCAAGCAATGTCTATGCAGGTAAGAGTTTCTCACCAGTGGATTCAAGGATGTGCCCTGTTGTGGCTTGTTTCAGTCACATCAGTGACTACCCTGTACTTATGGCGAGGAAGCAAAAGACACACAATTGATGGACGGAATGCAGAACAAATCAAAATATTCACCCCCGCAGTCAAGAGATCTGGGTTAAATCCATCATTCTTTTGCTCACCATGCCACCCCAGTTTAAACCTGGCCATATGCAAATCAGTGGATTGCAAAACACAAAGAAAGCATACAGCAGCAGACCAAGGTCAAGCACATTAAATCCCACCAGTTTCATATATTTTTACACGAGTGCAGCTACTTACGGCATCCGCTGCTGAAGGATGTCAATTACAGAGAGAGTCCACAGAAAAGGAAGGTGCACTCAAAGTGAAGTCAGTCAGGAGACATGCGTTATCCAAAAATCTTCTCTTTATTAGCGTAGTTTACTTAAAACTGGCACACAGCCAACGCGTTTCGTTCCCTAGTGCCAAGGGAACTTCGTCAGGGCTTACTCATAGTATAGCAGGACATGTACGACCTAAGAACAAATCCGATTTTCATCAATGTGCGACGTCTCCAAATTAGGATCATCCCGTATGTGTAGTCCAATCAAAACTCTTTCAATTTGAAGGATCCTAAATGGCTAATAAACCAGCGGACCTCAGTGCACATAAAAATCCTAAATACGGGATATTCAACTATATTGTCATGGGAAGTTCCTAAATGGCATATTGACCAAAGAGCCCCGTTCTGTTCTATTTTCAAGCGCAGAGAATCTCAGACGGCATAGTAACCGGCAGCAAGGCAGTACACTGGCGCAGTTAGGGCGAGGAAGCAAAAGACACACAATTGATGGACGGAATGCAGAACAAATCAAAACATTCACCCCCAGTCAAGAGATATGGGTTAAATCCATCATTCTTTTGCTCACCATGCCACCCCAGTTTAGACCTGGCCATATGCAAATCAGTCTTGAACCTGTGTCTCATGGGAACAGTCCAGCCGAACTGCCAAGCCAGGTCCTTCCTGGGTCCCGTGCTCTCCATGCCACTGGAGTCATGCAATCCTGGCTGATGAGGGGTGAAACCCTGAAACCGGCCCTAGGATGCTTGTTTCCAGTCCAGGGAGGACCTGGCCTGGCAGTTCGGGCTGAACTGTTCCCATTGGGTACAGGGTCAAGACTGATTTGCATATGGCTGGGTTCGAACTGGAATGGCATGGGGAACAAAAAAACGATGGATTTAGGCCTAGATCTCTGTACTGGGGTGAATGTATGACATTGTTCTGAATTCTGTCCATCAATTGTTGTTTTTGCATTTGTCACCCCGAGTGGGACGGGTATGCCCAGACGTGGGTCCCGTGCTCTCCATGCCACTGGAGTCATGCTATCCTGGCTGATGAGGGGTGAAACCCTGAAACCGGTCCTAGGATGCTTGTTTCCAGTTAGGGAGGACCTAGCCTGGCAGTTCGGGCTGGACTGTTCCCATTGGGTGCAGGGTCAGGACTGATTTGCATATGGCTGGGTTCAAACTGGAATGGCATGGGGAGCAAAAAAACGATGGATTTAGGCCTAGATCTCTGTACTGGGGTGAATGTATGACATTGTTCTGAATTCTGTCCATCAATTGTTGTTTTTGCATTTGTCACCCCGAGTGGGACGGGTATGCCCAGACGTGGATCCCGTGCTCTCCATGCCACTGGAGTCATGCTATCCTGGCTGATGAGGGGTGAAACCCTGAAACCGGTCCTAGGATGCTTGTTTCCAGTTAGGGAGGACCTAGCCTGGCAGTTCGGGCTGGACTGTTCCCATTGGGTGCAGGGTCAGGACTGATTTGCATATGGCTGGGTTCAAACTGGAATGGCATAGGGAACAAAAAAACGATGGATTTAGGCCCAGATCTCTGTACTGGGGTGAATGTATGACATTGTTCTGCATTCTGTCTATCAATTGTTGTTTTTACCCTGTACTTATAGCAGAAGCCAGAGGAGTCATTGTTGGTGAATCTCAGTTGCAATTTTTTTTGGGAACTCAACTATTCTATAAAAGGGGAGTGCGGAGAGCTATTCTATACAGATGTGGAGGTTCAATAGTTTAGATGTCAGTTGGGCAGGATGCAGAAGCCATTCAGTGATTGATCTGGGGCAGCACCAAGGTTAAATAAGTATCATCTCCTTGCATGCTCTCTCCTTAAGGCTTGTTGTAAGTATGCTATTCGAAATAAGGGTTCGGTTCACTTCCGGAAGTAAGGATATATTTGCTTATTTAAACCGAAGGTGGATTCCATGACTGCTGCTTCAATCCAGGTCATATCAAAAGACTCAGACATTGCATTTGTCCCTGCACTTGCGTAATCTTACACTACCTGGTATCTGAGGTTTGTTTTTGAAACTTAGAGTGCAAGGGAAAATATTTCTTTATATAAGAATTTTGTAAGAATGACTATTTAGTCAAAGCACATTTTCACCACGAAATGTTGTTCCCAGTATATGGCCCAGGAAGGACAACATTTCTTTCCGATGGACATTTGTTTATCATCCTCTAAACAAAGTTGTTTGTTCATCATTGAATTACAAAAATCAGCAATGAAGTTTTAATGTGGCACAGGTTTTTCTTTCAGCAAACGTTTCACCCTTTTGTAGCATGCAAGTCACAGGCTTTCACAAGGATATACAATTTTAGGTAAAAATATGAAAAACAGATGAAAAACAGTTACATAAATATAAAATGCTCCACAACTTCTTTAAGGCATGCACAAGAGTATAAAGTGTTGTGTCTTATAGTCAGAAAAATTGTTTAAGAATAAATCCCACACAGCAAGGTCAAAATGTGCCCCAAACCTTCAACCGTAATTAGCACTGTAGGAAATACTCGTGTAGTTGGTGTAGGTTAGTGAAGGTAAGTAAGAATTTGTTTTCAGGGGAGATGAAAGTATAAGCTGTTAGAGACTGAACTTCAACAAAGGATCTGTGACCCAATAATAGAAACATAGAATAAAAGATGGGATAGCAGGAGGGGAAGTACCTTTTTTTCTATATAATTTGTTGGAAGGTTGTCTGGAAGGTGAAAGAAAGAAATTTACAGAGAGGCAAAGCTAAGGCTGTTTCGCAAAGGCTAAAAAAGGGGCTGGGTCATTTGCGACTTTTTACTTGATCTTCTTAGAAGTTCGACATATTTTATTCCGAAATGGAGAATTATGTAGTCACGATCTATGTTTACTGAAATGGTAGGTAAGCACATAATAAATGCATTTTCTTTTATAAGAAGCACTGCATCTTGCTTGGTATTATGTACAAGTTATTTTCTAAAGATACATATTCATTTGCAGCCTGGGCAGTGACGTCTAGTGTACTGTCTGCGTACAAGTTCTTTTCATTTCATTTCCATCAAGAATGAGGCTTTGGGGGGGCGGCCGACCGTCAGGGAGGCTCACACCCCCGGGTTTTTGGGCCAGGTGGTGCGGTCCGGGCCCAATTGGGCTCTCTTTGGGCTCCAATTGGGCTATCGGGCGGGGGTACTTAGCCGGCCATTTCGGGAGCCGAGTCACCATTTTGGAAGGTGACACGGCGACTGATCAGTGTAGGGAAAGGTTTTTCTTTTGGCAGTTTAGGCTAGTTAGGCAGTCTGAGGTACACTCGCATTAACATGATGGCAGCAAAAGACGCGCAAGTCTATGAGACGATGAGGCTCCTGGCGGAGGCTGGCCGCATGTACCTCATCCGAGGCCATGACGAGAAGGCAGCCCGGCTGCCATGTCGTGCGGCTGGGGGCATGGCCGCGGCCGTGTTAGCATGTTCCCCGCCACGGACCGGGGCAAGGAAAAAGGCAGTACAATTACGTGGCAGGGGCCACGGAGCGTGTGCGGCCCCTGAGAAGCAGGGAAAAAGGGGGAGGAGTGCCGCGAGGCGTCCACCCCTTACATTTATGGAGGGGAGGGGCGGTGCAAGACGATAAGCGCCATGAGGGCCCCGCGGCGGTGTCCGCCGTGGGTGCCACAATCAAGCAGGGAACAACATCCGGAGCGCCTGGGGGGCATGGGCCCCTGGGGGGTGCTGGTGAACGGGAGGGCCAGAAGAGGTTTGTGGGAGAATACCACTTGGCCTTCATGAAAAGCCAGAGCTAGGGGCTGGGGAGGAGGTGGGGGTCCGGGGAAGAAAAGGAGAGTTGGCAGGCAGGGGGATACCTGGGGGGAGGCTGGGGAGCCTCAAGCGGTCATTGAGGGGGAGGAAGAGGAGGAGGGGGGTTTCTTCCCAGGGACGAGGCGGTTGCGGCGCTGGACATTAGAGGGTGGTTAGACAGGGCCCAGTGGGGTTTGAGGGACGCATGGTCTGTGGAGGGGGGGTGGGCACAGGGAACCCCAGGGGGGTAGATGAACGCCTGGGAGGGGGGAGTGGGCAAGAGAAAGGTTTCCAGTCTGGCAGGGAGAATGCTAGCTTCGCTGCTAGAATGGAGCGAGGGGGAGGGGGAGGATGAGGGGCCCAGGAGGAGGGACAGAGACTCCTGCCAGCCAGGGTATATGGGCAAAAGGGGGACAGGAGGGGGTGGGCCCGGCAACGAGGGGGGACACTCAGCAGGACCGGGCAGGGAGGGGGTCACTCAGGCGGGGGGTGGGGGAAGTAGGGGGGTTTACTCAGGCACCCTCAGGAGGTTCAGGTCAAGGGGGGTATTGGCAGTGGTGCCCGGACCAGAGGCAGGCAGGGACAGATAGGGATACTAACCACGGCCTGCCATACCTTCCATTTTCCTTGCAGGATCAACGAGCGTGGGACGCGCATACCTCGGGTGAGTCACATGTGGCTACACGATACTGGGAGGAAGTGAAGGCAGGATTTAGGGCGGCCAACTGGACCACGGCGAGGGATTATGGTGGCAAGGAGGAGTGGAGGTCTGAAAGGGTCACGTCTGGGCGACAGCCCAGTTGGGCAGAGGTACCCTCTTGGGCGGCGGTGACAGAGTTCAGGCAAAAAAGGAAAGTGAAGGCAGAGGGGCAGCGGGAGCCCCCGCTGATTACAGGGAGCACTCTAGAGAAATTCATCAAAGAGGCAAGGCACAGGGGGGTACAAAGAGTACAAGAAGAGGGGGAGTGGGAGGACATCCCACTAGACTATGATGAGGACAGTTTGGAGGAGGGGGAAATAGTTGACGAAGAAAGGGGGGGACAAGTAATTATGTGCCTAGTGTGTTACAGGATGTGGGACAGGAGGCGGAGTTCCCGGTCAAGCCTTTGGCGACTATACCCTCTGCACGACTGGTTAGGCGGTTGGATCCAGTGAGGACACCGACTTTGACGCCAGGTAAGAAAGGGGGGTGGAGTAGGTCTGTTAGCCCAAGGCAGAGGTTGTCCACTGGGACGGAAGCCAGAGGTGACGAGGGGGACAGCGAGATCAAATTATACAAAGGTCGATATGTACGGTACTCAGGGGTGGGTACAGAAGGCCAGAAGACGGAAAAGGAGGTAGACAAGGGCAAAGAAGTGGGGACGACGGGCGACAAGGCACAGAAGGACTCAGCAGCGATAATGGGCACAGGGGAGGACAAGAGCAATGGGGGGACAAGTCAAGTGACAGAGGGCAAGGAAAGTAAGGAGGTCAGATTGCCAAACATGCCGTACCTGGGCGTGACAAAACCATTGGGGGCACACCTCATGTTAGCTACGAAACAAAAAATCTGGAAAGGAGAGTACGTAGACATGTTGAAGCTCCTACATAGGGAATTGCGATCCAAGGAGGGATCGTTATCACGACGGCCCAGGGTGCCTATGACTATAGAGAACTGGACAGCAGCCTTTTTGATTTTCGCAAGTGTGTACTGCAAGAAATATCCGGATAGGTCTGTGGCATTGTTTAAATACATGGACGTAGTTAGGAGGGCACAACTGACGTACGGGGGGTTACGCGTGGTCACACTATGACGAGGAATTCCGAGCCAGACTAGCATGGGACCCCGAGAGAAACTGGGGGGAGATCGACACGGATTTGTATCAACAGACGATGGGGGCAGTTAAATTCGGGGAGACAACATACACAGCCAGTCAATCAATCAATCAATCAGGGAATTGTAAGCGCGCTACTCACCCGTGAGGGTCTCAAGGCGCTGGGGGGGGGATCCGCAGATCTGTTTAGCCGAAGAGCTAGGTCTTGAGGGTCTTCCTGAAGGTGTTCAGGGAGGGGGCGCGTCTGATGACTGCCGGTAGCTCGTTCCAGGTCTTGGCTGCAATGTGAGAGAAGGATCTTCTGCCTGCTCTGGCTCTGTGGATGCGCGGGGTTTCGGCCAGTGCGAGGTTGGAAGATCGGAGGTTTCTTTTGGGTACGTGGAAGTTGATTCTGTCGTTGAGGTATTTGGGTCCGTTGTTGTGTAGACATTTGTAGGCGTGAGTGAGGATTTTGAAAGTGACTCTTTTCTCCATGGGGAGCCAGTGGAGACTTCGTAGGTGTTGGCTGATGTGTTCGTGTCGGGGGATGCCGAGGACGAGTCTGGCGGCGGTGTTCTGTATTGTTTGGAGTTTGCGGAGTAGGGACTTGTTGATGCCAGCGTAGAGTGCGTTTCCATAGTCCAGTCTGCTGGTGATGAGAGTGTGGGTGACTGTCTTCCTTGACTCAGGGGGATCCACTTGAAGGTCTTGCGGAGGATGTGGAGGGTGTTGAAGTAGCTGGAGGTGACGGCATTGACCTGTCGGTTCATGGTGAGTGATGAGTAGAGTACGATACCGAGGTTCTTGGCGTGGTCTGAGGGGGTAGGTGGGCTTCCAAGGGCGGTCGGCCACCAGGTGCTGTCCCATGCAGAAGGGGTGGTACCGAGGACGAGGACTTCTGTCTTCTCGGCATTGAGCTTCAGGCAGCTGTTGGTCATCCAGACTGCGACGTCTTGCATTCCTTTCTGGAAGTTGAGTTTGGCAGTGGTGGGGTCTTTGGTGAGGGAGAGGATGAGCTGGGTGTCGTCGGCGTAGGATATGATGTTGAGGCCATGTTGTCGGACGATGGCTGCGAGGGGGGCCATGTAGATGTTGAAGAGGGTGGGGCTCAGTGATGAACCCTGTGGGACTCCGCAGGTGATTTTCGTAGGGTCGGAGAGGAAGGGTGGGAGTTTGATCCTTTTGCTTCTTCTTGTGAGGAATGATCGGATCCAGTCCAGGGCTGTTCCTTGTATGCCTGCGTCGTGTCGTCTGGCGACGAGTGTGCGGTGGGAGACGGTGTCGAAGGCCGCTGATAGGTCGAGTAGGATGAGGGCTGCGGAGTGGCCTTGGTCCAGGAGGGTGCGGATGTCGTCTGTGGCGGCGAGTAGGGCGGTTTCTGTGCTGTGGTTGCTTCGGAATCCGGATTGGGACGGTTCGAGGACGGCGTTCTCTTCAATGAATCGTGTCAGTTTCCTGTTGACTGTTTTCTCTGCAACTTTGGCTGCGAAGGGGAGGAGCGAGATGGGCCGATAGTTCTTGAGGTCGGTGGGGTCAGCTGTGGGCTTCTTGAGCAGGGGTCTGACTTCTGCGCGCTTCCAGTCATCTGGGAAGGTGCCTGTTTTGAAGGTGGTGTTGATGGTGCATTGTAGTTCGGTGTGATGGCGACCGTGGCTCTGTGGTAGATGTGAGGGGGGCAGGGGTCGGTGGGGGCCCCCGAGTGGATGCTTTTCATGGTCAAGGCGGTGTCTTCGGCCGTGATCGGTGTCCAGTTGGAGATGGTGGGCTGGCTGGTGTTTCTGGGGGGCAGGGGGCTGTCTGTGGTGCCTGGTGGATGGTCGATGAAGTTGTCGTAGAGGTTTTTGATCTTGAGGTGGAAATAGGTTCCAAGCTTGTCGCAGAGGTCTTGGGATGGTGTGATGTCTGTGGCTTCGCTGGGTGGGTTGGTGAATTCCTGAATGACACTGAAAAGTTCCTTGGAGTTGGTGGAGTTGGCCAGGATTTTGTTGTGGATGAAGTTCCTCTTGGTGGCTCTGATCTGGTTATGGTAGTCCGTCATGGCGTCCTTGTAGGTGGTGTGGTTTTCGGTTGTCTTGGTGTTTCTCCAGTTCTTCTCCAGGCATCTGCAGGTGCATCTGGCTTCTTGGAGAGCGGTGGTGAACCAGGCAGCTTTCCTGGGGCGTTGTCTGTTGGGGTTGCGTAACGGGGCAAGCTCGTCTGCGCAGTTGAAGATCAAGGTGTGGAGTTCTCTGGCTGCGTTGTTTGCGTCGGGTGCCCAGGAGTGGTTGTCTCGGGTGAGGGTGGAGTTAAGTTGCTCGTCGGTAACCTTGCTCCAGTTCCTTCGAGGTGGGCGTGGGGCTGGTTTGGGTGCCTTAGGTTTGTTGATGGCGAAGTGTACTTAGTGGTGGTCGGTCCTTGGCGGCTGCGTTGTGTGGACGCTGTTTCCTGCCGCGAAGATGGGGTCGAGGATGTGTCCTGCTCTGTGGGTCGGTGTGTTGATGAGTTGTTTAAGTCCGATGCTGGTGAGGTTGTCACGAAGGATAGTGGAGTTGGTGTTGCTGGGGTTGTCGAGGTGGAAGTTCAGGTCTCCAATGAGTATGTAGTTTGCTGAGGTGATGGCGTGGGGTGCGATGGAAGTCGGTGATGGTGGTGGCGAAGGGTGTTCGGGGGCCGGGGGTCTGTAGATGAGGGTTCCTCGAAGTGTGGCTTTGGGGGTGGTCTGGATCTGGAAGTGCAGGTGTTCGGCGGAGGGGAAGGTTTCGCTGGAGGTGGTGAGGCGGAGGGTGCTCTTGTGGGCGATGGCGAGGCCCCCTCCCGGGTGGTTGGGGCGGTCTTTCCTCTGTATCTTGTATCCATCTGGGATGGCGGTGCTGATGTCGGGGGCGGAGGATGCGTTGGTCCAGGTCTCTGTGAAGAAGGCGATGTCGGGCGAGAGAGAGTCGAGTAGGTTCCAGATTTCCATGGCGTGTTTGCGTACGGAGCGTACGTTGAGGAGGATGCATTTTAGGGTGTCCCCGGTGCTGGCGTCGGCGGTGTTGGAGGCCGGGGTGGCGGTGAGGGTCTGGCGGCAGTGGAGGCAGGAGAAATGGCCGTGGGTCGTGTTTGGCGAGGCCTGTTGGCATTCTCTAAGTCTTCCAGGGTTGAGTGCTAGGAGGGTGGTGGTATCGTAGCGATGGGTAGTGGGAGGTCCAGGGTTCCTGGCGCTGGCCGCGGTTGGGTCGCGGACAGGCGCAGACGGGCTTGCCTTTGGTGTACCTTCGGCGCGACCGCGCAGCGGCCGCCATTAAGTAGGGGAGCTGGGTGGGAGGAGAGGCTGGGAGGCGGGAGTGGGGGAATTTCGGAGGGGAATTCCGGGGGGGAATTCAGGGGGGGAATTCCGGGGAGGAGGGGCTGCAGGGGCAGCTGCGGCGAAAGGCGAAAGGAACAGGCAGGCACGAGAAAATAAAAACAGTGGTGGAATTAGAGCAAGACACAGATGGGCACAATAACAGTGGCACAACAGGGAAAAATTAAGAAAAAAACAGCTGAGAAAGGTTACGGTGGTTGCACGCAGTCTGGTCCCAGTTGGAGCAGGCAGCAGGCGCAGGAGCGGGCAGCAGCCTCGAACCTCCCAAGGAGGAGGTCGGGGTCTGAAGGCAAGAGACGGCACAGCGGAGCTGCGGGGAGAGAGTGGACCTAGACCGAGGGTCGGAGGTCTTACTCCCGAGGGTCGGAGCCAGTGGGTTGCCTTTAGTTTATCGCCCCTTTCAAAGTCGCCCCACCCGGTGGGGGGGTGGGATACACTCCAAAGTCAGCAGGGGGAGGACCAGGGGTGTGTTGGGACTATAACAGGGGAACCTGCACCCGGGAATATTGCAGATTTTGGCATGAATGCTCAAAATGCTCAGGGAGGCACCCATTGGTACAGTGTTTCGGGGCAGGATATGCAGGACAGGGCTGGACAGGGGGGCAGGGTCTCCAACACCAGAGTGCAAATAGCGGACAGTAGGGGATGGGAGGCAGGGGAGGTCGAGGGTCACAGGGTTACATGGCAAAGGCTCAAACACCCATTAAACTGGACTGCTTAGAGGCCTGGCTAGCACATTACCCACGAGAACAGGATGCATGAATACTAAGTACGGGTTTCAGGGAAGGTTTTAAGTTGGGATACGAGGGCCCTGAAGTCGGTGGTGGCTCACAAAGCAGTTGTTTGGGGGAAATTGCAAAAGGAGGTACAAGAAGGCCGCATGGAGGGGCCATTTGCAGTTAGCCCGATAAAGGAGCTGATTATTTCTCCTGTGGGGATGGTGCCAAAAAAGGAGAGAGGCCAGTATTGTTTAATTCAGCGTTTGTCATGGCTGCAAGGGGGGGTCGGTGAATGATTTTATTTCAGAAGACCTGACATCAGTGTCGTACTCCTCAGTGGACGTAGCCAGGGCCCTGGTAGAAGGGGTAGGCAGAGGGGGCGATATGGCAAAATGCAACATCAAGGCCGCCTTCCGATTGCTGCCAGTACACCCGGAGGATTTTCAGCTGCTGGGTATTCAAGTGGACGGGATCATTTTTGTGGATAAGGCTTTACCCATGGGGTGTTCGATATCATGTGCTCTATTCGAAAAGTTCAGTTCATTCCTGCAATGGGTTTTCTCTTGGAAAATGGGAAAAGAGACTGTGACACACTACCTTGATGACTTTTTCCTGGTGGGGCGGCCTGGTTCAACAGACTGCCAGCAGCAGCTGGAAAGTTCCCAGGAGCTCATGGGGACACTGGGTGTCCGTTTGGCGCCGGAGAAGACACAAGGTCCAAGCACGGTGCTGTCATTTCTGGGGATTGAACTAGATTCCGTGGCTATGGAGGCCAGGTTGCCGGAGGATAAAAAACTGCACATGAGGTTGTTGATTGATGACATCTTGGCCAAAAAGAAAGTGACAGTGAGGATATTACAAGTGTTACTTGGACATTTGAATTTTGCATGCAGGGTAGTGAGGGCAGGACGAACATTTTGCAGGAGACTGAGCAGGTCACTGGCAGGCCTCACGCTGCCACACCACCACATGCGCTTGTCAGCAGGGATAAACAAGGACTTAAGAATGTGGTGCAGGTTTCTGGAGGAATTCAATGGGATCCCCATGTCTGCACCAGAGGAGTGAGAATGGGATGTTCAGATATTCTCGGACGCAGCTGGAGCATGCGGGTTCGGGCTGTACTGACAGGGCAAGTGGTGTGCGGAAGAGTGGCCGCATCATTGGAAGGGCAGGGGCAGGAGCATTGCCTTTTTAGAATTGTTTCCCCTAGTGGTAGCGGTCACGCTGTGGGGGCAGAGGCTAGCACATAAAAGGGTCACTTTCAGGATAGACAACATGGCAGTGGTGCAGGTGGTCAACAGGCAGTCCGCAAAGGATGAGCAGGTCCTAAAGCTAATGAGAGTATTCATGCTAAGTTGCCTAAAGTATGACATACAGTTCAGGGCAAATCACGTCCTGGGTGTAGACAATGACATTGCGGATGCTTAGTCTTGTTCGCAGTGGGAGAGGTTCCATGGGCTGGCCACGGAGGCGGAATTTCACAAGACACAGGTGCCCAAAGGGATGTGGTCCGTAGGAGAAAAAGGATGCTGCAACTGGTGATAGGGTCGTTAACTGTTTCTACGAGACGGGCTTACGGACAGGCGTGGCAGGAGTTTCTGCAGGGAGGTGCGAAGAGGAGGTCTGGGACGTGGGCCAGGGAAAAGGAGGTCATTCAGTTCATTTTGGCCCTGATTGAGAGGGGTTTGTCGAAGGTTACCATAGCGGCAAAGCTGGCAGAAATAGCGTTCATGGGCAAGTTAATGTGGGGATATGCCCCAACAGCAGGCGAGCTGGGGAAGCGTATGCTAGAGGGTTGGGACAGGGAAATGGCTAGGGGACAGCGGGTCAGGTTACCGGTGATAAAGGTTATGTTGGGCAGAATGATAGAGGTGCTACCAAGAATATGCATCAGCCGGCAGGAAGCGGTCTTATTTGCTGCGTTAATGTCTTGGTTGTATTTCGGAGCATTCAGAGTATCAGAGTTGTTGGGAAGGAAAGGGGTTTCAGGACTGCAGTGGGATGAAGTACAGGGATGCGAAAAGAGGAGCGACACAGTCGCCATCTTCCTCATGCACTCGAAGATGGATCAAAGGGGGGTTGGGAAGTCAGTGGTACTTTGGGCCAGTGAGGAGCCTCTAATATGCCCGGTGCAATGGAGGTGCGCTTTGCAGGGAGGAGGGAGGTGGGGAATGTCTTTCACAGAACCTCGGGCGGGAAGTGACGTCGGCGCAGCTGCTATGGGTCATGAGGCGTTCGTTAAAACTTCTGGGTGAGGTACCAGAGGCCTTTGGAACTCATTCATACTGGATAGGGGTGACTTCTGACACAGCAAGGATGGGTTGGGACTCAGAGAGGCTAAAGCAGTTGGGACTTTGGTCATCAGACTGCTATAAACGTTATGTCAAAGTGGGGAGAAAGGGGGTGGGGAGGGCTGTGAATATGTGATTCTCTTTCTCACGCATGTGTCTTTTCAGGTGCAGTAGCAGGGCCAGAGTAGGAGACGCTATCAATCTGGATAGTCGGGCACTCTTTCGTAAAATGGGCAGAAAGACACGAACAGCAAAAGGGAAAGGTGTAAATCTATGACTGGACCCGGCATTGTTTAAAGTCAGTTGGCATGGCAAAGGGGGCATGCATTGGCACGAGCTTTTTCCCCTTTTAAATAAGTTACTACATCGCCATGTTTGTCAGGATGTGCTGATAATTCACTTGGGGGAAATGATCTAGAAGTGTGTAAGGGTTTGTCTCTTCTGAAACAGATGAAACGGGATTTGAAGGAGATTAGGCAGCAGTGGTGTTTGGTTTTAAATTCCCATCCCTGCAATGCACTCCTTTCACGTTATATTAGGTTAGCAATGTGTGGCTAAATAGATGCCAGTTGTATTCACGTTATGTAACCCACTGAGTTACAAAATTTCTGTTATGATGATGCAGGAAATTCAGGATATGATGCTCATAGACGAGGGCATCTTTGAGTATTAGGTGATTTCAATGCTCATGTGTTGCTTGTTTTTCCCTTGTAACATGAGTGACTATGCAATTTTTTCCTCCCTCTTAGAATTGTAAAGACCCTACCGGATAGCGAATAAAGCATTTAGCCACCCATGCTAAAAGGAGGGTCTGTTAGGTTTCATATTCCTATCCCTGCAACGCACTCCTTTCACGTTATATTAGGTTAGCAATGTGTGGCTAAATAGATGCCAGTTGTATTCACGTTATGTAACCCACTGAGTTATCCCCGTAGTGCACAGGTTTCAGTTAGCGAGTGTGACTCTATTTTGCTTTTCGTAATCCTTATTAGGCTGCTTAGACTGTGCCAGAGGTAGGCCTCATTGCTCATATTGCTGGCTTCAGCAGAACACTGTATTTCGTTATTATTTTTCTTTCTGTCCAAGGCTGTTTCCCGACTTGCTAATGAGGAGGCCATTCTGCTTTCGCATACCTATCCAAGTGTGTAGTTCTGCTCCCACGTTAGGAGACGCTGAGACCCAGCACAGTGGCCTTGAGTCTCTAATAACATGAACCCATCTGGCAGGTGGTAGCTCATCTCCCTGTGCCTCCTTTGTTCATGTTCGGCCCAGGCCGGTACTTTTCCATGGTGGGCGGGGTTGGAGGC
Organism: Calotriton arnoldi; assembly: GCA_963921515.1. NCBI lineage: Eukaryota > Metazoa > Chordata > Amphibia > Caudata > Salamandridae > Calotriton > Calotriton arnoldi. The sequence continues at coordinate 518,877 of CAWUFW010009099.1, forward strand.
TCTTGGGGAAGAATGATTACTCACTGTAGACTGTTGGGGAGTCAGTCACTCGGCAGACATCTTAGGGTGCAGGTCATGATGGACTCCTCTGCAGAGCATTCTAATAAACATGTAAGTTTGTATTCTCTACTGTCTGACCGACTCTTCATTCTTGGGAAGGCATAGCAGGTGGTTGTGAGAAAACCCGAGTGGCCCTAGAGGGCCACTTCCTTCAGTTGGCGCCTGAACAGGGACCCTGCAAGATGATCCGACTCGCCCGTAATCGGGTTGTTGGGTCGGGGTGCGTTTGGTCGGTTGGGCGGATCGGGGTACCCCACACAAGACCGACCTTGATTCTCGCAGCTGCCCCGCCCGGCTGATCGGGCGCCTCCTCGTCTAGTGGTCACCGGCTGGGGTCCTGAGAAGACGAAACCTTGGAATTGACCGTTTGGTCCGAAGAGTCGGCAGTGGAGAATAACTTGACTCGACCTGTGTGCACCAGGTGAGTGATTTGACTCTTGGAAAAATGGCGCCATTCTTGGACGGCACAAGCCTACAGGCTATGTCTTGATACAGTCTCCGGACTGTCTTGCCTGCAGTTTTTGAACTGCCTTGCTTGAACGACACGAGTCGACGGGCTGTGTCTTGGTACGGTCTCCGGACTGTTTTGTCTTGAACTTGGTGGGTTTGCGGACCCTTGAAAAAGACACAGAGTGTTTGCGAGCAGTTCACCGGACCGCCTGGAAATTTGGCCCGCGCTTGAAAAAGGCCCGGGGCTGTCCGCGAACAATCTGCCAGGCCAACTGGTAATTTGGCTAATGTTTGAAAAGGTCTGGGGCTGGAGCCTGTCTTCTCGAATTTGATACAGTCCCCGGACTGTAGGGAGTGGTCCCTGGACCGTTTTTGGTTTGGTTTGTGACTAATATTTGTTCCTTTACCTTGTCTTAGTTTGCCGATTGTTGGTGTTATAATTGTCCGTTAGGGACAGTGCATGTGTCTTATATTAAGATGCCTTGTTTCAGCAAATTGGGGTGTTTTGGATGTCGATGTTGTTCTACTGATGCTCAATTGGAAGAGAGCCAGCCTGCACCTCTGGAGGGCTCTCCAAATTTTGACATATACTTTAAACATGGTATTGGCCCTGTTATATTTAGCACATTGTGGCATAAATATACGAGGGACAATGCTGAGTTACAGTGGCCACTTACTGGCTCGTTTTATGAACAGAAATTGAACTTCTTGCAGGACAAGTTGTTCGCTAGGAGGAGCAGACAGTCGATGTTTGATTCTCTAAGAGTATGGCAGAAAGAAGCAAAGCAGTGACGACTGAGAGCAGAGAAAGAGGCCCGGAAGAGGCAGACGCAAACTATAACACAGAAAGCAGTAGCCTATGAAAGAGGAAAGGTAGAGAAGGGTATAGAATGCACAGATAGAAAGTTTAGGTTGCAGACAGATAAATGTTATGTCACTAGAGAGAAAGGTGATGATTTCGTCGAAGAGCTATTGGATTCTCATCCTCCTCCTCCTTATGCCCCTGAACGGGTATATCCGGCGGTCCCGACTTCTCAGTCCTTGGCCTCTAGTGCCGCCCCTTCTAGCATTCCTGTTTCTAGCGCTACCGATTCAGCCCCGGCCCCTCTTGCTTCTCTTCTACTCACATCCCCCGCCCAGTCTATCAGTTCTGTATCGACTGCTACTCCCCCTTTCACCCCTACCCCTCTGTCTCCCTACATGATGGTACCTGTCTCTGCGTCTGCTCTTTCCCCCGTGAGTGTGACAGCCCAGGCACAGTTGAATGTCAAAACCCCTGCGCGTGGAATACATGATGTGAACTGGGCAGCAGCGCAAGATGGAATTGATAAAGTGTTGGTGCGTTCTGCAGTGGGTGATGAGGAAAAGCAGATGGTGGCGAATCAAGCAGCTCAGTGGGCTCGGAACCCGATCTATAGTGTGGAGGATGTGTGGAGTGTGATAAAAGATTACGAGCCATTTGTACAGCAGCACGCTCTTAAGCACATGTCAGCCACGCTGATAGGGTTGTGGGAACAGTGTTTTCAAGGTGTTGCACCGCAAATAATATATGACATACGGGATAGGGTATATGCGGCAGGTATGGCTCCCAATGAGGTTTTTAGCAATATAACGACACTAGTGAGTTACCGAGGTAGATTGCTCCAGAAGGTTCCGACAATGGGGACACAGCATCCCATGAGGGAAGTTCATCCCATTTACCACCCTGAAATTCCAAAACTGCACGATTCCACCGATGCTGTGATTAGACCACGGGTCGACGCTCGGTTTCAGGAACAGTGGATCTATACTCCTTGGAAGAGGAGTGAGGTCCTATCCTTAAAGAGCCAGCTGCCAGACCCCAGGAAAAACCCTACTGCATATTATAAAGAATTGACGCAGGCGGCCTCCTCCACAGTAATGACGCTAGCTGACATAGAGTTGGTTTTCGGCCTGTTGGTACCAGTGGATATATGGAGGCAGGTCCATACGCAGGACCATGCACTGGAGTTGGGGGGCACGTGGGATGAGATCAGGGCTTGGGATAAGGAGCGTAAGCCCGGCGACAAGCCGAAAGCGGAGCTCCTCACTCTGCCAGGGCGTATTATCACATACATGCACTCACTTATCCCGCCAAAGAGAGTGGATTGGGATAAGTTGACTGCGTGTCGCCAGAAGAAGGATGAAAGTGTGTCGGATTTCTTTACTAGATTTGAAGGGGTGTTTTTAGATTTTAGTGGACAGGACCTGTCACAGGAGGGTGGTGTTCGATTATTTGTCAACAGATTTGTCACTAACTTGCTTCCCGAGATTGCGACACGGTTGCCGGCTTCGGAAAGTACTTGGACGACATCATCCCCGTCAGTGATATTGAGTATGGCACAATATTACGAACATAGAGAGAATGAGGACAAGGAAAGGGTGGAGAAAAAGTCAAAGGATTTGAAGACGAGAGTATTGATGCAGCAAGTTGCAAGGGGAAATGGACGAGGTAGAAGTTCGGGTGCAGCCCAACGGCCGCCCCGGTCTGGAAGGGGTGGTGCTTCAAACGCGCCCCTCAGGCTCAATCAATGTGCATACTGCAAGCAGGAGGGACATTGGTGGAATGAGTGTCCGGAGTTGTTACAGAAAGGTGAGGCCCCACGGGGTCGGGGTTTTCGAGGATGCGGACAAGGAACAGGAGGTAGAGGGGGGATGCAGTCAGAGGATACATCACACAATAGGCAGAGCGGGAATTATTTTGACGTCCCCAGAGGACGGCAGTACTATCATGATGATTATGACATGGAGAAAGTGACAGGGTTGTCTCACAGCTAGGACAGCCGAGGACAGGGCGAGAGACCAGTTCCTGTGCCTATAGATCAGCATGGACCTTATGTCACTGCTGATTTACAAGGTACTACTGACATTTGTTATGAATAGCTCTGTTTCCCGTTCACTGGTCCCAGGGGCAGCTCTGTCTGGCCAAAACAATGTGTCGGTGAGTTTTTCAGGCGTGCCGGTCATTAGCCCCATTTCCAAACCTCTTACTTTGACTGTTGGCCCCTTTACGGTCGATTCACCATTTTTACTGACGTCAAATTGTGGAGAAAATTTGTTAGGACTTGATTTGTTAAAAAAGTTGCATGCAACAATTTTTTGTTCTCCAGACGGTGTTTACATGACTATTGGACCGCAGGTAGCCCATGCCAAACAGTGCTTTGCGAAGGATGCCCCCCTTCCAGCTGAGTTCAGAGTCCCTACTCCCCAAACTCCAAACAATACAGAACACCGCCGCCAGACTCGTCCTCAGCATCCCCCGACACGAACACATCAGCCAACACCTACGAAGTCTCCACTGGCTCCCTGTGAAGAAAAGAGTCACTTTCAAAATCCTCACTCACGCCTACAAATGCCTACATAACAACGGACCCAAATACCTCAACGACAGAATCAACTTCCACGTACCCAAAAGAAACCTCCGATCTTCCAACCTCGCACTGGCCGAAACCCTGCGCATCCACAGAGCCAGAGCAGGCGGAAGATCCTTCTCTCACATTGCAGCCAAGACCTGGAACGAGCTACCGGCAGACATCAGACGCGCCCCCTCCCTGAACACCTTCAGGAAGACCCTCAAGACCTGGCTCTTCGGCTAAACAGATCTGCGGACCCCCCCCCCTCAGCGCCTTGAGATCCTCACGGGTGAGTAGCGTGCTTACAATTCCCTGATTGATTGAGAGATGTGCCACATACGTTATGGGCTACAGGAGACACGGATGTGGGGTTACTCCAGATGCCGCCAGTTTCTATACAGATCAGAGACAATGCTAAATTGCCACGTATTCCCCAGTACAAGATATCCCAGGCAGGTGAAAAGGCCCTCTTGCAAATAATACAGGATTTGATAAAGTCTGGCGTGGTTTAAGAGACTGTGGCAAATGTGTGTAATAGCCCTATTCTTCCTATTCTTAAAAAGGCACCCTTGGATTCTTCTGATGCCCACCCTGATGTTTACCGTTTTGTGATAGACCTCAGAGAGGTTAATAAGATCGTAGTTCCCCAATACCCTGTGGTTCCGGACATTACAGCGATCTTAACAATGATTCCCCCATCAGCAAAATTCTTCTCTGTAATTAACTTAAAGAACGCTTTCTTCAGCATACCAATCCATACAGATAGCAGATATCTGTTTGGATTCGCAATAGCCGGTCGGAGCTTTAGATTCTGTCATGCTCCACAAGGCTATACTGAAAGCCCTAGTATTTATAGCCAAGCCTTGAAAGCTCAATTGGATTCTTTGGAGCTTCCCCCTGGTAATGTGCCGCTGCAGTATGTTGACGACCTCCTTGTGGCCTCGGACAATGAGGATGGTTGCAAAGACGCCACAGTTAAATTATTATTGCATCTGGCGCACCTTGGACACAAGGTGTCACTCTCCAAATTTCAATATTGTCGACAGGAGGTCACCTATTTAGGTCACCTACTGTCGAAGGAGGGTCGCAGACTAACACCTGAGCGCATAGCTGCTATTACTAACATGTCTGTCCCTAAAACCCAACGCGAGGTACGCGAGTTTATAGAATAACATCGTATTGTCGGCATTGGATCCCTAACTACTCCCTACTAACAAAACCCCTTCTTTACCTGACCACCAAAGATGTGCATGAACCCCTGCCTTGGACACCTGCATGCCAGCAAGCATTTGAGCAATTAAAGACTGCGCTTTGCTCTGCTCCTGTGCTTGGTACTCCTGACTACCAGAAGCCTTTTGTGCTCTACGTGCATGAGGTGGACGGTTGCGCGCTTTCTGTTCTAACACAGGGTTTTGGTGGTAAGCAGAGACCCTGCGCCTACTTCTCTGCCATGCTTGATAATATCGCCAGAGCGCTCCCGAGCTGTCTGAGAGCTGCCGCGGCGGTGGCAGTTTCTATCAGACAATCGGCAGGGCTCGTCCTTGATACGGACCTCACAGTCATGGTACCTCATGCTGTGGACACGCTATTGAATAAGACAAAGATGCAGCACCTTACTAGTGAGCGTCTGACTGGCTATGAATTGACTCTGTTTTCTCCGCACATTACCATCAAAAGATGTGCTACTCTGAACCCAGCCACGTTACTACCCCTCCCTTCGGAAGAAAAGGACAATGATGCCCATAATTGTTTATTTCGGACTGAGGAAGAAACAAAGGGACGGGTAGACCTGACTGACGTTCCCTTATCTGACCCCCAAGGGGAACTATATGTCGATGGCTCTTGTTTCAAATTACCAGATGGCACCGCCACTGCAGCCTATGCAATCACAACGTTACACACTGTAGTTGAGACATCCCGTATCCCACACCAATCGGCACAAGCTGCAGAGTTGGTTGCCTTTCTCAGGGCTTGTGAGTTGAGTGAGGGACTGGCTGTTAATATCTACACCGACAGCCAGTACGCCTTTGGGGTGGCCCATAATTTTGGGCGCCTCTGGGTGGAGAGAGGGTTCTTAACTTCGCACGGACTGCGGATTCAGAACGGGCCATTGATACATAGATTGCTGTCCGCATTGACACTTCCCAGTAAGTTAGCAATAGTGAAATGTAGCGCTCATAAGGCTATTACAGATGATGTTGGGAGGGGAAATGCTTTCGCAGACCAGACAGCTAAGGAGACAGCTCGATCAAAGATGACAAAGATGTTAGTGGCAGGTCCTGCTAGGTGGGTCCCTGACAATGGAATGTTCGAGGACACATTGGAGAATGTCAGGGAAATCCAGGGTGAGGCGACTTTAGATGAATTAGCGATGTGGGAGGAGAGAACAGGTCGCTTGGACGAGGATGGGTGTTGGACTGACTTGTCAGGGAAGCAGCGATGGTTGCTGCCTAATTCATATGTGCTCCCTGTTGTTACCATGGCCCATGGCCCAGCGCACATTAGTGCCAAAGGAATATGCAAGCTACTGGACCCAGTATGGCAGAATGATAATATCGCTAAGGCAGCCACTCACTTAGTGAAGCATTGCATCATTTGTCTGAAGCATAACCCTGGGAAAGGTACCCCTACACCCGCTGGTAACTTTGCACCACCTTCCTTCCCTTTCGAGGTTCTCCAGATGGATTTCATCGAAATGGAACGAGTTAATAACCTAAAGTATGTGCTAGTAGTGATCTGCGCATTCAGTAAATGGATTGAGACTTACCCCACTAAAGAGAATACAGCTATGGCGACGGCGAAGGCACTTCTATAAGAGTACTTCCCACGCTATGGGTTGCCATGCGTGATCTGGAGTGACAACGGAAGCCACTTCAATGCAAAAGTCATTGAATTGGTGTGCACAGGTTTGCATATTAAGCAGAAGTTTCATGCAGCGAATCATCACCAGTCAGCAGGTCTGGTTGAGAAGTACAATGGAACTCTCAAATTGAAGCTAGCAAAGATTCAAGAAAGCACAGGACTGAGATGGCCAGATGCATTACCCTTGGCTTTATTATCTACCAGAGCGACAGCGCATTCTAGAACAGGGTTGTCCCCGTATGAGGTGGTCTTCGGATGCCCTGCTAATGTTTGGGGCGTCCCTAGACCCAAGCGCTTTTCCGAGATAGAGTACCCCCTGTTTGTAGACTATCTGTATGAATTGTCTAAAGATGTTCGTTCTCTTCATCAACAGATACAAGCCACATTGCGGCCAGTACCAGAGGGGCCCGGGCATTGCATACAGCCCGGCGACTATGTGATGATTAAGAACTTCCAACGAAAAAGCAGCCTGGAGCCGAGGTGGAAGGGGCCTGTCATCGTTCTTCTCGCCACTAGAACGGCTGTAAAGGTGGACGGCAGAAAGCACTGGATTCATACATCTCATGTGAAATGGGTGCCTCTCCCGCTCCCGTACGACCGTTGGGTCAACGAAGGCATCGGTGATCAGGAGTGTGAGAAGGTGCCCCGCTTCGTTCCCTTCTCGGACGCCAGGGTGAGGGGGCGCAGACAGACGAAGAAAGTGATGCAGTTCTGTCCGAGGCGATCCCACCAGAGATAAGGGCCGCCCCGGATAACACCGTCTCTAACACACCGGAATCTAAGTCTCGATGCCCATCTGATTCTGAGTTTCTGCCCCTTTTTGTTGATGAGACAGTGCCTGGAGTAACAAAGTATAATCTGAGGCCCCGAAAGAAGGACGGTGCATCAGCCGAACAGTCTACGAGTTAGGGAAGGACTTGAGCTTAGGGCGCAGGTGCTGTGCCTAGGGTACCTGTATTAGACTAGGGTGAACAACACTGGTGCACTGCCCTGGACACTGGACAGGATAGCTGAGGGCATTTGCCCAGGAGGGAGGCTGCCCTATCCTGAAAGAAGAAGGATTTGTTTTTTCTCCTCCATGGGAGTGCTTTATAGCACCGTCATTGATGAACAATAGGAGTCTACCAGTGAGGCTCTGAAGGACACTGGGTGATTTGTGACCTTTGGTACTGTTGCTGCAATAGTGACTCTAGCCTGTGATTTTTTCTTTCCCTTGTGACACCCATAAGTTGCCCTTGAAGTTTTCTAAAATGTATCCCTTTGGTCGTCCTATCCCTGATGAGAAGCAGCCCTTTGCGGCTCCGCGTCCCACTCCAGATGTTCCTGTTTGGTCCTCTTGGTCCACTAAGAGTAAAATAGTGTTTGTCGTAATAATTTTGCTTTCCTTGCTAGTCTTATTTGGGGTGGTCTGGTACTTAGAGGAACAACATCCTGTGCACACCTTGATAGGGACTACCCCGGAGCACTCGTTTGTCAGATTGGCCCCACATAAGGAGAGACATAGACAGACTTGTGCACAAAATGCTTTTGTCCAAATGCTTCATCAGGTACACACAGTACTACTAATGCCACGAATTGCTGGGTGTGTGGGCTACTTCCCTCAGTTATGCATAAAAATGATTTGCTAGTGTCATTGCCCCAATCATATTTAGGTAGCTGTGAAGCCTGGTTCCAACTGCTCTCTATGGTATGCATGCACTATTATGCTGACGCTATGAAAATGGTACAGGCTGACTACGAAGCAGTATTTGAGTATATAGTGGTACACCAGGGATATACACCCGGGCCAGATGGCAAGGAGGGTACCCTGCACCCTGATGCTTGTATGAATGTATTTGAAGCTCACGAAAATGTCACTTGGTTACGAAATGAAATGCTAGATTTCCAAGGATTTAATGTCACTGAATACTTTAAATGTTTCCAGGAATGCAATATCACTGAGGACAAAGCTATGCCTGTCCCTGTGATCAACTCAACAGCTAGTTTCTGATTTGAAGGAACAGGGAATATTTCAGTAGGACAGAGCCATTGTAACTACACATATCGGTTGAACACTACTAGCAGCCCACCTTTGCTTACACCTCCGAATGTATACTTCATCTGTGGAGAACAGGCCTATACATGGCTTCCAAGGGGGTGGTCTGGCCGGTGTTATGTTTCCTTTCTCTTGCCTCCCGTTTACATTGCACCGTCCAATTACCACAAGGATCATAGGTTACAGCATAGGGATCTCCAGGTACACCGAGTTAGGGGAGTCGTCAATGCAGATGATATTGATCAGACAGATACATCCTTGCAGCAATTTACTGACATAATGAAGGGCATCCTGCGGTTCTGGGGTCCCATGTTCAATAGTCGTAATATTCGTCGCCTTGCTAGGGTAGTTGAGGGAGTTATTAATACTACTGCCGGTATACTGACTAACATTACAGTCGAGCTTCAGGCTACGAGGCTCGTTTCTCTCCAAAATCGGATGGTTTTAGACGTCATTCTGGCTGATAGGGGTGGAGCCTGTCGCGTCAACGGCAGCAGCTGCTGTGTGTACATCCCTGATAGTGCCCCTACTGTGTATTCCGCAATACAGAAATTACACAGACTTGCCTCAGATATCCATCAGGATAATGGTTCATGGTCCCTCACAGGGTGGCTCTGGGGTCTGCTGACATCATGGGGTTGGAAGATATTACTTGTCTTAATAGCCATCGCAGGAGTCATCTTTACCTGTTGCTTATGCATTAATTGCCTTCCAGCCTGTTGCACCTATTGTATGAGTAAACTTACCCCTACCCCTACATTGCCAAGAAGTGATAACAAAATTTCTGTTATGATGATGCAGGAAATTCAGGATATGATGCTCATAGACGAGGGCATCTTTGAGTATTAGGTGATTTCAATGCTCATGTGTTGCTTGTTTTTCCCTTGTAACATGAGTGACTATGCAATTTTTCCTCCCCTTAGAATTGTAAAGACCCTACCGGATAGCGAATAAAGCATTTAGCCACCCATGCTAAAAGGAGGGTCTGTTAGGTTTCAAATTCCTATCCCTGCAACGCACTCCTTTCACGTTATATTAGGTTAGCAATGTGTGGCTAAATAGATGCCAGTTGTATTCACGTTATGCAACCCACTGAGTTATCCCCGTAGTGCGCAGGTTTCAGTTAGCGAGTGTGACTCCATTTTGCTTTTCGTAATCCTTATTAGGCTGCTTAGACTGTGCCCGAGGTAGGCCTCATTGCTCATATTGCTGGCTTCAGCAGAACACTGTATTTCGTTATTATTTTTCTTTCTGTCCAAGGCTGTTTCCCGACTTGCTAATGAGGAGGCCATTCTGCTTTCGCATACCTATACAAGTGTGTAGTTCTGCTCCCACATTAGGAGACACTGAGACCCAGCACAGTGGCCTTGAGTCTCTGATAACATGTACCCATCTGGCAGGTGGTAGCTCATCTCCCTGTGCCTCCTTTGTTCATGTTCGGCCCAGGCCGGTACTTTTCCATGGTGGGCGGGGTTGGAGGCTCTTGGGGAAGAATGATTACTCACTGTAGACTGTTGGGGAGTCAGTCCCTCGGCAGACATCTTAGGGTGCAGGTCATGATGGACTCCTCTGCAGAGCATTTCTAATAAACATGTAAGTTTGTATTCTCTACTGTCTGACCGACTCTTCATTGTTGGGAAGGCATAGCAGGTGGTTGTGAGAAAACCCGAGTGGCCCTAGAGGGCCACTTCCTTCAGTGGTCAGGGTGCTTCGTTGTGTGGAGCGAATTTATTCCCAGAAGGCATTGGAGGGGGGCCGAGAGGCCTGCTGCCATTGATAAGGCCTGGAGGAAAGTAAACAGGGACATGAGGGTTTTTTGCAGGGAGGCAGGACTGGGCAGGGTAGAGCACCCAGAGCTAAAGTATATGGCGGTGTATTTTTTCAGAGATGATGGGGTGCATATGTCTCGCTTCGGGATGGAGTTGTACCTGATTCAAATAAAGGAAGTCCTGGATGTAGCTCTCAACATACGAAGATATCCTAGAAGTGGCCTGGGAGGTGGCGGGGGTCAGAAAAGTCATAGGGACTATTTCTGAGTGGCGTTGGGGAGCTATTTCTGGCCAGTTTTACTGTTTCATTTTTTGGTTGGGGACAAGCAGGTAATGAGGTTAGGATAGGATATAATTAGTAGATAGATCTTTAGACAGGTAGAGAAGAGGTTTCAGGGTTTAAAGGGTTAACAGTTATTGATCGAGTAGCTAGATCTTTAGACAGGTTGAAAAGAGGTTACAAGGTTTTAAAGGGGCGAAAGTTATTGATCAAGTTGTGGTCTGTTAAATAAATTGTAATTGTGTTTGGGGAAACCTTAGGGGTGGGGGGAGGAGGATGCGTAGATGAAGCCAGTATAGCTAGTTATAGTTTTGTGAGGCAAAGGCCAAGGTTAAGTTTTGTAAGGTGCACCTGTCTTCAATAAAGCGGCCTTTTTCACACAACTGGAGAGTCAGTTGTGGTCTGTTCTGCGCCCTGCTGCCCAAAGTGGTTGGTGTCCATTTTGTACGAGGTGACGAGCATGGAACTCCGATCACATGTGGGTTTGAGTTCTGAACATCTAGAAAGTCGCATTGGGGGCCACCTTGGGAGGAGATAACAAGAGTGTGCTTCCAAATGGAATGGGGAAGGGTCATGTGGTGACTGATTACAGTCGCCGTATTGGGTGTATACTTCAAAATGGAAGGTGCACCAGAAATGAATTCAATATAGCAAATTTTAGTCCATCACCTTCTTTTATTAGTGAAAATTGTTGTATATGAGTTAAGATCAGCCATCAGCCAACGCGTTTCGTTCCTGTCACTCTACGAACTTCATCAGGGCTGAAACAATCACATAAAACATAGTATAAATCATCACACATAGAAACATGTAAAAAAGACATCACATATTTACATATATACATACACACAACTTGCTGGTCCCTATCTGTCCCATAGGGATCACACTCTTAAGACATAGATGTAACGCACATGACGTACTACAACAAAGGGTCTCACAAAATGTAGTTTGTCGCTAGACAGCCCACAAAACACATACATATAAAATATTTACAATCAGAAGTACAGGGGAGAGAAACATACTATAGTCTACATCAACAGCATCAATTCCACAGCAACATTGTCTAGAACTTGTATACACAGTGCCTATCGCATCGATTGCTCACGCATGAGAGAAAGCTCAAGTGGATAGTATAAATTAGTTAGACTCTTAAAGAGGCGTGAGTAATACCATAGGGCAAAGGAAACGCTCCATATCTTGACCCCATATCCATTTAATACTGGAGTCTCACCTTCATATAGTAAATAGTGTGTACACAATTTCCATAAGAGCTGTTGTATCATCACCAGGATAGTCACTCAAGAGTAAGGGTATATAATCAAATCATGTCCCAGCTCGAGATCGACATGAATAACAAACATATTAGCCAATTATAGAAATGCAATTATGTAACAAACATTTTAGCAAAACCATGACAGGGTCACCGTCATATATTAGCCACCCTCCCTTCTACCATATCATAGATACTAGGATGATGTCCTATGTGTCCAAATATGCAGAAAATTCTAACAACTGCCAAAGTAGGTAAATGAACAAACTCAACATATTACTATCCATTATAAAGTAATTGCAGTGATATTCCCAATGATAATAGGCACCATCATTATATTCCTATGTACTATTAGAGTTTCTTGACAGTGAAATTCCCAAATTCAAAATTTAAAACTTTATTAGCTTATTAAAAAATACAAGCTGGTCAGAGTAGAACCAGTATAGTACTATGACCCATTATGTAGCAATAGTAACCAGAGGGAACATAAAGGAGCACAACCATATCCCTCACCTGTGATTGACAAGCCAGGCATATAATTGTAAATATGCCACAAATCATCCTGTATATAGAAGTAGAATAGAGAAAAATTGTATGCATATAACATGCGTCTTGATCAGGATAACAGGCATCAATTCGAACAAGTCACTTTCCAAATTGATAGGAAAATTAATTAGAGGTGACCAGCGCCCTTACTGTGCTCAGCCAGAGTCAAAATATGTGCCATACCACAGAGATAAATATTCGTAACTTCTCAAACCAATATTTACAATGAATGTGAGTCACGCAGACGGTATAAATGGCAAAGGCACTGCAGTCAATTCTATATATTAGATACAAAATAAATTTGCCCATAACCTCCCAAAGTATTTACAAATGACAGAGACACGCCCCCTCCACATACGGAGAGAGGAAGAGTATCACAAGTTAAAAAGAACGATCGTCCATAACATTCATATTACTTTAGTGAATGCCTATTTGTCCCTAATATATATTACAGCTTACTTGAATAGAAAATGGACCCTCACACACGGAGAGATGCCATATATCGTAGGGCAAAACAAGCAATTCAGCTCGTAACACTAGAGAGAAGACCTGCTCACCCCCGATAAAGTTTCAAGCCCGCGTTGAGGAGACAAGACCCTCCCATGTGGAGGGAACCAAAATCACAGCAACTTACTCGAGTCCTGGGAAATCCACGCATTGGTACAATCACCCGCAAACAAGTATCCCCGGGCGCGCCATGATAGCATATTTAAAGAAAACCCAGGAGCTTGACGTTGACCGCCTACGTGAAACTAACACGTGGTGGCGGTCACATGAGCGTCTCTTAGAACGGTCATGCCATCTTGAAAGATTACAATGCTGAACCCATCCTATATCAAATGTAGTCTAACACATTGAATAATAATGCCCAAAGCTTGCCATGTATTTGTATTCTATGGTAAATGAACAGTAAAACGGCATGGTCAGGCACAGCTGAATTTAAGATTAGGAATGACCTGTATTTGAACAATACCCCCATACCATCAATGCTTGTGTAACTTTGGAGGATAGACCGCCCACACTGAATCTGATACGTGGTAGAGGTCAAGTGATGGTCTCTTAGAACGGTCACCTGTATTAGAACAATACCCCCCATATCATCAGTGCTTGTGTAACTTTGGAGGATAGACTGCCCATAATAAATCTGACACGTGGTGGTGGTCACGCGGTGGTCTCTTAGAATGGTCATGCCATCTTGGAAGATTACAATGCTGAACCCATCCTATATCAAATGTGGTATAACACATTAAATAATAGTGCCCAATGCTTGCCATGTATTTGTATTTTATGTAAATGAACCGCAAGACGGCACAATCAGGCACAGTCAAATTTAAGATTGTAAATTACCTTTATTGGGACAATACCCCATACCATATGTGCTTGTGTAACGCTGGTGGTGCCAAGTAGCACAACGGCACAATCAAGCACTGGCAAAATATGATATAGTATAGTCTACATAAGAATATTACACCATGCTTCGTATACATCTATCATACGGCAAACTAACAAAGCGGCACAAAGTTCCAGAGCCAGGTGGCAAACAGACACAAACAGGTGCTACCCAAATGTGATATAATATGATCAACATTGGGACATTACACAATATAATCCTGTGATGTGTGACACGATATCAAAAAACGGCACAATCAAACGCTGCCCAATTAATAGAGTATTGTAGCCAAAATTGAGACAATACACCACCACCAAAAATATTCAGTCAGAATATAGAGCACTTTAGTAACATGCCCACCCAATAAGTCACATGTCCAGCAAAGAATACGCCCGGGTGTACATAAAATCACCACAGAACAAACTAAAAGCCAATTGCGTATTGGCCATAGTGTGAAATCAAGAAGAAAAGTACCAATTCTAAAAAGAGCATCATAATTATCCAGAATATAGTAACCTAGAATATACCTTAGAATAACATTACATATATTGTAAAAACAGAACTGGAGCTACCAAATTACTTCTTCAGATATATTCAAAAAGTGACCTTAGAAATTATCAATGGATATACTAAAAGCTTTATCCCACCACTATGTTAGACAAAACAGTTCTAAATTCATTGTCCCAAAAAGTAGTGTAGCTCACTATCAGTGTTGTGACCCTTTGTCATTGCTCTCAGACGACAAATCAATTTTGCCTCCATTTGCCTCAACACCAATTCTCTATTGCCACCCCTTTTTCCAACAGGGACGTGGTCAATACCATGGAACCAAAACTCTGGGTCATCTGGATGTGTGCTTCTGTAATGATCTGTCATGGGATATCTAGTATCCTTATTTAATATCGCCCTACGGTGTTCCGTATTCGATATTTAAGGCAATGTATCGTGCTGCCCACGTAGATCAGTCCGCATTTGCAGCCTAGTACATATATGGCACACGTAGTATTACAGTTGACAAAGTGCCTAATAGTGTATTGTCGATTAGTATTGTACGTAAAGTTCTTAGTCCTGTTTCTAACAATAAGAGCTGCAAGAGCACTCCCACTCGACCTGCGTCTTATTCAATGATGGCTAGAAGCGCTCACATGGCTACCCTTTGCTAAATTACTACAATAAGTATAGCAATACTTTATTCAAAATATCTTCATTTATTGAATTTTTTATATCAAAAGTTAAAAAGATTTGTACACGCACAAATCATTACATTTTTATCATTTTGTACAGTACTTTTGTTCATCATTGAACATTTCATGTTACTGTGCAATATAAACATTAATTAGACAAGATCCCCATACTAGAATCAACCTCACACCACACGTTCCTCACAACACATCAGAACCGTGCACACCATACTCATACATGCATACTACCACACATTCCGTACCCAGCTATAAAGACATACATAATGTAAATCATGGAGAGCACCCTTCATTAAGTGTCCATGGTAATGTTGCCAGCTGGGGGTCCAATAAATCTTAGGGTCGACGTACGTTTCGGTGGCTAGAAATTAATTGCATCCACCTTCTTCAGGACCACTCCTTACAAATAAATTCCAACCGGAGGGTAATGGGGATCCAAAGGATTAGAAATCCAGTATTCGTGGCCGCAGGTTAAAGAGCTAGACCAAGGTTGGAAAGAGCCCTTTCCACCAAAATTACGATTTCATCTCCCTTTCATGGGTTCACTGATTGTCAGTTGGTGTAGCTTTTGGATTAAGTTATATTCCTAGATACGTCTTTACTGCAGAGGAGCCCAGTACTCCCGAGACTTTAGTTCACACCGCCACCCTGGAGCATGTCAATGTTTTATGCAAATTTTCAGACTCTTGTTATTTGTATTTTCAAGGCTTAAATCTGAATTCGAATAGTCCGGTGTCTCTGCCAGCGTCTCCGTGGGTTCGTGTTCTATTGTGCAAATGGCCAAGCTGTCCTGTTTCTGCCATAAGGGCAGATATTAGGCATGCTGCAAGTGAAGAAACCCTCCGGTATCGACGGCAGACGTATCTTTCTTCTCAGAGGTTGTAACATAACTAGGGCAAAGTGTATCCTCAAAGATGGGTGTATACGTGTGGGAGTAATTCTAAAGAAAAGAGGGTAAAGTAAACACGTGTTAAGCACAAATCTGAAAAGTGTACATGAGTACACCTAGTCCAGAAGTTGTAGTTGGTTCGAGGCAGGAAACCCACAATTGGGAGTCATGTACAAGTTAGCATCGTAATGTTTCCCGCCAAGGAAGTAGTCACCATCCATTTAGTAAAAGGTAATCAGCATCAAACTTCAGTTTCGTATTTGTGTAAGGATACTGAGGGGCTTATTTATGAGCCCTTGCTTCACTTTTACGCTGCCGGTGCGTTAGTGACGCACCAGCAGTGTAGAAAATGCGCCATGGTGCGTCATATTTACAAAGTGACGCATCTAGGTAGATGCGTCACTTTGTAAACCCCTGCGCCACATTATACCTGCGCCAGGTATAATGTATGCAGGGGGGGCGTTCCGACGCAAGAAAGGGTCGTAGAAGTAACGCAGTGAAATCTATAAGATTTCACTGCGCCATTTCTTTGACACTAATGCGTCAATATCTTACGCCTGCCTCATGGCAGGCTTAAGACTGATGCAGGCCCTTTCACATGGGGCTTGCCCCATGTGAAAGGACACATTGCTGGAGTTGCGTCACTTTTGTGACACACTCCAGCAATGCGTCATTTTTGCGCCTACAGATACGTCAGAAATACTGACGTATCTGTAACTCCTTGCGACATGATGCGTCATACTGTAAATATGACGCATCATTGGTGTCGCAAGGAGGGCGCAATGAAAAGTGACGCATCGCTGTTTTCACGCAGCGATGCGTCACTTTTCATAAATGAGGCCCTGAGCATCTAGAAAGTGACCTAGGCTAGAGCACAGTAAATGGATGCCAGCCAAAATAAATTACATTCTTTTTCCTGGATCATACACAGGGCCACTGGAATTAGGCGGCACTGGTGGAGCAAATTATGTGGCTTCATTATGCTGCAAAAAGGGCAAATTATGCAAGGTTATGCAGCGCATTTTGTGATAATATTATTTCATTATTTTGGCATTTTTACGTGCAGTAACGCTGTTTGGGCAAAGAATTCACCTTATAAGTATCAGTTTGGCCCCCAGATATGGCAATAAGCAATTTGAAAGATGACCAGTCAACTTTTGCAAAGGGCCTTCCACTGCATGTAATTTTTGATCCATTTGAGCTAGAAACTATTTTTGTTTTATAAAACCTGCAGATTATGCAGCAGAAGATGGATTATGTGGCAAATGAAGCAAATTCACAATTATGCAGACACTGTGGCCAGAGAATCGCTCAATTCCAGTGGCCCTGATCATTTTCTATGATCATTTTTTTGTTTTGCAAATGTGTTTTGACTAGATGTCTAAATTAAGAATATTTATATAAAGAATGCTGTATCTTGCGCTCTAGACTTCAAAAATAAAGCTGCATACTGACTAAATAGGTATAGAGTTCACCTGTTTCACCTTAAAGTGTTAAATATCAATAGTTTTTAGCTTTCTAAAACATTTTGGAAGAGTCATTACCAGGCGGGATAAGGATAGCAAAGACCCCATGTTCGATATTTACGCAGCGTGGTGTCTGAAGGCCTGCTTTAGAGACTGGAGGTAGCGAAAAAACCAGTGAGTCCCAGTGGATGCAGTTAAACTGCCACCCGAGGATTACTGCCTACAAAACCCCACAGCCATCCTACAACATTGCAGGCACGGCCCAGGGTCTTTACAATAGCATTGATCGGGTCTTGAGTCGGCGGACAGCCGTACGGCAGCAGATAGTGTGTTCTCCTTCCGAAGAGCATTTGAGGCCTTACCGGCATTTGTTAACCATTTAGGGAAGTCTCTGTAATCAGAGGGATGTTCTTGCTAATTTGTCCCCGGCCATCCTCCAGTAACTGGCATTAAATATGCGGCATTACGTCTAATACCCTGCTCTGGGGCTCTTCAAAGCTCCGCGCGCCCGCCACTGATGTGCTGCAGAAGAACCAATCATTGATGTAAAAGGCAGACCAAAGCTTTCCTCATATTAAGGTGGCAAGACCGCAGTTCTCTGCATATGACATCGATCAGTTGCGCAGGTTCGTGGTTTCAAACATTGATTAGCTATCCTCACACTGTCGGACTAGGCCGGAGGTATATATATCCGCTGGGGCCTGATCTACCAAAGGCTGATTTTGTTTAATTCCGTTTTCTGGCCTATTCGCTATGCAGTTCCCTTCAATTAACTAGTTCAGCGAGTAAAACTGCAGCCTTGGCGCAGATACCGGGCACTTGCGTTTGTAGAAAGGAATTGACGAGCTGCAAATACCAGAACCTGAGGGAAATCTCGGGAAAGAGAAGGGAAGTCATTAACAAGCTGCACGGGGCTGCGCTTTAAATGCAGCTTTCCTCTGGCATGTTTCGAGAAACAGTCATTGTGTCTAGAAAATTAACACTTTGTACAAACCCCTTCCACTGCAACAAATTTACAGTTTAATTTTCGACAACTGAGAGATGTTAAAGCATTTTTTTTCTTTTTAAATACACAAGAAATACTTTTTTTTAATCAGAAGAGCTTCTTGAAAAACCACCCTTCACTTAGCAAAATTGACTGTGGATGTCAAAGTGAATGAAGCAATGAAATAACCCAAAATCTTGCAATTGTAGTATTTTATTACCTAGACCTGCCCTTTTATGTCTTCCCTTTAATTTGATGGTTGTGCTTCCTTTTTAGGTGTTGCCTAGAGACAGAATTATATGTCTTGCCCGCCTCATGTTTTCCAAAACAAATCATAATAAGAATGCATGCATATGTACACATAGCAGAGCTTTTAGTCACCCCTTTTTATCCATTGGTCTATTCAAGGGCCATTCACATTTTGCTTCTGCATACCACAGCCTACAGCACAGGTTTCCAAACTTTCATGTTGGTGACACACTTCTTAGACATACATCATTTTGCGACACGGTAATCCAGTATAGCGAGCGAGCGCAGCGAGCGAGCCTGTACCACCTAAGAGGGGTTCGGGGGGGTATTCCCCCTGAGAAAATTTCGGAAAAAAGTGGGCAAATGGTGCATTTTCAAGCAAATTTGAGAAAGCAGGAAGGTTAATAAAGCAATTGTGAATCTGTTCTAACAAAGACAGTGACTGGCAAAACTGGGTGTAAGGTTAGGTTTGTGCCTGAAACAAGAATATAATCATGCACACATTGTCACATGCCCCAGTGATTTACGGCACAAAAAGGGCGGGTGCACGCACTGCCAACCCTTTCAACCATGCACAAAGTCCGCCTGCTGCCTTGCTGAATATGAGTTATACAAAAATCCGTTCAGGAAGGGGGAATTGTGAGTGGTAAAACAATCATGCAACTTATCAGCCGGTCTCTGCGCATTGAACTCAGGTGGGACCGCTCTCCTCAGCGCAGCGCGCCAAAAGCCAACAGAAAATAAGACGAGTCATATGTTTTTCCATTCAGCACTTTGAGGTAAAATCTTATGTTGAACTGTACAAGGCGTTGTAACATGGTAAAATTTGGGGTGCTATATGTTGAGAACAAAAAATGGTCATTTGCACGGAAATTGATAAAATAGGTTTATAAAAAGTGTTATGCCATAAATCAAGGGACGATGAAGACTGTGAAGATATGGAACCAATCAACTGTGATGTCATGAACTGAGACAGTTGTGAAGACATGGAACCCCATCAAGTGTAATTTGGTGAATTACAGGACAAAGCCAACTATGAAGACAGACACAATGAACTGTCATGTCATTAATAATGGGACTGAGACAACTGCGAAGACGTGGAACCCATCAACCGTGAGGTCACAGAACATCACCAAGTGTCATTTTTACAGACTTCTGCACACTATAATAAACCATGCCTATTTTGGCATCACAGACGCCAACCAAGTGTGACAATCAAAGAACACTACAACAATCAAACAGTCATTTATTTTCGGGACACTTTCAACTTGACCTTTTACATTTAACATTTGGTAGAGCACATCTGTGGTAGAGTATGCCAGCAAAAAGCTGCGTTTATTTTTGTTTTCCATCACAGAAACCCCCACCAGCGGCGACATTGTTAACGGTGAAGTTATAGATTCGTACACTTCACTTAATCTTTTACAAAATACTCTCACTTTGCAGTCAGAGAAATAAAAGTAAACACCAATTTCCAAACAAGCAGCAATTGTGGGAAGACAGTCTGACATTTGATGTGCACCAGAGAGTGCACCAGGCTGCAGATGAGGAGAGAGTGCACCAGGTTGCAGATGAGGAGAGAGTGCACCAGGCTGCAGATAAGGAGAGAGTGCACCAGGCTGCAGATAAGGAGAGAGTGCACAAGGCTGCAGATAAGGAGAGAGTGCACCAAGCTACACTGGCTGCAGCTAAGCAGACAGTGTGCAAGAGCTGACCGCAGATAAGGACAGAGCACACAAGGGAACACCACAGAAGGAGGAAGTGCAGTATGACTGGGGGCAGATAAGGAGAGTGCACAGTGACTAACTACAGTACACTAACATATAAGGACGGGGTGCATCAGAACTAACTGCAGATAAAAAGAGGGCACCAGGACTGGCTGCAGCTAAAAAGACGGTGTACAAGGGATGACAGCAAATAAAGACATATGTATATATCTGTCCTTATCTGCTGTCAGCCCTTGTACACTGTCTTTTAAGCTGCAGTTATATATATGTCTGCAGTTATATATATATATATATGACTGGAGCTAAAAGGAGTGTACATGGGCTGACAGCAGATGAGGACAGAGCGCACCAGAAGTAACAGTCTGTACCAGGACTGGTTGAAACTTAAATGACAGTGTACACGGGCTGACTGCTGCAGAAAGAGTGCACTACAGCTGGGGACAGATAAGGGCACCTGCTGGGGACCGAGAAGGACAGAGTTTGAGGAGCAGCTGCAGAGGGTGCTTCAGTCTGCATGTCTCCAAAGAGAGCACAAAGCGGACCATGGGCAGCGCCAGCAGTGCACACAGCACACACCTGCAGCCACATTTCCGGGACGGATGTAAATAAACCAGAGTTAGTTCAAATAATCAACAGGGCAGTCTGAGGCGTAAGGATGGGATGCGGCAGCGCACGCCCAGGGCGCCGGAAGGACGGGATGCGGCAGTGCACACCCAGGGCGCCGGAAAGCTGGGCTGGGGCAGCGGGTGCCCGGAATCACAGGAGGCCGTCTGGGGCACCACAGGGCGCGGGGAGGTGAGCGTGTCCTGTCAGAGGGGATAGGGTGGTCTGTGTCAACAGTCACACACCTGAGATGAGTAAAAGATGGGTTGTGTTTATTAACTCGCACCTGAGAGGAGCAGAGCGCCAGCTGAGTCACTGTAATATCTCACACCTCAGAGCATCAAAGGCGGGGCTACATTTTATGTCTCACACCCAAGAGGAACACAACAGATCACACACGAGACGAGCACAGGCTGAGCCAGCTGTGTTCAGTATGTAGCGTCTGAGAGGCGCATGCCAGACTCACTGTGAACGAGAGGGGAGGAATGGCTCAGCGAGTTAGACACTGGTCACTATCGCAAGCGGTGATCTACAGAGGCCTTCAACGCTTCCGAGGTTCTTATAAGCACAAGCTGCATTCCTCTTACGGACCTGTCCTTACACGTCCTCACGGAGCTGCATTATCCGTACAGGTGCCTAAAGAGCTGTGCAGCCACTACAGTTCTCACAGGCACTGGTGTTGCATCTCCTGCCCAATCTCCACCCCCCCACACACACAGGCGCTCGAGGAGATGCATCACTCTTACAGAGAGCTTTAAGTGGGCCGCGTCCTGCCGGTGCTCGGCTAAAGGTCTCTCTCTCCTTTCTACACGTACGTCTGGCGTACGAACTGCGCAGTACCGGCGTCATCCCGCGACACACCCACCATTTGCAGGCGACACAGTACCGTGTTGTGACACAGAGTTTGGAAAGCTCTGGCCTACAGCATGAGGCAAGGGGTAAGCCCACTTCAGCTGCAGTGGCGTGACGAACCTTCAGGCCCCGCTGCAAAGTACATGGAGGGGGCCCCCCCATGCTCTGGACCCAGTCAAGAGCTCTCAGGACAGTGGCCCGCTGTCCGTTCACAATGTCGGAGGGGGGCCCCCCGCACCGTGGGGGCTGTGGGGGCTATTGTTACGCCACTGTTCAGCTGTTATTTCTCTTCACCATGAGTGATGGCATTTTGCTCTTGCATGTGTGCACATCCACCTAAAACGTAGTATACTTCAGTGTCAGGGCAGGTAGGCAAAGTTCTTCTTTCATTTCGTGTTTTTTCCATTTATTTTTGTGATAGGCCATTTTTTACTTTTTTTGTAATAAATGTGGTATTTTTACTTTTTATTACGTTTACAGTTTTAATGCCTATTGCTTATGGTTCAAAACGAAAGAATTGCAGGCTTGACTAGGTCCACAAACTTATTTGCTTTGCCAATGTTTGTTTGTTTGAACACCATTAATGCCAATTCACCAAAATGCCAGAGAGGGCTAAATGACAGCACAAACTCCTTGACATCCATCGACGTCGGACTGATAAATATTAAACCCTCAACACATTTATATGAGCTGATAAGTGGCTAGGGAAGGGCAAAGAGTGAAAACCACAGAAGGGAAAGAAAACTCTTAGAGCACCGTCTACGTTCTGTTCCTGCTACTACCTTGGTACCCCTGAGACCAGGGATTGCAGGGGCAGTCCCAGGGGCACCAACGGGCAAGCCAGCTGTAGCAGCTCTTACCCGTATTTATTTCGAGGCCCACACTTGTAGAATGGTGTTTCCTTGAAGTGAGACCCTCAATACGAATGCCCTCTAAATAATGATTTCGGTAGAAACGTGAGTTTCTGCCAACATTGGTATTATGACCCCAGCAGTTTCACTGCATGCAGAAATACCCAAGGTGACATCTGGAAAAACTCCACCAGGCCAAACCAGGTGAAATTTGTCTCAGCAAATTATGGAATTTCATGTGGTAACACCCTTTTAGACATGTTATTCCCTGTTCCATGGTTGTCTATAGGGATACCTACTACTAACACAGCATCCTGGAGTAACTGATGCCCATAGTATCAGTAGTGCCAGATGCAGTATAAAGTGTTACCGCACCACAATTATTGTCATAGTCATGATAGGGGATGTACTGTGGGTGAGAGACCTTATACACTTATCAGAAGGCCTGGTCTATTAGGGTTCTACTATGGCAATCAACAGATGTATATCCATAATAAACCTGATCCAGTAGAACCACTGGGGTGAGATGGATCCATGTTTAGGTTATTTGAATTTGTTTTCAAAGGCATGTGATTGAAAATATCTTCATCTTTCACTCCCCTGGACATATGACAACATTATGCAGATAATAACTGGAAATATTCCAGAGACAGTACAACCATTGGAAAAGCCAGTTAGTCTCTTGCGTTGCCATTGCTTGCCGCTATTGACTATGTCAATGCTTGTTTGATTGGTCTGGCATTTGTCAAAGTCAATAGCAGTGGTGGATATCATAGAAATGTGTTTTTCATGTTTCCATGTTCGCCACCATGTTGTGTCACACTCTGTTGCATGATGCAATGTGGCAGTCATATTGGAACTATATAAGGAATACACTTCCAAGATGGCCACTGATTTGCATCAGAGCACCAAGCAATACGTTAACTCATGCAATGCAGGAACCACCATGGAGATATAAAAATGCACTTCTAAACAAGCTGCTCACAACTGCTGAGATTTCCAATGTCAGCACAATTTTAAAAAAATCCTGCATTGGCAAAGTCAATAGCTATGAGTGGCTGGAGAGCCTTTGGGCAGCTGGAGTGAGGTAATGGGAGTGGGAGAGCAAGATAGGGAAGGGGAGAGAGAGTTGGGGGCAGAGAGAGTCAGGGGAGGTAAGGGAGATTGCGTGACCCCCAGCCTTTAGCAGTGCTTGGAGTTCGACGGTGGCGAAAGCCGTGACTGGGAGTGAGGAGAGAAAGAGAAACAGGGTGAAGGAGCAAGGGAAAGAACTCAAGCACACACTTGATCATGGTGGAAGGGGACAGAGCAGGAGAGTGAGCGGAAGATAGAAAAAAAGAAAGGATCCGGACATGCATACCCATTCAGTGGTAAGTCACAAATGATGACAAAATGAAGAGAAATTAATTACTTGATGTCATCATTGGAAGGATACAACCAAGCAATCAAAATCAAGTGTGAAAACTAAATGCTGCAGAGGCAGGACAAACACAAGGATAAGGCGCAAAGCCATAAAGTTGGGCGCAGAAAAGTGAAGTAGTGGATACAATGCTTTCCAGCAAAGACACCTAAAGTTGTCTGCAGCAAGACTGCACAAGTAAACACAGTCTGATGCACACTCACATGTATCTTGCTTTTTTCATTAACTCACTAACACACTCATGATAGGCCAGCTAGTCCTCCATTTTCTGAGGTGCACATATGCTGCAGTCCATTATGTCGATTTAAGATGTTGCTGACATTTTATCTTCAAGGGTGGTATTCATTAATGAAGCTGTTGTGATCTATACCCAGCATCAGTGGCCTTGTATGGATCTCTGAATTTTATGGCAAGGCACGGAGGCCAATATAATGCATGTTCAAAGTCTTGCGACAACATTCAGAGATGCACTTTCAATTAGCTTAAAATAAAGCTTTTTAAACACTGAGGGCCAAAGTATGAGTCTGGCGGTTCAAGGACTGCCAGACCCGTGGTGGCGTGGCAGTCCAGCCACTGCCGCACAGGCGGTCCAACCACCCTTGGGACCGCTGACACCACCAGGGAACCACCGCTCCCTGGCAGTGGCACAGCAGTCAGAGGCTGCAATATGCTTGGCAGGACTTCTGTAGTCTCGCCAAGCATATTACGAGTTTCCTCTCTGCCAGGGTTTTCATGGCAGTTCCACCACCATGAAAACCCTGGTGGAGAGGAAACATAGGGGGCCCTGCAGGGGCCCCTTGCCTTGTGCTCTGCACCCTGTGTATGTACACAGTGGGGCACAACATGTGCTCCACCTGTGTGCATGCACACCAGTTCCTGCACGGCTTGGACGTTACAGTCCATGCTGTGCAGGAACCTTGTGATGTGTTCCCATTGCGGTGCCTTCTTCAAAGGCACCGTCACCTTTGACAGGGCACCGCAGGGGGAACCGCCACGCCGCCCACCCGACAGACTACAAAAAATTTGTAATCTGGCGGGTGGGCGGCAGCAACTCTTGGCGGTGCGGCAGTGCGGTGGTTGCGGGATGCCCGCCCCCACACCACCAAAAGCCGTAATTGGGCCTTAATTCTTAAGACCAATCTGCTGCAGCAAGGATCCTTTAAAGACTTCCACCCACCATATAAGTTTTCAAACCCATTGACCTCTTGCCGAATGTGCCCCAAACTTTGAAATATCTATTCCTCCTTTTGCCATAACTGTTTTGACCCACCTTGCCAAGGTTACAAATGGCACCGCCTTATGGGGATATCTGAATGAAATTGTTAAAGCCCTCAGTTCTTTTCCCATACTTCTTCAAACATTTTACAACATACAACTTATGATTCTCCTCCATATTTGGATAGAAAATAGTATGTGACGTACATTTTGTTCTCTTATTAATATAGAAGCAAACAACTTCTGGCACATAACACCTAGTGGATACCTCTAAAGCCATCACATCTGATACTCCTCTAAATGAGACTATACAAAAAGCAAGGATACCTTCAATGTTAAATCCTTTTAAGTTTAAGAATTTGTTCTCATTCCATGCAGATAACTCATCCAGTACCTTATCCACATCCCATAAAAACGTATACCTCTGCCACGGCAGAACTTCCAACCACACACTTCTAATCAATCTCTTTACAACATCCTCCTGACCGAATGGCATCCCATTCACAAATTCATGTCCTGCCAAAATAGCTGATCTATTCAAGTTCACGAACTATATGATCTTCTTCCTAAATAGTTTGCTAAATAGTTTACCACATTCACCACAGGTGATGATATGGGATCTAAACCCCTTTCAGTACATCAATAAACTCATCTTTTCCATGCCAGGCTATATGTTTTCATTGTCCCCAGAGCCCAAGAACCTTTGATGAGTTTAGAGGCTTCTGACAATAATCCTGACACTTGCCAAACACGCCTGAACTCATCCAATTCATCAACATCATCTCACCTTTCTGAATTAATTCATGACATTTTCCTGCTGGATTCACCAACAATCTCACATCACCTGTTAGAAGCACTGGATCGTCCATCAACAAGCTCATCCCATCCAGAAACCATACCTGAGTGGGCCAAAATTTAACTACTAGCAACAGATCTGCCATCTCCTTTCTCACCTTCATTAATACTCTCTGCATCAAAAAGAAAGGGGGAAATGCATAATTTAGTCCCTGACCCCAAACCTGTAGAAATGCATCCACAGCACTCGTCTCCAGTTTCCTACTTCAAAAAATTGGCAGTTCAGTATTTAATCTGCTCGCATAAAGATTCATCTGAAAAGATCACTATCTCATCTCTAATGCCCTGAACACCTCCCTGTTCAACATCCAATCACTAAAATTCCACAGAACCAATCTGCCACTTAATTGTTGAGTCTTGGAATTTGCTGAGCCTTAACCATGATGTTGTTATCTAGGCAAAAATGGCAAATATTCTTTGCCAAGTCTGCCGCCGCCTTCAACCGAGGACCTCACAACTGATTCACACACCTTACCGCTGACACATTGTCCATCCCCAACAGCACACAACACTTCACACTGTTTTTTACAAACGTTTTCACTGGAGAAAACCCTGCCAACAACTCTAGATAATTAATATGCTTCTCCTTCTCCTGAAGTGACCATTTCCCTCCTGTTGTTTTCAGACCACAACTCGCTCCCCAGACTTGAAGACTGGCATCTGATTCTATTACTATATCTGGAACTTCACCAAAAATTGCACTCCCATTCCACGCACCCATATTTTCCTTCCTCCATTCCAACTCTTCTCTCACATCCAAACTCAACTGAATTGTTTGCGAGTACTTCAGTCCCCTCCTGAGATTTTGAGCCTTTAATCTCTGCAGAGCTTGATAATGAAGTGGAGCCAGAAAAATGACCTGAACTGCGGCCGTAAGAAAATCCTGCACTCTGGCCAACTGCCCTAAAAATATGAAACTGGTCTCTAGAATTTTTCCCCTGTGAATCCTCTTCACATTCTCTGCTGGTAACCTCAACACACAATCCAATGTCTGTATCTGGAAACCTAAAAATATCATTTCCTGACTCGGTATCAGACAAGACTTGTCTCTGTTCACCACAAAACTCAAATCCTCTAGAATCCGGACTGCCAACGCTGTTCTAAGGTTAACTCTCTTGATTCTGCCATTATTAAAACATCGTCCAAGTGAACAATCAGACGCACACCTCTTGATCTCATCCATGCCATTAATGATTTCATCATCTCGGTGAAGCACCATGGTGCTGATGTCAACCCGAATGGGAGACAACCTCCACATCTTTCCTTTCCACTGACACTTTAGATAATCCTTGTCTTTCTGACAAATAGAAATTATTAAATAGGCATCCTTGAGATACAGATGTGTCAACAAGTCTCCCTTTCTAAAAGGATCTCTAAGTGGATGAATACCCTCCATCTTGAAATGATTGTGCTGAACAACATTGTTCAGTTCTCTGAGATTTTTTACGGTCCTCATCCCTTTGTCCTTGTTTTTTACCCAAAATATATTGCTTACAAACCCCTTTGAAAATTTCAAGCATCTCTCTACTGCTCTCGCCTCCTGATCCACCGGTTTCATCTACTTTTTTGAAAATCTTATTGGTCTTGGGAAACTCACCAGCACAGGCTCTTCCACAGACTTTATTTCATAACCCTGCACTGTCCGAATTACCCATTGATCTGACATTATTTCCCTCCAATGTGCAACAAAGTGTGCGAGTCTGCCGCCCAACTTTAATAAGGTACATAAAGGGTCTTTTTGCAAACATACCTTGTGAACCTCTCGCCCATCTTTCACCCCTGGTGGATCTTCCTCTTTGCCTTGGGGGATAAAACCCTTGAATGTAAAATCCACTGGAGGGTCTGAGACCTCGTAGAATGAAACTTTTGTGATCCCATATTTTCGGCTAGGAAGCCGACCCCGTGCTCTCCCCGCCCTGCCAAAAACCTTGCACATATCTCTCTGTACTTTTTGTATAGAATTAAAAGCACCAACATACTTGGCCATGTCCTTCACAAAATCCTCTCCAAATAAAAGACCCTTCGCCTCTACCCCAGCCTTTTTATTTGCCAACTCTGCATGTTTAGGATCAATCTTCATGAGGATACTCTTCCTCCTCTAAATACACAGAGCTGCATTTGCATTGCCCAGAAGGCAAACCGCCCTTTGCACCCAATGCCTCATCTCTTCAACAGTTAACTTTGCACCATTCACATATGAATTATCATATAAGTCAAAACATTTTGTCATTGGACTGAAAATATCAAGAAACCTATCTTAGCATCCTTTAATACCTTGTCTAACCCCTTTCTTGGGTCTCTACCAGACCTATTCAAGAAGGCCAATATTGTTGCATCCAAATCAGGGGTATATGTGATTTTGTCCTCCAAAGTAACGGTGTGCGGTGAACTCCACTTCGCTGGCGGAGTTTGCAAAGTTTCTCCAAGTCTGCATGATAGCTTTATAAAGGCAAGCCTGAGCTTGCTCATCTAAACTTTTCTCCTCAACAGTATTCATCTCCATCCTAATAAAACTTTATCCTTATGCCTCTATGTCTCTAAAGATATAAAATTTGTTTACGAAACCACACTACCAAAAATTCACCTCTACGACCAGCTGTTCCTCGACACTGACTGACAACAGTTAGACTGACTGGAAAATAGGTCTTTTTAACCCCAAAATATGGCAGCCCCTATTCTCTGAAATACAAACTTTCACCAGTCCAATTCAAAATGGCTGCCGAAATTCCTGACACCGCTACGGCGAGCCCAACTTGTTAAAACTCCAATACCCCCCTCAGCATCAATGAGGTAAGGCTTAACATTTCTCCGCTCTCCTTCATAAGTATTTTCTTTCTTTTTGACTTTACATTGTGTTTGTTCCCCACACACGTTACTGGGCTGCACGAGCAGCCTGCCTTTCCAATTTCTCTGTGCTGTGAACATGGTGATCGTGATCAGAGACACCGTCCGATCTCGGACCGATTTTCATCCGGCTCATGCTGACTCATGTGCTGTCGCTACAACCATTCTAACCTCACTGTAGTTGGCTCACGCTGCACCATGCACATAAGAAAGGCAACTGCTTTCTTGGTGATTAGTTTTGAAAACCAGCACACATCTATTTAACCGTTAACTCCACTGCGCTATTCTTCATAGCAACCACTATAAAACCAAAAATTACTCAAAAATAGATCTCTTAAATTCTATTACTTTCAAAACCCTATTTACCACAATCTCATTAAAGCAGAATCTGTCATAAACAATGATCTTGAGGTTCAGTGAAAAACTTTCTGACATATTAAACCCATATAAACAGGATTTCCCTGTCATAAAAAAACATTTACTATTCCCACTCCAGTCGGTGCAACAGTAGGGAAAACGTTGGACTCAGGAGGGGTATCAATTTACTATTCCCACTCCAGTCACGGTTCACTGATAGAATATCGACGCCCAAAATATCCCCATACACAAATATCGAGTCATAAATATCGATGTCAAAAATATTGACATCCTATATTTATAAAAGTAAGTATAAAAATATCCCCAAAAATATATTGATGTAAAAAATATCGATGTACAAAATATTGATTTTTATATATGTAAAAAATAATGTTAAATATATTAAATTATAAAATTAACTTTAAAAAAATTATTTGGATTTAGTATACATTTTAACAAATATAAGAAATACATTTAATTTAAAAAAAACATACATATGTAAAATGTTATATATATATATTTACTTTACAACAAATATTAAACTATTAATTTTAATTTATTTTTAAATTTTATAAATATATAAAAATTTACAAATGTATATATATATACATACACATATAACATAAAATCTAATAAAAACATTATATTAAAATTAAAACATTAAAATATTTAATAGTCTTTAAACTTACATTTTGCACTCCATTGAGTGAAACAGTAGGGAAAATGTTGGATAGCGAAGGGGTAAAAAATACTATTCCCACTCCAGTGAGTGCAACAGTAGGGAAAGTGTTGGATAGCGGAGGGGTAAAAATTACTATTCCCACACCAGTGAGTGCAACAGTAGGGAAAGTGTTGGATAGCGGAGGGGTAAAACTTAATATTCCCACTCCAGTGAGTGCAACAGTAGGGAAAATGTTGGAAAACGGAGGGGTAAAAATTACTATTCCCACTCCAGTGAGTGCAACAGTAGAGAAAGTGTTGGATAGCGGAGAGGTAAAAATGACTATTCCAACTCCAGTGAGTGCAACAGTAAGGAAAGTGTTGGATAGCGGAGGGGGGAAAATTACTATTCCCACTCCAGTGAGTGCAACAGTAGGGAAAGTGTTGGATAGCGGAGGGGTAAAAATTACTATTCCCACTCCAGTGAGTGCAACAGTAGGGAAAGTGTTGGATAGCGGAGGGGTAAAAATTACTATTCCCACTCCAGTGAGTGCAACAGTAGGGAAAGTGTTGGATAGCAGAGGGGTAAAAATTAATATTCCTATTGGAGTCAGTTCAAAATTAAAAACAAACAAAATATCAACTACAACACAAAAGATTTTAAAAAAGAAAAAAAGAAAACATATATAAAAATTTTACAAATTTACAAAAGATAAAAACATTATAATGTTAAAAAGATCTAACAAATATCTAGAAAGATTTTTTTTTTAAAAATGTAAAAATAATTTACAAACAAGTAACTATTTTTATAGAAATTATTTATAATCAAAAACATTAATTATTACATAAATGTAATCTTTTTTATTTCCTACCCTATAACACCACACAATTCACAACACATATCTAAATTAAAAAAAAGAATGTACCTCCATAATTAACATAATTAATGATCAATTAAAGAAATATAATTAATTAAAAAACAAATTAAAACAGATAAAAATTAATTTACTTCCCAAACGTTACCCCTATAGAACCGAAACCCACACACAAAATAAAAATAAACAATTACCATAAATATTTATGAATTGATGAATTAATATTAATGATCAACTAATTATTAATTAATTAAACATAAATAACTTTCCACCCTCTACCCCAATAAACACGACAACCCACATCTAAAAATCATTACACAATTTCCATAACTAATTCAACATTAATAAATTAATATCAATTAACAACAACATATTAATTAATTAAAAGATATTACTTCCCACCCTTTACCACTATAAACCCCAGAACTCACATCTAAAATTAATTACACAATTGCCATATTTAAATTTTAATTAATTAATTTGCATCAATTAACAAATATTTATTAATTAATTATAAAACAATTACTTCCCACCCTATTCCCCTATAAACCCCACCACCCGCTCCTAATAAACATAACACAATTAACATAATTAATTGCCAATTAATTAATTATTAATAATAAACAAGCAATTAATAAATAATGAATAATACATTAATTCCCACAATTAACACTATAAAATATAAAGTAAATAAATATTAATAAATAACAAATATTAATAAATATATTTGAATTAAATTACTTCCCACTCTATTCCCCTATAAACCCACAACCCGCTCCTACTAAAAAAATGACACAATTAACATAATTACCAATTAATTAATTAATAATAATTAACAACCAATTAATAATTAATTAATAATAAATTAATTCCACAATTAACACTATAAAATCAAAATTTAATAAATACTAATAAATAAAAATTAATAATTAATTTAATATAATTAAATTACTTCCCACCCTATTCCCCTAAAAACCCACAACCCTCTACAGAACTAAAAAACCCAAAATGTAATTAAAATAAAATTAATAACTACTAAAAATGTAACACATATATTAAAAAACAAAAGTAATACTTATACAAAAAAATAGTTCACATACTTTTAAAATACATACTAAAATACATAACACTAATTAAAACATTGACATTTTAAACAACTATGGGGCCCATTACGATACCCGGCGTAAAAAAATCCGCCAGGCATGGAAGCGGCAAAAATCCGCCCGCACACACCGTCTGAACACCGACCACGCCATTACGATGACACAAACCGAAAACCGCCATCGGTGGATAAATCACACAAGATACCGCCCACCATCGTCCGAGTCGGAGTCAAACCGCCCGCCACGGACGGAAACACGCACGACAACACAAAACCGCCCGCCCTCACGCCCGACACACCGCACGTGAGATTACGATCGCACCGCCATGAGCGCGGGAAAACTACAAATATACCGCCCGCCAGCGCAAACAACGCCGATGAGAATCGACACGGCAGAAGCCATGGCGCCCACGTCCCTGCACAGAAACCATCCGCTGACAAAAACAATCGCACACAACATGGCCAACAAGTCCACACAGCAAGGCACGCACAAATACACAAGCACAGTACACATCCCGAAAACACCCCCCTGGACAAACAAAAACTACAAAGGCCAGAACCCCAGACACAACACACCTGAAAACAACAGACCATGAGGACACACCCACATAGGTAAGTACAAAAGCAGCACTCCCACAGACCACAACCCCTTGCAACATTGCAAACTAGAGAGGAGAGGAGAGGACACAGTGACACAGCAAGGACAGCAGCACACCACAGAAACGCACACATCACAACCACCACCACCACCACCACCACCAAACACCGGCACCACAAACCCCTGCACATTACACAACACACACCGCACCAGCACCACAAACACCATGGCACCACAAAGAATGCCCAAGTTCACGCCCATGGAGCTGACGGTCATGGTCGACGAGATCATCAAGGTGCACCCACAAATCTATGGGAACCTGGTCCAGCACACACCACTAGCCACCAGAAAGAGAATGTGGAACCGGATCGTAGACCAGGTCAATGCAGTCGGGACCTTGCCCAGGAACAGAGTCGAAATAAACAAACGGTGGAATGACGTCAAGAGCCTGGTCAAGAAGAAGGAGAGCAAGAACAGAGAGCTGGCTGCAGTCACTGGCGGAGGGAATCCCGCGCTCTTCAAGACCTTCAAAGCGTGGGAGGAGAAGGTGCGAGTCATCATACATCCCGAGATCCTCGCCGGATTAGCAGGGGGAGTGGAGGCTGGTAAGTACAAACTAATGTATACCAGCACACCGCTATGTACTCACATGCACTACCACCATGCCACAGCTCCCAGGGACAAACACCCCCATGTCCAGCACACAATACACAACACATCACACACACATGCAACAGACACCACCACACACAGCCCAAACCGAACAACTGTAAGATGCGTGGGGACATGTGTACACTCAGCCAGCCACGTAACCACCAACAGGTCCCCAAATATGCCAGAAGCGCCACAACGAGCACCCACCACACCCATGTGTCCGCCATAGCTGCACTAACCGACAAGTAACAGGTAAGTGGCAGGAACACAAAGTGCAGTGGGTGGGAGGGTGGACAGCCCAAGTACAAAACACACCAGGCCCCTAGTCCCACAGCAAGCAAGGAGGAGCATCCCCACACCCCACAGCCACGTGTCAGCCACCGCAGTGCACAACGACAGCCGAAAGGTAGACATCACGGTCCACAGCAATCGGTGTCAGTGGGTGTCCAGCCACCACCACGACCCACAACACCCCCTCACCCCCACAGACCTGCAACATGGAGCACCCCCCGCTTAGAACCATGTGGCATCCAGTACAGTGCACGCATGAACAACCTGCAGGTGGGAAACTGGACAGGGCTGGATTACTGGAGGCATGAGGACCGTAACACGACCAACACATGGGACATGTCACGTAGCAGACGAACACGCAGCACCGCCCACCGTCACGAACAAGTGAACAATGTGCACACGGACATGAACCACAGACTCACACCCCACATGACCCATCACAAACACAGCAACACCCAAGGAGCCACGTCTGCATGCACAAGCCACACTGAATATAGTACCACACGGCAGCCACTGTGCAACCCATCACACACAACCGAAACACCATTGAAGTCCTGTCCATGTAGCCCCTACTGCCTGTCAACCACACACCCCACAACTACGCCTATGTAAGACAAACAACACTAGACGCAACAGAGCGGAACAACATAAATGCACACGAACACCACTGAACCCATCAAACACACAGACACACCATGCACATACAACATACCATCCATCCCATCCGTCAGCCCCAGTCTCATGAAAGGCATGTCATCCGCACAGCTGCCACACATACAGCAGTCACGCTAAGATACATGCCCATGACCAACCATGTGCCAGAAGTCAATGAAGCGCACGACACACTGTGAGCAACAACACACAACATGGGCCACACCCCCCGAGCACTGCAGTGATGCACATGGCACAGGGCAGCACGCACACCAAGGAGATGGGACAACTGCAATACGTTGGCTGGCACACAACCATCACTCACTCATAACGATGCGTCCAATGCCATGTCCAGTAATCACAACAGACAGCAAATATGCAGGCCATGTCAAGCATGCACACACCTCAAACCATGCACTGTCATGCTGCCACAACACATGTCACGTTCGGCACCCATGGCTCACAGCATGTACCCCAAAAGCATATTCCATCCCAAATGCGAATCTGGGGCATGGCCCCCATGTTGCCATATGCGTTCCTAAGCGTCCCATGTGAACACCAAAAGCAAAGTACAAACCAGACCCAGGATGGGCCAGGAGCCCGCATACACCAGAGTCACAATAAGTAGGGGCACAGCAACACACCCATCGGCATGGCCAATCCGTCCCATGCCACATGTGCACAGCACACAGTCCCATTGTCAAGCACACACAACTACAAATGCTACAGCCACACACACGCCTCCGGGAAACCCATGTACGAGATTGCACGAACTGTTAATGTCAGACGACAAATACATACTTCGCCAGGTGCAACACAATAACAAATCTCATTCTCTCCACAGGTGACGAACTGCTGGATGCTGGGGATGGAGACAGCAGCCAGCACAGCCAGCCTACAAGCCCCCAACGAGGACACACGGATGTGGAGGATCTGTCCTCCTCTTCGGACACGGACCACCAAGCAGGCCCATCTGGTGTGGCAGGGCCCAGCCGCTCCCCAGGACCCCTCCTACCCACCAACCCATCATCCAGGGCTGCTGAACATTCCCAGCCCCCTGCTGCCACTGTCGTTGCGGCCACACCCACGGTCATTGCGGCCACACCCACGGTCATTGCGGCCACACCCACGGTCATTGCGGCCACTACCATTGCCGCAACCGCCACCATCGCCGCACCGACCACCACCGCCGCCACCACCACCACGTCTTCGCTGGCACCAGCCCCAGCGCAGGTGGTGGCCCGGCCGACTGGATCCACCCTGGGAGCCACAGCGAGGACCGTGGTGAGCAATGTGGCTAGTGGGCAGGCCGGTGGCAGCAGGACTGGTAGGAGGAGCAGGGTCAGGGAAACGCAAGTCTCCCCTGGGAGCCATGCCCTGCCTCAAATGGCCAGAGTCCTTGGGGCCTATGAAGAGGCCCAAGAACAATGGGTCAGGTCTGCTTCAGACACGCGGGAGGTGCTGGGGGTGCTGAGGTCCATGGACGCCCGTATGGGCCAACTCGTGGACCTCATGGGCCAGCTGGTGGTGGCGGTGAGGTCACAGCCAGGGACAGCAGCTCCCCTCCGCCACCACCTGCCGGGGCGCAGGGTCGAGCAGCAGTGTCCAGTTCCCCTGCGTCCACAGCCAGTGAGCACACCTCAACCACCAGCATGTCGCAAGCAGGCACCCCCTCGCAAACGTGGAAGGGGCCGTCCGAAGTGGAAACAGATCTCCCGGGAGGACTTCGCACGCTCCAGACGCAAGTGAGGCAGCCAGCCAGCCTTCCTTGACCACCCACTGCATTGACTTGGACTACGATCCCACTCCACACAGACATCTGGATGGCATGTGTGTGTTGGACTATGGACATAGAACCAGTGGGTACACCCTGAGCATCACGCAGCCATGACCGACAGCTCATTGTCACTGCACGCACCACTTTTGTCATCACCTTACACACAATCACATGTCACAGTTTGAAATAAATGCACCTCTTACACAAACTGCTGTTTGTGCCCTGTGTTTTATTTGTACGGAATACAACGGCCACCTTGGGCGGAAAGGCACCTGATGCGTGGCATGGCAATGGAACCGGAGGGCCTGTAGGGACCTAGGGGTGGGAGACAGAACAGGAGCACATTCAATGAGTGTGTCACACACCCATCACACAGTACATGTCAACAACTACAAGCAATGTACACACATCGCACAGAGCAATAGGGCACAATGCCACAGCCACCAACAGTGGCATACTACCCTGGCCATGGAGCGTTGACACACAGCACGCAGTGAACAAACGGCCACCCTGACACAGCACACACACACCTGCACAGACACAGCCACATCAGCCGTCGTACATGGACACTCACCGTCAAGTGAAGTAGTGGGCGATGAGCTGCTGCCGCACATTACCAGCTTCCTCCTCTCCGCTGTCCTCCTCACTCGAGCTGTCCTGGTCTGCGGGCTGGGGCCCTGGTTGATCTCCGTCATCCACGATGAGGGGGATCTGCTTCCGAATGGCCAGATTGTGCAGCATGCAGCACGCCACCACTATCTGGCACACCTTCTGTGGGGAGTATGCCAGCGCACCCTCGGTGCGGTCCAGGCACCTGAACCTGGACTTGAGGAGGCCAAAGGTACGCTCGACCACACGTCTGGTCCTCCCATGTGCCTCATTGTAGCGATCGTCTGCTGGGGTGCGAGGATTCCTCAATGGACTGAGCAGCCATGCCCCATTCGGGTACGCAGAGTCACCTGGGTGTGAGGGACACAGAGAACCGTTGCTATTCCAACTGGACAGGGGACAGCATCGCACAACCAGCACGCTACACCACTCCACATACTCACCGACAATACAGCCACGATCCTGTTGCAGATTGGACATCAGTCGTGGCAAGATGCTGTTGCGCATTATGTGTGCGTCATGGGCCGAGCCTGGGAACTTTGCACACACGTGGGTGATCACCATGTCCGCAAGGCACACCACTTGCACATTCAGGGAGTGCGTGTGCTTCCTGTTGCGGTACAGGTGCTCAGTGGCCTGTGGTGGAACAAGGCCAACATGTGTGCAGTCAATGGCTCCAACGACGTGTGGGATTCTGCCAAGGGCATAGAATGCACCCTTCACTGCCGCCAATTCACGAGCCCTGGGGAAGCGGATGTACCTGTTTCAGTACAGCATCATGGCTGCCAGTACATCCCTCAGCACCTTGCTGAACATGGGCTGGGACATCCCTCCTCCACTGCCCACTGTGTGCTGGACTGACCCAGTGGCGAAGAAATGCATGGCGGCCATCACCTTAGCCGTGGGGGTGACAGCTGTCGGATACACCCTGCGGGGACGGAGATGGGGTTCCAACATGGCACACAGTCGATGCAGGGTTGGCCTGTCCAGCCGAAACTTCCTAATGACCTCTGTATCGTCCATGTCCGCCAGCAATTGGTATGGGCGGTCAATGTTCGGTCTCCGCCTAGGGAAAATGGCAGTGGACACATGTCAAAGCAACACAACACATAGCAATTTCGCATACACATCACTGACATGACTGAGCAAGCACATGAGCCACAGCCCAGCTGTCAAGCTGGGACGGCACGGCCACAATACACTTACACAGGTCTCCCAGCAATGGCTAGTGATACAAACCACTGCCATGTGCATGCACATGGGGATCTAGGCCCCAATGACTTGCGGGGCGTGCTGATGGGGACTGACTGCATATTCGTCAAGCGGCAACGCCACGGCAACATGAATGTCTGCTGAGCATGGAACTGCTTCCGAGGCTGGATGAGTATGGCAGACGACGACGACGATGTGGGCACAGGCTGAGCGGCCAAAACAAGTGGGACCTGTGGCACGAGGGGATATGAGACAGTAGTAGGTGTCAGCACTGCACCCTATGTACAGCACTGTACAGATCACACCTCCCGAAACATTGACAGGTGTCCACATTGACAGCCCCATGCAAAGACGGCTGTGTGCTTGCAGTCACACGTCACAGGTGAGAGGTTACATTGCACGTGCCAGGTGGCAGACGTACATAGTGGGAGCTGGCATGTGTGTGCATGTGTCTCCTGTTCAGGATCCACCAGATGGGCGCTGACTCTGTACTGAGCATTGGACACAGCATGTTCCGTGGAAGGCTTGTGTGTGTGGGATGGTGGCACTGGATGTGCCTCCGTTGGGTGGGGGGCCATGCACAGGGCGGGTACGTCGATGATTGCGCATTGTTGGTCACGGTGGGTGCACCCACTCAGATGTGTTGCCCTGTGTTCAATTCCTATGTCCGCATGATGATGGACTGTAGATGTGGGCAGACTACACATTGGTCGATGTGCTGTCTATATGCATGTGCCTTCACACCAGGCACAGCTGCCCCTGCACATGTGACCCCTGCTGGACTCGCTGCTGGGTCTGTGGAGCTGATGCACCTTCTGTGCGTGGGGCGGACAGCTCTCCTCACTTCCCTCATTGCGCATGTCATGACTTTGCCGCACGTGACATGGATCATGGAGGGCCCACATGTACGCGTGGGTAGGCTACACATGATTGTTCACTGGTCGCCACCCCCAGTCAGTGTTTCGAATGGGAAGGTTGTCGTGCTGGTGGTATATTCGATGTGGCGGATGGGCGGGCCTAGGTGCGGGCTTACATTCCGGACATGGGGGGTAGTTGGATTGGCGACTAGTTGCAGTACACACGGGACACGTCTCTTCCTTTCCACATCTGGGTCATCCCTTGTACTCACTGACAGTGATACAGTCATCTTCGCCCCAGCCCTCATGTCCTCCCCTCGCTCCCCCAATATGCATGTGCACCTGCGAGGCTAGCGCTTGCACAGGCAGCCCCAAGCTCGCACCAGAGAGGGCAAGGAGTGTATGTGTGGGTCCAGTTGCACGAGTGGGCTGTCTCAGGGTATGATGTGTTGCGGGACGCCGTCCACCTGCGTGGTGCCCCAAATGGAGACCCGGCCTGCATGGACTATGCATCACAGTCTTCGCCTTCCGGATCCGCCACCTGCGACACCCAGTGGCTGTGGCTGCCCTTGCGGCCATGCCGCGTCCGTCTGTGACTGATGGCCCACACATTCACTCTTTGGCCTCTCTGGGGAGGGCTCGGGGGTGGTGGCGCACGCGCTTGCACTTAGTCGCAATGGCATGTGGCGTGGTTGGTATAATGGGCAATGGATGGGATGGTGCGAGCCACCTCCCGTGACGTCAGTGCTGCTCGTGCTGTGGTGCGTCCCCCTACACTTCCATTTGACTTGTGCCATGCTAGACGTTGAGGTTCTATTGCCTGCGTGATATGACCAGGAGGAGCGCGAGGAGACCTCTCACACACCATGCTCCACTGCCATCCCGTGCCCTGTATCGCCTGTGCGGATTGACTATGTTGGGGTTACACCTGGTCGACTGGGGCTGTGTGTGCCTTGTCAAGGGGCATGGCGGGCGCACAACAGGATCCAGCTTGTCCACAGAGGGTGGGCTGAGGTGCGCATGGTACCGCTTTGTACGTGTGCCCGGCTGCTGTGCACACACGTGTT
This sequence comes from Calotriton arnoldi, assembly GCA_963921515.1. Lineage (NCBI taxonomy): Eukaryota > Metazoa > Chordata > Amphibia > Caudata > Salamandridae > Calotriton > Calotriton arnoldi. The sequence goes on from CAWUFW010009099.1 coordinate 558,775, forward strand.
CACTCCCCCCGACAGGTGTCCTCTCACAATGCCCAGGGAAGCGGTGGTGTACTGTTCATGACCCCTCCCGACACGGCGTGCTCCAACTTGGCATGTGCGCATCTACCCGTCACACCCACCCACCTGAGCACTGCGTCCATACGACTTCACACGACACATGTGTGTCTTCCACAGTTGTGCTACTCATTTGCGTTGACATCCAATACCAGTGGACTACATGGTCATGTCACGACTGCCGTGTACTTCACATACTCTCATCCTCTCTCATTCGTACTTGTGAAATGAGTCAGCGGAGACAGTTTTGGTTTCAAACATTATATTGAGTCTTCTGTCCTCTGTGATGCAGTATAGTGGACACTACTGGCAGCGGAATACATGTTGAGGATATACTGAGCATGATTGCAAATGGGATAGGGTGTGGGGTTACATGTGATTGGCTGTTGCATGTGGGATGTGGGCTTCAGAGTTACATCTGCTTGGCCAAGGCTGTGCTAATGTACATTTACGTTAGCTGAGCTGCGGACTTTGACACAGACGGTATACATGTAGCCTACCAGACCGCTTGGCATCATGGGCACAGTCCATCTCAGTTCCATGTGACAGGTTTGCTGCGGTTGTTCCTCATGCACGCGTGCATGTGAGATGACATCAGGGCATGTGCTTGCGTGCATGCAGCGGCGTGCCACTTGTTGTTGCAATGTGGTGGTTACTGGACATGTCACAGTCACTGGGGTCGTGTTGTTGTTGTATGCACTTGTCGTCCATGCAAAGGTCCTGGTATGGGATTCCCGGGGCGGGGGTGGGAGGGGTGCAGCACCCACAGACTCCAGGCGACCTATTCATGTCCACTGAGCGGTGTGTGTGTCCATGGGCGCTGGATCCATGTCGTGTCCTGGTTGTTCGTGCAGTTCCGTCCATGTGGGTGCGATGCACAGACCCCATGCCACTGCCTCCCACGATGCATGCGGTGTTCCTGGATGTGATGGGGAACAGTGTGCATGTCCCGGTCATATCCGATGTCATGGCGATGTCGTTGATGGTGTGGTAACAGTTGCCGGTCGTTTGGTATGGCTGTTGTGGTGGTGACTGGCCAGTCCGTGCGGAAGCTAAGCATGGGTGCGGGGTTGGACATCATAGGTCAATCGGGGAACCTGCGTTGTGGTCCGACGAATTTACAGGTTGTCAGGTATGCGATGCCGTCCAGCAGGGCTTCCATGTCATTGGTGGTGTACATATTTGCCAGCCAATGTAGCGGATGGTGGCTGTCAAGGTGTTGTTCCTAAGTTGTCCCTTGGAGGACCATGATGGGGCATGCTGGGTGACATTCGATGTAGCTGTTCTCGATGATCCGTCGTGTGGAGGCACAGTGGTCCCATTTCAGTGCGGGTGCGATGTTGGCCACATACGCCATGCCCCCATAGGCAGAGCAGGCCCTGTCGTGTGCGTCCAGAGGGAGGAGTAGTGGTAGCAGGTCCGCCTTTAGACATGCCGGGTTGGAGAGGCATATCTCCATGGGATGCTGGTAGGGACACCTCCGACAGTAGAAGACGGGCATGACGCAGCTGAACAATGTGATGCGGTAAGTCAGTCGGTAACTTACGTTCAGCAGGGACAGGAGATCGCATCCCAATATATGTATCAGGTTGGTTTTGTACAGCTTGAGCTGTCCGGCGTAGTTGGGTAGGTGTGTTGCGGTTGCCATTTCGCAGCGGTGCGTTGTGGTGGCGTGCTCCGGCTGTGTGTGCAGTCTGCAATGTGCACGCTCCGAGGTTGCTGTGAGCTCTGTGTAGTCGTAGGGGGACAGGACTTGTGTTCTGTTGGCTTGTTTGGAGGACACGGGCCCTCATCCCACATGCTTCTCAGACAGTTCAAGGTCAGTGATGTGTGACTCCTTCCAATTAACTTGCATGTGGCCGACATGGGGGAGTGTTTTCTTCTTTCTTCCCCGTCCGTTGTGTGCTTCTGTGATATGCGCTATCTGCCCTGTGGTCTCCTCGGCATGCCTGTGTTGGTCTTTTCTTGGACAATGGCTGTATTCACCGGCTTCTTTCGTAGGGCTGTGGTTTCGGAGTTGGAATGGAAGGTCATTCGGTGCTGTCTGCTCTCCCTTGTGTGGGCGGCAGGCTGCCTTTCCGCTCTGCGTTGGGCCTTGTGTGTGAATGTTATTCTTGGGCCACCTGTTGTCGGTCCCCGGGCTCTTTGGTGTTCCGTTTTATATGTCTTGTTCATATGTGCAGGGTGGTATGGGTGTTTCAGTGTGGTACTGGCGTTCCTCTTCCCGAAGGGGCCCTGCTTCTCCTAGTTGGTGTTGCCGCCGCTGTGTGCTTCGCCATGTTTGTTACACTGGGGTGTGTCCTGCTGTTGCGTGACTTCACTGACATGTGTGCGTCGGTTGTGTGGCGTTGGGTGTTGTCCGTGAATTGGGCGTTACGGACATGTCTGTGGCAGGCCTGTCACGTGTCATGTGCGTTCGGGGTGGGGCTGATGTGTGTGCTGCTTGGTTGTGTCCCTGTGTCTGTGTGCGACGCATGCATGGCGCTGCGGTTGGCCTCTGCGTTGTGCGCATGTGTGGCGGCGTCATCGCCGCTTTGGGGCCGTGACGGGGTCGTTGGTTCCTAGTCCCAGGTGGTGTGTACACATGTGTTACGCGATGTTACGATTTGGCCTGTGTGTCATATGTGGATGCAATGGTGGATGTGTAGTGTACACGCGCTGGGGGGTTGTCCGCTTTTTCCGCCCTTGCACTGTGTGCGCTGTTTGCGTGCACTTGTTGTGTGTGTGCCTACCTGCGTCTCCGCGGTACGTTGCGTCCTTGGTGGTGCATCAGCAAGAGCATGGGGAGGGCCTGCAGTGCTGGATTCATGCTCGGGGGAGCCGCTTCTTCGTTGTCCGTGCTCGGCGTCCGTGTTACCGCTTCGGTTTGTCGTACGGTATCTCTTGGCCGTGGGAGCCGTTTGTTTGCGGCATCGTAATTTCTGCGCCGGGCGGGACGTGTTTTCGTCGGACGGTGTGTGTCAGTTGAGCTGCGCCGCTACGTGTACGGGCGCACTTTGATGGCGGACGGTGTTGCTGGCTTGCCGGCGGTGTTTGGCCTACTTTTCGCATCGTAATTGGGCGGGCGTGTGGACTGCTGCGTGCCGGCGGTAACTGGTGGTTTTTGCATCCGCCAGCACGGCGGTTGTGCTTCCGCCCGCCATCGTAATGACCCCTATATTTTTGCAAACGATATTAATGACTTCGATATTTTACAAAACAATATTTCTTACCTCCAAGTCGATATTTTTGACCACGATATTCTTGCTGTAGATATTTCTGCATCACGATATTTCCAACTCGATATTTGTGCATGTCGACATTTAAAACTCGATAATCTGTCTGTGCACCTCCAGTCACTGCAACAGTTCTCCTCATCAAAATAAATAAAATCTTCATACCATTAAAACAGTGAAACTCTCAATCTACCATGCGCACAAACATATATCCATGGCTTTATAAAAGATATTCTGATGACTTTGCCCATTATAGTTTTTTAAAACCATCTACCAATTAAATTAATTCCACATGCGTCAAAGCTTAAGTAAACCCAAGGGGGATTTATCTAATGCGTGAGCAGCAACAAAGAAGGAAGATGGCTGCTTGCTTGGGACTTGTATATATGTGTATATACATATATATTAACTGAAAAAACACAGGTTTCAGGGACGTTATAGTTAGTTGGACATTTCACTCGTACAAAACCAGAGAAATTCGGCCGTTATAGTTAGTTGAGCTAACTATAACTCGCGCCCCCTCAATGCACTGCTGATGACGTCACATATTACATCATTCATGACATGGTCATTGTCATCACTGATGACATCACTGATGACATCTCAAATGACATCACTGATGACATCACTGATGACATCATCTAGTGACTGTGTGTTACTGTAAAGTTTAAATATGTTTTATATATATATATATATATATATGCCAAGGTGTATTAAAGAATGAGTGGGTGTATGAGTGTCTGAATGGATGATTTAGTAGGTGCGTGACTGACTGTATAAGTGAGTGATTAAACGTGTCTTACTGAACGCATGGGTTAGTGACTAATCTGTGTGAATGTCTGTATCAGTCTGTCAGTTGGTGTGTAAGCGGCTGCATGGGTTGGTGAGTAGCTACATGAGTGTCTATATGGGTTATTGATTGGTTGTCTGAGTATCTGTATGGGTGCCTGAGTGTCTGTGTGGGTGGTTGGGGGGTGTGTGACTCTGTGCATAGATGTGTGAGTGGGTGATTCACTGAGTGTATGGGTTCAATAGTGCATCTGTGAAGGGCTGTATGGGTGGGTGAGTGTGTGTATGGGTGTGTTGGTGAGTAAATGGATTTCTCAGTGGTACATGTGTGAGTAACTACATATGTAAAAGGCAGTATATGTGAGTGTTGGAGTACATAAATAACTATATGTGAGAGTGAGTGATTGTGAGAGTGTCTGTATGGATGAGTATGTGTTTGTATCAGTGATTGTATAAGAGAGTAAGTATGTGTTAGTATCTGTATGAATAAGTGAGGTGGTGTGTGTATAACTGTGTAGGTGAGTAAATGGGAGTGTGATTGATTCTTTGTATGACTGACTAGGTGTGTGAGTAACTCTATGGATTAGTGGCGGTGTGTGAGTGTCTGTATAGGAGTATGAGCGCATATTATAGTGCTGTATTGTTGAGTGACTGCGTGTATGAGTGACTGTATGGGTGAATGATTAGATGTGTGTGTAGACCTAGGAATCAGTGAGTGGGCATATAGTAACTGGTATTGGTGTGTCTATGATTTCGAAAATGGTAGTCTGTATTTTAGAGTGGGTGTATCAAAGGTTATATTAGGGTATGAGGAGGTGCATCAGATTATCATGTGGATGATGTCATCAGTGATGTCATTTGAGATGTCATCAGTGATGTCAATGACCATGTCATGAATGATGTAATATGTGACGTCATCAGCAGTGCATTGCGGAGGCGTGAGTTATAGTTAGCTCAACTAACTATAACGAACGAATTTCTCTGGGTTTGTACGAGTGAAATGTCCAACTAACTATAACGTCCCTGAAACCTGTGGTTTTTCCAGTGAGTTTCTAAGGTTTTTTAAATGCTAATTTCTAACTATAACATCCCTGAAACCTATGGTTTTTTCAGTGAATTTCAAAGGTTTTCTAAAAGCTAATTTCTAACTATAACGTCCCTGAAACCTATGGTTTTTTCAGTGAATTTCAAAGGTTTTTTAAATGCTAATTTCTAACTATAACGTCCCTGAAACCTATGGTTTTTTCAGTGAATTGCTAAGGTTTTTTAAATGCTAATACCTAACTATAACATCCCTGAAACCTAATGCTTTTTCAGTGAATTTCTAAGGTTTTTTAAATGCTAATTTATAACTATGCCTACAGAGGTAGGACATGTGCAGAAAGAGGAAGAAAAGTGCTGAAAGAAGCAAGAGAAATGCAGAAAGAGGCAACAGAAGTTATAGAAAGACGAAGAAAGGTGCAGAAAGAAGCAAGAGATATGCATAAAGAACCAACAGAGGTGCAGAAAGAGGCCTTGTTGCAAAGTCATCCTGTACCCCCAACATTTTGCTGACTGGTACTGGTGGTAACTGACTCTGCCTCACCAGGCCCGGAGCCAGTGCTATGCTGAAAGACACTTAGAATATAGTGAAAACACCTACATACACTAGGGCACTCTATGGGTTGGGGTACCCCTGTGATCGGCATGACCTCCCCAGAGGTGCAGAAAGAGGCAAGAGAAGTGCAGAAAGAACCAACAGTGGTACAGAAAGAGGCAAGAGAGGTGCAGAAACAGGCAGGAAAGGTGCTGAATGAGGGAACAGGGGTGCGGAAAGAGGCAAGAGAGGTTCAAAAAGAGAAAAGAGGGGTGCAGAAAGAAGCAAGAGGGGTGCAGAAAGAAGCAAGAGCAGTGCAGACTGAACCAATAGAGGTGCAAAAAGAGGCAAGAGGAGTGCAGAAAGAGGTAGGAGAGGTGCACAAAGAGGCAAGAGAGGTACAAAAAGAGGCAGGAGGGGTGCAGAAAGAAGGAACAGAAGTGCAGAAAGAGGCAAGAGAATTGCTGAAAGAAGCAACAGAGGTGTAGAAAGAAGCAAAAGAAGTGCAGAAAGAGGCAAGTGAGGTGCAGAAAGAAGCAAGAGCAGTGCAGAAAGAACCAACAGAGGTGCAAAAAGAGGCAAGAGGGATGCAGAAAAAGGTAGGAGAGGTGCACAAAGAGGCAAGTGAGGTACAGAAAGAGGCAGGAGGGGTGCAGAAAGAAGGAAGAGAAGTGCAGAAAGAAGCAACAGAGGTACAGAAAGAGGCAAGAGAGGAGCAGAAACAGGCAGGAAAGGTGCAGAAAAATGGAACAGGGGTGCAGAAAGAGGCAAGAGAGGTGCAGAAAGAAAAAAGAGCGGTATAGAAAAAGGAAGAAGAGGTGCAGAAAGAGGCAAGAGAGGTACAGAAAGAGGCAGGAGGGGTACAGAAAGAAGGAACAGAAGTACAGAAAGAAGCAACAGAGGTGCTGAAAGAGGCAAGAGGAGTGCAGAAAGAGGTAGGAGAGGTGCACAAAGAGGGAACAGGGATGCGGAAAGAGGCAAGAGAGGTACAGAAAGAGGCAGGAGGGGTGCAGAAAGAAGGAACAGAAGAGCAGAAAGAGGCAAGAGAATTGCTCAAAGAGGCAAGAGGAGTGCAGAAACAGGCAGGAAAGGTGCAGAAAGAGGGAACAGGGGTGCGGAAAGAGGCAAGAGAGGTGCAGAAAGAGAAAAGAGGGGTGCAGAAAGAAGCAAGAGGGGTGCAGAAAGAAGCAAGAGCAGTGCAGAATGAACCAACAGAGGTGCACAAAGAGGCAAGAGGAGTGCAGAAAGAGGTAGGAGAGGTGCACAAAGAGGCAAGAGAGGTACAGTAAGAGGCAGGAGGGGTGCAGAAAGAAGGAACAGAAGTGCAGAAAGAGGCAAGAGAATTGCTGAAAGAAGCAACAGAGGTGTAGAAAGAAGCAACAAAGGTGTAGAAAGAAGCGAAAGAAGTGCAGAAAGAGGCAAGTGAGGTGTAGAAAGAAGCAAGAGCAGTGCAGAAAGAACCAACAGAGGTGCAAAAAGAGGCAAGAGGGGTGCAGAAAAAGGTAGGAGAGGTGCACAAAGAGGCAAGTGAGGTACAGAAAGAGGCAGGAGGGGTGCAGAAAGAGGTAGGTGAGGTGCACAAAGAGGCAAGAGAGGTACAGTAAGAGGCAGGAGGGGTGCAGAAAGAAGGAACAGAAGTGCAGAAAGAGGCAAGAGAATTGCTGAAAGAAGCAACAGAGGTGTAGAAAGAAGCAACAAAGGTGTAGAAAGAAGCGAAAGAAGTGCAGAAAGAGGCAAGTGAGGTGCAGAAAGAAGCAAGAGCAGTGCAGAAAGAACCAACAGAGGTGCAAAAAGAGGCAAGAGGGGTGCAGAAAAAGGTAGGAGAGGTGCACAAAGAGGCAAGTGAGGTACAGAAAGAGGCAGGAGGGGTGCAGAAAGAGAAGTGCAGAAAGAAGCAACAGAGGTACAGAAAGAGGCAAGAGAGGAGCAGAAAAGGGCAGGAAAGGTGCAGAAAGACGGAACAGGGGTGCAGGAAGAGGCAAGAGAGGTACAGAAAGAAAAAAGAGCGGTACAGAAAAAGGAAGAAGAGGTGCAGAAAGAAGCAACAGAGGTACAGAAAGAGGCAAGAGAGGAGCAGAAAAAGGCAGGAAAGGTGCAGAAAGATGGAACAGGGGTGCAGAAAGAAGGAACAGAAGTACAGAAAGAAGCAACAGAGGTGCTGAAAGAGGCAAGAGGGATGCAGAAAGAGGTAGGAGAGGTGCACAAAGAGGCAAGAGAGGTACAGAAAGAGGCAGGAGGGATGCAGAGAGTTGGAAGAGAAGTGCAGAAAGAGGCAAAAGAATTGCTGAAAGAAGCAACAGAGGTATAGAGAGAAACAAGAGAAGTGCAGAAAGAGGCAAGTGAGGTGCAGAAAGAAGCAAGAGCAGTGCAGAAAGAACCAACAGAGGTGCAGAAAGAAGCAAGAGTGGTACAGAAAAAGGTAGAAGAGGTGCACAAAGAGGCAAGAGAGGTACAGAAAGAGGCAGGAGGGGTGCAGAAAGAGGGAAGAGAAGTGCAGAAAGAAGCAACAGAGGTACTGAAAGAGGCACGAAGGGTGCAGAAAGAGCAAGAGAAGTGCAGAAAGAACCAGCAGAGGTACAGAAAGAGGCAAGAGGGGTGTAAAACAGGCAGGAAAGGTGCAGAAAGAGGGAACAGGGGTGCAGAAAGAGGCAAGAGAGGTGCAGAAAGAGAAAAGAGGGGTGCAGAAAGAGACAAGAGGGGTGCAAAAAGAAGCAAGTGAGGTATAGAAAGAGGTAACAGAGGTGCATAAAGACACAAGAGAGGTGCAGAAACAAGCAAAATAAGTACAGAAAGAGGCAAGAGAATTGCTGAAAGAAGCAACAGAGGTGTGGAAAGAAGCAAGAGAAGTGCAGAAAATGTCAAGAGAAATGCACAAAGAGGCAAGAGAGGAGCAGAAAGAGGCAAGAGATGTGTAGAAAGAAGCAAGAGAAGTGCAGAAAGAGGCAGGAGGGGTGCAGAAAGAAACAAGTGAGGTTTAGAAAGAGGCAACAGAGGTGCAGAAAGACACAAGAGAGGTGCAGAAACAAGCAAAAGAAGTGCAGAAAGAGGCAAGAGATTTGCTGAAAGAAGCAACAGAGGTGTAGAAAGAAGCAAGAGAAGTGCAGAAAGAGGCAAGTGAGGTGCAGAAAGAAGAGCAGTGCAGAAATAACCAACAGAGGTGCAACAAGAGGCAAGAGGGGTGCAGAAAGAGGTAGGAGAGGTGCACAAAGAGGCAAGAGAGGTACAGAAAGAGGCAGGGGGGTGCAGAAAGAAGGAAGAGAAGTGCAGAAAGAGGCAAGAGAACTGCTGAAAGAAGCAACAGAGGTGTACAAAGAAGCAATAGAAGTACAGAAAGAGGCAAGTGAGGTGCAGAAAGAACCAACAGAGGTGCAAAAAGGGGCAAGAGGGGTGCAGAGAAAGGTAGGAGAGATGCACAAAGAGGCAAGAGAGGTACAGAAAGAGGCAGGAGGGGTGCAGAAAGAAGGAAGAGAAGTGCAGAAAGAAGTAACTGAGGTGCTATAAGAGGCGCGAAGGGTGCAGAAAGAGCAAGAGAAGTGCAGAAAAAACAACAGAGGTACAGAAAGAGGCAAGAGAGGAGCAGAAAAAGGCAGGAAAGGTGCAGAAAGACGGAACAGGGGTGCAGAAAGAAGGAACAGAAGTACCGAAAGAAGCAACAGAGGTGCTGAAAGAGGCAAGAGGGATGCAGAAAGAGGTAGGAGAGGTGCACAAAGAGGCAAGAGAGGTACAGAAAGAGGCAGGAGGGATGCAGAGAGTTGGAAGAGAAGTGCAGAAAGAGGCAAAAGAATTGCTGAAAGAAGCAACAGAGGTATAGAGAGAAACAAGAGAAGTGCAGAAAGAGGCAAGTGAGGTGCAGAAAGAAGCAAGAGCAGTGCAGAAAGAACCAACAGAGGTGCAGAAAGAAGCAAGAGTGGTACAGAAAAAGGTAGAAGAGGTGCACAAAGAGGCAAGAGAGGTACAGAAAGAGGCAGGAGGGGTGCAGAAAGAGGGAAGAGAAGTGCAGAAAGAAGCAACAGAGGTACTAAAAGAGGCGCGAAGGGTGCAGAAAGAGCAAGAGAAGTGCAGAAAGAACCAGCAGAGGTACAGAAAGAGGCAAGAGGGGTGTAAAACAGGCAGGAAAGGTGCAGAAAGAGGGAACAGGGGTGCAGAAAGAGGCAAGAGAGGTGCAGAAAGAGAAAAGAGGGGTGCAGAAAGAGACAAGAGGGGTGCAAAAAGAAGCAAGTGAGGTATAGAAAGAGGTAACAGAGGTGCATAAAGACACAAGAGAGGTGCAGAAACAAGCAAAATAAGTACAGAAAGAGGCAAGAGAATTGCTGAAAGAAGCAACAGAGGTGTGGAAAGAAGCAAGAGAAGTGCAGAAAATGTCAAGAGAAATGCACAAAGAGGCAAGAGAGGAGCAGAAAGAGGCAAGAGATGTGTAGAAAGAAGCAAGAGAAGTGCAGAAAGAGGCAGGAGGGGTACAGAAAGAAACAAGTGAGGTGTAGAAAGAGGTAACAGAGGTGCAGAAAGACACAAGAGAGGTGCAGAAACAAGCAAAAGAAGTGCAGAAAGAGGCAAGAGATTTGCTGAAAGAAGCAACAGAGGTGTAGAAAGAAGCAAGAGAAGTGCAGAAAGAGGCAAGTGAGGTGCAGAAAGAAGAGCAGTGCAGAAATAACCAACAGAGGTGCAACAAGAGGCAAGAGGGGTGAGAAAGAGGTAGGAGAGGTGCACAAAGAGGCAAGAGAGGTACAGAAAGAGGCAGGGGGGTGCAGAAAGAAGGAAGAGAAGTGCAGAAAGAGGCAAGAGAACTGCTGAAAGAAGCAACAGAGGTGTACAAAGAAGCAATAGAAGTACAGAAAGAGGCAAGTGAGGTGCAGAAAGAACCAACAGAGGTGCAAAAGGGGCAAGAGGGGTGCAGAGAAAGGTAGGAGAGATGCACAAAGAGGCAAGAGAGGTACAGAAAGAGGCAGGAGGGGTGCAGAAAGAAGGAAGAGAAGTGCAGAAAGAAGTAACTGAGGTGCTATAAGAGGCGCGAAGGGTGCAGAAAGAGCAAGAGAAGTGCAGAAAAAACAATAGAGGTACAGAAAGAGGCAAGAGAGGAGCAGAAAAAGGCAGGAAAGGTGCAGAAAGACGGAACAGGGGTGCAGAAAGAAGGAACAGAAGTACAGAAAGAAGCAACAGAGGTGCTGAAAGAGGCAAGAGGGATGCAGAAAGAGGTAGGAGAGGTGCACAAAGAGGCAAGAGAGGTACAGAAAGAGGCAGGAGGGATGCAGAGAGTTGGAAGAGAAGTGCAGAAAGAGGCAAAAGAATTGCTGAAAGAAGCAACAGAGGTATAGAGAGAAACAAGAGAAGTGCAGAAAGAGGCAAGTGAGGTGCAGAAAGAAGCAAGAGCAGTGCAGAAAGAACCAACAGAGGTGCAGAAAGAAGCAAGAGTGGTACAGAAAAAGGTAGAAGAGGTGCACAAAGAGGCAAGAGAGGTACAGAAAGAGGCAGGAGGGGTGCAGAAAGAGGGAAGAGAAGTGCAGAAAGAAGCAACAGAGGTACTGAAAGAGGCGCGAAGGGTGTAGAAAGAGCAAGAGAAGTGCAGAAAGAACCAGCAGAGGTACAGAAAGAGGCAAGAGGGGTGTAAAACAGGCAGGAAAGGTGCAGAAAGAGGGAACAGGGGTGCAGAAAGAGGCAAGAGAGGTGCAGAAAGAGAAAAGAGGGGTGCAGAAAGAGACAAGAGGGGTGCAAAAAGAAGCAAGTGAGGTATAGAAAGAGGTAACAGAGGTGCATAAAGACACAAGAGAGGTGCAGAAACAAGCAAAATAAGTACAGAAAGAGGCAAGAGAATTGCTGAAAGAAGCAACAGAGGTGTGGAAAGAAGCAAGAGAAGTGCAGAAAATGTCAAGAGAAATGCACAAAGAGGCAAGAGAGGAGCAGAAAGAGGCAAGAGATGTGTAGAAAGAAGCAAGAGAAGTGCAGAAAGAGGCAGGAGGGGTACAGAAAGAAACAAGTGAGGTGTAGAAAGAGGTAACAGAGGTGCAGAAAGACACAAGAGAGGTGCAGAAACAAGCAAAAGAAGTGCAGAAAGAGGCAAGAGATTTGCTGAAAGAAGCAACAGAGGTGTAGAAAGAAGCAAGAGAAGTGCAGAAAGAGGCAAGTGAGGTGCAGAAAGAAGAGCAGTGCAGAAATAACCAACAGAGGTGCAACAAGAGGCAAGAGGGGTGCAGAAAGAGGTAGGAGAGGTGCACAAAGAGGCAAGAGAGGTACAGAAAGAGGCAGGGGGTGCAGAAAGAAGGAAGAGAAGTGCAGAAAGAGGCAAGAGAACTGCTGAAAGAAGCAACAGAGGTGTACAAAGAAGCAATAGAAGTACAGAAAGAGGCAAGTGAGGTGCAGAAAGAACCAACAGAGGTGCAAAAAGGGCAAGAGGGGTGCAGAGAAAGGTAGGAGAGATGCACAAAGAGGCAAGAGAGGTACAGAAAGAGGCAGGAGGGGTGCAGAAAGAAGGAAGAGAAGTGCAGAAAGAAGTAACAGAGGTGCTGAAAGAGGCGCGAAGGGTGCAGAAAGAGCAAGAGAAGTGCAGAAAGAACCTGCAGAGGTACAGAAAGAGGCAAGAGGGGTGTAAAACAGGCAGGAAAGGTGCAGAAAGAGGGAACAGGGGTGCAGAAAGAGGCAAGAGAGGTGCAGAAAGAGAAAAGAGGGGTGCAGAAAGAGACAAGAGGGGTGCAAAAAGAAGCAAGTGAGGTATAGAAAGAGGTAACAGAGGTGCATAAAGACATAAGAGAGGTGCAGAAACAAGCAAAATAAGTACAGAAAGAGGCAAGAGAATTGCTGAAAGAAGCAACAGAGGTGTGGAAAGAAGCAAGAGAAGTGCAGAAAATGTCAAGAGAAATGCACAAAGAGGCAAGAGAGGAGCAGAAAGAGGCAAGAGATGTGTAGAAAGAAGCAAGAGAAGTGCAGAAAGAGGCAGGAGGGGTGCAGAAAGAAACAAGTGAGGTGTAGAAAGAGGCAACAGAGGTGCAGAAAGACACAAGAGAGGTGCAGAAACAAGCAAAAGAAGTGCAGAAAGAGGCAAGAGATTTGCTGAAAGAAGCAACAGAGGTGTAGAAAGAAGCAAGAGAAGTGCAGAAAGAGGCAAGTGAGGTGCAGAAAGAAGAGCAGTGCAGAAATAACCAACAGAGGTGCAACAAGAGGCAAGAGGGGTGCAGAAAGAGGTAGGAGAGGTACACAAAGAGGCAAGAGAGGTACAGAAAGAGGCAGGGGGGTGCAGAAAGAAGGAAGAGAAGTGCAGAAAGAGGCAAGAGAACTGCTGAAAGAAGCAACAGAGGTGTACAAAGAAGCAATAGAAGTACAGAAAGAGGCAAGTGAGGTGCAGAAAGAACCAACAGAGGTGCAAAAAGGGGCAAGAGGGGTGCAGAGAAAGGTAAGAGAGATGCACAAAGAGGCAAGAGAGGTACAGAAAGAGGCAGGAGGGGTGCAGAAAGAAGGAAGAGAAGTGCAGAAAGAAGTAACAGAGGTGCTGAAAGAGGCGCGAAGGGTGCAGAAAGAGCAAGAGAAGCGCAGAAAAAAATAACAGAGGTACAGAAAGAGGCAAGAGAGGTGCAGAAACAGGCAGGAAAGGTGCAGAAAGAGGGAACAGGGGTGCAGAAAGAGGCAAGAGAGGTGCAGAAAGAAGGGAGAGGGGTGCAGAAAGAGCCAAGAGGGGTGCAGAACGAAGCAAGTTAGGTGCAGAAAGACAGAAGAGAGGTGCAGAAACAAGCAAGAGAAGTGCAGAAAGAGGCAAGAGAATTGCTGAAATAAGCAACAGAGGTGTAGAAAGAAGCAAGAGAAGTGCAGAAAGAGGCAAGTGAGGTGCAGAAAGAAGCAAGAGCAGTGCCGAAAGAACCAACAGAGGTGCAAAAAGAAGCAAGAGCGGTACAAAAAAAGGTAGAAGAGGTGCGCAAAGAGGCAAGAGAGGTTCAGAAAGAGGCAGGAGGGGTGCAGAAAGAAGGAAGAGAAGTGCAGAAAGAACCAACAGACGTGCTGAAAGAGGCGCGAAGGGTGCAGAAAGAGCAAGAGAAGTGCAGAAAGAACCAACAGAGGTACAGAAAGACGCAACAGAGTTGGAGAAAGACCAAGAGAGGTGCAGAAACAAGTAAGAGAAGTGCATAAAGAAGCAACAGAGATGTGGTAACGGGGAAGTGAGGTGGAGAAGGAGGCAAGAGGGATACAGAAAGAAACGAGGCATGAGGGTTGCAGAAAGAAGCAACAGAAATGTAGAAAGAGGGAAGAGAGGTGCAGAAAGAAGCAAGAGTGGTTTACACACCATTAGTACCAATTTAATACCCACATTTAGCAATAAGTAACAGGTGACCATTCTAGGTTTGCACAGGGCCTTCCACCACGCTGTACCACTTGTCGCTGCATTTTTGGTAATGTTTGCAGCGTTTGAGCTGGAAACAATGTTTTTTGTTCAAATCTGCAGATTATGCAGCAGATGATGGATTATGTGGCAAATGCGGAAAATGTATAATTGTGCAAAAGTCGGTGCAGCCAAACCCTCTGACTAGGTCCAGAAGTGCTCCTCAGTGGTTCCTTCTTTTTTTTTATCTCATTGAGTTCATAGTTTAGCTTCTATGGAAACGAGGAAGACTAAACCTGAGGTTACAACTCCACAACACAGACTATCATACCACACAATTACTCTCCATAACACAAAATCCCACTCTACATAATTCCTACACACTAAATACCACATACTTTCTATCAACATAATTTCACTGCACAACATGCCACATAATTCCACTACACACAACCTACATTCACTCCACTCCAGGAAACATTATTAAAACACTTTTACATTTACAACGCCAATAGCTCTACCTCTCGCAAATGCAAAACCTATTACATTGCAAATGCTTCTTTAACTAGTAGTCGCATTTGCAGAGTGGTGGAGAAAGGGTGCTGGGCCTCCGACCAGAGCTCAGGAATTCCACTGCGTAGGACTTACAGGAGGTACCAGGAGGGCTTCTTAGCCCCCAAAGTCCCTCAGGAGTAAAGTGGACTTCATCCCCCATCCCGTAGTCTGCCAGGAGGCGCGTTTGCAGAGTGGTGAAGAAAGGGGCTGTGGCCTTCAAAGACGTCTTAGCAATCCCACTGTGTGGGACTTACTGGAGGTAACAAGAGGTGTAGTTGGCCCCCAAGGACATCCTTGGGGGCCAACTACCCCTCCTATTACCTCCAGTAAGTCCCACACAGCAGGATTGCTAAGTTCTCATAGCAGGCCACATCCCTTTTGCCCACCACTCTGCAAACGCGCTCCCTGGTGTGCTCTTGGATGGGGATTGAAGTCCCCTTAGCTGCTGGGGGTGGTTAGGGGCCAACTAGCCTACCTGTTACCTCCAGTAAGCCCCACACAGTGGATTGCTGGGAGGTGGACACAGGCCACGCCCCCTTTGTCCACCACTCTGCAAACGCGCCTCCTGGCACGATCTTGGTTGGGGAAGGATGTCCCCTTACCTCCTGAGGGTCCTTGGGGGCCAACTAGCCCTCCTGTTACCTCCAGTAAGCCCCACATAGCTGGATTGCTGAGAGTGGTCTGAGGCCGCGCCCCCTTTTTACACTACTCTGCAAACGCGCCTCCTGGCGCACTGCTGCTTGGGGGATGAAGTCCACTTTAGTCCTCAGGTCCTCAGGACACAAGAGGACCTCATCACCCCACCAGCAGTGCGCCAAGAGGCGCGTTTGCAGAGTGGTGTAAAAAGGGGCATTGCCTCGGACCACCTCTCAGCAATCCCGCTGAGTGGGGATTACTGGAGGTACCTGGTGGTCTAGTTGGCCCCTAAGAACCCTTAGGATTGAAGGGGACTTAATCCCCCAATTCAGAACGCGCCAGGAGGCACGTTTGCACAGTGGTCCAGGGAGAGGGCAGGGCCTCCGGCGAGATGCCGGCTTCTCCGTTGTTTTTCTTTTTTTTAGAATGGGGGCTGTGTGGCCCCCCTTCTCTTAATTTTTTTAGGGCCCTGGAAACCCCATCCCCCAGGGCCTGACCCATTTTTTTTTATAAGTAGGAAGGGGGCCGCATGGCCCCCATCCCATGGCCGATTTCAGCCCCGGGAACCCCATCCCCTGGGGCATGGCCACATAATTTTTCTTTTTTTTCACTGGAGGGGGGCCATGCGGGCCCCCCTCCTGAGGCCTTTATCAGCCCTGGGGACCGCATCCCCCGGGGCATTGCCCCTTTTTATTTTTTTTACTTAAATATTCGGGAGGGGGGCCGCGTGGCCCCCCTTCCCTGGGCCACTATTGGCCCCGGGGACCCCATTCCCCAAGGCCTGGCCAGCCTTTGTTTTCAACTTTAGAGGGGGGCCTTGTGGCCTCCTCCTCAGGCCAATTATGGCCCCGGGGACCCATCCCCCGGGGCCGGCCTTCCGTTTTTTTTTTTTTTAAATAATTAAATTAAAGTGCAGGGGGGCCACTCGGCCCCCCTCCCCTGGGCCACTTCTGGCCCGGGGACCCCATTCCCCGGGGCAGGCCCTCAAGTTGGGGACCGTGGGGGGAGCCCCAATGCCCCCACGGTCCCAGCCGGCTCCCCGCCTCCTGCGGGAGCCAGCATTGCTTTTGGGCAAGGGGAGCTGCTAACATGCAGCTCCCCTTGCCCAAAAGCAATTCTGGTTTGCTTCTTGGAAGCGAGAGCAGGTTTCCTGCTCTCGCTTCCAAGAAGCAAAGCAGTGTTTGCTATGGCAGGGCGGGAGCCGTGCTCCCGCCCTGCCATAGCAAACGGAAATGTTCTGGGGGTGGGCACCCCGGGACATTGCAGGAGCCGGCCCTGGGGGGTGGCGGTCCCCAGGGCCATCAAGGGCTCCAGGAGGGGGGACACGCAGCCCCCTCCCATCATTTGCATAGCCCCGGGGGTGGTGGTCCCTGGGGGTCCGCTATGGACCCCCGAATTTTAATTACTGTATGCCCCGGGGAGGTGGTGACCCCCGGGGCAGTGTGGGGGGCAGGAGCCCCCCACCACGCCTTTAATTTTAAAAAAAGCCCCGGGGAGGTGGCGGTCCCCAGGGCTGCGGGGGGCCCCAATGCCCCCGCACTTAATTATTAAAGCCCCGGGGAGGTGGCGGTCCCCGGGGCTGCGTGGGGGGGCAAATGCTCCCCCCACGCTTTTTTTTTTTAAATAAAGCCCCGGGGAGGTGGCGGTCCCTGGGGCTGCAGGGGGTTGCGAGCCCTCTGCATTTAAATAAGGATCGCCCCAGGGAGGAGGCAGTCCCCGGGGCTGCGGGGTCCCATTATTAAATATTGCCCCCGGGACTTGGCCCACCCGAGGGCTTTAAGAAAACAAAGTGCAGTTGACTGCACTTCGTTTTAAAAAAAATGTTCTTCCGGATTCGCGTACCCAGCGCAACTCCGGCCGAAAATGAAAACAAAAATGCTTTTTTTAGGCCTGGGGGTCCCTGTGGGACGCCCTGAGGAAGCCTAGGGGGTCAGGGGGTTTCTACCCTGCCCCCTTTTCTACATTTTTAACTTTTTTTTTCCTTTTTCTTGTGACTCGGTTTTACCGAGTCACAAGATGGCTGCCAACACTTCCTGGTTTGGAGTGTTGGCAGCCAATCAGAATTAAGCTCGTGCTCGGGAGGATTCACGGCTCCTCCTCGGTGCTAATATATCGATATTTTTATTTTTTGAATTTCTCAGGAACTACTGAACGGATTTACACCATTTAAAAAAGGTTGCTTTCCGAACCAAGAGCTACCTTTTTGCCAAATTTGGTGTAATTCCGTTCAGCCGTTCGGGCTGTAGCCTGTTTCAAAATTCCTATGGAAATTAACATGGAGAAAACGCGTTTTGGGACTCCCTTTTTTCTCGGCCCCCGCTTGACGAATCACCCGCAAACCTTCAAGACAGAAGCTGACCTGAGTGAACCATTAGTTTTGAAAATTTTGCGAAGATTC
This sequence comes from Calotriton arnoldi, assembly GCA_963921515.1. NCBI lineage: Eukaryota > Metazoa > Chordata > Amphibia > Caudata > Salamandridae > Calotriton > Calotriton arnoldi. The sequence continues at coordinate 576,297 of CAWUFW010009099.1, forward strand.
GTCAAACAGCGCCAAAGATATTGGCAAAAGAAAAAATGCTTTTCCTATGGAAACTAGGTCCTAACTATAACTAACTACTGGCGACCGCCAGTTGGTAATATATATATATATATATATATATATATATATATATATATATATATATATATATATATATATATATATATATTTTTTTTTTTTTCTATGAGCTTTGCAAGAGTAGGGATGTTGGAGATGGGTCTGAAGTTATTAGGATCAGAACAGTCTACATTAGTTTATTTTAAAGTCGGGGTTACTTGTCCTGCTTTTAGGCAATAAGGGATAGTGCCTTGATGTAGTGAGGCATTTACAATCTTAGTCCACAGGGGAAGAATGCATGCTTTGGTCTCTTTAAATATAGCAGAAGGTAGAGGGTCAGTGAAGTGATTAGATGGGTTTAATGATGAAAGAATGTTGTAGATGTCTCTTTCATTGATTGTTGAGAAGGTGTGCCAAGAGGCATTGTTTTTGGAAGGGTGCCTGGATGGGTCATTCCCTTCAGTATACTGGGGGGAGTATGAGAAACTGGATGAGGCAGCCGTTAGTAGTTCATTCGGTAGTTGTAGTTCATTCTCTATCTTGGTAGTTTTTTCTATGAAAAAGGCAGCCAGTTCTTCACAGTTTGGGAGGGTGCTGGATTCCGGGTCTAACGTGGTTGATGCATTACGTGATTGCTGCTTAACTATTGGAATAGTTTTTTGGGCCTATTTCTGGCTTGGTCAAGCTGTGCTCGGTAGAAATTAGCTTTCACTTGTCTTATTCTTCTGTTGTATGTGTTCCTGGTTGATCTTAAGCATTTTAGAAATTCCAAAAATGGGGAAGATCTCCAGGCTCTTTCTGCTGTTCTTATATTGCATCTTTCGGTGTTCAAGTCGTTGAACCAGGGCTTTGATTTTTTATTGGATATGTTTTTTGTTGAAGGAGAGCGATAGAGTCCATGACTTCCAATATGGAAGTATTATAGAAATCTGTGACGTCCTTGACATCATCCATGTTGGTCTGTGGAATCAAGGTATTGTTGCAAAGGGTAGTTAGTTCATTGTGGTTTATGTTACGAAGATTCCTTTTCTAATGTTTTATTTTCTTCGGTTGCGCTTTCATCAGGATCACCTTTGAATTGATGAGGAAGGTGATGCAATAGTGATCTGTCCAGTCACAGGGGCTAATGGACTTCAAGGAGATGTTGTTCGTCTTTGAGATTATAAGGTCCAAAGTCTCACCTTTGTTGTGAGTTGGCCTGTCACAAATTTGGGACAACTCATGGTTTAAAAGGAAGGCCTTTAAGCTATTTACTGACTGGTCATTCAGATCGTTCCAGTGCAGGTTAAAGTCTCCCAGGAAGATCAGGGGCACTTGTAGATTATCATTCATTGTGATGATTTCCATGATTTGTTCAATGAACAGTGAGTTTTCACCCGGAGGGTGATAGAAGGCACGTAAATTACAAATGGATTTATTGTTGCAAGAGACATTGATGCTAAGATAGTCGCATGAAGTTAGAGCGACTGTTTCCGATTGGGATACTGAGAGGGTGTTGTGGTAGATGCATGCTATTCCCCCACCCGCTTTCTTGGGTCTATCTAGTCGGATGATCTTATGAATAGGGGGGACTAGTAGGCCTAAGATGGGATGAAATGCACTGTTTCTGTGAGGATAACTATATCAAACTTATGTGAGAGGATAAGGACATAAATATCCGCTGCGTGGTTGCTTGCCGATCTGCAATTAAGGAGCATGCACTTCAACTGATTATTAGAGTGATGAGAGGCCGTCCGTGATATATTGACGCATTTGAGGTAGTCATTGTTTACTACTTTGTGATTGTAGCTTGGTTCTCTAAATGGGTTCGATTGGATTTGATTCCGTTCAGTCTTGTTAATATTCTTTTCGGTCCAATATGAGAGGAGGAGTTCATGGATCTCATTGTTCGATAGATATTGATTTGATCTCTTAGGGCGAGAAGCGTCATTGGGGAATGGTATAGACTCCGATCCAAGGTTGGATAAGTGTGGGGCATGGAGTATGGGCATATCTGCATGGGAATCTATTCTGGATATCGTGGTACTATTTGAATCATGTGAGGGCTATAGATCAGATGTAATGGACGTGAGTCTCTGGAGATCATCCTTAAGATGGCGTAAGCTACGATCGATCTCGTCAAATCGCATTTCCCAGTAGTCGTGATTACGGGTAGTAGTGGGTTGGGTAGGGAGGTCGGGGTGGAGAGAAGTAATAAGCGGTGCCCTTCTGAGAGTGGGGGTCGTTGATGGTGGCCTGGCATGCATGTGCATCTGGACAGTTTTGTTGAGGATATGCGTGATGATAATTGGATGTGAGGGGAGGAGGTGTAGAGAGAGTGGTTGTGAGATGGTCAGTGGATCTGGGTAACCTAAGGTTGTTTTGGTGATGGGATATAGGTTTGTGGGCATTGTTGCTCCAAGTGTATGGGAGTGTTGTGGGAGTGCTTGGATGGCACTCACTGGGGCATCCCGGGAGGTAAGAAGTGGTGTATGGGGGGAAGAGGTTCGATGAAGTCGGGGTCTGTACTAGTTCTGGTGTTGGGGGGAACCGAAAAAAAGGATCGACTAATACTATGGAAGTTCTCAAGCTCTGACTGATAGGATGGTTCTGTAGTGGGAGTGGTGGTAGCGAGAGTCGGGAGGTAATCGCTTGTGACCGGAAGTGGGCTGATTGAAATTGGAGTAGAAATGCGCGTTGAAGAAGGTGAAAGTGTTTCATCAAGAACGTTAGGGCGATTTTGAGTGGGAAGATTGAGCTTGTTGCAAACTCTTTTTTTAAGAGTAGGGAAGATCTTGTCAATTAGGATAAAGATTTTCATTCGAAGACTGTATTAGAATGATCCCATTGTTGAATATAGATATGGTTGCATTCGCCTTGCAGAAGGAAGAGGGATATTCATTAGAACATTAGAACACGGTGGGGAGGAAGATATAAGGGGCATGGACTCAGACTATTGAGGGCAGGGAGAAGGGGGCAAAGGCAGCAAATTGACCATGCTGGGCAGGCGGGAGAGGTAGTGGTATCACAACGGACCATTGAGGGCAGGTTAAAGGGGGCAGGGGTAGCAAACCAACTATGCAGGCGAGATAAAAGAGGCAAAAGAGGCTGTGGCAATGCGACAGACCACTGAGGGCCGAAGGGAGAGGCAGTGGCAGTACAACCCTACATGCCAACAGGCAGGAGACATGCCATTCAGGCAGGAGACTACTGATGCTTTGAACCCAAAAAGGGCATTATTTTAGCAGTATTACACCTAAAATCTCTTGTTTTTCAATGTAAGTAAATAGGGAAAATCAATTCCCAAAATTTGTTTTTCAAAATCTCCCTCTTACCAAGTTCAAAATGGTGGCATGTATGGTAGATTGGATCAAGGAGGACAGGAGTAATGGGTAGGGACATGGACTCAAACAATAGGAGGCAGGAGGGAGGTGGATAGGGGCATGAAACTGACCTTACAGGGTAGGTGCCAGGGGTTGTAGCAGCACAATACAGTATTCAGACAAATTATCGAAAAAAATATCAAGGAGCAGAAATCCAGAGTTTGAAACATCGCAATGCAGAAATATCCTGTGCAAAAGTATAATTTAGAAGAATATCGATTTTAAGGTAAGAAGTAGTGATGTTAAAAATATCTATATTTATACTATCAATGTTAAAAATATCTATGTTGTTAATATATATGTTAAAAATATCTATGTTGTTAATATCATTGACAAAAATATCGTTGTTAATAATATTGTTTTTTAATTATTTTTAAGTATTCTAGCATATATATTAATTGTATATGTTATAAATTGTTTCTATAATTATTGTTAAAAAATGTTCATATTGTTCATAGATTTTTTTTGTTGTTTTTAAATTTAATGTATTAATGTTTTTAAATTTAATGTATTAATGTATTTGTATTGTTAGTGCCGTAGTGGGTTGTGGAGTTTGTTGAGGGTACAGGGTGCGAAGTAATGTAATTATAATTAATACAAATTTAATAATTAATAATAATGTTTTAATGGATAGTTAATGATTTAATTGCGTTACGTTTTAGGTGCGGGTTGTGGTTGTGGTGTATGTAGGGGTATAGGGTGAGAAGCAATTTAATTGCAATGATTTAATAAATAATTTTAAATTATTATTACTTATTTACTTGATAATGTATTATGTCAATTGTATAATCAACGTAATTTTATATGTTAGAAATTGTTTGTATAGTTATTGTTAATGTTTTTTAATAGTGTATACTTTTTTAGTTGTTTTTAAATGTAGTTTAATAGTTTAAGTGTATTGTTGTCCCGTAGTTGGTTGTAGAATTTATATGGGTACAGGGTGCGAAGTAATTTAATTATAATTATTAATAATGAACAATTAATATTAATTATTTAAGGGATAATTAATTATGTCAATTGCGTATTACTTTTTTTTAATTGTGCTAAGATTTAGGTGAGGTGGGGGTTGTGGAGTTTGTAGGGGTATAAAGTGGGAATTAATTTAACTAAAATTAATAATTAATTAATATTAATTATTTAATTATTAATGAATTATGTTAATTGTGTAAAAAAATTTTTTTAATTGAGTTACATTTTAGGTGCAGGTTGTGGGGTTTGTAGGGGTATAGGGTGGGAAGTAATTGAATTATAATTGATTATTATTTAATATTAATTCTTTTTTGATAAGTAATTATGTTAATTGTGCAAGAATTTTTTTAATGGCATTAAGTTTTTGGTGTGAGTTGTGGGATTTGTAGGGGTATATGGTGGGAAGTAATTTAATTAGAATGATGTAATCAATAATTTTTAATAATTATTAATTATTTCATTTAAAAATAATTATGTAAATTGTATAATTACCCTAATTTTTGTATCAATATTTTTTATGTGGGATGTGGTTTAGTAGGGGTAAAGGGTGTGAAGGAAATTAATTATAATAGTCAATTATTACTGTCAATTATTAATTATTATTAAATTGATAATTAATTATGTAAATTGGGTAATTAAAACATTTGTAAAGTTATAGATGAGGTGTGGGTTGTTGTGTTTGTAGGGTTATAGGGTGGGAAGTTAATTAAATATAATTAATTTATTATTAGTTAATTGTTATATATTGTTTAATTGATGATTAATTATGTAAATTATGTAACTAAGATTTTTTTAAATCTATAGTAGGTGTGTGTAATGTTGCGTTCGTATGGATAAAGGGTAGGAAGTTAATTGAATATAATTATTTGTTATTACTTAATTATATTAATTGATAATCAATTATGTAAAATGTGTAATTATTATATGTTTAAGATATACTTTAGGTGTGTGTTGTTTCTTTTGTAGAGATATAGGGTAGGAAGTTATTTAAGTAATAAACGTAAAAATAGCTAAGTATCATTCAAAAAATTTACTATTTATTATGTTATGTGTTAATTGTGATATGGTTTTTAATTGTAAATAAAATTATATCTGTTGGTTGCTATAATTGTAAAAATATAGGAGGTCATTACGATGGCGGACGGAAAAACAACCGACCGCCATGGTAGCGGGAAAACACCGCCCGCCGCTACCGCGGGAAAACCGACGGCTAGATTAGGATCCTCGGCGGTAAAAATGCAACCGCGGCGGCAAGGAGACCCGAGAAACCGCCGTTCGCCTGCGGAGAAGGCCCAAACCCGTCCGCGGCGGTCAGTTTCACAGCGGAAACAGCCCAAACGACCGCAACCACAGCGGAGACTCCGCCATCAAAATTATGATATTCCCGACATCCCCGCGGTGCAGTGCGCTGTTTACGACTGCCGCGGTCGACAACATTGAAGAATCAGTGAGACGGCGGAAGCGCCGTAGCCGAGCCACTACTGCGGACGCTCCGTTAAAAAAATGGCGGTCGCTAGAAAAACACACAACATGGCCACAAAGTGCACCAACCAAACAAGGCATGCACCCAAAAATAGGTAACACAGCCCAAAGACACACCCCCATGGTAAACTCCAAAACTACAAATCCCAGGTTCACACACACACCACACCACACCTGCTACCAATACCCCATCCTGACACACCCACAGACACCAGTATAAATCCAGCCCCCAACATACCACAATCCTTTGCAAAACTCCACAACTGAGGGGACATCCACCACAGATGACAGGAGAGGCAAATCTGCACAACACACACACATCACCACCACCTCCACCACTTCCACACCTGCACCTCTAACACCTTTGCACAGCACACACCATACACATCACAACCACCACTACCACTTCCAAACCTGCACCCTAAACACCTTGTCACATCACACACCATGTCACCACAGAGAATGCCCAAATTCACTGAGAGTGAGTTGAGGGTCATGGTCGATGAGATAATCAGGGTAGAACCACAATTGTTTGGTAACCAGGTCCAACAGACACCACTAGCAACAAGGACGCAAATGTGGAGCAGGATAGTAGAGAAGGTCAATGCAGTAGGGACCGTGCCACGCAATAGAGATGAAATCGTGAAGAGGTGGCACGATCTGAAGGCAGTGGTCAAAAAGAAGAGAGCCAAGAACCATGAGCTGGCTCACAGGACAGGCAGTGGCCCTCCCGTTCCACTCAAAACATTCACTGAATGGGAGGAGAAGGTGCTTGGCATTATACATCCAGAGAGTCTCTCAGGAATACCCGGGGGAGTGGAGGCTGGTAAGTACAAACAAATGCCTAACATCACACAAATATACTGTCTTGCACCATTACAAAATAATACCTCCTAGGTTCAAATTCATTCATGTGCACAACACTCCCCCCAACACATCTCTCACAGATACAACAGACACTCCCCCTGAAGCCCCCCAAAGGTAGTTAGCAACATCACCATGGGTACATGTGTACATGCTGCCTGCACTACAACTCCCACCAGGACCCCTTGTCCCACAGCTGAGCAGGATGGAGCACTCCCCCCACCCAGAAGCATGCCTCAGCCATTGTGTGCTTCACCCTCACCTAACAGGTAGGTAGCCATCTTTACAGGGAGGTGGGTGGGTGTTTGGGAGGCCTGCACTACAACTCCCACCAGGCCCCCTTGTCCCACAGCTGAGCAGGATGTAGCACTGCCCCCCACCCAGAAGCATGCCTCAGCCATTGTGTGCTTCACCCTCACCTAACAGGTAGGTAGCCATCTTTACAGGGAGGTGTCTGTGGAATAGGGAGGCCTGCACTACAACTCCCACCTGGCCCCCTTGTCCCACAGCTGAGCAGGATGGAGCACTGCCCCCACCCAGAAGCATGCCTCAGCCATTGTGTGCTACACCCTCACCTAACAGGTAGGTAGCCATCTTTACAGGGAGGTGGGTGGGTGTTTGGGAGGCCTGCACTACAACTCCCACCAGGCCCCCTTGTCCCACAGCTGAGCAGGATGGAGCACTGCCCCCACCCAGAAGCATGCCTCAGCCATTGTGTGCTTCACCCTCACCTAACAGGTAGGTAGCCATCTTTACAGGGAGGTGGGTGGGTGTTTGGGAGGCCTGCACTACAACTCCCACCTGGCCCCCTTGTCCCACAGCTGAGCAGGATGGAGCACTGCCCCCACCCAGAAGCATGCCTCAGCCATTGTGTGCTTCACCCTCACCTAACAGGTAGGTAGCCATCTTTACAGGGAGGTGTCTGTGGAATAGGGAGGCCTGCTTACAACTCCCACCTGGCCCCCTTGTCCCATAGCTGAGCAGGATGGAGCACTAGTCCCACTCATAGGCATGTGACGTCTGTGCAGCCGCACATGACACCATGCCACTTAGTCCACAGTCACCAACACAAATAATGCAAAGGAGTTGTGTTGTAGTCACCATGCACAAGTCTCTGTTCAAAATTGACCCACATTGTGTACACTGTGCCAGGCATCACACACTGCAACACTAACAACGATCATGCTGCCCTGCCGCAGTGTCTGGCCGTTTGTATGGGAAAGTGCAAATCACCCATGTCATACCACAGTGTTGCAATGTAAACAGTGGAAGTGCAGTGTACCCAAAAACTACACTGCAGCTGGGACTCACAATGCTAAACTAAGCACATCCCAAATGTCCTGCAACACACCCAGCTACCACAGTGCTGCACTGAATTGCAGAACAGCACCTTGTCTGAATTAAATTGTCAAAGGTGTCTTGTTTGGACCACCAATGTGTGTATGCATTGACAATGTTCACATCTCACACTGTCTGTCTGAACAGTGCTGGTATAGTCTGGCCCCAAAAGCACACATTGCCTGCACAGGGCTGAGTACACCTCACACACACACCACTGTTGACCACAACATGTCAGTGTATGGATGCCCTGGAACAACTGCTTCACCAGTACTGTGCTCATGTTCTCAGGTCCACAAATACCATGAAACCATGACAGTGTGGAAATGTATGCTGGGTGAGATCTTCACCCTGCTGTATGTCACCACTGTGCTACGAGACTATACCCCTTGCCCTATTGTGCCTTCAAATGTCGGGGGAGTGAACCCCACAGCCAGATAGCTGGGACAACAGTGATGGGGGCTACACCCCATGACCAAATGTAATCTGAAATCAATGGGTACAAAAGCCACACACACATCATGCTCACCGCACGCACATTCCATCCAAAGATTTCTACCAAGTCACATAGCCATGTCATTGCTCACCTTCACCTCAAACGGTAGTTAGCCATCTTCACAGTGAGACGTGTAGTGTGTTTGGCTATCCGTCCCACAAAATGCAACATGCATGCTGTTCCACCACTATGGAGGATGGGACACTACACCCCCAATAAGAAGCATGTGGCAGGCAATGTATGCTACCCACCCAACTCACAGGTAGGTAACCGCATCTCACAGGTCGGGGTGTGTGGGGCTGGGAAGCTTGCACAACAACTCACACGGGCCCACCTGACCGCCAGCACACAAGACCCTTTACTTCCTGGCACCAACATGCATGTGTCAGTCATTGCAATGTACACTTCAAAAGAACTGGCATGTGGACATATCATGCTGACTTGTCCCACACTGGACCAAGATGGAAGCCCTCATCATACACACACAGAGAGGTCTCTCAAATACAAGGAAAACACAGCAAACACAACATATCAACAGCCACAACATGCAGCCAGATATGCATTTAAAAAACATGTTGGCATAGGACACCAGGCCTCTCAATGCACAACTGCACACCCAGATAGCATTGGCAACTATAGTGTGCACACACCTAAGAAAATGAAACTGTGACAGCAACCAAAGTGTGAATGACTGAAACACATGTAGATGGAACTCCGAGCACAACCATGCACACCACTACATGCCATCTGACAGTAGCAGTGGTCCAGACCACCTAGGATCTAATTAAAGCAAACTTAAGCATGTCTGGAATTGCAAATACAGATATCTACACCACATTGAAAAGGTATGCATGAAACTACAATGCTCACTCACTGTGCAGAGTAAACCGCTGCAAGGGCTCTACAAGTGACACATACGCGTAAATGGATGACATATGATTGATCAATAACAGGATGCCAACATGAGACTGTCAATGTCAAAAAATTATATTGTGCATGTCATGTCTTGACAACTCCCAATATGGACAAGTAATGCATGTACCACAACAGCTTGTAATGCATCACTGGATGTCGGTCAATGCAAATTTGTACAGTGAACAATTGCTGGATGTACAAACAGTTGATGTAACACTGCTAACACAAACTTTGATGGGTGCAACACGATGACCATTTCTCATCTGACCCACAGGTGACCAAGAACTCACTGCAGAGGATGACACCACCCTGCAGAGTCAGTCCCCCCCCCGGAACAGAGACAACTGGATGAGGACTCCCTGGATTCCTTGGATGAGGAGCTCCACGCTGGCCCATCTGGTGTGGCAGGACGCAACCAGTCCCAGGCACCCATTGTCCCCCCAACCACATCAGCTGCAGCCCCTGACCATCCTCTGACAGCTGCTGTCACGGCCTGTGTGTCAACCACTACCACCACCACCACCACCACCACAGCTGTCCACAACACCCTCCCTGCCCCAGGGGTTGATCAGCCCACCACATCAACTGCGGAGGCCAGGGAGAGGATGCAGCGGGCCAATGTCAGGACTGGACAGGACCGTGGCAGCAGTGCAGCCGGTCGGGACAGGGTCATGCAGAGGGGGACTGATCCTGGGACGGAAGCCCTGGGCCACATCGACAGAGTCCTTGGGGCATACCAACAGGCCCAGGGACGAATGGGCCGGTTAGAGGAAGAATCTCGGGAGCACCTCCTGCTGCTGAGGTCCATGGACACACGCATGGGACAGATTGTGGACCTCTTGGGGCAGCTAGTGGCGGTTCTGAGGGACAGGCAAGCGCAACATTCTACCCCTCCGCCTCCCCCTGTTGGGCAGCAGGATGACACTTCATCATCCTCCCCTGCGTCCACAGAGGGGGTGAGTCCTCAGACACCACTGCCCCTGCAGCAGTGGCCCCTCCAGTAAAGCGCAAGAGGGGCCGTCCAAGGAAAGGCCAGGGGGACTCACGTGCCAAAGCACCTGCCAAACGCTAGTCCCTGAGCCAGCCATGATGGCAGACCACTGCACCACTGCATTGACCTTTTGGACTATCCTTCACCACACTGCCATGTGAATGGCATCTATCTGTTGGACTGGGTCTCCACATCATTGTGGGGACTACTCAAGTATCTCATCTACCATGACTGTCAACTCACTTCTTCAATTCCCCCTTCACATTTTCTCCACCCTCGCATGTCACAGTTGTAAATAAATACACCTTACACACATGTTGTTGTGTCTGCTCCGTCATTAATACAGGATGTGCAACCTTCACCGTGTAGGACATGGTCCAGGGGAATGGAATGTAGGTAACAAGTGAGATGCTGAAGGGACCTAGGGAAAACCGCAGAACAAGAGTCACTTGTATGAGTGTGGCATTGCACACATCACACAACACTTGTCAACAAGGTACTCAGATCTACAAACTTTACACAGAGCAACAGTCACCATAGAGACATTCTGTATCACACTAACCAATCACACATACATTGGCAGGCAGCAATGAGTCAACACCAAGCTGCAGTCAGCAAGCTCACATACACCCACACAGCAACAGCAACACCATCAGACCATTTTGTCCCTTCTACATCGTCACTCACCTTCAAGTGAAGTAGCGGGTGATGAGCTGTTGACGCATGTCGACCCCTTCCTCCTCTCCACTGCCCTCGTCACTGGATCCGGGTTGATTTGCAGGCGGCGGCCTTGGCTGCTCATCATCGTCATCCAGGATCAGGGGTATTGCCTTGCGAATGGCCAGGTTGTGGAGCATGCAGCATGCCACCACTATCTGACACACCTTCCCTGGCGAGTACATAAGGGCACCTCCAGTACGGTCCAGGCACCAAAATCTTGATTTTAGGAGACCAAATGTCCGTTCTATCACACGCCGTGTCCTCCCATGGGCATCATTGTATCGCACATCAGCTGGCGTGACGGGGTTCCGCAATGGGCTCAGCAACCACGGGCGGTTCGGATATGCCGAGTCACCTGGGTGTGAGAGACACAGATTAACCTTGCAGTCCCAAAATGCAACACAACAGCATGTCACACACACACCACTCTAATCCACTATGCATACTCACCCACAAGCCATGCACGCTCAGGAAGCAGATTGGCCATCAACTGAGGAACGATGCTGCTGCGCAAGATGTGGGCATCATGGGCTGAGCCGGGAAACTTGGCACACACGTGGGAGATGATCATGTCCGCCAGGCACACCACTTGAACATTTACCGAGTGTGAATGCTTCCTATTGCGGTAAACCTGTTCACGTGCCTGTGGTGGCACAAGCCCAACATGTGTGCAATCAATTGCACCAATGACATGGGGGATATGTCCAAGGGCATAGAAATCGCCCTTCACAGCCACCAACTCAGGCCCCCTGGGAAAATGGATATATCTGTCTTTGTACAGCATCATGGCCGACAGGACATCCCTCAGCACCATGCTGAACATCGGCTGTGACATCCCACCTGCACTTGTGACCGTGTGCTGGAATGAGCCTGTTGCAAAGAAATGCAGGCATGCCATCACCTTAGATGTTGCAGTGAAAGCTGTTGGATATGTCCGACGTGGCTGCAGGTGGGGCTCCAACATGGCACATAGGTTCTGCAGGGTTTGTCGGTCCAGCCTGAATTTGCGGATTATATCCTCATTCTCCATGTCTGCCAGGACTGTGAACGGACGATGGATATTGGGCCTCCTCCTCCTAGGACAGATCAAAGTGCACAGAGTTCAATGCAGAAGACCATGAAATGTGCATCACATACATTTTTTCGACAGACACATTCCCAAGTCTTACAACATGCACCATTAACCGACAGGGCACTTCACAAGTAGGTACACATCAGGCACACTACTCGTACACCTGTCCCCTTACCAGCAGCAATTATCTGTGCACCCCTCCGGCTCATTCGCATGCACAGTGTGATGTACTAACAGATAAGTGTGCATACCTGTGAGTATGACGCCCAGCATATGTCACTAATTGCAATACTACCCGAACACACCATGTTGCTGGCCCTGATACACCTACCAAAACAGGTTGCACATGGCACACTTCAACTACACACTGACCACCAGCTGAGCGTGGGGGACACGTGTGTGCATGTGCATTGGACAATGTGCCAGTTGCTGATGCCCCTAGTTCAGTAAATGAGACGACAGTGTGCGTTACATTGCACATACAGACATTGACCATTATCTACATATGCTATGCAACACATTAACTGGACAGTCTACATTTCATTACACAGCACATGTGACATGTGACATGTGCGAGTGTATGTGACCATGCAATGTACTGGCGACCCATATATGGTATGTGTTGGTGACGTGGAGTGACATGTCCCTTTTGTGCATTTGCCCTCATGAGGACCCTTCAATTGTTGAGACACTGGGCACTGTACATGTTGGCCTATGCAGAGAGCTGGAGGACACGTTAGGTGCAGCACAGCTACTCCACAACTCCATTAACGCTCACTCCAGGCACTGTCTGGCAGATATATGGCGGTGCCTACCGCCTGGCCCCTGTGGTGTGGCACCGCCCATAACCCAGGCACGATCGCGGGTGACACCGCCAGATATGTATGTGACAATAGCGGTCACCATGCACCGCTACCCAAATCACGGTCACTCCAGGCACTGTCTGGCAGACATATGGCGGTGCCTACTGCCTGGCCCCTGTGGTGTGGCACCGCCCATAACCCAGGCATGATCACGGGTGACACCGCCAGATATGTATGTGACAATAGCGGTCACCATGCAACGCTACCCAAATCACGGTCACTCCGGGCACTGTCTGGCAGACATATGGCGGTGCCTACCGCCTGGCCCCTGTGGTGTGGCACCGCCCATAACCCAGGCACGATCGCGGGTGACACCGCCAGATATGTATGTGACAATGGCGGTCACCATGCACCGCTACCCAAATCACTGTCACTCCAGCCACTGTCTGGCAGACATATGGCGGTGCCTACCGCCTGGTCCCTGTGGTGTGGCATCGCCCATAACCCAGGCACGATCGCGGGTGACACCGCCAGATATGTATGTGACAATGGCGGTCACCATGCACCGCTACCCAAATCACGGTCACTCCAGGCACTGTCTGGCAGACATATGGTGGTGCCTACCGCCTGGCCCCTGTGGTGTGGCACCGCCCATAACCCAGGCACGATCGTGGGTGACACCACCAGATATGTATGTGACAATGGCGGTCACCATGCACCGCTACCCAAATCACGGTCACTCCAGGCACTGTCTGGCAGACATATGGCGGTACCTACCACCTGGCCCCTGTGGTGTGGCACCGCCCATAACCCAGGCACGATTGCGGGTGACACCGCCAGATATGTATGTGACAATAGCGGTCACCATGCACCGCTACCCAAATCACGGTCACTCCAGGCACTGTCTGGCAGACATATGGCGGTGCCTACCGCCTGGCCCCTGTGGTGTGGCACCGCCCATAACCCAGGCACGATCGCGGGTGACACCGCCAGATATGTATGTGACAATAGCGGTCACCATGCACCGCTACCCAAATCACGGTCACTCCAGGCACTGTCTGGCAGACATATGGCGGTGCCTGGCCCCTGAGGTGTGTCACCGGCATGGACCATGCCCTTGCAGCCAATGGGAAGCAGCCTCGCAGTAGCCTGATGCGAGTTTGAAAATCGCGGTAGGCATGCACCGCCACCGCGGAGGCGGACATTGGATGTATTTGAATGAGGCAGACCTGGTACACCAATTGCAGCACCCTGGGACCACTGACACAGCCCCAGGGGCCTATATATGTGTGGGAGGGTGCACCACATTCCCACAGCTACCAGGGACTGCTGACTGACAACCCTCCACCTGCTGCTGCTGCCTCAAGGGACTGCTGGCTGCCACCCTGCACCTGCTGCTGCTGCCTCAAGGGACTGCTGGCTGCCACCCTCCACCTGCTGCCTCAAGGGACTGCTGGCTGCCACCCTGCACCTGCTGCTGCTGCCTCAAGGGACTGCTGGCTGCCACCCTGCACCTGCTGCCTCAAGGGACTGCTGGCTGCCACCCTGCACCTGCTGCCTCAAGGGACTGCTGGCTGCCACCCCCAACATGCTGCTGCTGCCACATGTCCATTGTGATGTCGAGGACTCAGAAGATCCGTGCCAGTCCCTTCACCAGTGAGGAGCTTGGGGTCCTGGTAGACGGGGTGCTTGCACAGTACCCAAGGCTTTATGGCGCCCCTAATGTCGTGGTAAGTCTCCCAGACTGTGAGTGAGAGTGCAGGGTGTGCACACGTGGGGTGGAGGTGCTTCGGTATGTGTCAGTGGTTGTGGGGCTCTGACATGCACTGCCTATCATGTTTACTACAGCGGGAAGGGCTTGGTGGGCTCTTTCACACGTTACCCTGCATGCCTATCCTGAGTAGAGGGACATGTCCTGTAGTGTCAGCCATACAGTGCAGCTGCATTTTGGTGATGCAGGAGTCTGGCCAGTTATCGTTTGTGTGAATGGCTGTGTTGCTCCCAATTAACCCACTCAGTGTCAGTCCACCTGCCCTGCACAGTCCCCGCCGAATGCCACATGTCCACATCACTGCATGTACAGTGTGTTCCATGTGTGTTTGGGTCACGCCTCTTCATCTAAGTCCCATCTCGGCCATGTAGATTGCACAGGAGCAGGCGTGGGAGAAGGGTGTGTGTATGACAGTTGTTGTCACTCTATGTGAGTTCCAGGACACAGTGAGGCTTTCACATGGCTAGGACACTTAGGAATGCGCAGTGTTGGACACAGTGAGTCCAACAACAAGACACATGTTTTGCTATCTTCTCTATGTGTAGTTGTAGGTAACTGCAGACAGTAGCTGCAGGCAGACTACACATTGCTTGCTGTGTTGGTATCCTGCATGTGAATGGGATGTGGAGGTACTGTGTCCACCATCGAACATGCATGCCTGTACGTCTGATTGACCAATGACATTGCACCATGTTCAGAGCAATTGTTGGCTATGTGACAGTTGTAGCTGGAGTTTTGGATGAGTCACTGCATTTTCGTTGTGTTGCCATTGTGCACTGTGTCACTGGAACCTCACCCCTCTTGTCTCCCATGCCTGCAGCTGAAGGTCCACCAGCGTAAAGCCGTGTGGAGGGCCATTGCCTCCAGAGTCTGGGATCTGGGTGTGTCAAACCGAAGGTGCACCCACTGTCATAAAAGGTGGGACGACATCTGCCTGCTGAGCAAGAACGTGGCCGAGATGACGCTGGGGCTGCTCCCTCGGACTGGCTGGTTGGCTAGGCGCAGCATGACACCACTAATGGCCCGCATCCTGGCTGTCACACAACCTGAGCTGGACAGACGACTGAAGGAGCATCAGCAGCGAGCCAGGGGTGAGTATGTGTTGCAGGCTGCCTTTGGCTGGGAGTGGGTGCATGTGTCTACAGAGTGTGCAAATTGTCAGCTGTGTGACGTTGGTTGTGTGGTGCAATGTTTTGGGAGTGGCCTCTGTGCTGGGTGTATGTGCCATGCTTTTTCCCAAACGGTGCTTCATGAAGTGAGTTTTAGCACTGTGCATCTCTCTTACATTTGGAGTTGTGGCCTTCAGGTACCTTCTGCTGTGGGGTAGTGTGTGAATTCAGATGGATGGGAATGCCAGTGTGCCAACTGTGAATGCGTTTCAATGAATGCGTGCAATTCCAGACCTCAGATGTCTGCCAGTCAGACATCTGAGGCCAATGTGCAACAGTAGATGTGCCCATGGACTCGATATGGTGGATGGCATGTGTGCAGGGTCATTGTGGGCTGGTATGTTGTTGTCTGTGTGGTCCCCTACTGCTCCACACATGTAGGTGATGTGCACCATGTTGTGGTGTTCATCCTTGCCAACATCGGGACAGTGTGTGTGCACATGCCATTTTGGGGCTGTGTCTGATGTGAGCCAACTGCAGGA
Source organism: Calotriton arnoldi (assembly GCA_963921515.1). Classification (NCBI taxonomy): domain Eukaryota; kingdom Metazoa; phylum Chordata; class Amphibia; order Caudata; family Salamandridae; genus Calotriton; species Calotriton arnoldi. The sequence goes on from CAWUFW010009099.1 coordinate 592,788, forward strand.
TGGTGTGCTGTGTGAGTCACCTGGGGCACTTATGGCAGGATGTGTGGCGGACATGCACCGTTGTGTTGAAATTTTGGGTGGCAAGATATATGTGTGCACAGGGTGGCATGCAATGTGCTGCACACCTCTTTCTAGGATGCAGATGTATTGGCACGTGTTAGTTCTGTTGATGCCACTCATCTCACAGTACTTCTCTCTCCTATGCAGCAGCTCCCGTATGTGCAGAGGGAGAGGGGACGGACACCAGTGGTGAGGCTTCCAGTGCAACAGCCGCACCGGAGCTGACTGACACAGATGTGACCAGCGCCGAGGAGGGAGACAGGAGTCTGCTAGAGGATTCACAGCTGGAGACACAAAGCTCTACCTCATCTGACGCCAGCGGTGACACATCCATGTTGGGGGGTACAGGGTACGGGGACTTGGCCTCCTCTTCCGCCACACAGCGTCCAGTGCCCAGCCTCCCTTCAACCTCCACTGGTGCTGCCCGTGTCCGCACGAGCAGGAAGGGAAGAGTCACCTTCACCCCAGGCACAGTTGCCCCAGCCCATGTCAGCCCTGCTGTCCTCAGTGCAGAAGCCGTCGAGCTATTGCGCCAGCTGTGTGTGGGGCAGACAGCACTTCTCAATGCCTTCCAAGAGCACGACAAAAAGTTGGGGCAGGTTATAGCTTTCATGGAGGGCTTACATTCCGACGTAGGTGGGCTACACCGGACTGTGCAGTCCTTGTCATCAACTGTGACAGCAGCCCTGCAACAGGCACATAGTCAGGGAGCGGCTCCCAGCACTCGGTCCGGCCCCGTGTCACTGTGCACCTCTGACGACAGTGACAATGCTCAACGGACCCCAAAGTCCCGATACAGAACCCGCAGCACACAGGAGCAGCAGCAGCCCAAGCGTACTAGGGCGTAGACACCATCCCCACATAAGAGTAAGTCCACCCCAGAGCGCAGAGAGAAAAGCCCATCAGGCGACAGCAAGGGCCACAAAGCAAAGAAAAAAGCATCAGGGTCACAGGCATCACCTTCCTCCCCTGCCAAAGACTCCCCTGTCCCAAAGACTTCTCGCAGAGGCAAAAAGACAGTTTCCTCACCCACTGAGAAGGTGTTGCCTGCAAACATTACACAGGATGAGGGCCCCATGGATAATCCATCCTTGACCTCCACTCCCATCCCAAGCCCTGTGAAGCCAGCACAGGAAGACACTGTAGGGGGCAAAGCTGGTGGACAGAGGGAGGAAGGGCGGCGGAAAACAACAGGCAAGCGCACAGCGGGATCCAGCATGTCCCCAGAGGGGGGGTCACCATCCACACCAGAATCAGCTTTGGTGTTGGGGTCACCTGTTGTGTCTGCCCCAGTTCCCCTCAATCCACAGACAGGGAAGCCTTTCAGGATCCCCAAGAAGTGGAGACGCACCCCTCCACAATCTCCGCCACACTGTGTCTCACCAGGGCATGAGTCCACCTCCCCGGGCCACCACCCCACCTGGTCCAAGCAGCCCCCCAGCTACCACATGCACAGTTGGCTCTTCCACAGTTGTTACTCCCACTGCCCAGGGCAGTCCTCCCACTGACCCCAACACACAGTCAGCTCCAAGTCCGACAGACAGCCCCATCTGAGTGCTGGTCACCCTCACACACCTGTCTGTCCACAGGGGTGCGTGTGATGCCCATTGTCAGGCCCATTACTCTGTTGCTGGGCATGGCATGGTAGAGTTGCATACATTCCCTGTGTAGCTTCTGATGTCACTACTCTGCACATTGTACTTGCCTTGTGTTTCACTGCTGTTTGCCCCTTGCCTGTGCAGCTTCTCATGGACTCACTCTGCACTTTGTCCTGCCCACTGGCCTTGTCGTTCACTGCTGTGTGCCCCCTGCCTGTGCAGCTTCTCATGGACTCACTCTGCACTTTGTCCTTCCCACTGGCCTTGTCGTTCACTGCTGTGTGCCCCCTGCCTGTGCAGCTTCTCATGGACTCACTCTGCACTTTGTCCTGCCCACTGGCCTTGTCATTCACTGCTGTGTGCCCCCTGCTGTGCAGCTTCTCATGGACTCACTCTGCACTTTGTCCTGCCCACTGGCCTTGTCGTTCACTGCTGTGTGCCCCCTGCCTGTGCAGCTTCTCATGGACTCACTCTGCACTTTGTCCTGCCCACTGGCCTTGTCGTTCACTGCTGTGTGCCCCCTGCCTGTGCAGCTTCTCATGGACTCACTCTGCACTTTGTCCTGCCCACTGACCTTGTCGTTCACTGCTGTGTGCCCCCTGCCTGTGCAGCTTCTGGTGTCCCTACTCTGCACATTGTACTGGCCACTGGCCTTGCTGTTCACTGCTTGTTGCCCCTTGCCTGTGCAGGATCTCATGTACCTCACCTGCACTTTGGACTGGCCACTGGCCTTGTTGTTCACTGCTATTTGCCCCCTGGCTGTGCAGCTTCTCATGGACTTCATCTGCACATTGTACTGGCCACTGGCCTTGTTGTTCACTGCTATTTGCCCCCTTGCCTGTGCAGCTTCTCATGGACTTCATCTGCACATTGTACTGGCCAATGGCCTTGCTGTTCACTGCTGTTTGCCCCTTGCCTGTGCAGGGTCTCATGTACCTCACCTGCACTGTGTCCTGGCCACTGGCCTTGCTGTTCACTGCTGGTTGCCCCTTGCCTGTCTCAGGATCTCATGTACTTCACCTGCACTGTGTCCTGGACACTGGCCTTGCTGTTCACTGCTGGTTGCCCCTTGCCTGTGTAGCTTCTGATGTAACTACTCTGCACATTGTACTGGCCACTGGCCTTGTGTTTCACTGCTGTTTGCCCCTTGCCTGTGCAGGATCTCATGTACCTCACCTGCACTTTGGACTGGCCACTGGCCTTGTTGTTCACTGCTATTTGCCCCCTGGCTGTGCAGCTTCTCATGGACTTCATCTGCACATTGTACTGGCCACTGGCCTTGTTGTTCACTGCTATTTGCCCCCTGCCTGTGCAGCTTCTCATGGACTTCATCTGCACATTGTACTGGCCAATTGCCTTGCTGTTCACTGCTGTTTGCCCCTTGCCTGTGCAGGGTCTCATGTACCTCACCTGCACTGTGTCCTGGCCACTGGCCTTGCTGTTCACTGCTGGTTGCCCCTTGCCTGTGCAGGATCTCATGAACCTCACCTGCACTGTGTCCTGGACACTGGCCTTGCTGTTCACTGCTGGTTGCCCCTTGCCTGTGCAGCTTCTGATGTAACTACTCTGCACATTGTACTGGCCACTGGCCTTGTGTTTCACTGCTGTTTGCCCCTTGCCTGTGCAGGATCTCATGTACCTCACCTTCACTTTGGACTGGCCACTGGCCTTGTTGTTCACTGCTATTTGCCCCCTGGCTGTGCAGCTTCTCATGGACTTCATCTGCACATTGTACTGGCCACTGGCCTTGTTGTTCACTGCTATTTGCCCCCTGCCTGTGCAGCTTCTCATGGACTTCATCTGCACATTGTACTGGCCAATGGCCTTGCTGTTCACTGCTGTTTGCCCCTTGCCTGTGCAGGGTCTCATGTACCTCCCCTGCACTGTGTCCTGGCCACTGGCCTTGCTGTTCACTGCTGGTTGCCCCTTGCCTGTGCAGGATCTCATGTACCTCACCTGCACTGTGTCCTGGACACTGGCCTTGCTGTTCACTGCTGGTTGCCCCTTGCCTGTGCAGGATCTCATGTACCTCACCTGCACTGTGTCCTGGACACTGGCCTTGCTGTTCACTGCTGGTTGCCCCTTGCCTGTGCAGCTTCTGATGTAACTACTCTGCACATTGTACTGGCCAATGGCCTTGTGTTTCACTGCTGTTTGCCCCTTGCCTGTGCAGCTTCTCATGGACTCACTTTGCACTTTGTCCTGCCCACTGGCCTTGTCGTTCACTGCTCTGTGCCCTCTGCCTGTGCAGCTTCTCATGGACTCACTCTGCACTTTGTCCTGCCCACTGCCCTTGTCGTTCACTGCTGTGTGCCCCCTGCCTGTGCAGCTTCTCATGGACTTAAACTGCACATTGGACTTGCCACTGGCCTTGCTGTTCACTGCTGTTTTCCCCTTGCCTGTGCAGGATCTCATGGACTTAATCTGCACTTTGTACTGGCCACTGGCCTTTCTGTTCACTGCTGTTTGCCCCTTGCCTGTGCAGCTTCTCATGTACCTCACCTGCACTGTGTCCTGGCCACTGGCCTTGCTGTTCACTGCTGTTTGCCCCTTGCCTGTGCAGCTTCTCATGTACCTCACCTGCACTGTGTCCTGGCCACTGGCCTTGTTGTTCACTGCTGTTTGCCCCTTGCCTGTGCAGCTTCTCATGTAACTACTCTGAACATTGTACTTGCCTTGTGGTTCACTGCTGTTTGCCCCCTGCCTGTGCAGCTTCTCATGTAAATACTGTGCATATTGAAATGCCCACTGGCTTTGCTGTTGCCCAAATTTGTTGTCTCACTATGCAAATTGTGAATAAGCACAGTTGGTCCTGCTGTGAGTTGTGTCAGTGTCCTTCCTGAATAAAGTTGTTTCTGTGTGTGCATGGTTTACTGTGTCACATGCTCAGTATGCCACTTCAACATTGCCAATGGGTTGTCTCACATTTCATTTCTTTTGCAGGGGTGGGAGGCACTTCATTTCTACATGACTGTGATACTTATGGGTGCAGTGCAGGTGGTTGGCAATGAATTCTTGTTGTCATCTTCCTTCTTTACTCATGTTATCTATGGTGGACACATGTCAGGTTTGTGGGCAATGGCAGCACAGGGTGGGAGTTTGGGCACAGGCTTACAGGCAGGCAGGCCAGGGTCATGGGGTCTGTGTGAGCTTCCTTTCTGTGTGCCAATCAGTGTCAGTGTATGGACATCTTGTGGTGATGAGTTATCCAGGTCCCATGGCTTACTTCCAATGTGTGCACTTGGGTGGTGGAGAAGTGTATGGTGTGAAGGGGGTGACTTGGTTGTGGATGTGTGTGCATCTGCATTGTCAACTACTGCCATGTGTGACCCTGGAGTGGTGTGCCTGTATGTGTACTTGTTTAGCCCTGTGGTTGTGTTTTGTGCACATGGCAGTATTGTGTGTTGCTGTTGTGGGAGGAGGTATGTGTGACATATCCTACTTGTGCTTGGCTGTCATGTAGTGTGTCACTGGGCCCTGTGTGTTGTGCAGCAGACATTCTCTTGTCCAGTATTTGGATGCCTATGTGTGGCTGGTCAGTGTTTGAGTTCAGGGCCTTCCTTACATCCCTGTGCCTATACATGGGTGTCCTTGCTGTCTCCAGGAGTTGTTGCATTGGGGTGACCGTGGTTTGTGTTGACTGACTGTGTCAGCCATGTGTGCTGTGATGGGCTGTGTGTGTTCTCACATGTGTCTTGTCTTGCATGTGCATCACACATGCTTGATGGTTGTGTCACTGCCCTTCCATTTGTGGGCACCTCACTTTGGCTTTCCTATATGTTGTCCTCCATTACTGCTGGCATGTGGTGTGTGTATGTAGCTGTGAGTCAGGGTGGTGTGTGTGTGTGTGACTTGTCAGGTAGTGTGTGCAGTGAAGTGTTTGGTCCTCATCTGTGTGTGTGTACATTTTGTGCCTGGCCTCAGTGTTCTTGGCTTGTGTGTGATGTTGTTTTTTTTTTTGTAAACAGATTTTATTAAGTTACTGTGGCATAGCATAGGATCAATACATTGGGACAATGGGCTTACATTGTACGAAGTAAATCGAGCTCCATTCCCCACCAATGGATAATTCACATCCTAACAGTCTATTCTGTCATGGCCTCATGAAGAACACAATAGATAATGGAGTAACAAAACTAACCCACCTACCCACCCAGTCCTCCTCCCTCCCTCACCCTTCAAATTTTACCCACCCCCCACCCTATCCCCCCCAGGCATGTCGCTCATTCGTTTGAACATCTGTGGAGAGCCAAAGTCTGACAGTCAGGACGTCTAACATACTAGTATCCACCCGTTCGGATCAAGCGTGAAGGGGAAGGGGCGCACCCACACAGTATATTCATCCATCAGCCATCCAACAAGCATATCTAAGGTTGTCCAATCATCTCCTCGTACCATCTCATTCACTCGGGGGGAGGGTCGATGTCATCATCGACCGGGTGCTTAAGCACCTCCACCAATGCCACCCACGTCTTTGCTGCTTCCAATATTTTTTCGATACCCGTTCTGTGGGCCATTTGGAGCCTGTAAATTCCTTCACCATCCGCCCATTTTGTAAGTTCCCTCACCCAACTCAAGACGCTGGGGGGAGTGCTCGCCTTCCAGTGACTGGTGATTTCTCGCTTGGCCAAGACGAGGCCCAGATCAATACATTTACTGGTAATCTTGTTCCGGGCAGTGTGAGGAAACCAGTGTAATAAGCAAGCTCCCGGGGTAAGCTCAATGTCACGGTCCGTTATGTTGTTCAGTCTGGTCAGTATCTCCCTCCAAAACCCCACCAATGAGGGACAAACCCATAACATATGTATAAACTCGGCATTGACTAGATTACATCTCGGGCAAATTGCCCTGACCCCAAAATACTAATTGATTTTATGTGGAGTAAGGTATGCTCGGTGGAGGACAAAGAAATGTAATAATTGGAACCGCGCATTCCTGGTGCTCTTCCATGCCCTTTCTACCAGCGCCTCCCATGGCTTCTCTTCAATGGGCACCCCAAGATCTGTCTCCCATTTGAGACGCAGGCTATCTAGGGGTCGTCTGAGCTCCTGGGTGATTCGCCTGTACAGGCAAGTCACTGCCTTAACCGTCCCAGCCGCAGATACCACATATTGACAAGGCAGGGAAATTGGTGGTTCCACCATCCCCGTCTTCCAATGTTTGCGAATTGCTGCTGTCAGGGAAGCATGCAGAAGAAAATCCCCCCAGGAACCTCGTAGCGCTCCAGTAAGTCATTGAAGGGCAGCAGGGTATTATTGTCGTAAAGGTCCCCGATGGTGGAGATCCCCGCCTCCCTCCAAGCACGCAGTCCCCGCCAGTCACCCCCATGTGATAATGCCTCACAGACCACCAGCGGGATCTCGGGTGCGTACGGGGGTCCCCGTGAGGCCCTGCGATTGGCCCGATTCCAACACTGGCGTAGTGCCCACAGGTCTCCAGGAGTCTCCCGCTCCCATAGAGGTAGTCACAGCAGCACTTGGGCAAGCTGTCTCAGGGTCGGGTCTGTAGACCCAATACCCTCTTCGTCGCGGGTCCGCCCAGCCATCCACTTCGTG